>CAWUFW010007298.1:0-600000 GCA_963921515.1 Calotriton arnoldi | reverse complement strand
CCTTCTTATGTCTTTTATCTTCTGATGGCGATGATTCCGACGAAGTGGGAGATTTGGGATGAGTGACCCCCTTTCTAACACGTTGGTTGCGAAACATGCTCTTGATTTGCTTGCATGGTTGATGTGTTTTCTCAGCTGTGGGGTGTCTACGGGTCTAATCTTTTCCTGTCTTTGCTCTGACACAAAGATTGGAAATTACCTTTTTTGCCACAGCTGTGGCACATCCCCTGAGCTGCTGGGCACAGGCCCGAGTGCGGAAAGCGAAGTTGCATCGTGAGCAGGTATGTTTGGCATCATCTTTGGACAAGCGCACGTTCTCAATTTTGTATATGGATTCTTCAGCTTCCGTTTTAACCTTGTGGTGTCTCATCACTTCTGCTTGGTAATCGACAGAACAGGAGGATCTAGCCATGGACAATATGTCTTTGAGTTTTCTTGGCTTTTGTAAGAACTTCTGTCGGAAGGCTGCAGATTCACAACTGGTTATGATTTGTGAACACAGAGTTTCTTCCCTCAATCAATCAATCAGGGTTTGTAAAGCGCGACTACTCACCGATGAGGGTCTCAAGGCGCTGAGAGTGAGGGGATGGGGGGACTGCTGATCCGTCTGGGCTCTGGGCCTGCTGTAATTGTCAAAATCACAGTGCTGCCCACGTTCTTTCAGTCTTGCCATTAATGCGTAAATCATCCCACCATGCTTCTGTGCTCTCCAATAAAACAAATACCTTTTGTAATCAATAATCCTGTAGGTCATGTACTATTGTCTTAAATCATCGTATAGTCCAAAAACTATTGTTTTAATTCATCATATCAGAAATTGTTGATGTCTTAAATTTGTTAGATGATGTCTTGTGTGTCAGGTCAAACACAATCAAGAGATCTCACATCAGTCTAATTTCATTCTCAAGCCCAAGAACTCCTGTGTAAATGTCGAAGTCTTTGATCCACTGGCACCATCTGAGGCACAGGTTGTTTGTGTCGGCCAGACTAAAAGGCAAGGATACCCACAATGAGAGAGGCTGAGACGTCCTCGAGGCAGACTTACAGTGGACTTACTCATTGAATGCAGGCTCAAGTGGGAATCAAGCAAAGCAACACACTTGTCATCTTCAAAAGACGAGGAGGCTATGATTGACTTAGCAATGCGACACCGGTGCTGTAAGCAGGACACGCAGCAGAGCACGTAGCACGCCAATTCACGTTCACCTTCGTCGCCATTATAATGTTCTGGGCTCACCAGGACATGTCTTGCCCACTATACTTAAGGGCTCACTGACAGGCGAAATCAAAGTGTCTAATTCTTTTTCCAGTATGTTCACTCTTTACATGAGCAACAGATAATATCCTAGCACTCATATGCGAGTAAGTTAACATAATGGCCTCAGGCACGAGCCTCTCTACAAACACACGTGGTGACTTGATATCTAATAATTTTACCTGCTCCATTGTAAATGAATGTAGAGGACTTGCAGAACTCCTACAGAACTCCATGGGTCAAACATACTCCCAAAAATGTAGTTACATATTTATTTTTTAATATTTCAGAAAGTGTCATAAAATGGTTCCTGTTTAGAAAAACATTTTATGGAGGAACCTTCTTCAATTCGTGATGCAGAGTCGAACATGAGTGGAACTCTATGTTCCTTTATTATGTTCATTGTAAGGTGCTGTTCTGGTCATTTCGACCCACACACTACTTCTAAAATGTAAACATGCGCAATTTGTGCTGTTTTAGATCTAGAACTTGCTAGAATTTGAGAGCAAATTGCAGAAGCTCCAGGTTGAGGCCGGGGACTTACTGTCTGGTTCAACCAGTGCTAAGTGCCCTTGCTACATGTATATCAAATGTTCTCACTGGGGGACATATTTACAAGCCTCTATCACCAGAGGAACGTCACTTTTAAAGACGTTCCTGTGGCGATATGGACTTCGCCTTATTTACAAGGCAGTGTTAAGCCACTTAACGTGGCTTAACGCTGCCTTGTAAATAAGGCACCCTTTCATGCTATACTTAGCATGAAAGGGGTGGGCAATGGCCACAACACCCATTGATTTTGACACTGCTCCCTATTTACAAGGGTGGCGTAAATAGGAGGCAGCGCTAAAATTAAGATTAAAAAAAACCTGGTCTTAACATGACTAAACGAGGAGAAATGCTTTATTTCTCCTCGTTTTTGCTGTTTCTATGTGTGCTGCATTGTGCAGCACACATAGAAACAGCAAAACGCCATGCAAGATTGTTTATGTGCAAGAAGGTGTTCCTTCCTGCACATAAACAATCATTTTAAAAATGACGAGTTGCAACTTCTATGTGAGCTGCAAGATTGCTTATGTGCAGGAAGGGACACCTTCCTGCACGTAAACAATCATTCCCCCCAACGCAGGCACCCTTGCACTATGGTGCAAGGGTGCATGCGTTGGTGCTAGGCAGCGGAAATTAGCGCCAGGGCAGGGGGAAAGGCAGGGCTGCACCGTATTCTTGTAAATACGGTGCAGCCCTGCGTTTCAGAAGAGGCGGAGCGCGATGTTAAGCCAAGAAGACTAACGCCGCGCTCCGTCACTTCTTTTGTAAATATGTCCCGAGTATTATACTTGGATCAAGAGTGATGATTGCTTTTCTCTCCTGCAAAGGAACAGCAGAGCATGTGCACTGAAAAGGAGGGCCTTTCAAAAGGTATAAAGATTGGTTGTGGCACATGGGCAACATGGCTGACCTAGCCATTTTGCCGCTTTGATATTTGCCTGGTAGACTGCAGGCACCAAGGGTCATGACCCAATCATGAGCCAACCAAGGGTCATGACCAAACCACGTACCCATGCTTCCATTCTAGTTGCAGCCTTCTACAATGTGGGGCTGATTTAAACATTTTTGGTGGGACAGATTTTGGTTTCCAGCCCAGCAGTATTAGCTATTTTATCCCTATGAGCACTATGAGGGCACAGGCAATCTCTAAAATACACTTTTTCTATTTACTGTACCCTGTCAATCTTCTTGTTTCCTTTGACTTACCAGTCACCTTATCACCCACCAATCCACCTACTCTAAAGTGCTTGAATACATTTTTATCTGAGCAAACCGCAAGTGCTGCTCCCTATCAAGTGGTGAACACAGGACTATTGTTTGGGACTCTCCTCAGATTGACATTGGAGTTACAGCATAAAGGCGGGGCTAACTGCGCTAATTGGTCATGTTAAATATTTTTAATATTTTCTTAAGACCCAATGCACATTTTTGATACGACTTCATCGCACATATTTTTGGATCAGCATTATTGTACTGAAATGGAAATAACACAACTTTGTTTATGTTTTTGCCCCATAATATTTAGGATCAAGTTTTTTTAATTTAAATGTATGTGGCTAATTTCTGATATCTCTTGTAATTATTGTATTAGTAGTTTTTGTGAGAACGTTTTAAACCCTCACGGATGCACATTTGAGCTATTTCATCAATTTAAATCTGTGTCGCAGTAGTGTTGAACAACTCCTAACTTAATTCATAATGGTGCATGGAAAACGTATGGGAAGGAGGAAAAAAGGGTATGAGTCCCTGTACCTCTACCAGTAAAAATGTCCTAGTAGTGCCAATTATATTTAGGTGGTTCAAAGTGAACATTTTAGGAAAGCAGAATTTTGACCAGACGGAAAATTCTGCATGAGTAAATGATGCGGATATACGAATTTGCAACTTTAACTTTATTTAAATCTTCTCCACTGGGATTTGTTCCCCATCCCTAAGACCAGTGGTTTTTAACCTGTGGTCCAGGGACCCCTCCGGGCCCGAGAAGCCTACTCAGGTAATCCGCGACTGCTTAGAAAATTAAATAATATTAGCAGATTTATAAAGTTTATTTAAATAATGAAACAAAATGTACAATTGAAAATTTTAAAGCATTCTGTAAATGGGAAGGAATTTAAAATTGGAAGCAAAAAATTAAGGTAGTATCCTCTCATTGGCTGATGGGAGCAGTGCAAGTGCATCAAATAGAATATAGTATTGAAGATGAGTGGCTTCAATTGAATGTAGAAAGGCTCCAACCTTCTCATTCAAGTGTAGATTTTTAAAATCTGTTTGTAAATTAAGTAAAATATTTCATAATTTGGATATTTGTTTGATGGGTGCTTGTTTCTGTATTTTTTATGTATTGTTTTGCACTTCAAATTATCAAAAATGATTAGGCCGTGGACACTGGCTTCCATTAAGTACTCAATGGGAGTCCTCGGATTCCAATAAAGATTCAGTGGGGGTCCATGGGTTCCAGTAAGGATTAAGTGGGTATAATAGAAGTCAAAAGGTTAAGAACCACTTGCTTAGACCATTTCCTACCTTGGAAAGTCATTTAGTCCCACTCCTAACTTTGCAGGAGTACATCTGCATGCATTTCCTGTGTGTGTGATCATGAACCATGGAAACTTTCTGGCTCCTTTTATAATCCCCTAAAGAGGCCCACAATCTTGTCCCTAACTCTAAACTCGTGAATGCATCTATTACGCCATACTGGTATATTTTCTGAATGCTTAAGGGCACGAAGATAAGATTTCACCAATTTTATTTCTGTGAAGCAGAATGTGAATTTTACATTTGTAAATTGCTATTTTTGTGCACCTAAGTGCAACCTTGGTTTGCCACATGTTTTTTAATTAGACCCATAGTTTGTGCATCAATATGATTAGTGTTTTTCCACCGGCTATTGACAAGTGCCATTTGGATCCATTAATAAAGTAGCATTAATAAATAAAAACGTTCTTACACACACTTTGCATGTGTGTAAACAGTGAATACTGCTTATTATATGGGACTACACACATTCCATGTGGAGACATCACCTTGCCGAGGGTGCAGGGCTATTTTTTCCTACTGCACGTGATTATTTGTTTTTGTAAACAATGCTAAAATAGTGGAATTGCATAAAATACCTCATAAACAAATGTATTTGTTTTAGAATGAGTTAGCTTGTATACAAAAGTATTGATTTTTGTTCTAGTTTGTCCCATTTGTGGGGATCGTGATGGATGGTGTGGTAAGGGTGATATAAAAGTCTGGGCTCACACATTTACATTAAAACAAATTCAACTGAAAAAGGGAAAAATTTACATTCAAATAAAACATAGCTATTTTTTTAATTATGGACCAAAATGTGATAAAGATCAAATGTGATATCTGATGAAAAACAGCAATGACAAATCGTACCGTGATGAACATTTCCTGTCAAATATAATTCTTTGTCATCATCATCATCATCAAAGTTTTTTTCGGATTAGAAAATCCTTAAAACCACATACAGTACAGTTTCATGATTCGATAAAACATAATAAAAATTGTTAAAAGACATTTGTAATAAAAGCAGAAATAAATGGTAACAACTACAATGACTTTGCGAGTGAGACAAGCAAGGATTTATGCCATTAAGTGGATGCTATTCCAAATGATTTGTGTACAAGGTTCACAACATGGCAATATTGAACACCTCAGCATCTATATATGATAAAAGCAAGCGCCAATCTATTAATATTTTTGCCTCGGAAGTCATCAGCCCCATTTAAAAATGATATAGACCTCACAGGGAAATTACATGTCCACAATTGTGCTAACAAGCGAGATCAAACAAGGCATAAAGCAGTGTTTTGTATCCAGGTACAAAGAGCTAGCAAAAACAGGAAACCCTTAGGGTGCTCCTACGGAAGTGTTTGTTAAGGTACTCTATGCTTAAAGCCTGTCGCATGAGGAGCTCTGTATAAGCTGTCCTTCCATGGCCTTCTTACGGATTAGCCACGCGGAGGCCAAAAATTTAGAGACACTGATGTAGATCTTCTCATTAGTGTCCGACCTCATTATCCTCAAGGCTTGTTCAATTTTCCGTACACCCAGTAGAAGGCACATTGGTGTTCTCCACTTCTTGCTGGCTGGGTCACAAGCTTGGCAAAAGAAAAAGAAATGGTGTAAAGATTCTTCTTCACATTTACATGAGGGGCATAAAGTCCTGGTGCAATACTTTGGTCCCCATCTAATACAGAAACTATTAATGGATAATACGCCATATCTAAACCGAAGGATTAGCTGCTTGGCTAAAGGAGAGGATATCTTCTCTAAAAGGAATTTAAACAGGGGAATAGACTTAAAATCCAAAAATCCATCAATAGTACTCCCCAATCTTTATTCCTAATCGCCTCATCTCAAATTAGAGATTTAAGTCTCTCTTTTAACATAGACCTCAAAAGAGCACTTCTTGGACAATTCTACTGGTACAGCTACAGGGACCGATACCCTTTTTCCTCCTTTCCATACATTTTTCCATGCACCATCATGAATTAAGGTAAGTGTTATTCCACACTACTGCGAAACAGATTTAAATTGATGAAATAGCTCAAATGTGTATGCGTGAGTGCTTAAAACATACACACAAAAACTACTACCACAATAATTACATGAGATATCAGAAATTAGCTACATACATTTAAATTAAAAACAAATTCGATCCTAAACATTATGGGGCAAAAAGAAAGTTGAGTTATTTTTATTTCAGTACAATAATGCCAATTTAAAAATATGTGATATGAAGTGGTATCATAAATGTGTAATGGGTTTTAATAAAATATAAAAATTATTTAACATGACCAATTTATAAAAGTCTGGGGTCACACATATACATTAAACATATATTTATATTCAACTTAAAAAACGAAATAGTGACCATCAAATACAACAGCTATATTTTAACTGTGGACCAAAAAGTGAAAAAGCTCAAATGCGATTTCTGATGAAAAACAGCGATGACAAATTGGACTGTGATGAACATTTCCTGTCAAATATAATTCATTGACATTTTCTAGGATGTATTACTGACCAGGTAGACATGTTCAATCTGTGAATATGTTAGTTTGACAAATGAAATAATCTGATATGTTTTTCCTACATCACTAAGATTAAATTTCATGTTTTGCTTTTTAGTACATATGTAGTGCTGTCCCACCCAGTTCATGGCCTCTTCTTCCCTTAATAATCTTCTTCCTCAATCAACAATTGTTCCCCTTCTCCACCCTTCTCGTTATTTTGCTCTTTTTTTCATTTAAAAGGGTAGCCACCTGAATTCTCTTTCATATTCTCCCTGGGCCAAATAAGTGCCATATCCCCCATGCCCTTCCCGGGCATCATAGCAATGAATACCATTTCTTAAATTTCTCTGTTCTAAAATATCAATCCCTTAAACTTAACATCTGGGACCCCATATCCTGTTTTCTTCATTACTGGCCTTTGTTTTTTGGCTCATCTATTGTGCATCCTACCGTCTTCCTCATCACAGCTTCCATAGCAGAACAAATAGAAACCCGATCAATGTAACCCTGTTATTTTTTTATTTGATTTTTGTTTTTTATTTAATTTAATTTATATTTTAATACGAACATTTTTAAGAATGGAGGCTATTTTCAAGGATTTTACCTTATCTTAAAAAAATTGCTTTTGTGTCCTGACACCAGATTCTTTGGATTTTATTTCTGTAACAATTTCATTTTTTTCATTAAATGTAGTTTTGGTTGATGTTGATTTTCACCAGAATAGTATTTTACCAATCTTAGAATTATTTTACTTGTATATAATGTCTAAAAAGCATGTAGTATGTAGTGATTGTATTAGTTAGAGAATCAATTATGCAATGGACAGAGCAGAGGCCTGCAGCGGAGGATTTTAAATTAAATGTATTCTCAGACTAATAGGAGTAGCCATCAATGGTGCAGCAAGTGTAGCGGCACTGGTGCCCTGAAGCCTGTGGGGCCTACCCTACTGAACCCTAATTATTGCAGTATTTTAGAACCGAAAGAGCAGTCTATTGTGTCCAGTTTCCTAGCTTGCACTAGGGCCCATGCAACCCATGCCACACCACTGATCTGGATCAGTAGAAAATGAAGACAAGCCTTGCTATGAGCAAGGCTTGGCCAGTGCAGGAGGATGCCACCAGAGAAAGAGAGCAGGTTGTTAGACTACGGGTGCTGAACGCCTGATCAACATGGAATGGCCAGGCACATTTTCTCCCATACAAAGCTTCATACCTCAGAGCGCAAAGGGTGTTTCACTTGCTCCTCGCTCTGGATGCAAGAGCTGCTGTGACCACTTCTTGATCCAAGGTAAAGAAAATACGTTCTTCCAAGGTAGCACCTCTCACTTTTTCTCATCCCTTATATCCAGTCAATCATATTTTGCTATAGTTTTCCAGTTATTTTGCTCTGTTGATGGTAAGTTAAATGTTGCTTTTCCTGTAATTTGTAAGCTTCTGTAATTTAATTTTTGAATTCACACCCTGTTATAATTGTATTTTCCTACTGTTTGATTGCTTTATAAGTGATCTTTACCTGATACCACAGTTTCGTCCTTAGACTAAAATTTGTGGTTGGCTGGATACCAAATGAGCGAAGTTGTCTTTAAGAGGACTTTTTCCGTATACTCTTGGTTGGCCAAAGCTCATATTGCTCAAAAGAAGAAACAAAAAAGCAACAGTTGCAATTCCCTAACAAGCAGTATTAGAACACATCCTGCTTTTTTTTAAATGTGTACAGTTTAAATACCTATTGCAAGGCAAGGGACCTTTGAAAGCCAGTCAAAAGCAGCAGTTCACGTACTGTACTCTCAGACCATGTAATTTTGCAGAGAGGGAGTGTCTTCTGAGATGTACAGGGGCTGTAATTTTGTTACTTCAGTGAAAAGATTCTAATTTAAAAACTGTTTAAATGTAGTTATAATTTGCAATGTAGTTACCCACTTTAAGGAAGAAACATCTTTTACAATGCTTTTGCATTTAGAAGACATTTTGTTTTGGTTGCCTTAGTTGACCTAGTAAGAAACAGGCATGAACATTGCGCCCTATTTACCAAAGCCCGCATAACTTACAAATGTTGTAAGCCACGCCTGTGTCTGTTTGTACGTTCCACCTGCTGGAAGTATTTGTTAAATGTTACCTAAAAATATAACAGTAACTTATGGCTGACATAAGGAACAGAGTAGGTTTTTGGATTTTACGGAAAATCACGTGTCTGTTTTTTTTCAAAACAATTTCTATTAGTTGTTGTGAACATAGAAAAACATACTTCAAACGCACAGTGTAACTTCCGGAATATAATTCTCGGCCGTGAACACAGGTTTCCCTCCCTGCAAAGCAACATAGTGAACGGTCGGTAGTTGTCGGAATGTCTTACCTTCACATGTGCCTGTTTTGGTATCCCAGCACGTGCATAGTCGAGGCAATGCGAAATACACCAGTTTACGGTTAGAAGATGAGATACGTGTTTTAAATAGGAACATATTAGGGGAAAAACCCCTAAGTGAGAGTAGGATCTCTCACGTGAGGTATTTTTCCCTAATTTGTGCTTTCTCGCTACACCCACCCTGCAGAAACTGTGGTAATTTGAGCAGTGGCAACTCCTCTGCTAAGGCGGGGGAGCTTCGCCAAACTGCTTTTTAGCAGTGAAATAAAGGAAAAATACGATGACAAGAACTCAACGTTATTATCAATTTATTTGTTCCTGATGCGTCAGCTTTGCAGGGTGGGGCGGGGCTGCTCCGACAACAGGAGCAGGGGGAGTGATGAGCACACTTTGTAAGTGCGCATAAATATTTGGCCTGCCGTCTCCGGCCGGCCAAACATTCATGCACACTTGGCATGTTCTCTACCCAGGCTATATTACAGCATGGCGTGGAGAACATGCCCAGGCTCCCATTCCCAGGCTGAGCGCCGAACCAACAGCGCTCAGACCAATCACAATGCTGAAGCATTGTGATTGGCTATGGGGAGCCTGGGTGTGCTTCCTGTTCTCACCGGAGCGAGCGAACTTGATGCATTCCTAGATTTACAACATTTTGTAAAACTGGGAATGCGTCAGAATCCTACGCCTACCCAGGGGAGGAGTAGGAATGGTGCAACAAGGAGAAAAACTTTTATTTCTCCTTGTTTTTCCTCTTTCTATGAGGGCTGCATTCTGCAGCAGGCATAGAAAGAGGAGAATGCCATTAATGATTGTTTTTGTACAGGAAGGTGTCCCTTCCTGCACGTAAACAATCATCCCCGCAGCGCAGGCACCCTTGCAAAATGACGCAAGGGTGCCTGCGCTGGCACATGGCAGCCAATTGTGCGCCAGCGCAGGGAAAAACACAGGGATGAGCCGTATTGTTGTTAATACAACGCATCCCTGTGCTTTTAAAATGATGCAGCACAGCTAAATGTCTTGCGGCGCCATGCTGCGTCATTTTTTTGTAAATGAGGCCCCTAGGTGCAGGCAAGGGTTGAAGGGGCTTACATCAGTAGCACCCAGTAGGACGGATGTTGATGTGGTTCAAGTATTAGTTACCTGAAGCCCGGCACCAGTGCACGTTTTGCCTCATCATGGCTCTGACTGAGTACCACAAACAATGTCTCTACCTCTGGATTTGAAAGAGAAAGGTGTTGTGTGGTTCAAAGCTAAGGCTGCCACAGTATGACTTCATCTGGCATCGGATACCAAAATAGGACCAGCTGAGCAACCAGAAGAATAAAATAATAAATACACAGAGTAAGGAGATGCACATGGGGGCAAAGTAGATAGGGTGTGGGGTAACTAAAAAGGAGATATAGGTTCTACCATATAATAAAACAAGCATTGGCAAAACCCTAGGTCTAGCTTTAATGTGCTAAAGCATTCAAATATAGACATGCACAATGTAGTTTGCATATATAGCACATTAAGGACAAACCTAGACAACCTTAGGCTCACTAATAAACTCCTGCCTACAGGAAGACCACACACCCAATGTAAAACATAGAGCATCCCATGAGAAGCTCTCAGTGGAGTACCAAGGACCCCAGGAAGCCTCCAGAAGACTGAAGAAAATACCCACCATCTCTTAAAGAACATCTGCAGTCCTGTGGAAAGTACCAGACAGACAACATACTGAATTCATGGGCAGGGCTTAGTAAAAAAAGTGCATCCTTTTTGCCAAATAATTATGTGAGAAGGGTTAGCTTTGGTAAATGAGTTGCAGCAAATGTGTTTTAATGTTGTGTTTTGTTTTTAAACCCAATTGCTGGTGTTTATATTTGTCAGTGGGCATGAGTAAGATGTGCTTGCCTTTTAGCATCTAATCTTTGGTGGTGGGCGGTTGGGGTTCTGTGGCGCAGCCTCCTGCACTAAAATATGTGCCATGCAGTGCGTGATCATACTACATGTAATTTTGCCAGTTGACTTAAAGTTGACACTAAGTCACAGGACCACCATGTCCCAGCCCTCGTATTTAATGTGAGGATCTAATGTATTCTGGGAGTTGCAGTCTAGGTGTACCTCAATTGAAACAGCTGGTGTAGCGACAGAAATCATAAATGTTTGTAGAAAGAAAGTCTGAAAATATTCTAGGTAGCATGTGATGGGACTATTGTAGTTCTCTTGCCCAGTTGGAAGGTCTGAACAGAAAAGTGGTCACAGAGAAAGACAACATTTTTCATGTGATTAGCCTCGCAAAGATGAATGCGAGTTTAACCCGCAAGGGTCAGAGCCTGTGAGGATGGTGGCAGATAGTGGCAGCAGATGCATGACCCCACAGCTCTGTCTCAGCAGTCAGAGCTACTATGAAGATGTATATAACATACAGCTGATTTGGGCGGTTCTTTTAACTGTTTGTAGAGCTCTTGCACAAGTCCCAAAGCGTGTTTTACATTAGATCTTTAAGTCGTCACTGGCTCTAATTATGCAGTCCTTTTTTTATAAAGGTATATTAGATACTAAGGAAGTAATCAAATAAATTATTAATTGAATGAATAAAAGTATATCTGTGCGTCAATACATGGTCTTCAAATGCAACCTTTTTTGACAACGAAAGGGAGCACCTTTGTAAGTGTCTGTAAAAGAAATATCTTTTTTGTTAATGGGAAACTTTGCCTTAAACTGATGTTAGAGGGGCAGCCTTTCTTTAAAGAGACTTTGGGCTGATGGTTGTTTTAAGTAGTTGAAGGGCTGGAGTAACACTATTTTATCATCTCAGACAGTGGTAAATGGTTTGTTGTCTTGTCACAGGAACTTACAAGACGTTCTTCTTCTGGCTTATATTTCTGACATTCCTACTATCTGTATTGTTTTTATGTTTGTTACTGTTAATATACATGCTTAGATATCTACATTTATCTCTCGCTCTCTCCCTCTCTAAATATATATATATATAGGTGTCTGCGCCTGGTCCCTTGGGGGATGAAAAGAGTGATTATAGGAGGTAAAAGATATATATATATATATATATATATATATATATATATATATATATTACCTACTGGCGGTCGCCAGTAGGTAGTTATAGTTAGGACCTTGTTTCTATCCAAAAAGCGTTTTTTCTTTTGCCAATATCTTTGGTGCCGTTTGACGAATCTTCGCGAAATTTTGAAAACTAATGGGGCGCGCCGGTCAGCTCCTGTCTTGAAAGTTTCGGGGTGATTCGTCAAGCGGGGGCCGAGAAAAAAGGGGGGTCCCAAAACACATTTTCCACATGTTAATTTCCATAGGAAACTTTAGACAAGGCTACAGCCCAAACTGCTGAACGGAATTACACCAAATTTGGCAAAAAGGTAGCTCTTGGTTCAGAAAGCGACCTTTTTTTTAAATGGTGCAAATCCGTTCAGTAGTTTTTTAAATATTAAAGGAAAAAGAAATGTATATATCTGGGCGGAGCCTAACCACACATCTCAACGTGAGATCTGATTGGCTGTCAGCACTTCATCCAAGAAGTGTTGGCAGCCATCTTGGGACCAATATACATGATAGCACCCCATTAAAATGCATTGTAGTTAATGGAAGGTTTTGAGGGTCACCAAAAGGAGAACGTATAAAGGATGATAAGACGTTAGTTACATTACAAATCATTTGTTGATGGTACCATACTAATTTTAGGAATTGTGGTGTGCTCTAAGGTGATTTTACCCTGTGAAAAAGCCTTCTGCTGGGATATCATGAATCATATTTGAGAGAAAACTATTTTCTCATACTTTTCCCATAGAGGTTTGGAAGGTGATCTAGAAGCTAAAATGAGAGCATATTTTCTGTAAATTCACATTATCTTTCTCAGTCATGTGAGAATGAAGTCTGACATTCTCAGTAAAACATGTACATCCAACAAGGGTAGAGACTGTCAGTTGATTCCTTTGTGTTCTACTGCAGCTTCCCAGAGTGTTCTAAAGAACAACTAGAGCGCTAACAGTCTTACTTATGACAAAAGTATGGCACACCTGAAGCCATCTTGATTGGAATAAAGTGGCAACACTTAAAACATTTAATTTAAAAGGAACAAAATGAGGGGGTTCATTTTGCCATAGAAATTATGATTAGTGCTGTAGAAAGAAAAATTAGAGCACATTTTGAGTGACTTCTCAAATCCTCTTCTATTTCATTAAACAATTCTGACATGCAGACTGAAACATGCACTTTCAATACCAGCAGCAGACTTCCCTGGTGAGCAGTAGCTTTACTACAGTGATCTAATGAGCAACTAGAGTGCTAACATTCTGAATTTATGGCAAATGTGTGACACATCTGAATGCCTTCTTGATGGAATCAAAGTAAAAAACTGAAAGTATTTCCTACTGAGGAGACTGTAGTAAATGAGGAAATTAGGAAACTTCAAAACAAATAAGTCTTCCAAGATGGCCACCAGAGACATAAGAGCCCAAATGTAGCACAAATATCACCTAGATGTAGCCCATGTATAGCCCAATGACAAAATGTCCCAGGGTGTTCTAAAGAACAACTAGAGCGCTAACAGTCTTACTTATGACAAAAGTATGGCACACCTGAAGCCATCTTGATTGGAATAAAGTGGTAACACTTAAAACATTTAATTTAAAAAGGAACAAAATGAGGGGTTCATTTTGCCATAGAAATTATGATTAGTGCTGCAGAAAGAAAAATTAGGGCACATTTTGAGTGACTTCTCAAGTCCTCTTCTATTTCATTAAAATATTCTGACATGCAGACTGAAACATGCACTTTCAATACCAGCAGCAGACTTCCCTGGTGAGCAGTAGCTTTACTACAGTGATCTAATGAGCAACTAGAGTGCTAACATTCTGAATTTATGGCAAATGTGTGACACATCTGAATGCCTTCTTGATGGAATCAAAGTAAAAAACTGAAAGTATTTACTACTGAGGAGACTGCAGTAAATGAGGAAATTAGGAAACTTCATAACAAATAAGTCTCCCAAGATGGCCACCAGAGACAAAAGAGCCCAAATGTAGCACAAATATCACCCAGATGTAGCCCACGTATAGTCCAATGACAGAATGTCCCAGAGTGTTCTAAAGAACAACTAGAGCGCTAACAGTATTACTTATGACAAAAGTATGGCACACCTGAAGCCATCTTGATTGGAATAAACTGGTAACACAAAACATTTAATTTAAAAAGGAACAAACTGAGGGGTTTATTTTGCCATAGAAATTATGATTAGTGCTGAAGAAAGAAAAATTAGGGCACATTTTGAGTGACTTCTCAAATCCTCTTCTATTTAATAAAAAAATTCTGACATGCAGACTGAAACATGCACTTTCAATACCAGCAGCAGACTTCCCAGGTGAGCAGTAGCTTTACTACAGTGATCTAATGAGCAACTAGAGTGCTAACATTCAGAATTTATAGCGAATGTGTGACACATCTGAATGCCTTCTTGATGGAATCAAAGTAAAAAACTGAAAGCATTTCCTACTGAGGAGACTGCAGTAAATGAGGAAATTAGGAAACTTCATAACAAATAAATCTCCCAAGATGGCCACCAGAGACAAAAGAGCCCAAATGTAGCACAAATAACACCCAGATGTAGCCCACGTATAGCCCAATGACAGAAGTGTGCAAAACACTTTTTATATTTTGTTTTTTTGCAGTTTTATATAGTGCAGACTGGTCAGGTATTGGAGTGCTTTACATGAGCATTGGTTACATCACACAAGGACAAATTCATGTTGGTTGTAGACATGGGGAGATTAAGTGATTTGACCAGAATCACAGAATGTCGAGCTGAAGCAGAAACTCCAACCTGGTTCCCCAGTTGCAAAGTCTGCAGCTCTGGAAGTAATACCACATCCTCTCCCCTAAGTGCATCATTTAATCAAGTGGTCAACTGGATAAAAATGTTCATCAAAAAGAGGGATTAGAAAGGGCTTTTGGTCAGGTCCAGCATACTTGCCCAAATGAATCTGAAACAGGAGGGGTATGCAGTTCCTAGGTGGGTCACCCTAAGGGTGAGTACAGAGAGTTTAGGAAGTGTTCAGTTCCCTTTAGGACAAGCTCTCCTCCGGGGGAAAAAACATGTTTTGGAAGAGGAGGAGGGGGAATTCCTCCTTTCGGAACTAGTGCCCTCACACACCCAGCCAGCTAGGTGTCATGCTTCATCATCGGGACTGCTCCTCGTCGGGTCGGCGCTGCAATACCCGACGGGCACCCAATGATGGGGCTCTTTGGCGGAGATCTTTTGTTCCTTGCCGTTTGGTGAGGTGTGGGTGAGGGGCCTAGGCTAACTGGATAAAAAAACATAAAGATAACAAATAATTTAAAAGTGCTTTGTCGCTATTTGAAAACTCAGAAAATATGTCCTCATTTTAGTTTTTTAGAGCACTAACCATAATTTCGATGCAAATAAGACCCTCTCATTTCTGTAATTTCTAAAGGAAATGCTCTAGGTATTACAGTTTTGATTACATCAAGATGACGTCAGGCGTGCCACACTTTTGTAATAAATATAGAATGTTAGCAATCTAGTTGTTCATTAGGATACTGTTGAGAGGCAGAGGCCAGGGGCACGGACTCAGAAAATTAAAGGCAGGTAGGAGGGTGCAGAGGCAACAATTTGACCACACTGGGTAGGCAGGAAGGGCAGTGGCAGCACAACAGACTATGGAGGGCAGTGGAAAGGGGGGCAGGGGCAACAAACCAACAATGCAGGACAGGCAAGAGAGGCTGTGGCAATATAATAGACCATTGTGGGCAGAAGGAAGAGGCAGTGGTAGTACAACCATACATGCCAACAAACCCGATTCAGCCAGGAAACGCCCAATGTTTTTAAGCCCAAATGGGCTTTATTTGATCTGTCTCCTGTCTACAATCTCCTCTTTTTCAATGTAAGTCAATGGGGAAAATCAATACCTCAGTTTATTTTTCAAAATCTCCCTCTTACCAAGTTCAAAATGTTAGCAAGTATGGTACATTGGATCATGTAAGGCAGGAGGAATTGGGGTAGGGACATGGACTCGGATAACAGAGGACAGGAGGGACATGGACGGGTGCACCAAACTGACCTTACAGGGCAGGCATCAGGGTTTGCAGCAGCACAATACACAACACAGGGCATGCGGGACGGGGGTGCAGCACAACAATCCATGGAAAGCAATAGGGAGTGGACAGGACCATGCACATGGACAACAGAGAACAGAGGGGAAAGAGGCAATGGCAGCTAGCTGACCATAATGGACAGACAGGAGAGAAAGCTGCAGCATAACGGACCATAAAGGGCAGGAGGTAGGGATCAGGGGCATTACAATGGAACAGACAAGCCAGGAGGGAGGGAATAGGGGTCTGCACATGGAAAACAGAGGGCAGGGGGCAAGGGGGCAGGGCAGGAGCAGCAAGCTGACAATGGAGGTCAGGCAGGATGGGCACTAGAAGCAAGACACACCATGGAGAGCAACAGTGAGACTATAATGGCATACACACAGACCATGGAGGGAAGGTGGGAGGGGGTCAGGGGCAGCTAGCTGACCACACAGGGAAGGTGGGAGGGGCTGTGGCAGCACAGAAGACAATGCATGGCAAGCGGGAGGGTTAGTGGCAGCACAATGGCCATGATGGGCGAGAAGGAGGGGGCAGGTGCATGCAGAAATGACCATGGAGGATAGAAGGGAGGGGTAGGAGCTGGGCACAGACAAGAGAGTTCAGGGGAAGGGGCCTCACAACAGACCATGCGGGGCAGGCAGGAGGAGCAGTTGCAGCACAACAGACCAGGGAGGGCAGAAGGGTGTGGCAGTAAACTGGACCATGGAGGACAGGAGGAAGGGGATAGGGGCATGGAATGTGGACAGGCATGGTGGAGGTGGCAGGGACAGGTTACAGTCATCTGACAATGCTAGGCAGGTGGGAGGGGAGTGGCAGCTCAACAGAACACTCAGAGTAGATAGGAGGGGCAGGTCCATGGAACATGGTGGACAAAAAGGATGGAGCAGGGGCATGCACACAGACATCGGAGGGCAGGGGGAAGGAGAGTAGGGGCAGCAAGCTAAGCACAGAGGCTAAGCAGGAGGTCAATGATGGGGCATAGAATTGGGCAATGGAGGGCAGGAGGAGTGGACTGGGACATCATGCTAAATGGAGGGCAGTGGCAGCACATCAGACCATGCATGGCAGGAGGGAGAAGGCTAGTGCATGGATTCAGACAACAGAGGATAGGGAGGAGGTGGATGGGGCAGCAAGCTAACTGTTCAGAGAAGGCGGGAAGGCCAGTGGCAGAACAACAGCCACACGGCTGTAATGAGGGAGCAGGGGCATGGACTTGGACAATGGATGGCAAGGAGGAGGGGAGGCAGGAGCAGCAAGCTTGGGTGGGGGCAGCACAATGCCAGGCCAGGCCTTGCTTCCAACCCCCCACCATCCATTGTGATAGGCATCTTACTTAACGTTAACAAAAACCTAGAAATTCGCTGAAAAAAACAAAGATTACAGGGACGTTATAGTTAGACTCAGATTTCACTCGTACAAAACCAGTGAAATTCAGCAGTTATAGTTGCCTGAGCTAACTATAACTTACACCCCACAATGCACTGCTTATGACCTCAGACATTACATCATTCATGACATGGTCAGTGACATCACTCATGACATCACTCATGACATCTCAAATGAGCTGTGAATGGAAAGGAACTATAATCGCTAGAACTTTATTTATGGATAGTGTGTGTATATTAACACCCCTTTTTTTTCCTTTTCTTTCGTCTAAGAACCATTATAATACGCAACGTGCCCAGATCAATATGGCCGATAGCCTTTCACTTTAAAGTAATGTGTAGTCCATTGTTTATGTTGATGTTTGCAATCCTAAGTATGTTTATTATGAACAAGTCACGGCGACGAACATACAGGTACGGCGGTCACAGGGCAAGATATGCTGAAATGACATTGTGTGTATATTAACACTTGTTTTCTTTTCTTTATTGTATCAATTCCTGAATTTTCACATCGTGACCAGTCCAATATGGCCGCCAGCTTTTTGGATTAAAGTAATATGTAGTCCTTTGTTAATGTTGGCAACTGGAGGCATTTATACATTTAAATAAGGAAGCTACAATGACGTCTTGTATCGTTATCAAGGTTTGGACGAGCCGAAACGCGTGGATCGCATTTTGCATTTGAGATGTCATCAGTGATGTCATCAATGATGTCACTGATCATGTCATGAGTGATGTAATATGTGATGTCATCAGCAGTGCATTGCGGGGGCGTGAGTTATATATATATTCACTGAAAAAACCATAGGTTTCAGGGACGTTATAGTTAGAAATTAGCATTTAAAAAAACCTTAGAAATTCACTGAAAAAACCATAGGTTTCAGGCACGTTATAGTTAGAAATTAGCATTTAAAAAACCTTAGAAATTCACTGAAAAAACCACAGGTTTCAGGGACGTTATATTTAGTTGGACATTTTACTCGTACAAAACCAAAGAAATTCCGCCGTTATAGTTAGTTCAGCTAACTATAACTCGCACCCCTGCAATGCACTGCTGATGACGTCACATATTACATCATTCATGACATGGTAAGTGACATCACTGATGACATCACTGATGACATCTCAAATGACATCACTGATGACATCACTGATGACATCATCCATGTGATAATGTGATGCACCTACTCACACCCGAATATAACCTTTGATACACCCACTCTAAAATACAGACTACCATTTTCAAAACCATAGACACACCAATACTAGTTACTACATACCCACTCACTGATTCCTAGGTCTACACACACGTCCACTCATTCACCCTTATAGTCACTCATACATGCAGTCACTTATCAATACAGCAGTATCATTTGCACTCATACACCTATACAGACACTCACACATCGCCACTCATACATAGAGTTACTCACACACCTAGTCAGTCATGCAAAGAATCATTCACACTCCCATTTACTCACCTATACAGTTATACACACACCACCTCACTTATTCATACAGATACTAACACATACTTACTCTCTTATACAATCACTGATACAAGTACACACTCATCCATACAGCCACTCTCACAATCACTCACTCTCACGTATTGTCATTTATATACTCCAACTCTCACATACACTGCCTTTTACATATGTAGTTACTTGGACATGTACCACTGAGACATCCATTCACTCACCAACACACCCATACACACACTCAACCACCCATACAGCTGTTTCCACATGCACTCTTGAACCCATACACCCAGTGAATCAACCACTCACATATCTATGCACAGAGTCACACACCTCCCACCCATCCACATGGACACTCAGGCACCCATACAGATACTCAGATAACCAATCAATAACCCATATACATACTCATGTAGCTACTCACCAACCCATGCAGCCACTTTCACACCAACTGACCGACTGATACCGACATTTACACAGTTTAGTCACTAACCCATGCATTCAGTAAGACACGTTTAATCACTCACTTCTACAGTCAGTCACGCACCTACTAAATCATCTATTCAGGCACTTATACACCCACTCATTCCTCAATACATCTTGTCATATATATATATATATATAAAACATATTTAAACTTTACAGAAACACACATTTACTGGATGATGTCATCAGTGATGTCATCAGTGATGTCATTTGAGATGTCATCAGTGATGTCATCAGTGATGTCACTGCCCATGTCATGAATGATGTAATATGTGACGTCATCAGCAGTGCATTGCGGGGGCGCGAGTTATAGTTAGCTGAACTACTATAACGGCGGAATTTCTTTGGTTTTGTACGAGTGAAATGTCCAACTAAATATAACGTCCCTGAAACCTGTGGTTTTTTCAGTGAATATATATATATATATATATATATATATATATAGATAGATAGACAGACAGACAGACAGACAGACAGATAGATAGATAGATAGATAGATAGATAGACAGATAGATATATTCACTGAGAAAAACGAAGGTTACAGGGACGTTTCGTACAAAACCATTGGAATTCAGTAGTTATAGTTACCTGAGCTAACTATAACTTACGCCTCGCAATGCACTGCTTATGACATCACATATTACATCATTCATGACATGGTCGGTGACATCACTGATGACATCACTGATGACATCATCCCATGAGTGTAAGTGTTTCGTAAAAGTTTCTGAGACTTAAAGATATATACTAAGCTACAGCATCACTTAAAATACTATTTTTTCTGTACTAGTAATTAGTCATACTATTAACTAACATATCTGATCTGAGTGGCTGTGTGACTGTGAGTGGATGTCTGAGTGGCTGTATGGGTGTGTGAGTGGGTGTGTGAGTGGCTGTATGGATGTGTTAGTGGGCATGTGAGTAGCTATATGGGTAAATGAGCTGTGTGCGAGTGGCTACATAGGTGAGTGAGTGGCTCTATGGGTGACTGAGTGGCTGTGTGAGTGGCTGTATGGGCGAGGGAGTGGGTGTGTGGGCTGTATGGGTGAGGGAGTAGCTAATTGAGTGTGCGTGTTTAGAGGTAAGTGAGTGGGTGTAAGTGGCTGAATTGGAGAGTAAATGTGTGAGTGGCTTTAAGGGTAATTAAATGGGTGTCTGAGTGGTAGTATGGATGTGTGAATGGGTATGTAAGTGGTTCTGTGGGTGTGAGTGGATGTATAGAAGAGTGAGTGGCTGTGTAAGTGAGTGGATGTGTGAGTAGCTGTATTGGTGAGTAGCTGGCATTGTTAGTGGCTGTATGGGTGAGTATGTGGATGTGTAACTGTGTGGGTGAGTAAGTGGCAGTGTGAGGTTCTGTATGTATGGGTGATTGAGAGGGTGTGTGAGTGGCTATAAGGGTGTATGAGTGGGTGTTTGAGTGTCTGTATGTCTGTTTGCCTGGATGGGTGAGTGGCTGTGTTGGTGTGTGAGTGGTTGCATGAATGGCTGCGTGGGTGAGTGAGTGGGTGTGTGAGTGGCTGTATGAGTGATTGGTTGTGTGAGTGCTGGTTTGAGTCTGTGAATGGGTATGTGAGGAGTTGTGTGGGAGTGGGAGTGGGTGTATGAGATGCTCCTTGGGGTTGTGAGAGGTTGTGTGAGTGGTTCTGTGCATGATCTCATCAGTGATGTCATTAGTGATACCATTTGAGATGTCATCATTGATGTCATGAGTGATGTTACTGACCATGTCATGAGTGATGTAATATGTGAGGTCATAAGCAGTGTATTGCGGGGCGTGAGTTATAGTTAGCTCAGGTATCTATAACTGCTGAATTTCAGTGGTTTTATATGAGTGAAATCTGAGCCTAACTATAACATCCCTGTAACCTCTGTTTTCTTCAGTAAATTTCAAAGTTTTTTTAATTCAATTTCCTAACTATAATGTCCCTGTAACCTTTGTTTTTTTAAGTGAATTTCTCAGGTTTTCAAATTTTATCTCCTAACTGTAACCTGTGACCTTTGAGAGTGAGTGCATGAGTGTCTCAGTGGGTATGTGAGTGAGTGCGTGAGTGTCTCTATGTGTGTGCATGGGTGTGTGAGTCTCTGAGTGGGTGCATGAGTGCCTGTGTGTCGTTCTGAGTGGGTGCATTAGTGTCTGAGTGGGTGTTTGAGTGAGTTTGTGAGTGTCTGAGTGGGTCTGTGAGTAGGTGTCAGAGTGTCTGAGTAGGTGTGTGACTTCCTCCATAAGTGTGTGAGTCAGTCTGTGAGTGAGTGCATGAGTGTCTGAGTGGGTCTGTAGGTGGGTGCATGAGTATCTAAGTGAGTCTGGGAGTGGGTGCATGAGTCATTGAGTGGGTCTGTGAGTAAGTGCATGAGTTTCTCAGTGAGTTTGTGAGTGAGTGCATCAGTCTCTGGGTGGGTCTGTGAGTGGGTGCATGAGTCTGAGTAGGTCTGTAAGTGGCTGCGTGAGTCTCTGAATGGATCTGTGAGTCGGTTCAGGACTGTCTAAGTAGGTCTGTGAGTCGGTGCAGGAGTGTCTGAGTGGGTCTGTGAGTGGGTGCATGAGTCTGAATGGGTTTGTGAGTGGGTGTATGAGAGTCTCATTGGCTTTGTGAGGGGGTGCCTGAGTATCTGAGTGGGTATGTGTGTGACTGAGTGCTCTATGATTTGCCCGCATCTGCTCTGCTTTGCCTTTTCTGCTTGTTTTTCTGCCCTCTTCTGCCCTGTTTTGCCTTTCCTGCTAGTTTTTCTGCCCTCTGTTTTGCCTTTTCAGCTTGTTTTTCTGCCCTCTGTTTTGCCTTTTCTGCTCTTTTTTTACTGCCCTTTGTTTTTCCCTTTTCTCCCTCTAAAATGGGGGAGGAGGGCTGCTGTAATTTCAATGGAAGCGTGGGCCCACTCGGACCCCCTTATTGGCCCAATTTTGGCCCCGGGGACCCCATCGCCCCCTGCCTGATCATATTTCCCTGGGTGCCCTGGAGCCTGCCCAGGATACCCAGTGGGCATCTTGGGACTGTGGGGGGAGCCTCAAGGCCCCCACGGTCCTAGCCATGCTCCCTGCCTCCAGTGGGAGATGGCATTGCTATTGCACACAGGAAGCTGCTGGAAATGTAGCTCCCTGTGTGCAAGAACAATTGTTTCATCTCTTTCCCTGCCCGCATGTCCACAGGCAGGGAAAGAGATGAAACCTCCGCTTCGAGCAAGCGGGAGCACTTTGACAGCTCCCGCCCACTGGAACCAGAGTGTTTGCTTTTGCTTGGCGGGAGCTGTCAGCTCTGATCAAGCAAAAGCAAACAGCTATGTCCCGGGGGTGGCACCCCGGGACACAGCAGGAGCCGGCCCTGGGGGTGGCAGTCCCGCAGGCCATTAATGGTTCCATGAGGAGGGCCTCGCAGCCCCCCTCCTTTACTTTTCACAGGCCGGCCCCAGGGAGGTGGTGTTCCACGGCCGTATATGGCCCGGGAGGGGGACCACGTGACCCCATCCCACTTTTTAAAGGTATTTGGTGGTCCCCAGGGCCCGGGAGGTCCGCAAGACCCACCATTACTTTCAATTTAGCCCTGGGGAAGTGGTGGTCCCCGGGGCCCGGGGGGTCCACGAGGCCCCTGTCTATTTTTTACTATGGCCCCATTATAATGTTCATAAGCCCCGGGAAAGTGGTGGTCCCTGGGGCAAAGTAAGCCATTGGAGGGGGGTGCCATGTGCCCCCTCCATTTTTTATTAAAACCCTGCATGTCCCCAGGACCTGGCCCACCCGGGGGCCCTTTTCAAAACAAGCACAATAAGTCTTGTCATTGTAATATTATTGTGTGTGTTTCATTATAGTCCTTTGTTATAGTATTGTAATTGATTGTTACTTTTTTGAGGTTATGCAGATGGTAAAATAGGTTAAACTGCTGGATTTTGTTAACTTTAACCTTTTTTCATTGCTTCTTCTATGTAAATTTTATTTATCTTTTTATATTATTTGTATTTTGTGTTTTTAGTTGTGTAGCGTGATTCCATTGTTTCCACTACTACTTTTATTTGTTCAAACAATATCAGTGCTTCATGTATGCAGTTTTTCAGTGTGTTTTCTTCAGTTTTTTCCCTATTAAGATTTTTTTTAGCTATCAACTTTAAGATTTGGCTTTAGGTTGTATGTCTGCTGCTGCAGCTTTGGAGCTGATTCTGGAGTCCAGTTCAGAAGTGGAGCAGATGCATGGTTCAGAGACTGACACCGCATCAGATGTTGAGGGTGGAGAATACTATGGCAGTAATTTCCCTGTCAGTGAGGAATTGTTAGAGGCATTGGTTATTTCTGATGATTGGCAAGACATCTGTTTTTTTCCGATTTAAGGTCTATGGCTATTGAGTAAAAAGTGGAAGTTACATGGATTACATGGATAATGATACCTTGAGCTCACCTATAGTCTCTTAAACCTGTGCCTGCTGGTGCATGGACGGAGGAGGAACTGATGTGGGTTGCTCTGGATGGAGTTCAACCTGTTCTACCTCCTTTTATTGGAATTACTAGTTGTTCTGTGGACACCGACAATTTCACTTCACTTGAGTATTTTAATCTCTTCATAGGTGATGGATTTCTCAGCAAAATGGATTAATTCAGATGAACCTCTATACTGAACAGCACAAGGACAGGCTACAGCCCCATTCAACAGTGCACCGGTCGACTCCAACCAATGTTGAAGAATTGAGGAAGTTTTGGGTTCTATCTCTCCTGATGGCCATTATTTACAAGATAAGAGCATCCTTTTACTGGTCTTGTGACCCAGTGTGGTACACACCATTGTTCTCTGCTGCAATACGTAGAGATCATTTTTGTTTCTTCAGTGCATGCTGCGTTTCAATGATAACACCCATGCCCCTCCCAGAGACCATGTAGGCTCCAGTCGCCTATTCAAAGTTTGGCCTGTGCTGGACCACTTTGCCTGCCGTTCCAAAGAAATTTATAGACTGGGAAAAAATGTAGCTGTGGGTAAGTCCTTTGAAGTTGTTTTCTTTGGCCACACCTGCTTGGAGTACAATTAGGAGCAACAGAATAGGGTTTCCAGTGGAGCTGGTTAACAGGAAACTTGTGAAAGGACTACAGATTGCTTTATATTGTAAAGAAATGCTAATTGCAAAAAGAACAATTGATGGACAGAATGCTGAACAATGTCAAACATTCACCCCCAGAGATCTGGGCCTATATCCATTGTTTTTTTGCACACCACACCATTCCAGTTTAGACCCAGCCATATGCAAATCAGTCTTGACCTTGCTCTCCATGGGAACAGTCCAGCCTGAACTGTCGGGCCAGGTCCTCCCTGGACCGGAAACAAGCATCCTGGGACCAGTTTCGGGGTATCACCCCTCATCATCCAGGCTAGCTTGACTCCAGTGACATGGTGAGCACGGGACCCATGTCCAAGGACCTCAAGAACTTCCGACCCATCTCTCTGCTCCCGTTCCCCCCGAAAGTCACTGAGAAAATCGTCAACAAACAACTGACCCGCTACCTCGAGGAGAACAACATCCTGGACCCTTCCCAGTCCGGCTTCCGCAGCAACCACAGCACCGAAACCGCCCTCATCGCCGCCACCGATGACATCAGGACCCTGCTAGACAACGGAGAAACAGCAGCCCTCATCCTCCTGGACCTATCAGCCGCCTTCGACACGGTCTGCCACCACACACTACGAACACGCCTTCACGACGCCGGGATCCAAGAGAAGGCCCTGGACTGGACCACATCCTTCCTTTCCGGCAGAACACAAAGCGTCCGCCTCGCCCCCTTCCGATCCAAGGCCACCAAGATCATCTGCGGTGTACCCCAAGGCTCCTCCCTCAGCCCAACGCTGTTCAACATCTACATGGCACCCCTCGCCCACGTCGCCCGACAGCACAACCTCAACATCATCTCCTACGCCGACGACACCCAGCTGATCCTCTCCCTCACCAAAGACCCTCACACCGCCAAAGCCCACCTCCACGAAGGAATGAAGGCCGTCGCCGAATGGATGAGGACCAGCCGCCTGAAGCTGAACTCGGACAAGACGGAGGTCCTCATCCTTGGTTCCAACCCTTCAGCCTGGGACGACTCCTGGTGGCCAACATCACTGGGAACAGCCCCGCCACTCACCGACCACGTACGCAACCTAGGGGTCATCCTCGACCCCACCCTCTCCATGACTAAGCAGGTCAACGCAGTTTCCTCATCCTGCTTCAACATCCTCCGAATGCTCCGCAGGATCTTCAAGTGGATCCCCACCGAAACAAGAAAAACAGTCACCCAGGCCCTCGTCACCAGCAGGCTGGACTACGGAAACGCCCTCTACGCAGGAACGACGGCTAAGCTCCTGAGACGGCTGCAACGCATCCAGAACGCCTCTGCACGTCTTATCCTCGACATCCCCCGACGCAGCCACATCACACCCCACCTGAGAGACCTGCACTGGCTCCCTGTCAACAAGAGGATAACCTTCAAGCTCCTCACCCACGCACACAAAGCACTCCACAACTCCGGACCAGCCTACCTCAACAGACGACTCAGCTTCTACACCCCCACCCGCCAGCTCCGCTCGACCAGCCTCGCCCTCGCCACAGTCCCCCGCATCCGGAAAACGACCGCCGGCAGCAGATCCTTCTCCCACCTCGCCGCCAAGACCTGGAACACCCTCCCCACCAACCTCCGACAGACCCAAGACCTACTGGCCTTCAGAAGACTCCTCAAGACCTGGCTCTTCGATCAGTAGCAGCACCACCCCCTCTTCCCCCAGCGCCTTGAGACCCTCGCGGGTATGTAGTGCGCTTTATAAGTGACATGATTGATTGATTGATTGATTGGGCATAACCCTTCCCATTTAGGGCGACAAATGCAAAAAGAACAATTGATGGATGGAATGCTGAACAATGGCAAACATTCAACCCCGGTACATAGATCTGGGCCTAAATACATAGTTTTTTTGCACACCATGCCATTGCAGTTTAGACCTAGTCATATGCAAATCAGTCTTGACCCTGCTCACCATGGAAACAATCCAGCCCGAAATGCCAGACCAGGTCCTCCCTGGACCAGAAACAAGCATTCTGGGACCGGTTTTGGTGTATCACCCCTCATCAGCCAGGCGAGCTTGACTACAGTGGAATGGTGAGCACGGGACCCACGTCTGGGCGTACCCTTCCCACTTAGGGCAACAAATGCAAAAGAACAATTGATGGACGGAATGCTGAACAATGTCAAACATTCACCCCCAGTACAGAGATCTGGGCCTAAATCCATCATTGTTTTGCACACCATGTCATTCCAGTTTAGACCCAGCCATATGCAAATCAGTCTTGACCCTGCTTTCGATGGAAACTGAAATGAAGAAATGCTAGCACTCAAATTCCAAGATCGCAGGCAAGTGCTACTTTTCACCACCATACATGACGAGACAACATTCTCACTCTTCAGGAATGATCAGATGGCTGATGTTCAGAAGCCTAATTACATTCTGGGCTACAACAGATACATGGATGGGGTTGACTGGCATGACCAGCTATGTCAGCCCTACAATGCTGCACATAAGACCTGCATCTGGTTTAAGAAGTTGGTTGTGCACCTGATGCAAATTGACACTTACAATCCGTATCCTGTGTATTGCCATTCAGCTCTTGGTCGCCAGGCGCTCTTATTTGACTTTGAAAAGGCAGTCATCTGTGTAGGAGAGTAGGATCTGCCTCTTATGTTGCCCCCACTTTTTTTCTGATGTTTACACTGGTTTCTGGCTATAGTCTGGCTGGGACCCTGTCAATCAGGGCCCCAGCCTCTCTGTTCTCTCTAAACGACTTGGAGTGCACTCTAGGTGCACTAGTGATTGGATACTGTGGTACCTTATGAGTCCCTAGTATATGGTACCTTAGGTACCAAGGGCAAAGGTACTTCACAGGCCTACCAGGGGCTGAAGCATGTATTATGCCACCCCTGGGAAGCAGACTAAATCTGACACCACAGGCCTGCTACTGCAGCCTGGGTGAGGAGGTGCTAGCACCCCTCACTGAGATATAGGTCCCCTATATCTCTCCTGCACACACATTTCAACTTATCAGTCACCCCTAAGGCAGGCCCTATCAATCCTGAGGGCAGGGTGCTTAGTTCCTATGTGAGAGGGTGCCTCTGCCTGAGCAGGACCCCTCTGCAGCTCTCAGAGTCTATTCTCTGGGGCTGTCTGTGAATGCAACCAAACCATATACTCTTAAGTGCATTATATCCTCGCGGTAAATGCTAACTGTGGAATGGCTGCATCGAAACATGTCGTGTTTGGTGTCAACCACTTTGGAATCATACCCCCACACCAGTAACTGGTGTGGGAGTATGATCCCACCCTTCTAGAGGGATAGACATGTACCTACTGTGGAAACGCGGTAGAATCCTGAAGGGCCCTGGCATCACAAAATGGATGCCACCAGTCACAGACACTGGGCTGCCCTCCTGCTGATGACCAACACTCGCAGTGGAGGAGGCCCAACAATAGATATCCTGTCCCAAGGGGGTGTGACCACCTCCCAGACAGGGTTTAGTGTATTGGGGCTGGGTGGGTGCACTCCCAGAGTGCTTTGAAGTCCTGCACTGGAGGAGCAGAAGGCTCCTCTGTGCATATGCCAGTTTAAACCAGCTCAGGGGCTACCTGCCCCTGCTCTCGCGCGAAACTGGACAAAAGGAAGTGGGTGTAGCCCCCCACTCCCCTGACCCTCCCATAGGTGGGGTCATAGAGCTAGTCCCTCCCTTCTCTTTAGTATAAGAGGGGGAACCTGTGCATTGCAACCTAGATACCCCTGGACGACGCTCTCAAGAAGAATCCCAGACCTTCGACGTTCCACTACCTCTGGAAGACTGAAGAATCTCCCTTGGAGTCAAGGAGTGACTCCCCTGCTTGGCAGGCACCAAAAACTACAACAACGGTCGCAAACTATGCCGCTCCCGCCGGAGCCTGAAGTCCCTGCAGCCCAGGAAGAGGATTTCCTGACTTCTCCAAGGCCATCGTGAGTCCCCAGTGAAGCTGAGGCAAGTGAACCCCACGAGCGACGAGGAACCACAGCCCCTGGGTACCGTGCACTATTGTCGAGTGCAACCCCTTCACGATGTTCTACGAACTTGTGCTTTGGACTACATGTGGTCCCAGCCTCTAACAGAGATCCCTCCCAAAATCAGAGGCCTACACCATCCCAAGTGACCGTGGGCCCCTGTTGAGTGAATCCTCCCGAGGCGTCTTCGTGATCCCTTGCCAGCCGGCTTGTGGGTCCCCAGAAGACTTTTCAACAAAACCAAAGGGCTCCCCTGGTTGCTCCAGGCCTGCCCTGACTTACCCTCGCTGGGTAAGTCCCTCAGACCTTGCTGGTCTGCACCATTGACTTTTCCTTTCCACCACGAGACTTGCTGCTATCAAGGCTTGTTAGCTCCAATCGGGTCGCCGACACCGCAGTCAGCTGCAGACTTCGTGGGACACGCTGAATCCGGCTCCTGGCCGTCCTCGACGCCTCCTGGACCTCGTGGTTGAAGAGTCAAGACACCCGTGAATGACCTGAATCTGTCGACGACGGTGGGCATTCATCTTCCTTGCCCAGGGTCACTGCCAAGTGACTTTGAACACTGTCCCCTCTGCTTTCAGGTCTTCCTCCTTCCGAATCCAGGCTTGGATTCCAACGGACACTTCTTCTGTCGTCGCAAGCAGCAAGTCTTCACTGGCTCCCATTGAGAACGACGCCGCGACCCGACACCAAAGGACACCTATGCACCCAGCTCCCCTGGGTGAGGTAACTTCAGCACTACGGTGCTCCTGTGGGTGTGGGCCCTAGAACTACTTACCCTGTAAGTGGCTTGCTTGTAGCTACCCTAGAAGTGCCCTAAAACTCCTATTTTCCAAGTGCGACTAAGCGCACTGACTCGTACAGGGCTCGCGCCTGTGTTAGAACACATCGCGTCCTTCTCCCTTGCAACTCTACCCGTAACCGCGTCCTTCGACTCGTACTGGGTCCGATCGGTGTGTTCGCCTCGATGCTTCGCCTCGAACACGCAAGGGGCCTTTAACATTGAAATCTCAATCGCGTCCTTTCGCATAGACTCGTACAGGACTCGCACCGGTGTCTGAACACCGCGTCCGTCCCCTGTGGGTCTCCTACAACTACCTGGGGTGGTTCTTTGGGGTCCCTCGATTCTATATGCTCTAGGCCCAGGTCTAGCCAAGCTAAGATTGTGATATTTGATTGTGCTAACTTATTTTTGATAACATTTGATTTGTACATATGTTCCTGACTTCTAATCTCATAAAGAGATTAGCAGAGAGTTGTTTAGTAATAAATACATATATATTTGATATATATACCTGTGTGGTGTCTTTTCATTTGGTGATTCAAGAGATTGTGTGGTAAAACAAGCTGCTTTACATTCCTCCAAGACTTAGCCTGAAGGCTGCTCTCCACAGCTACCACTAGGATAGCTTTCTATAAAGGTTGTCTTAAACCTACCAACCATAAGAGTCGAATTGTTCTGGTGCAAGGTGCCCACTCTAACAAGTGGACAGCATATACCAGGCCAACTTCTCACATTGGTGGCAGCGTGTGGGATTCCAGCTTGCTATTGTTTTACCAGAAAATCTCTATTTGAATTACTAACTGAAAACCACTATAGGTACTCAAGGTACATATAAAGTCAAGCTTAGTATCAATAAGTTCTACTGAACTTAGAGCTGTGTGCCAAGGGATAGCACACCCTTTCTACAGCTCAAGCTAGTATCAGTAGGCCTCAAACTAGTGTAGGTAGTACAACACTGCACAACACTAGAATGTCCTTAAGGGATGGACCCAGTGGATCCACTCAGCTTCAGTATAAGGACATGACTTTCTTTGACTTGAAAGCCATGTGTGCCTAAAGGCACCTGAAGATAGGACAGAGTCCCTCCACACTACACCTGATAGATCTGCTGACAGCAGATGATCTTAGATTAGCTCTAGGAGCTAATGGGTCTGAATCAGTGAGTGGGTCAATTACAGTGTCTGGGTCAGATGATGAACATCAAGTTGACCAAGACTCTGTGATTGCATGGCCAGGCCCCAAGGGGACTGAACAGGACAGAGGAGTTCTCCCTAAGAGACCTGACAGAGTGGGAGAGAAGCCTAGGTCCCTTTCTAGGGACTCTGACCGCTCCTATCACTCTGGCAGAGAAACTGTCCACCAGAGAGACTCCTACTTCCTAAGAAGAGAGAGTTCCTCTGACAGACTGTACAAACTGCTGCAGTATGAGGAAGCAAGATTTGCCCTCAAAACCAAGCAGTTGGCCTTAGATAAAGAAGCCTTTGAGCTCCAGAGAGCTTCTAGAAAAGAGGGGTTAGAACCCCCTGGTGGCAGCAACAGTGTTCCTAGAGGCAGAGAATATATTCCAGACCATAGGAACCTGAGCAAGGTTGTTCCTCCCTACCAGAGTGGGGATGATATCCATAAGTGGATAACTGCTATGGAAAGGGCCTGTAGAGTACAACAGGTCCCCCAAAAGCAGTGGGCAGCAATCTTGTGGCTCTCCTTTTCAGATAAAGGTAGAGACAAGCTCCTCACTGTTAGAGAAGAGGATGCTGATGACTATGAAGTCCTGAAGAGTGCACTGATAGATGGGTTTGGCTTAACCACTGAGCAGTACAGGTTGAAGTTCAGAGACACCCAGAAGGCACAGACTCAGGACTGGACTGACTTTGTAGATTGTGCAACCAAGGCTCTGGAGGGTTGGCTGGTTGGCAGTAGGGTTACTGATTTCAAGGGATTGTATAATCTAATGATGAGAGAATAGATCCTTAATAATTGCCAGAACCAGTTGTTGCATCAATACCTGGTGGACTCCGATCTGACCTCTCCCCAAGAATTGGGAAAGAAGGCAGACAAGTGGGTCAGAACCAGGGTGAGGCAGAAAACCCAGAACCAAGGGGGTGACACAAAGAAGCAGGATTCTAAGGGCTCTGAGAAAAGTGGGGATAAGTCAAAAGACCAGAAGTCTTCACAAGGGCCCCAAAAATCTGCATCTGGTGGGGAGTCACAATCCAACAAGGGAAAAGGCCAAAAGAAGCCATGGTGCAAATTCTGTAAACAGAAAGGGCACTGGACTTCTGATTGTAACAAGTCCAAAGACCAAACCACCACCACTCCTGCCCCTAAGGCAACTGTTCCCCCTAGTTCAGCTACTAGTGGAGGTGGTAATCAGAAAAAGGGTGTAGTAGGGCTGACCCTGGGTTCTGAAGAGGACTCTGGCCTAGCCAGAGTACCCACTCAGGCAATGCTGATTTGTGATGGAGACATTGACATGTCCTTCCTAGTGAGCCCCAGTAATCTGGGCAAATACAAACAGCAGCCTGTAATCAATGGCAAACAGGCTTTGGCATTTAGGGACACAGGTGCTAGTGTCACCATGGTGGCAGAGGATCTTGTGGACCCTGGACAGATCATCCTGGGTGAAATGTACCAGGTGACCAATGCAAGCAACACCAGGACCAACCATAGTCTGGCAGTTGTGAATTTCTCCTGGGGAGGGGTAACTGGCCTCAAGAAGGTTGTAGTCAGTGCAGACCTCCCTGTAGAATGTCTATTGGGCAATGATCTAGAGACTTCAGCCTGGTCTGAAGTAGAGTTATGGACTCATGCTGAGATATTGGGCATCCCTGCAGAGGTATTTGCTGTGACCAGGTCACAGGCCAAAATGCATGACACTGAACAAGCTCTGGATCCTGAAATTATGGACCAGATGCTTCCCAAGAAGAGGAGCAGTAGGGTTAAGGCAGTGCCTTCCCCTCTGTCTCAGATCACAGATTCCCCTCTTGAGGGAGGAGAAGCAGATCCTGAAGAAGGAACTGCCCCAGAGGGACTTGAGCCTGACCAGGTTGAGTTCTTGGGGGCAGGGGGCCCTTCTAGGGAAGATCTGAGTAAGGAGCAACAGTGCTGCCCCTCTCTTGAACCCCTCAGACAGCAGGCTGCTGCTGAGGCTGCTGGGAGTGCTAGTGGGTCCCATAAAGTTTATTGGGATGAGGGACTCCTATATTCTGAAGGTAGAGATCCAGCCCCTGGAGCCACCAGGAGGTTGGTAATACCTCAGAAGTTTAGGGGGTTCCTCTTGACCCTAGCACATGACATCCCTTTGGCAGGTCACTTGGGCCAAAACAAGACCTGGGACAGGCTTGTTCCACATTTTCATTGGCCACATATGTCAGAGGACACAAAGGAGTTTTGTCGCTCCTGTGTCACATGCCAAGCCAGTGGCAAGGCAGGTGGCACAATAAAGGCCCCCCTGATACCACTACCTGTGGTGGGGGTACCCTTTGAAAGGGTAGGGATTGACATTGTTGGTCCCCTTGACCCTCAAACTGCATCTGGGCACAGATTTATCCTGGTGGTAGTGGATCATGCCACCGGGTACCCAGAGGCAATTCCCGTGAGGACCACCACAGCCCCTGTGGTGGCAAGAGCCCTCATTGGAGTCTTCTCCAGAGTGGGTTTCCCAAAGGAGGTAATCTCTGACAGAGGTACCAACTTCATGTCAGGATATTTGAAAGCAATGTGGAAGGAGTGTGGTGTAACTTATAAGTTCACCACCCCCTATCACCCACAATGCAATGGGTTGGTTGAACGCTTCAACAAAACCCTGAAGGGAATGATTAAGGGACTCCCAGAGAAGCTTAGGCGGAAATGGGACCTTCTTCTTCCCTGCCTGTTGTTTGCATACAGAGAAGTTCCACAGAAGGGGGTTGGTTACAGCCCATTTGAGCTTCTGTTTGGGCATCCTGTAAGAGGTCCATTATGTTTGGTAAAAGAGGGCTGGGAGTTACCTCTCAAACCCCCAAACAAGATGTGATGGACTATGTACTTGGTCTCCGCTCCAGGATGGCTGAGTACATGAAAAAGGCAACCAAAAACCTGGAGGCCAGCCAAGAATTACAAAAAGCTTGGCATGACCAAAGGCTGTACTGACTGTATACCAGCCAGGACAGAAAGTGTGGGTGTTGGAGCCAGTGGCCCCAGCAGCCCTCCAAGACAAATGGAGTGGCCCCCATACAATAGTTGAGCAAAAGGGAGAAGTCACCTATCTGGTGAATCTTGGAACTCCCAGGAGCCCCTTGAGGGTGCTCCATGTCAACAGATTGAAACCATATGTTGACAGGGCTGACATGGGCTTGCTCATGGCAACTGATGAGGAACAGGAGGAGGAGAGTGACCCTCTCCCTGACCTGCTCTCTCAGAACCCTGATGATGGGTCAGTAGATGGTGTTGCTTTGGCAAGCAGCCTCACTGACCATCAGCAAACTGAGTGCAGACAAGTTCTGCAGCAGTACAGACATATGTTTAGCCTGACCCCTAGTCAGACTTCCTGGTGCACCCATGAGGTGGACACTGGAGACAGTCTGCCTGTCAAGAGTAAAATCTACAGGCAACCTGACCATGTCAGGGACTGTATCAGGACTGAAGTCCAGAAGATGTTGGAGTTAGGTGTGATTGAGCCCTCAGATAGCCCATGGGCTAGCCCAGTAGTCCTGGTACCCAAGCCTCATACCCAGGGTGGTAAGAAAGAAATGAGGTTTTGTGTAGACTACAGAGGCCTCAATGCAGTCACTAGGACTGATGCCTATCCCATACCAAGGGCAGATGAGCTGATTGATACTTTGGCCTCAGCCAAGTATCTGAGTACATTTGACCTAACAGCTGGCTACTGGCAGATCAGGTTAGCTGATGATGCAAAAGCCAAAACAGCATTTTCAACCCCTGGTGGGCACTACCACTTTGTGGTGATGCCCTTTGGATTGAAAAATGCACCTGCCACTTTTCAGAGGTTGGTGAACAAAGTTCTGGCAGGAATGGAAACTTATTGCTCAGCTTATCTAGATGATATTGCTGTCTTTAGTTCCTCCTGGCAGGATCACCTGGTCCACCTCAGAAATGTTTTGGAGGCTCTGCAGAAAGCAGGCCTCACTATCAAGGCCACTAAGTGCCAGATAGGGCAGAGTCAGGTTGTATACCTGGGCCACCTTGTGGGTGGAGGCCAGGTTCAGCCTTTACAGAGCAAGATCCAAACCATAATGGAATGGGTTGCTCCAATCACCCAGACACAGGTGAGAGCCTTCTTAGGCCTGACTGGGTACTATAGGAGGTTTGTGAAGGGATATGGATCTATAGTGACCCTCTTGAATTATCTGACCTCAAAGAAAATGCCAAAAAAGGTTCATTGGACAGCTAGCTGTCAGAAGGCATTTGAAGACCTAAAGCAGGCCATGTGCACTGCCCCCATCTTACAGAGTCCAGACTACACCAAAAAGTTCATTGTCCAAACAGATGCTTCTGAGCTGGGTGTGGGAGCTGTACTGTCTCAACTGAATGATGAAGGTCAAGACCAGCCAGTAGCTTTCATTAGCAGAAGGCTGACCCCTAGAGAGAAACATTGGTCAGCTATAGAGAGGAGGCCTTTGCTGTGGTATGGGCCCTGAAGAAGCTGAGGCCATACTTGTTTGGCACTCACTTCATAGTTCAGACTGACCACAAGCCCCTCCTATGGCTTAAACAAATGAAAGGAGAAAACCCAAAACTTTTGAGGTGGTCCATTTCCCTACAGGGGATGGACTATACAGTGGAACATAGACCTGGGACCCAACATGCCAATGCAGATGGACTCTCAAGGTATTTCCACTTAGAACACGAAGACTCAACTGGTCAAGGTTAGTTTAGTGTCCCTGCGTTTGGGGGGTTGTGTAGGAGAGTAGGATCTGCCTCTTATGTTGCCCCCACTTTTTTTCTGATGTTTACACTGGTTTCTGGCTATAGTCTGGCTGGGACCCTGCCAATCAGGGCCCCAGCCTCTCTGTTCTCTCTAAACGACTTGGAGTGCACTCTAGGTGCACTAGTGATTGAATACTGTGGTACCTTATGAGTCCCTAGTATATGGTACCTTAGGTACCAAGGGCATAGGTACTTCACAGGCCTACCAGGGGCTGAAGCATGTATTATGCCACCCCTGGGAAGCAGACTAAATCTGACACCACAGGCCTGCTACTGCAGCCTGGGTGAGGAGGTGCTAGCACCCCTCACTGAGATATAGGTCCCCTATATCTCTCCTGCACACACATTTCAACTTATCAGTCACCCCTAAGGCAGGCCCTATCAATCCTGAGGGCAGGGTGCTTAGTTCCTATGTGAGAGGGTGCCTCTGCCTGAGCAGGACCCCTCTGCAGCTCTCAGAGTCTATTCTCTGGGGCTGTTTGTGAATGCAGCCAAACCATATACTCTTAAGTGCATTATATCCTCGCGGTAAATGCTAACTGTGGAATGGCTGCATCGAAACATGTTGTGTTTGGTGTCAAACACTTTGGAATCATACCCCCACACCAGTAACTGGTGTGGGAGTATGATCCCACCCTTCTAGAGGGATAGATATGTACCTACTGTGGAAACGCGGTAGAATCCTGAAGAGCCCTGGCATCACAAAATGGATGCCACCAGTCACAGACACTGGGCTGCCCTCCTGCTGATGACCAACACTCGCAGTGGAGGAGGCCCAACAATAGATATCCTGTCCCAAGGGGGTGTGACCACCTCCCAGACAGGGTTTAGTAAATTGGGGCTGGGTGGGTGCACTCCTAAAGTGCTTTGAAGTCTTGCACTGGAGGAGCAGAAGGCTCCTCTGTGCATATGCCAGTTCAAACCGGCTCAGGGGCTACCTGCCCCTGCTCTGGCGTGAAACTGGACAAAGGGAAATGGGTGTAGCCCCCCACTCCCCTGACCCTCCCATAGGTGGGGTCATAGAGCTAGTCCCTCCCTTCTCTTTAGTATAAGAGAGGGAACCTGTGCATTGCAACCTAGATACCCCTGGACGATGCTCTCAAGAATAATCCCGGACCTTCGACGTTCCACTACCTCTGGAACACTGAAGAATCTCCCTTGGAGTCAAGGAGTGACTCCCCTGCTTGGCAGGCACCAAAAACTACAACAACGGTCGCAAACTACGCCGCTCCCACCAGAGCCCGAAGTCCCTGCAGCCCAGGAAGAGGATTTCCTGACTTCTCCAAGGCCATTGTGAGTCCCCAGCAAAGCTGAGGCAAGTGGACCCCACAAGCGACGAGGATCCGCAGCCCCTGGGTACCGTGCACTATTGTCAAGTGCAACCCCTTCATGACGTTCTACGAACTTGTGCTTTGGACCACATGTGGTCCCAGCCTCTAACAGAGATCCCTCCCAAAATCAGAGGCCTACACTGTCCCGAGTGACCGTGGGCCCCTGTTGAGTGAATCCTCCCGAGGCGTCTTCGCGATCCCTTGCCAGCCGGCTTGTGGGTCCCCAGAAGACTTTTCAACAAAACCAAAGGGCTCCCCTGGTTGCTCCAGGCCTGCCCTGACTTACCCTCGCTGGGTAAGTCCCTCAGACCTTGCTGGTCTGCACCATTGACTTTTCCTTTCCACCACGAGACTTGCTGCTACCAAGGCTTGTTGGCTCCAATCGGGTCGCCGACACCGCAGTCAGCTTTAGACTTCGTGGGACACGCTGAATCCAGCTCCTGGCCATCCTCGACGCCTCCTGGACCTCGTGGTCGAAGAGTCAAGACACCCATGAACGACCTGAATCTGTCAACGACGGTGGGCATTCATCTTCCTTGCCCAGGGTCACTGCCAAGTGACTTTGAACACTGTCCCCTCTGCTTTCAGGTCTTCCTCCTTCCAAATCCAGGCTTGGATTCCAACGGACACTTCTTCTGTCGTCGCAAGCAGCAAATCTTCACTGGCTCCCATTGAGAACAACGCCGCGACCCGACACCAAAGGACACCTATGCACCCAGCTCCCCTGGGTGAGGTAACTTCAGCACTACGGTGCTCCTGTGGGTGTGGGTCCTAGAACTACTTACCCTGTAAGTGGCTTGCTTGTAGCTACCCTAGAAGTGCCCTAAAACTCCTATTTTCCAAGTGCGACTAAGCGCACTGACTCGTACAGGGCTCGCGTCTGTGTTAGAACACATCGCGTCCTTCTCCCTTGCAACTCTACCCGTAACCGCGTCCTTCGACTCGTACTGGGTCCGATCGGTGTGTTCGCCTCGATGCTTCGCCTCGAACACGCAAGGGGCCTTTAACATTGAAATCTCAATCGCGTCCTTTCGCATAGACTCGTACAGGACTCGCACCGGTGTCTGAACACCGCGTCCGTCCCCTGTGGGTCTCCTACAACTACCTGGGGTGGTTCTTTGGGGTCCCTCGATTCTATATGCTCTAGGCCCAGGTCTAGCCAAGCTAAGATTGTGATATTTGATTGTGCTAACTTATTTTTGATAACATTTGATTTGTACATATGTTCCTGACTTCTAATCTCATAAAGAGATTAGCAGAGAGTTGTTTAGTAATAAATACATATATATTTGATATATATACCTGTGTGGTGTCTTTTCATTTGGTGATTCAAGAGATTGTGTGGTAAAACAAGCTGCTTTACATTCCTCCAAGACTTAGCCTGAAGGCTGCTCTCCACAGCTACCACTAGGATAGCTTTCTATAAAGGTTGTCTTAAACCTACCAACCATAAGAGTCGAATTGTTCTGGTGCAAGGTGCCCACTCTAACAAGTGGACAGCATATACCAGGCAACTTCTCACAATCTGCCTTTCCAGTTTGTTCCAGTTGAAGCTGGATCAGTTACAACTGAGTTGCAGTGCGAAACAAGGTTGATTAGGTGACACTTTCATGAAATTCTCCCTCCAACAGAGAAGAAACACCATCTGTATGAGAGATGTCAAATTTGTGCCCGAAAAGGAATCAGGTGAGAGATCGGGAAATATAGTTCCCAGTGTCCCCTCAAATCATGTCCTATGCCATCCTTAATGTTTTATTTTGTACCACACAAAGGAGAAATTGAGAAAATTGCTTGAAAAAGAAAGTTTTGTGTTTTTTTTTTAGCCCTCATTACCATTCAACTTATGATACAACCTTGTGGTCTGCCACATTTATGTCTGAGTTGGCAAACCTTCAACGGTATCTTTGTTGGACTTGCCGAAATGGTCCCAAGTTCAGGACATTTGGAATGAGCCGCAAGTTCCAGATCTGGCCTCCGTCTAGTGTAATCATCAACCTCATTGAAAGCTAATTTTAGACAGTGCCCGACATTATAGTGTCAATTATAAGTTGCCAAAACTTAGTTCCCTGGCTTTCCTTATCAACAAGGTCCATTCTCTGACATTGGGAGGAACCAAATCTACCCATTTTTTCATATCAGATGCCTCGCTCAAACCATGAGATGGAAAATTAGCTTTTATGATTCTGCACTCTGTCTACCTTATCATCGATACTAAACATAATTATAGTTGGGCTTACCTCAAACTTGGAACCAAGTGCTGTATTTATAATTTTACTTACATCCTCTCAATATTCTTTCAGAGTAGTACGTAATAGAAACATATGTAGATCATCAGCATTTAATAGACCACACTTCTTACATGCATTCTCCCGGGCACCGGACCATCTTACCTTCTTTTTAAGGGAACCAATAAGCCCTGTGTAAAGTGAAAAGATGGTTCCTTTTAAATATGGCTGGACTGACATTTTTGTATAAAAGCTCAAAGGATACTTGTCACAGTGATCCCAAATCTACATTCGGCAAGCACACAGTCCACTTCTGGTAGGCCAGTGTTTTCCTCTTTTCCTCCGCCTCGCATAGCAGTTCATACCACTTCTTTCTTTAGTGTTCCACTAGCATGCCGATCTCTTTCCACTTTCATATCTGAGGGGCCCCCTTCTTGTCTTAATGACCTGTACCATGAGTTAAGTTGTATATACTTAAACCTAGACCAACTGCCCCAGTTTTACAAAATAATTTGCTCCATGGTGTTAGACCACTATCATCTATGAGGTCCCTCCACTTTACACACTTAGCTGACCTAAGTGGAGCTCTTAAGGTGTCTTTTAAACATTCAGGTGTCCCTGGTAGTTCCCATATCGGTGCCTGTCCTGAATGATATGCAATTGCCCATTTACTTCTAATCTGAAACCAAGCCATTGCCCCAGATGTTAAAATCTTCATCCTGATCTTTTTTTTAAATTTCGGCGCACCAAACTTATACAAAAAACCATTGGCACTATATAAACTATTGGTCGCTGCCCCAAAAAACTGCCCCACTTCAGTGACTTCCGGTTTCTCAAGTAACATCCTGAAAGTTTTCAGCTGGAGTGCCCAACAGAATAATTTGATATCTGGCACCTGTAGCCCTCCCTTCTTCAATGTATTTATCAGTTTTTTCCACTGTAATGTGCAACCATTGCTTGAATAACTTCTTAGTCTCAAGTGCAACTCTACCAAAATTCTTTGAAGACACTAAATCTAAATCCAAATCCTGATATATATCCACTCCCAGCAATCTCCTTTGAGTTCATACTGGCCTATTGAAGTTAGCTATCTTCCAAGTCATACTCTTGGTCTTATCCTGATTAATGACATACCCTGCCAAACTGCCAAAATAAATGGCTCGGCCCCGAAAAGTATGGATAGCCAACTCAGGTTGGGTGGTAAAGAGTATTAAATTGTCTGCATAAAATACAATTTTTTTCTGATACTCGCTGCATTCAAATAGAACTATATTCTTTTCCAGCCTATTTGCCTGCACTAAAGGTTCAATAAACAAATCAACTAGAATAGGCAAAAAGGGGCACCCCTGCCACGTGCCTCTCCCTATCGTGACCTTTTCAGTAAGCATATTATTTATCAATATTCTAGCAGAGGGCATATTATACAGGCAATCAATTGCCCGATGATATTGTGGGGAAACTCATACTTTCTTAAATAGGCCCAAAGGAACTCCCAGTTTACCTGATCGAAAGCTTTAGCTGTGTCCCAGGTTATCAGGGCTAACAGAGCCTGAATAGAACTGGCCAACTCTATTGCTCTGATTACCTGATGTACCAACTACTTCAATTGTCTACCTGGCACAAAGCTCTTCTGATCGTCCATCATCAGCTTCACCATAACCCCTACTAATCTCTCTGCCAGTATTTCAGCAAAGATTTTATAGTCTGCATTTAACAGAGATATTGGCCTATATAATTTGTACCTATTCGGGGCGTTTGTTTGGTTTCAGTAATACCACAATTGATGCTTCATCCCATGATGGAGGAGGATTGTGGCTCTTACTCGAGATACTATTGAATAGCACAAATGCCACACAGGGAGTACTTCCTCCACCACAGTCTTATACACTTCCCTGGGATTCCGTCCGGCCAGGTGCTTTGCATCTCTTAACCTTCACAATAGCTACTGTTATCTCATTCTTTGAGATTTCTTGTGCTAGTGCTTCCTGTTCTTGGGGGTCCAGCCTGGCAAGTTGTAGATCATAGAGCCAGGCATCCCTCTCCTGCGCTCTCAGACCAACTTTCTCCTTATATAGAGCCTGATAAAAATTAAGGAAAACCTTACCAATCCTCTCATTATCAAGGCAACTCTCAGCTTCCAAAAACTATTGGATACTTGCTATAGTAGTCCTGACATTTTTTGACCTAACTTTCCAAGCCAGGATTTTTCCACACCTCTCCCCATATTTGTAACTTTGCAAATTGCTGGCTTTACATCTCTCTTGCACCTTTCAATTATCACTGCTTTCTCTGCACTATCTAATTGAGATCCAAGTCTCTCCTGTTAAGTAGCCGACCTTGTCTCTGTTAACTGCAATTTCGCCATTAAGACAGCCAATTCACGCTCCTCAGCCTTTTCTGCCCTAAGGTGCTTCTTTGACCTTTTAGTGATGATCCTTAGAATTTACGCCTTAAATGCATCCCACACCATATTTATGGGCGAGCTACCCACATTTATACTCATGAAGAGATTTGTATTTGTCTTTAGCTCTAGTACCAGAGAGGAATTTTGTAAAAATCTAATTTCCATAGTCCACCTGTGCACTTTGGTTTTCTCCCCCAATGCTAACTCCAGACCCACTAAAGCGTGATCTGACTAGAAGGATGGGATATATTTAACTGCTTTGACTTGGTTTGATGAGCTACTATCGACTAACCAGTAATCTATATGTGAGCTATATCCATATTTCTTGCTATGAAATGAAAAAAACCCTTCCCTTTCTCACTCTTCAGAAACCTAAATCTTCCATAATAATTTTAACTACTGCTGCCCTCTTAGGGGTATTACAGTGTGGAGGACTTATTGATCAATCTAGGGCCTTATAAAGGAATGTATTGAAATCACCACCCCAAAAAGAAATTGCAATATAATATCCTACATGTCTCTCTAACACTCGCCTAAGGGGAGCTATGCCATCCATATATGGCTTATAGTAACCTGTACATGTTATACGGCTCCCCCTTCAACTGTAATACTACTATTACCCATGTTCCAACCTGATGTTCCCCACCCGTGCAGAACTCTCCCTTAAGGAACCCTCAATTAAATCAATTGGCTACAGTTAGCAAGTAGATCATCCCTGGACTCTCCTCAAAACTTTATTGCAAAAATAAAAAGGAATAACAAACTATGACCTGCCAGCACCCTTTACAACATTCGCCATAATAAGGTGCTCCTCTGATTTCACCTTCACCTAAGTCTCCAAACTCCCTAAACTAAAGCATCCTATTCTATTTCTAATCTTTTGTGGCTTTGATCTCCTGTATCAACGTATCTGTACACTCCTCACTCTTAATTATGTGCATCTTGTTGTTCCACATAACTTGCAGCAATGCAGGGAATCTCAGCTGGACCTTTGCTCCCAATTCTTGCAGTTCACTCAGTTTCCTTCCCAGATGCTATTGCCTTTTCTCAGTGGCCCAACAAAGGTCTGACCTAATCTTGCATGTGAAATCTTTATATTAAAATTACTTGCTTTTCAGAGTGGTCCAGGAATTGCTTCTTTCACTAAGAAGATGTGAAAATTGAGAAGAGACTTCCTGGTCCTATGTTTATTGGGAGTGAGCCTGAAGGGGTCCCTGTGGATCCTCTGTATTTCCTGTGCCAGGTCTTCCTGAAGGATATCTGTTCTTCCCTCCAGTAGCCCATCTTGAATTAAGTTGATCACAAATGTCCTTACATCTGCCCCCTCAGTTGATGGCTCTGGGTAGCACATGTTTTTTGGAGAACCTACAAACCCTATATGTCCTCCTGATCAGAAGGGCCTATCGGATGTAACAGTTGCTTTGTAATCCAGCCATAGTGACAAAAAAGTCTTCATGAAAACAATATCACAAATTGCTATTTTTTCCCTACTCATTTGCATTATTTTTATTTTATTTGAATGATAATCTTTTTTTAAAAACCTTGACAACTCTACACAAATGATCCCCTACTGAATTCAGAATGTGTTCTGTTTTCAGAAATGTTTAGTGCTCTGGGAACATCTATGGGTTATACACTTGTTTCCACGACAAACTGAAACAAAAAAATAAATAGGAAAAATGGGTTACCTCTTAGAAAAATGCAACTCTGCTTGTTCTGGAAAGATGGTGATTTTAGTAGAGAAAACCTTTTGTTAATGCCATATTTGGGAAAAAAAACATACTCTTTCTTACACAGCACTTTTTCCCATTCTTAAAAATAAACAGAAATTTAGCTGTATTTGCGCTATTTTCTCTTTTCCCACCAGGGGAATCTACAAACACTGGGTTCCTGTAGAATCTCAGGATGTTGAAAAAAAGGACACAAATTTGGCATGGGTGCCTATTGGGGAAAGAAATTATTAAGGTTTAAGGGCAAACCACCCTACACATCCGAAAAAGGGTTTAGCAGCGTGGCGGGGAGGAAAGGCTTAGCAGCCAAGTGTTTAATGAACAGTACACATCTGATTACAGGTAGCCTTTTCACCTTTCTTTTGTTGAGTGGTGAGCGCTATGCATTCATAAATGACTCAGATCTTAGTGTGAAGTCCTACATGATGGGGAAATTCAAAAACTGCTCTGAATAAGCCTGAGAAAAAAGAGGGATAATAGACACTGGAAAAGGCCATAGTGAGGAACTAGTACACAGTGTGGACAGGCGTGTACCGGAATGAAGAGATGGAAGAGATGGAAGAGATGGAAGGATGCAATCCATGAGGGTTCTTGACTACTTTGCTATAATATAAGAAAAAAGTTACTCATTCGCTACTGGATAGAAGTAGGAGGTACATTTAGAAGAGAAGATCCCTGGAACGAGAGTCCTCCATAGCCCCTTTTCAACTGAGAACCCTGCTCTGCGTTGTTAATCTATACTATGTTCAACATTCTGGATCATAACATCCCATGTCGCTATTCGATCTACCACTCCGTTGGCTGCACTTGTATCCATTTGGATTGGGGTTGACCCATTCCAGGTTGTGAATACCCAGAGAGAACAATGAGGAAGGTTTAGGAAAGCACAAAAGTGCCTGATATTTTAGTATCATCTTCTCGGGACCGGATAAGTCTCACTGGCCCAAAAAAAAAAGGATCGCAAGACTGCAGGTGTAATTTGCCAAACCAACTAACCTCAGCAGCCCAACATAATGGTAAAAGGACAATCCCACCCTGTCCAAAACACAATTAAAGTCTCAGAAAATCGAGATATGAGCAGAGATAAAGCCATGGCCGGTGAACTACATGGGCATGATCAGAAATTCTTACACTCAGCTCCTCAATTAGCCAACAATCATGGACTATTCCTCAAATCCACATGCCATATCTAAACTGACCTCTCAAAACATGCGCTGCTTGAATTCAACAGCTCCTGTCTATTTGCCAGGCTTTGGCGTAAGCATGGTGATGGGTTCAATAGTGATCCAACGACCATCTACTTCCAGTGTAATAAGGGCAGCCATTCAAAAGGATAAGCAGAACATCGTAATAACTAACAACCCGTCTATTAGAGAGCACGAGCCCTTGGAAGCTTTGAGTATAAAAAGTCAAACCTGGCTAATGGATAAAGCTGGGAGTGTGGGTGGCAAAGTGGGCAATTGCCCAGGGCCCCTACCTTTCAAAAGCCCCCCTAGGAAAGTGAACCTTTTCTCTATTTGACCTCTGCCTACTCTATTTTTCTATCTTAACCTCTCTCCCTTTCTGCCCACCTCTACCTCTGACTCTGTCTACATAGTGTCATCTGAAGGCCTTTAGGGGTCCCAGGCAAGACATATTTCACCTGTTTTTGGATGACCCTGTTAAAGAGCAACATAATTTAGAATTGTTTGGTATCCTGCAGGCTTGAATTAGCAGAAAATAGGCAATACAATTCAAAGTTGTTCCATATAGGAGCCCCCAAAATATGTTTTGCATAGGCCCCCAGAATTAATAAAATGACACTGCACCTTTCATGACACACAGCTAATCAGTGAGCCCGAGAGAGGAACCTCTGTGAGCACAGCAAAGGGTTCTCCCAACTAGTGGCAAGATGAGCTATGATGAGCATTTCTTGGGACTAGAATCGTCAGCAGTCACCCTTACCCTGACTGGTGACATATTTTGGCAGATTGCGCAGGCAGTAGCAAGCGGCATGGAACCTACGGTTTATTGTGGGGACAGGCCCAGTGGCACTGGTTATACTGCAGCTGAGATTGAAGAGAAAAGAGATGGGGCTGCAGATGGCGCCTGGGCAACAGAGATGGCACTTGCAGTGGGGTATCCCATACTGGAGGGCATAGCACCATGGATCAATGGAGCAGATAGGATCTTCCCGTCAATCTGGATTTGCTGTTCTGTTAGGAGTGACCAGGGCTACCTGAGTGACTGGCAGCACTACCAGACCTACAGTAATTGAGGGTCTGCGGCTGAAGACACCCATTGGTGTTGGTGGGTCGTGGTTGTTTCTGCATTCGGGGCAAGAAACAGAAATTTTGTTTAAAAAAAGAGATAAAACAGGCCACAATCATTTCTTTAAACCCAGTGAAACAAGCACACAACTGGGCAGTGAGGAAGATGAATAAACATCAGGAGAGTCCTGCTTAAGTCAAAAAATGAATGTTGCTCTTGACTGTTCCATGTTGGAATTCCACGTGAAAGCGCTTAATGGGAATGTCGATGGTTGAAGTAGTTGAGAAGGCCCAAAGAACCACTGGAATGTGTGTGGAATCACTGGTGCAAGGCAAATGGGAGTTCATCTCCTTGCTGCAGGTTGGCCTACCTGAAGGCACCTCAATTAGACAGCAAGATTGAATTGCTGGACAACTTGAAATGTGGCTACGCTAATTGTGCCGTTTCCTCAACAGCTGAGAACTGATGATCCGGAGCCTGGGAGAGATATGAGATAATGGCCTTTGTGCATCTTAATTGTAACACCACAGGGGAAGGGGACTCATATGTAATACAGAGATTGTACAGATTGTCGGGAAAGGGGCAAGGGCCAGAAACTAGTGGAAACTAGCGGAACAATTATGGTGGTTGTAGGTTCAGCTGGGTTCTCCGCATGGTCTGTGGTTTCCATCTCTCCAGTTAAACACTCCCCCAAGCGGACACCATCAGGGGCATGTGACTTTTGTAGGACTGGGACTCAGAGGCTCCACAGTCCAGTGCCTTCTCAGGTCTTTGGAGTATATTAGCTTCCCCACAGTCCGTGTGGAGGGTGGCTAGGTCTGACCCTCTTTTTGCACCTCTATTGTCTCACAGGTTTTCCTGGGTGGAGAACAGAACGCAGCAACTGTGGGGAATATTTACAATAAAATACTCCAAAATTGATAACGCAGCGCTCCGACATTTTTTAAAAGCAGGGATGCGCCGTATTTACAAAAATACGACCCACCCCTGCGTTTCCCTTAGCGCTAAAAAAGTTGCCTAGCGCCAGCGCAGGCAACCTTGCGCCATGTTGCATGGGTGCTTGCACTGCAGGGGCCCTTGTTTATGCGCAAATAAGGGACACCGTCTTGCACATAAACAATCTTTAAAGGCGATTTGCTGTTTCTATGTGTGCTGCATAGAAAGAGCAAAATATGAGGAGAAATTAATAATTTCTCCTCGTATCGCCATCCTAAGACCAGGTTCTACCTGGTCTTAGCTTTTGGCGCTGCCCCAGCCATGTAAATATGGGGCAGCATCAAAAAGCAATGGGTGTTGCAGCGGAATGCCCACTGCAACACCCATTGCACGCCACTTTCGCGCTAAGAAGTGAAGCGTGCAAAGGAGCCTATTTACAAGGCGGCGTTTAACGCTGCTTTGTAAATAAGGAGTAGGGGATATCACCACCAAAAGTGACGTTCTGGAGGCGAAATCCCCTTGCAAATATGCCCCTGTGTATCTCCATCAGCACCAATTTGTGTCAAACCACTTAGCAGCCATCACCCACCTTTTGTCACATAATCCCATGCTGAGCTAGTCCCAAGGCTCCTCCAGGCGCTTTGTGAGACATTAGGATGAGAAACAATCGGAACTCTAGAAGATGTCTGTCCGTTTATTCCACCAGGCATTTGTTTACTTTGTATAACTTCCATTCCTCGTCCTTCTTTTGAACCATCAATAACAAAACAAGCATTGGCATAGCCAATAGGTCTCGCCTTTGGGACCTTATAAGTATTTAGTTATCCAGCACAATATCCTTGGTGCAACAAGATCAACTGTTGCATGGCTAAACACTTATAAGGTCCCAAAGGCGAGACCTATTGGCTATGCCAATGCTTGCTTTTTTCATGTTTCCCTAACCTCGAACTCTCCCCGGAAATCATATGACACACGCTGCTCTCCTGCCCGGCGAGCTGCAGATGAGCAGGCGGGAGACATCACATGAACGAGGCCCTTTATGTCGAGAAAGAAAGGGTGTTTGGCGTTCACGCACCTTGACATAATCCCATTTGTTTGTTTCGGGGGGCACTGCCGTGGAGAGACTGCAGCCCAGGACTGGGATGACGTAATGGCCGAGGTGATTTTAGCTCCTGGTGGGAGTTCGATGGGAACAGAAAGGACCCGTGTGCGCTATTGTTGTGTGTCAGACTTGCCAAACATAGTCAGTGCCATGGTAAGGCTTTAGGTTCAGCGCGTGATAAATGGAGTTCCGCAAAAACAAAGGTATAAAGTGCTACATAAAAATAAAGTAGTAGTAGTAATATAGGCAAAAGATCTCGGATAAAAGATAGGAAAAATATGGAGGACAGTAAATGAAGAGGGCTACTGGTATGGTAGATAAAAAGAGGGTGAACAGTCGCTGCGTTTATCACCATGCATGTAGGCATGGATAGTTTGCCACATAATAAAAAAAAACAGTGTAATGACAGACAGTGGGATTATTTGGCAGTAATGCGCCAATTGATAAGAGGACCAGTGACGTCAGAAGGTAAAATGTTATGTTCTTTCATGACAAAAGAGAGCAGAGAGGCCAGCGTGTTAAAATAAACGAGGAGCGCTTAAGTGCATGGGTTACTGAAATAGTTTCAGATGGTGTGCCTGCGATTGTGTAAGGGCAGGGGGTTAACTCAAGGCAGTGAAAACGGCATGTTACTTTCACGTGTATGAAAAAACAGCTGGAGGCTAAAAGGATCGATTTAACCACTGGCCGACTTTCTTGTATAATACGCGCATGAAATGGGAATGTGAAATACAGGTAAATGTCTTGTGCAGTTAAACAGCTGTGCATAACAAGGTAGTACTTAATCTTTAGAACAAGCGCGCGCGAAAAGCATTGGCCGCGCGGGCGCCGAAAGTTAAAGTGATCGCGATACACTTAATTACCCGTGACGGAGAAAACACAGATGGCGGCTGCGCGCGTTCACGCGCACATGCACGCAAGCTTGACGCCAGCAAAAGCCTCTGGTAGCACTTTGAAAACCCCCTTACTAAAAGTCGAGCAAGCAGTGCATGCGCTGCTCTAGGCTCGACCTAAAAAAGGGGGGCGATAATGTGTGAAGTGGAAGAATGGGAGCTTTGGGGATTACAAGAAATAGGGAGAAGAAGCGAATGAGGCACGGGAACAGAGAGTATGAGACAGGAGTATGAGCAAGGAGTTGATATCATAACAGTGAAGGAAAAGATCAATGTATGCATCAGAGAGTGAGAGGGCTAAGATAAAACGCAGACGCAGGACAGAGAGCACAGCTAGAAAGAGTGGTAGAGAAGGTTAAAGGGACAGAGAGTGAGCGAGTACAGCAGGGCACACAAATGACATGAGTGAGGCAGGGGAGCCAGGATTAAGAGGGCTGCTGGTCATGATAGGGGGAGTGACAGGGTACGAGAGAGATGCTTAGAAATCAGAAGAAAAATATGGTGTGTTAATGTGTTAGGGGAGAGAGATATGAAAGAGAAGAGAGAAGGTTAAAACAAAATAGACACTAGGTAAAAGTGAGAGAGGAATAGAGTGTGGTGCATATGAGAGAGAAGAAGAGAGTGCGGGAAAGAGAAATAAGAAAGCAGGAGAGAATGGTGGCATGTGAAGGAGAGTGACAGAGACAGAAAGACATAAAAAAAGAGAGACGGGCAGAGTCCATGACAGACAACACAAGCATTGGCAAAGCCAATAAATCTCGCCTACGAGGCAAGAGCTATCAGCTTTGTCAATGTTTAGCCATTGTGTACAGCAGCACGGATGCTTTGGTGCATGGCTTTAAAAAAGTGTTAGCAAAGCCAGTAGGTCTCGCCTACAAGAACTATTGGTTTTGTCAATGTTTTGAGCCATGTTGTAAAGTAGCACGGCTGCTGGTATTATGGCTGAAAGTAAAAAAAAACACAATGATGCAGCCAGGTCTGGCCACCACATAGTACTTTTCTTTTGTTTATTGCCAGGTGGGAGCAGGAGGCAGCACGGGGAAGTGGATAGAGGGGGGAAGGAAGAGTAACATAGACACTGGGTGGGATGTGAGGAGAGCAACAATGCCGACAGTGAATGGAGTCGAAGAGGTGGCGGGAGGGAGAGCAGTAATACAGACAGCGGGGGGCAGGAATAACACAGACAGTGCGTGGGTTGGGAGGGCATAGGATGGAGAGCAACAAAATGGACAGCGGGTGAAGCAAGTAACAACACGGACAGAAGGAGGGAGCGATCAACAATACTGACAGTGGGAGGGGGCAAGCAACAACAAGGATAGCGGTAGGGGGGCAAGTAACACGGAGGGCGAAGCAACATGGAGGACGATTACACGAGGGATACTGCGGGAAAAGGCATGCACACTAGTCAAGTGCTTAGATAAAAAGAAAAGAGTAGCGCCCAATTAAGAGACTAGTTGGGCTATGCTCCAGGTCAGGGACAAACACAAGAAGATAAAGTGAATGCGGCGTGCTCCAACTTAGAACAGTAAGCAAATGAGATTGACAATAAAGCCAACCAGTGGTAATCAATGGGCAGCCTCTGAGCCCCATTTCTTAGGTGTAACCTAAATAGGGAAGATGGGCGGGGATCAAGGAAAGAGAATGTGGATTGGGAACAGTATATATGATATATGAGAACAAGAGGAGGGAGAATTTCAATGGAAAAAGGAGAAGGATAAAATGCAGAGGTGCAAAGAGGAACAGCGCGAGAGAGAGAGAGGAAAAGATGATAGGAAATGTAAAGCTGTTCAGCAGAGTAAGGAACAGGAGAACGGGTAAGCAAGCATAACATAAAAAGCACAAGGTAACATACATGACTGGCATGGTTCTCTTTCATCCCCCAACTACATTGGCTCCTTTATAACATAAATATTAACAATGCCATTCTTTTTAGATCATATACAGGGGAATGGTTTTCATTAACTCACAGGCACAGCAGGGATAGTCACACTGGATGTTTCCTTGTCGTAAAGCGCAGGTAGGGCAGGAAGTAGGAGGAGCATTGCAGGCTTCATCACACGCAGGCCTGCTGTGCTTGGTAGAAGGGCAGAGCCATCTGCAATCCTTCCCAGTGCCCTACCACACATCCATCCAGAAAAGTGACAGAGAAGTGTCAGGCTACAGAAACAGGGAGCACGTGACCTCATCTCTGTAGGCCGCTGCCTCTGTACCGTGTTGCAGCGCACAAGACCTAAAAAAACAGAAGTGGGAGGACTAACCAAGTTTTTGAATCTAAACAGGTAAAGCAGCCTACAAGTGCTATCATGGCATGTGACTCCTACACTGTAACCCACATTGTCTTATGTAACACAAACTATACATTGATTTACACATTTGTATTTTTTATTGTCAATGTATAATGCGTATATATGATGTAAAGCGCTCTGACAACCTACTTTGGGATGAGTAGCGCTATGAAAGACATTAAAAAATTTGTGGTTTTTAAATTTGTCATTTGTGTAGATACTGGTATAGATCCATACACCTGACATTCTTACAGTGCATGAACATCTCTTAATATACAGGGATTGAACAAAGTCAAAAGCTTGCGTCCAACTCATAGTTTCTCTTACGCGCTTGTGGAGTACATGCTGTGAGCCTTTGTTTCCCCTCCATTGCATTAGCATCTAGATGTGAAGTTCAGATAGCTCCCAGCCAGGATCATACTGAAAGTAAGGAGAGCTGATAATTTCAGCCTTTGTCTCAGGCCCAGTTGGAGCTGAAAATAACAAGCATTGGCATAGCCAATAGGTCTCGCCTTGGGGACCTTATAAGTGTTTAGCCATGCAACAGTTGATGTTGTTGCACCAAGGATATTGTGCTGCATAACTAAATACTTATAAGGTCCCAAAAGCGAGACCTATTGGCTTTGCCAATGCTTATTGTAAGTACCCATGGATCACACAGTGTTGTCATGTGGGTAAGCCAGGATTTGAGTTCAGGATTGTATATCTGCATATTGTACAGTTCAGAGATGGTAGGGTTACATCCTTCTCTCTTCCATTTAATACCAAAGGGCAGTGCTTTATGTTCAGTTACTCAATTAATGTTATTCACTTAGTGTTAGTATATGGAGTTTAATAATACACTTATCACGCCTCATGTAAAACTGACACTCTATATGCAGATATATACATGCGAGTAGTCATTAGATTTAAAGGTGTGCTCTTCTGTTTGGAACGTGTGGATAGACACTGAAGGTCGAAATCAAAAGCAAACTCCATGGTGCTCTGAGAGCTCTTAGGGGCTCATTGCAAGCCCCTTGCGCTGCCGCAGCGTCACTTCTAATATGGGGAAAAAGTGAAGTATCGGCAGCGCAAGGGACTTGTAAATAAGCCCCTTAGGAGTTAGTGTTTTGCTATTTATTTAAATACGTTTATTGAGCCTCTAATAAAATTGTTATTTTTAAGTCAGTGGAATCAGCAGTAATATTAACATAAAATAGCATCTCCTGCCGTCCCTTAATCTGCGGTCTCACCTGGCGTGATAGACCGATTTAAGGAGAGGCCCCAACCCCACAATGTACGTAATTAAATGATTTAAAAAAACACAAAGAGCTCATAGAGAACCCAGAGAGTTTGCTCCTCGGTCACAGCGCTTTAATGAGACTTGGGCGCTGTGTAGCACTGCTAAGTTAAGACAGACATCTGGCACTGTTTAAAACGTTTCACTTAAAAATATGGAAGGAGGGGGGAGGTTATTGTCCCCTGAGTCCCCCCAAACTCCAAAATCTGGGGAGTTGCGGGGAGGGGTAAGTATATTCTCCTGTCTCACACAGTTGCTGCGGCCATGGGTGACAGCACAGCTCCCCCTGACTCAATGGCACTCTCCCTCCTGCGAGCAGGCCAGCGCTTGGTGCTTCAAATAGCCTCTACTTGTCTTAGCGCTATCCATATGATGCACGAGGCAGGATTCGGCTCGCTGAAGCGGAACCGTTCGCCAGAAATGTAAAAACATGAACAAACGATTCACTTCACAGCACAATTTTCCAAATAAAATGCTGGAAGGGCTATACGAATGTTTAAAACGAGCTGAAAGGAGGGCTCCTGCTGAGACCGCTCGTCACCACTGGATGCGTGGCTGTGCCCTGCCGTCTCGCACCCTTCTGGGTCGGTTGTGCCTTGCACCCTGGCTCCAGACAGCCGCCTCTGTCTCTCGGCACTCTAGAATAGTCACTCTCACCCCACTCATTTTACTGTAATCCTCTCTCTCTCTCCGTTTGGAACTCGGCTGCATTTCTGTCCACCTTTTTTATTCCTCGTATCCAAACAGATGTAAAGCGCTCTGACGTCTCCTTAGACCATATCAGCGCTATATTAAAACTTATAAGTAGGAATGTCTGAATAGAACCACGAGAGCTTCCAATACTTTGGGGTCTGCTAAAATGCCATGTCACGTTGTTTCTCTGCGGCAGCAGACCATGTTTATTGTACTGCAGTTGCATCAGCAAGAAAGACCACATTTTACAAAACAAAATGCCCTCTGAATAACACATTGTTACCCCCAAATTCAGAGTTGTTTAAATAACTTCTCAGTGTCTTGGGCACATTAAAACAAGAGAGGAGCGGGGGCGAGCGAGCGCGGCAGCCTGCAGAGCTGACCAGACGCTCGTGCGTCATGGCCTTTTGCCTGCGATTACGCGCAGGGCTGACATCTGTTTCCAATTACGATAATTGGAAACAGATGTCGGCCCTGCGCGCGTAACCGCCCGAAAAAGGCCACGACGCACGAGCGTGTGGTCAGCTTTGGAAACCCCCTTACTTAAAGTCTCGCCAGGGCAGCGCTTGCGCGCTACTCGAGGCTCGACCTAAAAAGGGTCTGTTGAGGAGCTCAGTGTGAACAAGCGGGCAGGTCAAACTTGATATCATCAGGGGTCAAAGGGTTTACGTCACTTACTCCCGTGACATTCTGCTGAATTGACCTCATGTGCATGCACGCCATTTTAATGCATCTAAAAGTGTGTCATGGTGAGGGTAGAAATTCTTTGACTCAAATTAAATGCAAAAGCAGTGTGCTTAATTTGTGCAGGTGGTTGGCATCAACACACATTTTTGGGTACCAGGAATTATCTTTTAACAAACTAACCCAGAACAAGAGAAAGAAAGGCAGAAAATAGAGAAAGAAGCAGAAAATGGAAAAACAGTGACAAGGAGAGAAAGCAGGGATGAAAGAACATGAACAAGGGGGATAACAGGCAGAAAGTTTAGGGTGGTGGATGAAAAGGGCATGAGGTGATCTCAATACTAGGCACCTTTGGTATTCGTCAATCCCAGCATTGGGCAACAGCAAAAAAAGTTACGTCCATGCACTTATTTTATTTATTTCTAATATATATATAAATATATATATATATTGGTTTTTTTTGTTGTTTTTTTCTACAAATTGAGCACTGGAAACACTTACGTGTTGGCTGAAATTCCTTTGCTTGCGATTGTCTCCTGATGTATTTCCAGGATGTCTTTGAGAAAAATCTACCCCAATCAAATTATTATTTCAATTTATTTTAAGAGAATGCGCGTTTATGTAGGAAGCTAGACGCTACATTTGTTCATATTTTTTTTGTCTCAGATCAGCAGTACAGGTATGTTCCATTTAACTCTCCTGTCTTGTTTTGACATCCTGCGAGCCTGCTCCTTCTCTTTTGCATCTCATTAAATTTGCGATGCCGATGAAATTGCAGCGGCGTGGAATGATAGGATATTGATTTAGAAGGAGTCTCTGGCTCTTCTCCACACCTGCTGTGGCACAGGGACGATGTCGTGAAGGAGGTCGCCAAATTAATGTTACTTGTGATCTGAAGAGCAGTTGAAGGCAGGTGTCAATTGCACGTCTGGCTTGATATCCTACAGATCAATGCTAAACAAGCACGGTAAATTAATGTAGTTATAGAGGATTCTTAAGTAGTTGTTTCCGATTGCCAAGAAACCCATTTCAATGACCAAATATGGTAATTAGGTGGCTCAGCGATATTAAGGGACTATACATTTGCCACTGCAACCTATCAGCCTCATTGAAAGTTAGGAGGAGAATTAAAATCCTTCAATTTCTGGAGGAACCTCAAAATAAAGAGTAGAAAGTAGAATCCACCGGTTCACGGTATTATCCTTCTGGTGGAGAAGATTCAGCAGGTGGGTGCTGCTCCCTATTCTGAATTTTGTCCAGAAACTGGAGGATTTTCAGTTCCCACCAAGCTCCAAATTAGGTCATATAGCCATTCCTTATACTTTGGGATGGTTAGATCTTCCCAATTCAATGACTATCCATGAAATATTAGGTGGTGATTGGCTTGTCCCAGTTCCTGGGAGAAAAGGAATCCTAGAGACCTGCCAAATTCAGAATACCAAATCAGGAGGATTTGGGGGTGCATCTGATTTTTTTTTACTGTTGTAATAAATAGAAGCTAGATGCAGAGAATACTTATGCTTTAGTTAGAAGCCTCAGGGCAACAAAAACAAGGTGATGGATGGAATGCTTGAATTAATCTCAGCCACTGGCTATGAATCGGGTCGCATTCCAATCCATAGTTTCTGCTCACCATGCCTCCTCAGTTTGGACCCAGCCATATGCAAATCTGCCTTGACCCTGCTCCCATGCGAGCAGTCCAGCCCGAACTGCCAGGCTAGGCCAGGCCCTATCTGAAACAGACCACTAGCAACCCAAGACCAGTTTCGCCCTTGTTACGGCTCATCAGCTGGGCATAGCTTGATTCTAGTGGCACAGTGAGCACCGGAAATAGGGCTAAACTGGTCCATGGTTGTTTGTGTTCTGGTTCAGGGAGGAGTTAGCCTGGCAGTTCGGGCTGGATTATTCTCATTGAAGAAGGGTCAAGATTGATTTAATTATAGCTGAGTCCAAACTGAGGTGACACAGTGTGCAAAATAACAGTGGACTGGGATGCGGCCCGGGTAATTACCAGTGGCTGAGATTAATTCAAGCATTAAATCTATCACTTTTTTGTATACTTTATTAGAACGCTGGAAGAGAGGACAGGAGCTGGTTATTTAATGTTGTTTGTATGCTTTATTAATGTATGTTGCATTTGAATTTTAGGGCCACTGGAATTCTGCGATTCTGCTGCCATGATATTTTCTGTGTTATTATAGGATTGTCACACTCATCAGTGAATCCATCATCTGCGCAATAATTTGCAAGATTTTTACCCAAAAATATTGTTCCCTTCTCAAACGGATTAAAACCGAAAGACACATCATACATGATGCAAACCAGAGGCAGACATTGTGCAAAAGTCAGTTGGTCAACTTTCAGCTGTTGATTGATCATTTCAGGTATTAAACAGGTACTGTAGAGGCGGGAATGTTGCAAAGATTCTTTTAATCTCCCATTTACTGAAGTGGGCGTGGGTGATTGACAGAAATATCGAAGAGAAAATATTGTGTGACGAAACTCTGTGGTAAGACTATCATGGTGAGGAATGCCATGTAGGTATGATTCAATGAGTAAGCAAAGATTTACAATGCTTAACTCCACATATATGAACCTTGACTATAGGGGGGAAGGCTGAATCACGCCTTCTTGGTCAGACTTTTAGCCTCTAGCATGCCCGCGAGCTTGGTGTCAATTGTGACAGCTCGATTGTGGATCCAACTTATTCGTATTGAGTTGCTCAGGTATGGCCGCAATAGTGAGGCCAGTCCAACAGATGCACAGTGATGTCACAGTAAAATGTGTATACTGCTTTAATTGAATAATCCCCAGCAGTGAGCAACAGGTTCAACATAATCGCTTTATTGAGCCATTGAATCAAAGCTAATTGAGGCCTGCCAAATCTTGGATATTTGTTAGGCACTCCAGTGTACCTTGACCAGCATCCAGAGCTTCTGAAATTGACTTGTGGATCTGGGTAGCAATGGCACACATAATGCATGCTATATTATGGGTACAGAGAATGGTTATCGGGTGGATTGTATAGGCACAGAAAAGAGCAGGTGACAATGCTGATCATTGTAATACAGCCCAAGAGGCTTTGTTGGTCTTGGAAAAGAAGGATCTTGGCATCATCCTCTTAAACCTACTGAGAATGAGGTGAACTACTGGAATGCTTTCCTGCCAGTTCTACAGGAAGACATCAGCCTGTGATAGAGTATGTCGCAGTCCACCCTGTCAAAGGTTTTAGAGAGGTTGAGGAGATCAGTGCACAGGTCTGACATGGTCACTAGTGGTAGCGTGTATCACTTAAACGTTCATAACAGTGATTTAGATACCTCAATATGGACACAGAGATTCCTGGAACTAATATGCCATGCTTAGAATAATGGGGTATCACAATTGTCACCATACCCATCAGAGCTATTACAAATACAATCATCACCCAATATCACAGAGCAATTTACCTCCCTTGTTGCCTACATTTTTGACCATCCTACAATATATTAACAATGTTGTAAGTATGTCATGTTCGGTCAAAGTCAGAAGCCACATTTTACACTACCATTGAGGGCAATATGCTGTTTGACAGCAGATCTAAAATCAATCTACCAAAGACATTATGAAAGGCCTTTCCGCAAGACATTACCCACATCTTCTGTTCACTTAACGCATAGATTCATTTATGTTCTTTCACTTTTAGTTCATGAAGCCACACAACTTCAATAACATTCAACTTCACTTTTCCCAATCTCGGGTTCATACTGCACCAAAGTTGTGCAGTTGGTGATTCCATTAACACCATTTCTATAATGTTCTCAACTTACCCTGGCTAAAACCTTTTTATAATAGATTATTCCCCTTAAATCGTATTCAAGGCATAAGTTACTCCAAACAAATGATATATACTATTATAAGTGGATGACATTGTGGCCTAGATTTACTAAGGGTGACACAAACACTTGTGTTCCACTGCACTATTTGGCACTGTGCCTGCGGGCCTTTTCAATGGCAAGTAAATAGATGCAATGCTTTGTGATGAATTGCGCCACTTTACGCCACGCTAGCAGCTGGACAAAATATCAGTAAATAACCCTGTAAGTTTGCCCTCCCTCATATAACTTTCTTGAAACTTTCTTCTGCGATCCTGGGGTTGACCACTCACCTTTCAGACAGATGAGCAGGGCTATAGTTAATCAGTGATCTGAAAATACGTCACAGCCATTGTTAAGTAATCTGCAGTGGTTGGCACACTTACAGTATGATCGAAATTGCAGTGCTTAATTTGTAAAAAAATAAATTTAAAAAAAGACAGTGCAAAGGCCCAAATTTTTTTAATAGCAGCCACCTCTGGCACTGCCAAATACCAGGTTCCAAATATCAATGCAGCCTAGTCTTGATTCCACCTAATGCCTCTTTCTTCCACCACCCAACAAACCCAGGCTCTCACTCGTGCAGGTTGATTTTCATCGCCACTTTCTCCCTTTGTCACCGTTTTTCTATCTTTTTCTTCCTCCTTCTTTCTTCATTATCTGTCTCTTACTCTCACTCTGGGTTAACCCGTTTGCTGCGAGCGTCGGCCAACGGCCGTCGCGAGCACTACCTCGGTAGTGCTGCGCACGTCCGTTGGCCGACGCGGCCCCGCCCGTTTAATAGAACGTTCCGCACTGGCGCGGAACATTCGGAGCAGCAAACGGGTTAAAACCTCATGACTAAAAATAAGTCTTGGTCCCTAAAAATTAGTGCCTGTGCCGGCCACCTGCAACCACCAGCACAAATTAATAGGTACTGCTGAATACTCCACTTGAGATGAGAGTCAAGCCCTAAAGGTGCACCCTATGAGAGAAAGGTGGAGATGTCAAACAGGAAGATAACTAAAAAAAAAAGAGAACAGCTCGACAGCTCTTGGAAAGTGGCATGACATGTTATTGTTTGCACTGTCTGTTTCATTCTTTTGAGTGACAGCATTAAAGTTACATTAATGATTCAATGTTGTACTTCAGAGGAAATGTTGAACATGATGCTATCATTCAAACATGCTTGCTGTCTAGATGCTCATATATTTTTAACCACTCATTGTGTGCATCTCAAAGCAGCCTATACAAGCTGCATATATTATTGTAATTTCTGCATTAATAATTCTATAAGAGTACCAGAGGCAAAGTCTAAAGTTTACTTGAAAAACATTTTGGAAATTGATATTGTAATGCCAGTTAGACCATTGGAATGTTGAGCGCTCTATTGAAAACAATGGAGTGCTCCGGGCTTCTAATGGACGATAGAAGCCCGGAGCATCAACATTCCAATGTTTAACAAAGGCCTCACGGAGCCCGAGGGGATTTCAACCCCCTCGGGCTCCGTGATGCCTTTGTTTGGCAAATTAGAACATTCTGTCCTCTAGGGGCAAAATGTTTTAAAAGCCTTAGAGCCTCCGTAGCGGGCTCTACCGGTCATTAAAGGCCCGCTCTCTTGTAAAAGGCCCTCACCTTTGGCTCAGGCCTTTAACTCTGGAGTTGCTGTTTAATGGCCGGTAGAGTAAGCTACGGCGGGCTTTAAGGCTATATTAATACCCAATGACTGGTCAACTTATCCTCCATCAACCACAACTGAAGACAGACTTTGAGATTGTAAAGAGGTTATTACCAAGTGGTTGATAAACAATAGAAATAAAATAAACACGCGCCCTAAGGTAATGATGATCAGGCTGCTCCTTAGGTACCCCCCTTTAAGACCAAAGATATTGAGCCAATGCCCAATCCATGCCATGCAAGTCACAAATCTTAGAGCGTTGTTACAGAATGGAGCCGGAGTGTTGTAGTATGCAGAGACATAGAAATAAGTGACCAAGTTTTGAACCCCGCAGCTTTTATTCTCTATGTCTTTTATGACATCACGATTGTTGCTTTTATGGAATATAGTACATTACAGCACGATGTATTACATTGCGCGCGTTTACAACGCAGTCGTTACGACTGCATTGTTAGTACGCGATGCATTTACATATGCATGATATATGGTGCACCAAACATATGGTGCACTGATTGACTGTGTGCTTGTATGGGGCTTCGTTGCTGCTATTGCACATTGCGTATTTTTGCACATTGGTTTTAAAAACTGCTAGGAATTTGCACATTGTATATAATTTTAAATAGAATTTCTCTCAGAGCAAGGATTGTTTTTACCTGCCATTAGATATTCATCTCTCCCGATTTCTAGCCTCGCGGTGTCCGTCCGTTAGAGCGTCCCCGCCATCTTGAGGTTAGCGTTGTAGCCTTTCCTCACCTAAACCTACAAAAGGACACGCTGGTGTGGACGCGCAGTGGACGCGTGCAGCGGGCGTGCCGCCGGTGCACCAAAGGCAAGCCCGTCTGCACCCGTCCACGCACCGACCGCACACAGCGCCAGACATGATGCCCGGTTGGGGTCATATGGGGGAAATAATGAAAGATGCCACCGTCTAAATTATACAAATACTGAACTTTAAAATATAGGTAAGAAGGGAAGGGGGATGGGAAAGGTCAAGTTTGAAGGGACCGCGGCCCCCAAGTCAGATTTTGAGAAACGAGACACACTCACATGTGGGCTACTAAATGTGAGATCTTTGCCTAAACACTGCGTGGAGATCCAGTTGGTACTGGAATCCCATGATCTGGATGCTTTATTTATGACGGAGACATGGACACACCCAGGATCTGATTTAGATCCAGGGCTGGCATGCCCGCCAGGATATAACGTTTTTCACAAACCACGAACGAATGGCAGGGGAGGAGGAGTGGGTGTTATTTTTAAAGAAACTTGGGACTTTGTCCCGCTAGATATTGATGTGGTAGAGGGCTTTGAGCTACTGGGATTCGCGCTAAAGGACCCTAATGGGCATGTACTGACAGGCATTGTATGCTATAGGCCCCCGGGGGCTGTTAGTGTGCAACAGCAGCAGGTATTGATCGAGACCTTTAGTAACATGGCAATTACACACGCCAGACTGCTAATTTTGGGTGACTTTAACCTATGGCTAAATGGAACCTTGGACTCTGGATACAATATTCTCCTCCAATCATGTGAAGGCCTAAACCTACATCAATCGGTTACAGATCCAACACATAAGGGAGGACATATTCTAGATCTAATCTTCTCTGAAAAACAGGTATTAGGAGATTTGGACATTCTGCCCGTGGGCTGGTCCGACCACCACCTGATTAAATTCCGGGTATGCAACCCGAGAATGAACAGCCCGGTAGCCAGTGAGGTGAGAAACTTTGTCAGCAGGGACTGGAAGTCTCTTTTAAAAAAGGCAAGAGCCTCCCCTGTGTTCTCCCTGAATGAATGCTTTAGGACAGACAGACAGGTGGAGGGCAACTATATGGCCCTATGTACACAGATAACAGCTACGCTGGACCAGGTTGCCCCTTTAAAAAGTCATAAGAAAGTGGGCAGACCCTCGGCCCCATGGTTCAGTGAAAAACTAAAAAATTTGAAACTGGAATGTAAGCAGGCAGAGAGGAAATGGAGAAGGGCCTACAAAGATGAGGACAAAATAGCCTGGAAGAAAGCAATTATCAGCTATAAAAAATAAATAAATACTGCAAAGGCTGAATACTTCTCCAATACTATTCTGAAAGCACCGAACAGTACAAGAAGCATTTTTAAAATAATGAATGACATGATCAGCCCAGACTGTGCTAAGAATAAGATTCAACCCACCCAGGACCTCTGTGACAGCCTAGCGACGTTCTTTGATGATAAAATAAGATTTATTATCGATGGCCTCCAAAGGGACAATGTGCCAGGGAGGGTAGAAGACCCCAGTGGCAACAATAATAGAGGTCCACCAGATATAAAGAAGACAAGAGAGGCAGGGATAGAGATCACAAAGGCCTTAACCGATTTTGAGATACCATCGGTGGAGGAATTCAACAGAATGGCCTTAGGTGTCTCCTCTGGCTCACCTATGGATCCACTACCACATAAAATCTGGAAGGAATTGGGAACAGAATTATTCCCAATACTTCGCCAGATTTGTAACCAATCCCTTTCTAGTGGATCAGTACCGGCTTGCTGGAAACAGGCACTGGTGACACCCCTCTTGAAAAAGGCAACGCTTGATCTAGCTAGTCCAAAAACTTATAGGACGATCTCCCTGCTACCTTACCCAGTAAAGATTGTAGAACGACTGGTTAGCAGAACACTTTCAAAGCACTTGGAAACTAATAACATTCTAGAGGATGTGCAATTCGGCTTCCGTCCTGGACACGGAACGGAGACCGCCCTGGTGACTGTGATGGACGATCTTCGAATGCGTGTAGACAGAGGTCAATCAGCGATACTTATCCTGCTTGACCTGTCTGCCGCATTTGACACAGTCAACCATGAGGTCCTCCTAAACAGACTTGAAGAGGTGGGGATAGTAGGCACGGCCTTGAAATGGTTTCAGTCCTACCTATCGTATAGGAGGCAGGCAGTGGCCCTTCCCCCCTATCAGTCTGAATTTACAAACACCGTACACGGCGTTCCCCAGGGATCAGCAATCAGCCCGATATTGTTTAACATCTACATGAGACCTCTGATAGCTGTTATAAGGGCGCATAATGGCAATATTGTAAATTATGCGGATGACACCCAACTTATCTTATCCCTAGAGGGAGAACAGTCTACACCTCTGGAAGTTTTTCATGCTTGCCTGCAGGATACGGCACAGTGGCTGAGAAAGAATTCGTTACAATTTAATGCTGATAAAACCGAGATTCTCTACTGCGCGGCAGGGAAGTCTCCTCCGTTACTTCCCACTAATTTCTGGCCATTAGCCACAGCCAGTCCACTGGCCCCCGCGGAGAAGGTACGGAATCTGGGAATCATGTTCAATAACAAACTGACTCTTGAATCACAAGTAAATAAAACCGTGGGGAGCTGCTTCTCTATTATCAGAGCCCTTCGGAAGATCCTTCCAGTCCTGCCAGCCCAAGCCCGAGCACTGGTAGTACGAAGTACCATTCTAAGTAGGCTGGACTACTGTAACGTCTTGCTGCTGGAGTCTCCAAGATACTTGATTGAGAGGCTTCAGAGGATTCAAACAATAGCAGCTAAGCTAGCTTTGAGGAGGCCAAGACGTTCATCTGCCTCCCTGGCCTTATCGGAGCTACACTGGCTCCCTATACCGCAAAGAGTCCAATTTAAGTCCCTTTGCATAGTTTTCAAGGCCTTGCATGGGTCTGCACCTAAACTAATGCAGAAGAAATTTGCCTGGTATGCCCCCTCTAGGAGTCTTCGCTCTTCTTCCGCCAGAATGGTGAAGGTGCCAAGGTTTAAAAAAACAAAGTCAGGAGGCAGGGCCTTCGACACCGCGGCTGCCCGACTATGGAATAATCTTCCATTCGAGCTGAGACAACTGGAGGATCTTCTTCCGTTCAGGAAGAGACTAAAGACATGGCTTTTTCCTAGTGCATAACTCTACTACTCTGACGAGACCCCCCGTAGCATGAGCCCAGCTGGGCACACATATGTTAGCTCCAGGATGCCTGCTGGGTGACAGTGCTCTCTATAAGTGCTGAAAATAAATAAATAAGTCATTACAACGACTTGCTGTAGGGGGCACGCTGGACTTAGGAATAGTATTATTTACTATTCCTACTCCAATTTGCGCAACAGTAGGGAAGGTGTTGGAATTCATTTCCAATACCTCAGCGCCCCCTACAGCAAGTTGTTGTAATGACTTGCGATGTAAATGCATCGCGTACTAACAACGCGATCGGTGTAACGACCTCGCTGTAATAGTCTTGCGATGTAATGACAGCATTGTAAATGCTGTTTCCTCTTTTATGTTGTTTCAATGCACCTTTATGATCTTAATGATCGAACAAAGTTTTATGATGATGATGAAGGATGTGACAGTGGTACCACAAGTGACAGCAGCAATGAAAACTTGGTAGTGTCATCTCAATAATTTTTCAGCCATCTTCTGGAGAGGATGTGGCCTCATGGCTAGAGCAGTCGACCTCGAAGCTGGGGAACTGAGCTCGAGTCTCGGCAAGGATGCTCAACATCCTGTAATTCTGGGCAAATCACTTAATCTCCCTGTGCCTAACAAAATGAATGTGTTGGTCTGTAACGCAACTGGTGCTCATGGGTCGAGTTTGCGCTATATAAAACTCCCCCACCACCCCACCCAAAAAAGTTTGCACATTGCAAGGATAATTTTACTCCTACCTTACAGTCACTGTACTCACTTTGTATGTCCTAACAAGAGGACTACAAAGAGCTCTAAAGCAAATTACATGGTTTCTGTATGGCAGAGGCAGCCCACTTAATAAAAGTAAACTCATTCACTAAGCTCAAACTAAAGCTCTACTCAATCATCGAATGTCCCCCTTTTTAAAGTGCCAAGAGCAATAAAACATGTACTGGTAACACATCTTATTCGGGCTCTCTGTCATAAACAGCAGTGAATTTTCAAAGTGATCAGGCATAAGTAACCACCACAAACTCAACCATGTGAGCAAGCGAGGCACTTAACCTTACATTTCTCAAGAATGTTTGGGTTGATTCTCCACCTCAAAACTTTCAAACTCATGTGGCCAAAGGGTGCATTTCACAGCTCAATTTTCACATAAATTAGATTGAAAGCCACAAGCTTTGCACATAGGTGCACAACTGAAACTTTCCAATACATTCATAGTGTGACAAGTAAAAACAAAGCTCTACATGGGTATTTGGGTGTTGTACACACGGTGATAAAACAGTGAATTTTTCCATAGAATTTCCATAAAATACAGTTGAAAACTCTTTTTAGGCTGTTAACATAATCTGCGTATGCAATTTGGCATGACCTATCATTCTGATTATGTAAATCTTGCCTTTGTTCACTTCTACCTTCCTCTGCTTCCTTTAATTTTTTCATTTTGCTCGTCCTACCAGAATCTGAGCGAAATTCTATGACTGATAGTAGTGAAAATAAAGAGTTTTACAGCTTTCATAATCTTCTTCAATAGAGAGTACAACTGTCTCCCTGGGTAAGTTGATCACAAATTGTTTTTTTTAGACGCTGATGGCAGGTCCACGGCCTATTTAGAGATCCCAATGTGCTTGGTAGGGATCTCTGTACTGTGATGGGAGCTGCTGCTATGGTGGCCCCCTCAAAGCACTGCAGGTTTGTTGAATGAGTAAATGGTTTAAAGTGCCTCTTCAGCAAATATTTTTTGTTTAGAGTAAACAAATTCCCAAAACAGAAGTTTATATTCTTTAAACAAATGGCCCGATGCACTGTGAGTTTTCTCTGTCCACATTGGGGCCATATTATTTTTCCCTGCCCATGTCTGTCATGCTTCGCATGGTGTACAAAGGCAGGGAAAATCAGTGGCAATCACCCGACCCTCAATGGAGGGGTTACCACCACTATGGCCTGGCAGGCAGGTACACTTGTGGGGTGGCGCCAGAGGAGTACCGCCACAGCCACTGTACCAGCTTGTACCCCGTGGTACAGCAGGACTACACAAGCTTCCTCGAGGAAGCTTGCATGGCACTGTGTACCATATGAGGGAAGCTTGCATGATGGTGATTCAAAATCGACTTCCCCTTGATATCCTTCTTATGAAGGAGGACGGAGTCTGCTGATTATTGAAAGTCAAACACTGTTGTGCCTATATACCTGACAGGAGTAAAAAATATAAAAAATACATAAAAAATATTTCTGATTTGAACAAAGACCTGAAAGACTTAAAAGCAGATGGTGCCTGGGAAACCATTAGTAACGGATTAACAAGTGCTACCAGCTGGTTGGGAAACTTAGGAAATGGATTAGTGATTTCCATTTTGAGACCCACAGTGGTGATCTCTTTGTGCATACTGCTGCTGATATTATCAATCAGGTTTTGCAAATACCAAAATAGTAAGAATCGTGGAGTGAAAAGGACAAGAGCTGATTTTGAAATGGAGGATGCAGAATGCAAATTGTATGATGAGGTAAAAGCTTTAGAGGAGAGTAGAAGAAAGAGGTTAAAGACAACTCACCCATAATATGTGATGAGATCTGATCTGATAGATAAGGTGATGGCTTGATTCCCCATCAGAGTGGATTTGGTCCAGTTGGATTTTAAAAATCATAATACATGGCACATTTATGCATAGAAAACATGAAAGGTTGAAAGTACATGTTGCACACAATAGATACAGTGATACATGAAACAGTGACAAGTGTAGGAGAAGCACCGTAAAAGCGTGCTTTAAATTGTGAGAGGAAGAAAACACACATAAGGTAATATTAATACACATAAACAAAGTTGTACTAATTATTTACTTATTGATCTATATTATTTGAGTTATATGCTAAGTGAAGTGGCCTAGTGTTTCGATGCTTTTTGCTAATGTGCACCAGTTAGAAAAGACAGGGCAAAAATGTGTAAGCAATGAGTACATCCTTGATATTTTATAGACTGATATAAAGACATTACAGTTTATGAAAACCTTCAAACGATATTAGAAATATGTTTTTTGAAAAACGTACATTCATATGAATAACGTGCAAATATGTATTTGTAGGGTATTTTTTACGTTAGTTATTTCTGTGTAATAATATTTTGTGAAAGTTTATACATTCTTTATTTCAATTGATTTAATTTCATTATATTTGAAGTAAAGTTAAAGGTTTATTACCTTTAAATGTGCAATGCTAACTTAAAAGCCTTTTTCGAGATGCCTTTTCTCTGGTGTTGACCTTTCCCTTGATTTAATCCAATAGATCACTCCTTGCAAGTGTAATGTATCTTGTTTGCCCTGTACACTTCTGTATCCTGGCATATTTTCAACTTTTTCCAATGTTCACAACGAAATATTCCTGTGGGAATAGAATTTTAGCTATGACCATAAGCTGCAACTTTGTATTTCTTCTCTACCAATGTTAGGCCTGAGTGAACTCAGAAAGTTTAGTTTCCCACGACTAGCATGCTCATTGTTTCAATCATCTTAGGTGATATGATGTGACTATAGCCATATGATGGTCTTTCTATGGTGGTGTGATGCCACGCCACCAGACTTTACAAAAGAACCTATAAAAGAATAAACCACAAAGGAGGGTCATTGCAGACCTGGATGCTATGCTGTTTGATTTTTTCAACTCTCTACTAACTTTAGACTGCCTGGTCTATGCTACAGTCAGTAGCATACGGACTGAGCCTTCTCTGCCGAACTCTTTATCGTTTCTTCATTTCTGGTTATGCTAATGGACTCACCCTTAATGGACTCTAACTGAACCCTTCCCATCCTCTTAGGCAACGAACTATCCTTCCGCCTATTTGGTGGTTGGACCTTGTAACTATTTGGCTATTGCTGATGTGAATGCCGGCTTAAATGCTTGGCACTGTTATGAAAGTCATTATATTTTTAATTGAACTTCTTAAGCAAATGCTGGTTATGATGAATTTTGCATACCTAATACAATAAACAAATTATTCAACTTTTGTCTCAGTCTATTATTGAGTCCTGTTGAATCTTCCATTTGGCTGTGATTAATGATTTAAATGCGTTGCAGGAAGAATCAGCAAGTTCTGACAGAATGTCAGGTGTTACTTCTCTCATTTTGTGTAGCTATTGCAGAGTTATTGGTTTGTATAATCCTTACTTGTCTTAAATTCTTTAGGAAGTTGGGATTTCCTGTTGCTATTCGTTATATTTACAGTATGGCCTTGAGAGTGGTGTATCTAAATCTGATTTCTAACCAGTGAGTTGGCTGTCAATTAATGATCCTCAGGGGACAGCTAACGTAGAGTTTAGACATCCTAATTTCCACCCCTCCTATTAGAGGAGAAAGATGCATCAAAGAATCATTGCCTTTGTTACCACAAATGTATTTGATTTGGTCATCTAATCATAAAGGGCCTAGTACGGTTAGAGGAGTAAATGAGAGTAGACTAAGTGGGAAAAAATAATTCGTCAGCACGTTTACACTGCATAACGCCATAGAAATGTTGATGAATAACCACAAGCATGTTAGTTTGTGAGTGTGCAAAAACCTTCCCACTTGGAATACAGTTTTCCACTATCAGAAGATTTATTCAAATGAAAAATTGCTTGTGAGTAAATCAATTTGTACTGTTACTTCTTTCCCGGAAGTAACACCTGGCAGATTCTTCCTACAACGCATTTAAATAATTAATCACAATCATTGGTTAAACTGTCACCATCTTTATATTGATTTTTGCATTTGGATGTGTATTGACTACATGCATCTTTCAACATATCTTCTCCTAAGCACACAGCCCTTTAATGTTTTCATCAAAACATTAAATATACTGAGTTGTTAGCTCATACTGTGAAAATTATCCATGTCGTTGGTCATCAAGATTGTATAAGTTTCCATTACATATCCTACATAAGATGTTTAAGTCTCGCCTGTGGCATGTAGACATCCAGTGATCCAGGTGCATGGTACTAAATGGATAGGAAGAACCTTTATTTGTTAAGACTCATCTGTTTAGATTGTATTTTTACAATTCTGAGGGTCATATACCATACCTTTGCAGTAATATTTGCACTAACAAACTATTTCAAAGATATATTTGTACAGAGCAACCTGTGCAAAAACTCAATTAGTGTGCTGGTCGGTGGCACTTATACTGTTGTCAAATGCCCTGACCATTCCTTCGAGATAAACCAGACACAATCCAGTTAGTCTGGATGGAAATGTGTCAAATGTATGTTGCTCCTCTGTCAAATAATACATATGTTTATTCAAGCTAATGAAAGTTTCGAATCATCAAGGATAAATTATTTTAAAATTGTATTTAAAAAGCAAACTCAAAACAATCATACAGATTCAAGATTCTTCCTTCCAACTATCTTCATTGGCAATGGCACACCTCTTTTTGGTTTCTTTCAGGACAATTTGCTCCATTACATGTACCCTGTTTTGTGACTAAATCTAATTTGATTAAATGAAGGCTGTCATTTATTATTAAAATCTCAGGGAACTGGAATTGTCAAATTATGCATAAGAATAATTCTGTTCAAAACATGGTTTTAATTAATTGCATTTAGGTAATCAGCTAAAATAGTTTGTTCCAAATCACTAGCCCACAATAGTTTTCTAAATAAAGCATTGTAACTAGTGAAAAACAGATTATCCCATTACTAGTTAATAATCATTCTTAGATGAGGACACCTGCTAACCACCACCAAACCCCTGGTACACCTGTCACTATTGAATAATGGCAGGACTGAGTAGGATATATTAATGGGATATCAGGAGGTCTGTAAAAATCATCAATTCATTCTCAGAATCCAATTTTCTTTTTATTAAAGTCTTCGGACAAAAACACCTTATCGTCCATGCATTTAAGTCGCTTTTTGTGACACTGATGCCTAGGAAATTCTTAACCGCTTCGCTGCGGCCGGAATTCCCCCGATGTGCTGAAGAATTCCACGCGTGCGCGGTTCGGACGGCCCCCGGCCGTCCTCCGCACACGCCCACCGTGACGTCAGACGGCCGGGGGCCGTCCGACGCACGGAAGCGGTTTTTAAAGATAAGCATGCCTACTAATAACACCAGCCATTGTGTTGATGCAAACAAATAGCAGGGAAGACAGATGACAGCTAGATAGTCTGCTGTTATACAGAGTCCTCCTCATTGGGTGTTGATACGCATTCCATCTTTCCAGGCAATCAACCAAGCTACTTTTTTCAGTAATTAAGATATCTTTTTCTAGTGAGGTAAAGTCTATATCTCCTATTTGGAGTTTTTTTGTAGTGTGCACACATTTGCTAATTTCTGCCTCTGAAGAGGTAAATTCTGGGAAATAAAGGTCTTTATAAAATGCTACAAATTAATTTATTGTCCATATATTTATAGAAAGATAGACTCTGTTTATTTATTGTAGAATTATTTTTTGATCAATCTCTTACGTCTTTCAGATATTTTGCTAATAACATATTTTGACGGGGGACATAAAGCAGTATTTTACTGCCTGTCACCGCCAGGAAAAGCCTGGCAGTAAGGGGCAGTAAAAAACAAAAAATTACCCGCTTGCTATGGGAGATGTCTCCCATGGTGAGGAAGGCACTGGTTTGGATTTTTTTTTTTTTTAATAAAAAAAAGTTTTGAAACTGTTTGGGGGAGCCCTATGGCAAACCCCTAGATGGCAGTGCCTGTGAATGGTAGAATTGTCAGTCAGGTTGACAGACATTTCTAAATTTGGCAGGAGTAATTTACTCTGTCACCATCACAATCGTACAATCCATACGCCAAATAATAAATCAGGCCCAAAATTTTTGTTTCAGGGACAAATCCCATAAAACATATATAAAATGAAGCAGGTTACAAATAGAAGTACAACAAGGTCTGATCTCTATGAACAGTACATAAATACTTTAAGAACTTTTTAGGGGATTCTATCTCTTTATTCATACCCCCTAACCAGATCTATTCATAATCGTCAACAATCTGGACAATCCTGACTGTTCTCATTTAAAAATCACCGTCAATAACCACCAGACAGTTGTTCACTTCATTTACTCAAAGTGAACCAAACACAAACAAATCAAACCCCACAACGTGAAAAAATGTGAATAGGGTAAGGAAGCACCTCACGTGCGCAAACCCAAAGGGCTACTGGATGGTACTCGCCAGTAGGCCCACGTTATCATCATCGGTTGCTTCCTTATCCAGGAAAATAAAAAAGGAAAGAAAAAGGTGTGTGTAAACAATCCACGGAGGTGGAGGGTCAAAAACGGCAAGTTTATATGACCCCTGTCACTGAGACTGTGAATTTCACTCAGTGTTTAATTATACCCCAAGCGTGCACAAAGAATTGGAGTTTCCAACATACTAAAAACGAGATAGCACTCACATACAACACTCTTTATTCACTGTTGTGAGCGTCCTCAATTTAAAAACAAGGCAAACATTTGCCCATTATTTTTTGTCACAAGCCAACATGTTTCGTTGCCATACCCATCAAGGCAACTTCATCAGGGCTGCTGGGGCATCAATCCACACCTCAGTCCTTTTCACACCCAGTCTGTGGTTATTGACAGTGATAAAAAAGAGAAATGTACCAATCACAAACACTCCTTTCCACCATAGGACCTCAATCTAAAACCAACCACTATGTATGTTTTATTTTTATATTTATATAATTACCGGGAGGTTGCTCGTGTCCAGCGTACCTACAACCACCTCTAGTTCGAAACCATGCGCCACTGGGTCGCGTTCCATTCGCAAGATCGCACTTGTCGATCTAGTCCTGTAAATGTACCATAAGTTATATTGGCCGCAATCCCTCCAAAGCAAACACCAAGGCTAACATTACATATATCGCCCATGGTAGATGCACCATATCCACTCATTCCTCTATTCATTATGCACTCACAATGGCCCACGTTTTTATCAACCCATAGATGGTATCTCTGATAGTAATTGAAGGCTCAATCACAATTATGTAGAACATTTCGTGAATTTGTGCTAATCAAACAATGCGCTGTGTCTAGGGTTAGACCCATTACGCTTAAGATGCCGCATCTCCAATCTGTGCTGCGGCACCCACCACTACATGCCTCTTTGATCTCCCGGGCTCCCCACTGGAACCTCCTTACCGCCAGGGCTTGTCTCTCTGATAGTAATTAGAGACTCACTGGCGTTTACATAAACCATTTCGCAGCTACATACTTATTCTCACTACAAACAATGGACTGCATCTGAGTTACGTAACCCATTGTGCTTAAGATGCCGCCTCTCAAACCTCACCCACGGCACGCACCGCTACATGTCTTTGATCTCCCAAGCCCCCTGCTAGAACCTCCTTACCGCCAGGATCTCCTGTTACTGCCTGCAATCGTCCATCCCGTTCTCCCCGCACTGACTCTGCCGGTCTTTTTAAAGCATGCCGGTTACCACGTGGTGCATATAGAACGCTCGAAAATGCGTGCACCAACGTGGCGGCCATCTTGGCATGTTACTAATGCACACCTTCGCTTTTTAATAAAGCTTTAACAACCTGCTGTAATTCTTTCAAACAGCAACAACAAATTTGGTATAATTCGTTCTTTCAGGTACACCGCCCGAAAAAAATATATATGCACCAGCACGGCAGCTCACTTTTAGCATATCCAGAGACGGGCATTCATTCATTTACAGAAGCATAAAATATTCTGCTACAAATCTTTTAGCGTGACATCATGATGTTACATATATTTAAATTCATTAAAAACTAAAATTAAAGGTCTTCGGGGTCTCAAATTCTCATTTGCGGTATCCACCGTATACAGTTACTTCTAGGGCAAACAACAATTAATGGGCCATAGACTATGGTCATTTTACTGACCAATCTTGTTCCATTCAATAAAATCATTGAGCCCATGGCGATCAACTCGCTCTGTAAAAATCCACCTTGCCTCCTTCCTAGCCAAAATCGCATCGATGTTATGCCTTTCTCTAATTACTATCAGAGAGACAAGCCCTGGCGGTAAGGAGGTTCCAGTGGGGAGCCCGGGAGATCAAAGAGGCATGTAGTGGTGGGTGCCGCGGCATAGATCGGAGAGGCGGCATCTTAAGCATAATGGGTCTAAACCTAGACACAGCGCATTGTTTGAATAGCACACATTCATGAAATGTTTTACGTAATTGCGATTGAGTCTTTAATTACTATCAGAGATACCACCCATGGGTTGATAAAAGCGTAGGCCACTGTGAGTGCATAATGAACAGAGGAATGAGTGGATACGGTGCAACTACCGTGGGCGATATATGAAACGTTAAACTTGGTGTTTGCCTTAGAGGGATTGCGGCTAATATAACTTATGATATACATTTACAGGAATAGATCGACAAGTGCGATCTTGTGAATGGAACGCGACCCAGTGGCGCATGGTTCCGAACTAGAGGTGGTTGTAGGTACGCTGGACACGAGCAACCTCCCGGTAATTATATGAAAATAAAACATACATAGTGGTTGGTTTTAGATTGAGGTCCTATGGTTGAAAGGAATGTTTGTGATTGGTACATTTCTCTTTTTTATCACTGTCAATAACCACAGATTGGGTGTGAAAAGGACTGAGGTGTGGACTGATGCCCCAGCAGCCCTGATGAAGTTGCCTTGACGGGTTTGGCAACGAAACATGTTGGCTTGTGACAAAAAATAATGGCCAAATGTTTGCCTTGTTTTTAAATTGAGGACACTCACAACAGTGAATAAAGAGTGTTGTATGTGAGTGCTATCTCGTTTTTAGTATGTTGGGAACTCCAATTCTTTGTGCACGCTTGGGGTATAATTAAACACTGAGTGAATTTCACAGTCTCAGTGATAGGGGTCATATAAACTTGCTGTTTTTGACCTTCCACCTCAGTGGATTGTTTACACACACCTTTTTCTTTCTTTCTTTCTTTTTCTGGATAAGGAAGCAAGTGATGATGATAACGTGGGCCTACTGGCGAGTACCATCCAGTAGCCCTTTGGGTTTGCGCACGTGAGGTGCTTTCTTACCCTACTCACATTTTTCACGTTGTGGGGTATGATTTGTTTGTTTTCGGTTTACTTTGAGTAATGAAGTGAACACGACTGTCTGGTGGTTATTGACGGTGACTTTTAAATGAGAACAGTTAGGACAATCCAGATTATTGACGATTAGGAATAGATCTGGGCAGGGGGCATCAATAAAGAGATAGAATCCCCTAAAAAGATCTTAAAGTATTTATGTACTGTTCATAGAGATCAGACCTTGTTGTAGTTGTAATTGCTTGAGTGGGGGGCGGTCTGATTCTCTTCTTTCCCCCTTATGCTCCGTTTGTTGGTATATTTATGTACGGCGGCTCAGCCGTGAGAGCATTTTCGAAGTTTTTCTGAGGGATGTACCTTTTATGAATAGGTGAGCGTAGGACATTTTCATTCTATATTCTTTACCCGTGGAGTTGAGGATACCGACAGGGTTATAAGGTAGGAGTCAGTGAGCAGTATTGTTGCCAAAGTGATATGGCTAATAACTGCCTAGCATTTACTGATGAACAAATTGCTTTGATTCTCTCGGGTCCCTCACTGTTTCCTGAAACCCCATTAGCTAGTGACACAACAGCTAGAGAAGAATGGGAGAAATTAACCAACACCAAGAAACGTCAGATTAGGATTGCCCTACATGGGGCATTAATGACCGAGTACCTCTGGGCAGGCGCAGCACCGCCAAGCTTGCTTGTGAGGATCGAACCTAAGATCTTTCTTGAGGATAAAAAGTTCAGAGTGGACTGGAGCTATATAGCTAATAAGTGCACACGAGATTAGTTAATTTTAATTATTAATACTGCAAAAAGACTCAGTGAGGATCTTTTAAAAGAGATTTGCGAATTAGAAGAAGCAATCAAAGCTGATACAACAATTCAGGATGTGAAGGAACAGCTGGAACGTATCCAGACTGATTTAGCCGACTACAAAACCTATATGGTTAATCAAAAGATCAAGGGCTTAAGAAGGAACCTGGAGCGATTCACACACGAGTGGGCTTTTCCATACGTGGAGGACAAGTACTACCAGGTAGGGGAACAACAACAGGCCCAGAGATTTCAAAGAGGGGGGTCCAGACAAACAAAAAGAACACCCTATAATTGGACTTTTGATAACACGAGTAGCGAAGAGGAGGAGGTAGCTGAACAACCCTCGACAACTAATCAAAATAGGGTTAGGTTCACAGCACCGAATAGAGCGACAGAAGACTTGGGGGCCCTTCTGAGGTCTTTTTTGGGTCAGGGCCTGAGAGGAAACAGGGGAGGAGGTTTACAGAGAGGCAGAGGCAGAGGGAGAGCCAACCAAGGGCAACAGGTATGGCAGGCTTACTCACCCTGAATAACACGCAGCAGGGGCAGGACATTCCAGCAACCTACGTTATAAATAGTGTTGATGATGCTGATAACTCTCAGTCATGTATAGTTGGAGATATTATAGTGAATCTTTCTGACTATGCACTCTCCACAGAGGAAACAAGGGTTTTGAATAAGGGGTTAGGATTTGTTCCTACACCAAAACACAATACTTTTAAGTGTAGAACTGAATTACATGAACTGATGAGGAAGATTAAGATTCAAAAAAATTTTGCGAATCAAGAAACTCAATCTCCTTCAGTGTTCTCCACGAACTTGCATCGTCCATCCCGTTTCTGTCCCCCGAGCTCAGTAGTAGGTCATGAAGTGGTTGTTTTTGAAGAACGTGTCTTCAGGGACATCGAAGCCCTGGAAGAGCAACACGACACAACAGGCCCCTGTAATATGACCAAAAGTGATTGGCTTGCAGTTAAATCCCTCCAAGATAATACATTTATAACAATAAAACAGGCAGATAAGGGGGGTGCAGTGGTGGTACTTAACACACAGGATTATGAAAAAGAGGTACTGAGATTACTTGAGGTGCCTACTAATTACCATCCAGTAGCATGTGATCCTACACCACAACTCCAAGAGGCGATTGGGGTACTGGTGGCGGACGCTAGGGATAAGAAGTGGATAACTAACAAGGAAGCTGATTTCCTTGTTAATATAAGACCTAGGATGCCGGCGTTTTACATCTTGCCGAAGATCCACAAAGCCCAGCATCCGCCACCAGGACGCCCGATCGTCTCGGGAATTCAATCAGTACTGGAGCCCTTATCCCAGTTCGCGGACTTTTTCCTTAGGGAATCTGTTATCACCCAACCGTCATTCGTGCAGGATACCACGGACGTGTTGAACATTTTGAGGACTGTGGAGTACAACCCTATTACCCAATTACTGGTTACAATCGACATAGAGTCGTTGTATACCAGTATACCCCAAGATGCCACGCTGGTGGCAGCAGCGCGTGCTCTTGGGGGTTTGGAATGGTTTTATGATGTACCCCAAACATTTGTATTGCAGTGTATAGAACTTGCACTTACAAAAATTTTTTTTGCATATAAAGATCAGGTGTATCTTCAGGTGTCAGGGACATCTATGGGGGCGACTTTCGCCCAGAGTCTGGCCTGCATTTATGTGGGCCAGTTCGAGGAGAATGTCATCCACCATTCGTCTAACCCCTTCAGAGAGAATCTTTCTCTCTGGAGGCGGTTTATAGACGATGTCCTCTGTATATGGACTGGATCAGAGGACAGACTTGGAGAATTTTTAACCTGGCTTAACAATCAAGATGATTGTCTCCGCTTTACGTGGAGTATAAGCAAAGATACAGCTGTCTATTTGGATGTAGACATAAAAGCTGAAAATAATGGGCTTACGACTACTGTGCATCAAAAACAGACAGATCGAAATTCGTTGCTACACTATAGATCATTTCATCCTCGTGCCCTCCGGGATAATTTACCGGTGGGGCAATTCTTGAGATACCGAAGGAATTGCTCCTCAACGGATTCATTTGTGGAGCAATCAGAAGATCTTGTGGTAAAACTGCAGGATAGAGGTTATCCCAATAATGTGATTAGGAAGGCCCGCAAACGTGCCTTGAATACCCCCCGTGAGGCACTATTGGAGAGGGTCAACAAAAAGAGGGATGAGTGTGTGCCGGTGGTTACAACTTTTGACCCCCTCTCTACTCAAATTCGCCAAATTATCCGTAAGCATTGGTCCTTGTTGGACAGTAGGGACAGGAAGATGCCCCCTCCAAGATTTGCATTTAAGAGAGCCCCCAATCTCAAAGACAAGTTGGTACATACTCGCCCCATCCAACAACCCAAAGAGTCCACCCTGCCCACCGGACATTTTAGATGCGGTGGTTGCTCGGTGTGTGGACTGACAGAACCAACCAAAAGTGTGGTGTTGAGGAGCGGTAAAACCTGGTTTTTGAACAAGTTCAGTAATTGCAACACCACACATGTGATCTATAGGATCACGTGTGTGTGTGGGTTGCATTATATAGGGCTTACCAGTCGGAAGGTAAAAGTGCGAATTCAAGAACATTTGAGTACCTTGAAAATTGAAAAACTAACTACCCGGCTGGTCCAACACTTCCGTGAATTTAAACATGACCTCAGGGATCTGAGATGGACGGTTCTGGAAAGGGTTGTGGGGGAAAGGCATAACATCGATGCGATTTTGGCTAGGAAGGAGGCAAGGTGGATTTTTACAGAGCGAGTTGATCGCCATGGGCTAAATGATTTTATTGAATGGAACAAGATTGGTCAGTGAAATGACCATAGTCAATGGCCCATTAAGTGTTGTTTGCCCTAGAAGTAACTGTAAACTGTGGACACCGTAAATGAGAATTTGAGACCCCGACGACCTCTAATTATAGAATGAGGATGCGAATAATGAAGGGAGAATTGTCCGAAATATAGAGGGGGCTATGATTTACAGGGTCCAAATATAAAATATATACAAAATTAAATAAAATTTTTTATTTTTGAGTTTAAGTTGTCCCCTTTTTTTAACAAAAATTTTTTAGTTGATTTTTTTAGTGAATATAGTGCTTTACATATGAAAAAAGAAAGGAGAATATGACCATGAGTTGATCAAGATGGCCGTCGTTTTGATCTATATTGATAGTGCTGTCAATGTAGACCCCATCAGTATAGGAGGACTGATTTTAAGGAAATGAATTTAAATATACGTAACACCATGATGTCATATTAAAAGAATTGTAGTAGAACATTTTATGCCTTTGTAAATGAATGAATGTCCGTCTCTGGATATGCTAAAGTGAGCTGCCGTGCTGGTGCATATATATATTTTTTGTCGGGCGCTGCACCTGAAAGAACGAATTATACCAAATTATTTGTTGCTGCTAGAAAGAATCACAGCAGTTTGTTAAAACTTTATTAATAAGCGAAGGTCTGCACGATAGACATGCCAAGATGGCCGCCACGTTGGTGCACGCATTTTCGAGCGTTCTACATGCACCACGTGGTAACCGGCATGCTTTAAAAAGACCGGCAGAGTCAGTGCGGGGAGAACGGGGTGGACGATTGCAGGTAGCGACAGGAGATCCTGGCGGTAAGGAGGTTCCAGCAGGGGGCTTGGGAGATCAAAGACATGTAGCGGTGGGTGCCGTGGTTTAGGTCTGAGAGGCGGCATCTTAAGCGCAATGGGTTACGTAACTCAGATGCAGTGCATTGTTTGTAGTAAGAATAAGCATGTAGCTGTGAAATGTTTTATGTAAACGCCATTGAGTCTCTAATTACTATCAGAGATACAAGCCCTGGCGGTAAGGAGGTTCCAGTGGGGAGCCCGGGAGATCAAAGAGGCATGTAGTGGTGGGTGCTGTGGCATAGATCGGAGAGGCGGCATCTTAAGCATAATGGGTCTAAACCTAGACACAGCGCATTGTTTGAATAGCACACATTCATGAAATGTTTTACGTAATTGCGATTGAGTCTTTAATTACTATTAGAGATACCACCCATGGGTTGATAAAAGCGTGGGCCACTGTGAGTGCATAATGAACAGAGGAATGAGTGGATACGGTGCAACTACCGTGGGCGATATATGAAACGTTAAACTTGGTGTTTGCCTTAGAGGGATTGCGGCTAATATAACTTATGATATACATTTACAGGAATAGATCGACAAGTGCGATCTTGTGAATGGAACGCGACCCAGTGGCGCATGGTTCCGAACTAGAGGTGGTTGTAGGTACGCTGGACACGAGCAACCTCCCGGTAATTATATGAAAATAAAACATACATAGTGGTTGGTTTTAGATTGAGGTCCTATGGTTGAAAGGAGTGTTTGTGATTGGTACATTTCTCTTTTTTGTCACTGTCAATAACCACAGATTGGGTGTGAAAAGGACTGAGGTGTGGACTGATGCCCCAGCAGCCCTGATGAAGTTGCCTTGACGGGTTTGGCAACGAAACATGTTGGCTTGTGACAAAAAATAATGGCCAAATGTTTGCCTTGTTTTTAAATTGAGGACACTCACAACAGTGAATAAAGAGTGTTGTATGTGAGTGCTATCTCGCTTTTAGTATGTTGGGAACTCCAATTCTTTGTGCACGCTTGGGGTATAATTAAACACTGAGTGAATTTCACAGTCTCAGTGATAGGGGTCATATAAACTTGCTGTTTTTGACCTTCCACCTCAGTGGATTGTTTACACACACCTTTTTCTTTCTTTCTTTATTTTTCTGGATAAGGAAGCAACCGATGATGATAACGTGGGCCTACTGGCGAGTACCATCCAGTAGCCCTTTGGGTTTGCGCACGTGAGGTGCTTTCTTACCCTACTCACATTTTTCACGTTGTGGGGTATGATTTGTTTGTTTTCGGTTTACTTTGAGTAATGAAGTGAACACGACTGTCTGGTGGTTATTGACGGTGACTTTTAAATGAGAACAGTTAGGACAATCCAGATTATTGACGATTAGGAATAGATCTAGGCAGGGGGCATCAATAAAGAGATAGAATCCCCTAAAAAGATCTTAAAGTATTTATGTACTGTTCATAGAGATCAGACCTTGTTGTGGTTATAATTGCTTGAGTGGGGGGCGGTCTGATTCTCTTCTTTCCCCCTTATGCTCCGTTTGTTGGTATACAAATAGAAGTAGACAAAATTGCAGTCTAAAATAGAATTTAAAGTCATAAATATGTATATATGAACAAGTATACAAATAAGATTCAATCACATCTTTAGTATTTCTAAAAACACATTATCTATTATTATTATATTGTAATTTAGTTTTTGAATTCATCCAGAGAAATATCAGATTTTGTATGGTAGTAAGGATATTCACATTTTAATATTATCTAAAGGGATCTTTGATTCTTTTTCTACTTTACTTTTTTTATCAGAAACATATTTAATGGTAAAACCTTGAGCTGCTGTTTTAAAATAGTCCCAAATATTAGGTACAGAAGTGTCTCAGTGGAGATTACTCAAAAATGAATGTGCAAATCTCTGAAACTCAGTGTTGATGAAAGAGTCAAGTAATAATGATCAAATAAATCTCACCTTCTTGGTTGAGTCTGAAAAAAGATTCAATCTAAATCAGTGCTTACTTGGGCATGGTCTATATATAGCACCAGCCCCTGCATTTATTGCTGTTTGAAATAGGTTCTTGTTTGTAAATAAGTAATCAATTCAGGATTGAGAATAATCAACTGGGAAGAAGAAGGTATACTCTGTTAAAGTTTGATTACGTTGTCTCCGTACATTAACGGAAAAATGTTGAAAAATTGAGCAAAATTGTTTATGCATTTTGTATGGGATACATTTGACCTTGTAATTTCTATCTACTCTAGGATTAATTGTTTGGTTACAATCCCCTCCTGAAATAAAATGCTCTCCAGTAGGATCGAACAATATTTTAGTGATTGTATTCCAAAAACAGTTATCCATAACTGCAGGAGCATGAACATTAAAAACCGTGAGTGGTATTTTATAGACATAATTCTACAGCAATCTAACTTCCTTCTATTTCATTGTGCTGTGGTTTATTTGTAATATCAAGGTTTTTGTGAGCTAAATTTACATACCAAATTGTTTTTGTACAGCAGTTGAAGCCAGAACATTTGTTAGGTGTTATGTGTTAGGGCTCTCATTCTTTTAATAGGATTATTTAACCCTTTGATATTCCATGAAACAATCATGAATGAAATGTTTATCTAATATATTTAAAGTACTCTTGCCCACAAATATTGAAGGAAAAAAATTAAATATATTGTAAATAAAGTAAAAAACATGAATTGATGATAAGTTATTATTGAATGGGAAGATAATATATATACATAAAGGGATATAAAGGTACAAACAGTGAGAGGGAGGATAGGAAGGGGAAAAACCATACAAAAGAAAAGACTTTAAAAGCCATAAAAATGACCACTGAAAGACATATATTAGTGGGAGAATTTGCGGGGGTTGGGAGACAACTTAGGATGAAGACAGCGCATCTCTATTCGTACGACCAGGACATCAAACAACAATCAGATAAAACACAGGATTAGAGAATAAGATACAAGAAGAATCGATAAATAAGAAAAGAACATAAATGTTAATGCTGTGAAATTAACATACAGAAAAACTTGTCAAAATAGTAAAGTGGCTCAACATTTAACAATACATAATCAATATAAAGAAGTTTAAGTTTTAGATTTTTCCATTTCTTTTAGGAATTTTGTGAGCTGGGATGGATCCTCGTGGTTAATTGTTTTGAGCCCTTATGTGACCCTGAAATGGCAAGGATGGATTAAACCAAATCAAACATTGATAGCTCTCAATGCTATTTATAAGTAAAAAAAACTCTTTCCTACTTTCTGTTGTAGCTTTTGCCACATCCTGGGAAAAATAAAGCTTGTGACCCTTTCAGAAATCTTATTTCCTCAATTTTACTGCATTAAGTACTTTAAAATGATCAGGGGTGTGTGGCCAAGATGGCGGCCTGATCAGTTGCACAGTAAGGAGTTCCGCATGCAACCCCCGAATAAAATCCTACAAGAATCCTACTTTTCCCCTCTTTGGGGCTGAAGACGGCACAAGAGCATGGCTGGTGCACCACGCGATTGCTATGAGAAGCAGACTACTGAATACACACAGTCGCACATCAGTGAGGAGCACAGCGGCCTGTATATGCTCTGGAGAGGATAACTTGTGGCTGCCGGAGTGAGGAGTAGTGCTGTCACAGGAGGCGACCTGCGCACCACGCAGGGGACTTACCCACTGAACAGGTATCCCCTTCCCCAGATCTGTGGAGACCTGTTGGCTCTGCCGCTGAGGATCCCGGGAATGAGAAGATCACCGTGGACTGCCAGCCAAGTGAGCTGTCCCAGAGCATTGGCCTCCTTCCGGTGCCCCGTCCCATCAAGTGGTGGCATGCCTGTTTAATAACCAGGACAGAGACAATATATTGCAACTCGTCCACGCCAAAGGCCTCTAGCAGGTGAAAAACTGCAAGGTGATGATTTTCCCTGATTACACCAGGAAATGGAAATTGTTCACAGAGATCAAACGGCACCTGCAACAGCTGAATATCAAATATGTTCTACTGTTCCTGGCACGGCTCATAATTCAGGATGGGGACAAGACCATTTTCTATCAGGCACTGCAAGAGGCATGAGACTTGCTGGAGGCCCAAAGGGTGGCGCCTTTGTCGGGCGAAGGTGAGAGTGAAAGGGGATGGCTGCCTATGGGTAGTACAAACATGGAATGGAGGGGTTCAGCTGAGATGAAAGTCCTGGAATCGAGATCGGATGCGACCATGACTCCTGAGCGAGACTCGATTGATGATGTGGTGGAGACCATGCATGCAGGGCCTGCCTTCACCCCAATGAACTGTGAAGGGGAATTTCAGTGGTTAGTTTCAAGACTTGCTCTTAAAACTAATCAAGCTATTCTGCCCCTCAATCAGTTTCTGCCGTTCCCCAGTCACCAGGTGTATTCCGCATCTCGTAGTCAAGCGAAGAGCACCTGCCTACATTTAAGGTATGAGTATATCTTGTAGCATTTCATGTGCGCAGCCATGCCACCCACACGCCACGTCAAGATATTATATTTGTCCAAGCGCCATCTGGTCATGTATTATCTATTGCTGTCTGGGGTATCCACTCCCCCATGCAGCTCCTGCCCATGCTTCACCTATGCCTTCTCTGATTACTCGTGTATCTGCTCCCTCTTGAGTGCCCTGTCTTAAATTAGAGGTATTAAGAGCAGATCCATCTTTGACCAAGAGGCATGACGATTATTTTATTAACACATTTTGATCTGTGTTCTGAGGGAAAATTATGGCAACCAACATACAAAATGGCGGCCACATTTCACCTCACAATGTTGCTCAAAGTTTTAGATGCAGAAGAACATCTATATGAGATGTCTGAATTCAGCTCACTTGTTTCTGATGAAATTAAAGAATTATTTTCCCTCAAAGAAATGTCCTGCTGCTACAAAAAAACAAAATGAAGGAGCTGCCCGGTCTTTATATGGCAAGCTCGCAAGGCGCCCGAGCCACACAAGCCCATGCTTCTTTTTCACAAGGTATTCTAATAACTTAGCCTGTTGTACATGTTAATAGAATATTATATTTGTTGAACAAGCACAACTGTTGTCAAGTGTTAGCACACTTCCTCCAACTCTGACAAATAGCCCAGCAATAACCTCCACCTTTTACATCTTTAATAATGCATCCAGTACTTGTCAGTAATCTCCTGTCTTAATCTTTGTGCATCTTCTGTAGCTTGGCTAAACTAATGAAGAGAAGAAAAGTCAAAATCCTCTTGACCAAAACCTTAAAAGAATCCTGTGCCATACATCTGTGGAAGAACTCAAAATTAGGCCACTCAAAAAATATTGATCTCCCCGTAGTATGACTCGACCAAAACAGAAAGAATAGTGCCAGAATTACAAAAGAACAATGAACCAAACAAACCTTCCCGTTGAGGTAAAGCTCAAGGGACTCGTGTCTAGCAATAGAGGTTTATTTGTGCCGGTGATGGGCACTGGCACTCATTTTTGGTGTAAACACAGTTAGTACACTTTGGGGGATATTCTCAAGAACGTGCGATAATCATCGCCAAAATAGGTTAACGCAATTTCTCATATCGCCGTCCATCGCGGGAAAATAACTCTGTGTTAACGTCTCATTCTCAACACGGCGGTAACATGCGATAGTTTCCCGATAACGCGTCAAATGTCCGCGATACAACTACTGTGACGGCGATAAAAAAGGAAACCCGAACGTGAAAAAAGTTGCGATAGACCCAACCGCGATAGAAAAATCGGCGACAAGCAGCGCCAGGCTTGCAATTCCCACGTCAGGCGGGAAAAATCACCATAAAAGCTGCAAATAAAAAATTTTTAAAAACATAACTGCGAAGCACAATGGAGGTAGCCGGAGCAAGTACTGAGGACAACCCTAACCCCACAAGCCCCACGGAGGACCAGCCTGGGACCTCGGGGTCAGGGAAGGGCAAGGAGAAGAAGAAGAGGAAGACGCGGTTCAGTCCGCAGGAAAACAGGATCCTGATAACGGAGGTGGTAGAACACCATCAACAACTGTTCGTCACCTCCACTGTGTCATTGGCAACTAAAAATACTATATGGCAGTCCATCCTGGACAAGGTGAATGCAGTCGGAGTGCTGAGGAGGACAATGGAAGAGCTCAAGAGGCGCTGGAATGATGTGAAGCGCAAAACCAAGCAGAAACTCGCAAACAACCACAAAGCAGCAATGCAGACTGGAGGTGGGAGTCCAGCGCCACAGGAGGAGCTGGATGAGATGGAGGAAATGGTGTCCACAGTCATCAGTGGGGAGACAGTGGCAGGAGTCGGGGGACCGGACACTGCTCAACATGACCTGACACAACAGCAACAGGGTGAGTAACCACCAGGGGCTGGGGGGACGGGGGGAGATGGGCACAATGGCACACATGCACAATGAAGTATAGCACAATGCACAACCACAATGACTCTGGATCATGTCCCTGATCCCCTTGCCATACTGCAGCACACATAGAAACAGCAAGTAGTCCCCCGTCCACAATGTGCCCAGAAGGGGCCCTCCCCACACATCACCAATCTCACAACAAACCCATGCACATGTGCTGAACCCAGCAAAGCTGTGGATCCGTGAGCCCCACTGACAATGCAAGTGACACTGCATGACAATGAGCATGTCTGCAGGCCACTCATCATGACATGTTGCACCCCACGACACCGAGGTGTCCTCATCCGGAAAGGAGCAGTACACACACTGACACATCCATGTGCACAAACAACCCCTGACGGCAACAAGACATCTGCAGACAAACCATGCCCAAGAGTCCCAACTCCCACCAAGAGCCCAATTTACCCAAGTATGCAACATCACAGCACTGCATAAGCACAGAAGTCAAAGGCACACCGCCTGAAAGGGAGAAGGCCATGCAAAGTCTGAGCTGCAGGGGCGACTATCCCACAATGCAGCACACACACAAGAATCAGAGCACATCAACATTGACAACAATGTGGTACAAACTGCAACACATTCACAACAGAACAGAGGACACAACTGCTGCCGCTTGTGTGTAGAAACTGGCCAATCACATTTGGCATAGCAGGAAACTGTGACATGATAATGGACAAGTACAACCCTACATCCCTGATGGTGCACAAATTTCCACTGTCCCGCTTCAACTAGGCAGCTCCTCCTAAACAGTCACAATGTACATTGTCATGCCGTCTGTTTGGAAACTTGGCCAATTCGTGAACATACATGGAACACACTGTTAAACTGCATCTCCCCTTCACATTGCAGAGGGAGAATCAACACCTCCTGCAGAGCAGACCCAACATCTCTTCACTGATGACGAAGAGGACCTCCACACCTTCGACACCTACGCCCTCCAAGAGCTCATGGACACCCTCAGTACCCCACCCCCAGGAGCAGGGCAGCCCAGCTGCATCGAGGAGACCCCACCCCCTGCACTGACCACACAGCATGAAGCACCCACCACCCCGGCTGTCTCCTAGGATCCCCACAACCAACACATGGCATTTCAATGCCGTGTGTTGGAGGGCCAGAAGGAGATGGCTGAGCAGGTGCGGGTGAGGTTCGACCTCATGGCAGCCAAACTAGATGCCATCCATGGGTGTCTACGTCCCATCAGGGACCACTTACAGTCCCTAACGGACACCCACAGTCCGCTCCATGGTCTCCAACGAGCCATGGCTGACATCGCTGGAGTCATGACTCGGAGACAAGAACACCTGTCTAGTCAGAGTGGCTCCAGCGATCTCAGCCGGGAGTTGGGACACATGCGGAGGCTCATTGAGAACATGGTGCGGAAGGATGCGGAAAGGATAGCTGCCACGGTTGCACATCAGCGACATGTAGCTGGGATCTTCCATGCCCTGCAGATCCTCATCATGGCATTGCTGCCACAAGGCCTGGCGCAGTTGAATGCTGCTGCTCCTACACCATCCACATCTCCGCCCCCTGATGTGTCAGTGCCACACATTGCTGCAGACATTCCACCTCCGGCACCTGATGTGTTACTGCCACACAGTGCGGCCGACAATCCACTTCCGGCCCCTGATGTGTCAGTGCCACACAGTGCGGCCGACAATCCACCTCCGGCCCCTGATGTGTCAGTGCCACACAGTGCGGCCGACAATCCACCTCCGGCCCCTGATGTGTCAGTGCCACACAGTGCAGCCGACAATCCACCTCCGGCCCCTGATGTGTCAGTGCCACACAGTGCTGCAGCCGAAACACCACCACCCACAGGTGAGGCACATCACACATCAGAGGACAATGATGTGGATGAGACTGCCGTTGTGGTAATGAGGAAGCGGTAGCATTCATCTCCGCCATATGGCCTGTTTCAGCTTGGTTCGGCCTTTTGCATCATCACCTTCCACTGTCCCCCGATACACTCTGCGGCACTCCCCTTGGACCTCGACATGGACTGCCATATTCTGTTTGGTTACCAATGACACAGCAATCAGACTGTGGACTGAACTCTTCCTCTTCCGATGAATTTGTCCTTCCCTAATGGACTCTGGCTGGCCCTCCACGGGGCAACAATGTAAAGTGGGGTTTGCATGGCCCTGTACTGCTCCAGCTGCAACACTCCACTGAATGTGAATAAAAAATTCAAATTCACACAGATGTGTCATGTCTATGATCCTTCAAGTATGACAGTATGGATGAATGTAGGGTCACTGATTCCCCCTCACATCCAATTAGCACATGTTGGGGGCTTGGGTCACAGGGTGCAACATTGCCGATTGCGGTCCGGGTGGCGCAGACACTACAACGGAGACACACGCATTGGTTAATTCCTTGTCCAGGCCAGAACTGAACCATGCCCAGAGCCCCGGGCTCATTGTTCACACCCCTACGCTGGACTGGCATACGCCAGCCCAGCCCACTCCACTTACGCTCACAGGGGGTGACGACACAGCTACATGTCCCAGGTCTTCCCTGTAGTGATCTGCTGGTCACTGGTCTAGTCCTCAGCATGCCACAGCCACTCCCTGAGGGCTGGTTTACACCCACACCACACCCATCCAGCACAGGCGTCACGGGACATGTGACCCTGCCAATAAAAGGGGCCCACCACAGCACATCCCCCACTGCCGGAGGTGACATGATGGCGTCCGCATCCACGGAACACAATCATAAAGGGTCCGTGACTTGCATTGCACTGAGTTGGTGGCACCCGATGGCCTGGGTCCGGCACGGGCCTACCGCCACGTGGCGATTACTTGTGTTGCACTGAGTTAGGCCCACCTGAAGGCCTGAGTGGGTGTGCAGCCTGCGATGATGCGTTGGCCTCGATACGGCGTCCAGCAAATCAGGACTCGATTTGATTTGTGAGCCCTGCTGGACCACAGTGTACGTGTAGGCAGCAGTCAGCACACACATGACTCCGCGGTGCGGTGCCACAGGGTGCGCTGGGGGGCTGTGGCGCGGAATCCAGCCATCGGCTGAGGAGGTTGCACCGGCACGTGGAGGGCCCTCTTGGAGACACGCCGGTGGCGGCAGGTGAGCATTGAGGCCTGGGTGCGCAGGGGCGGGCAGTCATCGCTGGGCGGCAGACTGATCTGGGAACCAGGGCTGGGGTGCAGCAGGCGCACAGGATCGAGCAGGCACCACCGGTCACGGCATCGGCCTCGTGGCTAGGGGGGGCGCCGCCCTGGCAGACACGACACTGCATGCGCTGACGAGATGTGCGCGGGTTGGCTTGGGACGTAGTCACCTCATCTCCAGTGTGAATACGGCCGTTGAATGTGGTCGGGCACGTGTGTGTAGGCCTATGGTCACAATATGGCGGACACAGAGACACACGCAGTAGTTACTGTGGTGGCCATCCCGGAACTGGACCACGCCCAGGGCCTAGGGCTATTCATTTGCGACATACGCCGGCCAAGGCCGCTCCGCTCAGGCTTACAGGGTGGGACCACATGGCTACATGTCCAAGGTCTTCCACACTGCCTGGGGTAACCTGTTTGCCTCCACTGTCCACTACACTGCAAACACCAGCAGTAGATGTCCACATGGACATGTCTGTGCTCTGCATACTGCAGTCTGTCCAGCACATCTCCGCCACACTTGGCATTGTGTCCTTTCTTGTTGCTGGGTCACTTGCCTCCTTCGCACATTCTTGGTTCCCACCTCTCCCCACATTCTGCAATTGTGTGGCAGAGGGGCTCTGCTTTTGTGGATGGTTTGTCTACATGTCTGTCCCCTGTTACCACAGTTACTTGTGTTGTCGTGTTCGGTAGTTGGGCATGTTGGTTGGCATGTTGTATGTGATTATGTTACGTGTGCTCTCCCACAGTTGTGTGGTGTGTGATTGTGGAGTTGAGGTGTGTGGTGTGTTCAGTTAGAACTTACCAATGAGCAGTGCATTGCCATAGGTGCCATCCTGGAAGCGCTGGTTGATGATGGACTGTCGGAAGATGTATGTATCATGCACGCTGCCTGTGAAGTTGGCGACGACATTGGTGAACTGTCCCGGGTGGTCCACTATTGCCTGCACATTGATGGAATGCGTGTGCTTTCTGTAGCAGTAATTGTGTGCAGGGTCGGCAGGGGGCACAAGTGGTACATGTGTGCAGTCAATTGCCCACGACACGTGCGGTAAGGCAGCTATAGTGTAATTCCCTTGCATGGTCTCCAGCTGTTCAAGCACAGCGTGGGGGAAGTGAAGGTGCAGGGGTATCAGGATCATACAAACCGTGATGTTTACAGGTAGGATGAATCCTGCATAATGAGACCGTAACAGATGTTTGTGTGGTCGTAACCTTCCTTTTCTTTCCTGCGGAGGTTACGAGCACACGGACTGCTGTTACAGTATATTTGGACTGGATTCATCATACCTGTACCAGATTACGTTTGTGACTATGAGGACGCTTGACCATTGTCACCATTTCTCCAACAGGTTTCTGACTACTGATTTCGGGATATGGAATGGTATTGGGGAGTTCCCGCAGCATTTGCAGTTTATTTGATCCACACGTTGCCCTGGTGAAGTTCCCCGTTGGGAATGGAACGCTTTGGCTGAGCTTTTCGTCTTGTTGTTTATGTATTTGTAATAAAGTTCTGTTTTTCCACTACCGTTGACTACTGGACTTCATGACCTGGGGGGAGAGGGTCCGGGGGGGTGGTTGCGGTGGGTGTTGTGGCCCTCTTGGGTCTCCAGGCTGCATGATCGTTGTCTCCATGGCATCTGTTGGTTTTCAGATGTGGCTCTAGGCTGGGCTCCCTTTCATACTGCAGGTTGTCGTCCTGCTTAACACCAGTAAAAGGCAGGTGTTGAATCCCTGCTGCTAACGCGCCTTATCGCCTGTTTTCGGATCGAAGATCTGGCTGCTCGTTGTGAATATCGTGGAGTGGTGTTTTCGTGTGTTTTTACACGGGAACGCCTACTCTGCATATCATTAGCGTTGGTTGTCGCTCTCATCCGTGGCGATGTTTTTTGCGCCAGCTATCTCTGGAAAACTGGCGATATCGGCAGTTTGCACCACCTTGGGATAGGGCGATAAATCTATTGCCACTTTTGCGGCGCTAAAGTGCAGATGAATCGGCGATAAGTCCTTGAGAATATGCCCCTTTGTTTACGACTGTGGAGACTCCGCTGTCATGGCGGAGAACACTGCACATAAAAATTTAGATCTGTCCTATCTTTTTATGTGCAGAGTTCTCCGCCCTGACTGCGGAGTCTATACAGTCATAAACTTACTGTTAACTCGTAGTTTATGAATACCAAAAAAAGGTAAACTTACACAAAGGTGTAAGTTTACCTTTGTGAATCAGGTTAATGGTGTTTCAATCTCATTGTTAACAGGAGGAACACCCTCACACCCTGAAAAGTGGCATGCTTCATCATTGGGACCCTCCTGCCACCGGTCATCAAGATCTAGGTGCGAGCTACCTCCTGTATAACAGTCTAAACTTAGACTTCAGGTCTAAGTTTACGTTTGTGAATCAAGCCCTTAGACTTCAAGTCTAAAGTTAGAGTTTAGCTCTAAAGTTAGACTTCAGGTCTAAACTTAGACTTTAGGTGTAACCTTACACTTCAGGTCTAAACTTAGACTTCAGGTGTAAGTTTACCTTTGCGAATCGGGTCCTCAGTTTGTAAATGTTGTAGTTCCATCCCCAGATCCTCACAGACATTCCCAGGCCTCCCCTCCCCCGAAGCTCCATCACTCTCGGTTTGCCTCAGACCAACGGCCCCATATCTTCGTGAAGTTCCAGGGGCAGCCCCCTGCCCAGTATATTGACTCCTCTGCCTGCCAGCACCACTCCATATTGGATTCCCAGCCTCTCATTGTCTGGATCTGTGCACAACCCCAGTGTCTCATCACGTCGCTCCTTGCTACCGCAAGTGCCATATTGCAGAGCAAACGTGCGTACCTGTCTAGGGTCACCTCCCCCAGATACCCCGGCAGGCCTGAGAGCCTGCATTGAACCCTCCTCCCAGAAGGCCCTCACTCTCGGGAACTCCCAGAGCGTGTGGAGCAGCGTTCCCCACTGTCCACAGCCCCTCCTCAGTCAGCAGTCCGAGACACTCATCCCACTAACTTAGAGCCTTGTGCGAATAAAGTATGCCCTGTGTAACTGTTTATACTAAATGAGCCGGAACCCCGCTCGGATGGCACCCTCCCCGGGGTATTTACAGGCTGCAGCCAGTCATCATCCTCCAACCTACCCAGGTTTCCATCCCACCTCTCTCACAACCTCTGTAGCCTGCCTGGTTATTGCTGAGGAATGCGGAATACAGCTGCAAGATAGCATGTCTGCAGAGCGGGCGGCCAGTGCCTGATACTCTAATGGGCTCTCATTGGCTAAATCCGAAGGGCAGGGGATCCGCCATGTCAAGATGGACCTAATCGTAAATAATGTCAAAAATGCCCGCCCGCCCCAACATGTCCTAGTGACCTTGTAAGTCTGTGAACGGCAGCCACCCCTTGTCACCTGTCTGTTACATTGTTGTATATGTTCTCGTTGCATAAATAGCTACACACTATTATCTCCACGGTTTGTAATGACCTTGAGAAAAAGGACAATTTGAAAATGTTTTAAAATCGGAATTGTTTCTTTGTTTCCTATCAATCACAGCGAGAGCTAAATTGCACCACTTACCATGTAAACAGATCCCCCAGATGCAGACGCTCCTGTTAATACACATTTCTTTGGCAGCAGAAATGATATAAAGACAGAATAAATTTCAGGCGATTGCAGAAATTAGTGTATTTTAATTGAACATCTTTCCAGTACGTTGCGGCCAAACCACGAACAGAAACATGTGAGGGAATGTGTAAGCAGCTGATCTCCTTTTCTTTAACTGTGGTAGAAAATGCTAAAAACAGAAGGGACAATCAAGGCAACATGAATAAACATAAGTACAAGTAAGTCACACAACTGCGCTAGAATGTACTGCTTATTAGTGTACTGCGAGATTGTGCTGCTGGTTTACACATAAAACGTTTCAGCCACATAAATTCAAGTGCAGTTTTAATGATTAATTTTTTCACAGATCAGTGAGGAGGGGTTCTCAGCTGACGAATGGATGAACAAGTAAGTCCTGTGAACCCTGCACCTTCAATTGCATTATATAGCATTACAGCCCACTGCTGAGGGCTAATGGTTGTCAAAGCCCCTGAACCGATTTTAAGATGATTTTAACCTGTGAAAAATCCTGATCTTCTGCTGGGATTTGATGAATCATGTTTGAGAGAAAACTTTTTTTCTCATAGAAATTATGGAAGCTGCTTCAAAAGCTCAGATGAGTGCACATTTCCTATAAATTAACAAATATCTTATCATTTGTCCGATATGCTGAGTGAAACATGTACTTCCGTGGAATTCCTAACAGCAGCAGCAATTGTCATTCCTTTCCCCAGTATTCTATCACAGCTCCACCACAGAGTTCTACTAGAACAACTAAAGCACTAACATTCTATATTCATGACAAAGTTAGACCCTTCTTAACACCATGTTGTTGGAATAAGAGCTGTAGAATGTAAAAAAATTCCTATGTAGGAGACTGCACTAAATAAATAAAACAATGGGTTTCATTTTACCTTAAAAAATACGATTAATGAGCTGGAAAGCAAAATAAGGACACATTTATTTTCTATAAATTCTCAAATATCTTTCTCATCCATGTCAGGAAAAAGTCTGGGATGCTGAGTGAAACCTTTATTTCCAACACAAGCAGCAGGCTGTCAGTACATGCCCTATTGTTCTACTGTAGCTTCAACATTGAGGTTCTAGTGAACAAGCAGAGTATTAATATTCTGTATTCAAGACAAACGTGAGGTACTCTTGTTTACTGGAATAGCAACTGTTGAATTTAAGGCCTTTCCTGTGGAGTAAGCTGAAGTAAATGAACATTGAGATGTTTATGACGATTTAAAACCAGTTGGTTTAAAATATTACGAGGGGTAGTACAGCTGTCTAGTCATTTATGACATGATACATTTTAAAGGGGTTGAATGTCGCCCCACTGCCCTGTGAGCAGGTGAAAACGAAAAAATAAAATGATTATAACGCATTGTTATTATCATTTTTTTTCCGTCGTTGTTCAGTTGGTTAGGGGCAGGGCTAGGCTGGGCAGGGCGAGGCGGACTGGGCTGTGTTAGAGGAGCAGGGGAGAGTAGTGGCACTCTGTAAGTGCGCATGACAGTTTGGCTGGCCGTATTGGGCCGGCCAAACAGTCATGCACACTTAGCTTGTTCTCTACAGGGCTGTGTTGCACAGCCTGGGTGGAGAACATGCCCAGACTCCCAGTCCCCCTCTGAGCACCGAACCACGGCGCTCAGACCAATCACAATGCTGTTATCAGCAGCATCGTGATTGGCAAGGGGAGTCTGGAAGCCTGGGTGCTTCCTGCCCCCGGAGGCCTGGAAGCGGGCGAAGAGAACCGAGAGGCTGACAGAGAGGTAAGTGATTTCTCTTTCATGCCCCCCGCAACCCGCCCCCCCCATCACCTTTAAGTAGTAGCCACCACTGAGAGAGATCAGGGCCGAACCGGGGAACCAGAAGTACCTCTGGAAAAATGTTCAAATGAGCCCTGCTCCCATCGTCCCCTTGTGTAGTCTCTCTCTTTCCATCCACCTTCTCTCTCACCTTCTCTCCTCTCTTTCTTCTCCCTCTCTGGTCACTTTCTCTCCAAATTCCTTTTCCCTCCCTCGCTTTCTCTCTCTCTGGAAGCCTCCTCGTGCTTGTTGCAAATAATCTTGGGGAGCTGGGGAAAGTGACAGAGGCTCTGAGCTTTCACAACCGGTGTCCAAGGGCACCAGCTCACCGAAAAAGAGCTCAGTGGAATAAAAGGCCTGTCAGTACCGAAGAGAGATCTGCATCTAAGTCCATCAACCTCTTCCCATATCTGTCATAAGAAAACATTTTCAGGTACATAGGGGCATATTTATGAGGAAGTGGCGGAGCGTGGCATTAGCCTCCTTATCTAAATGCCGTGCTTCGCCACTTCTGAAACGCAGGGCTGCACCGTATTTACAAGGATACAGTGCAGCCCTGCGTTTCCCCCTGAGCTGGCGCAAATTTAGCCGCCTAGCGCCAACGCAGACACCCTTCCACCATAGTGCAGGGGAAGATCTGAAATGGCGTTTTGTAACTTCTATGTGTGCTGCTCAATGCAGCACACATAGAAGCTGCAAAACGTAATTTTTTTAATGATTGTCTATGTGCAGGAAGGGACACCTTCCTGCACATAAACAATCAATGGCCTTTTGCTGTTTCTATGTGTGCTGCACAACACAGCACACATGGAAACAGAAAAAACAAGGAGAAATTAAACATTTCTCCTTGTTGCACCAGAGTAAGTCCAGGTTTTCCCTGGGCTTAATTTTGGCTCTGCCCCATATTTACGCCACCCTTGTTAATATTGGGCAGCGTCAAAATCAATGGGCGTTGCGGTGGAACGCCCACCACAACACATATTGCTCACCCCTTTCACGCTAAGTATAGCGTGAAAGGCAGTGGCGGCTCACCGAGGGAGTGCTGTGGGGTGGTGGGGAGGGGCGGGGAGGGGGTGGGTGGGGGGGTAGTGGAGTCTGACATACGATGGACAGGAGTAAGGTAAGTAATTAAATAAATAAAACAATTTACCTTATCGCGCTCCATCGCCGAGTTGGCGATGCAGCGCGCAAGGTTAATTGTTTTATTTATTTAATTACTTTCCTTATTCCTGTCCGTCGTATGTCGGACTCCACTACCCACCCCCACCCTGCCTCTCCCCCGCCCCGCCCCACCTCCCCGCAGCACTCCCTCGGCGAGCCGCCACTGGTGAAAGGGTGCCTTATTTACAAGGTAGTGTGGCTTAACACTGCCTTGTAAATAAAGCGAAGCCCCATCGCCACCAGAACATCATAAAAAGTGACGTGTGGTGGCGATAGGGGCTTGTAAATAAGCCCCATAGTGTGCACTCTGCAAAGGAAAGTGAATGATTCTAAAGCTGTCTTCTCCAGGAGCATCTCTATCAATGGTGACACATTCTGTGAGCTAGGTGAACGTTCTAGTTCTTTATTAGAACTCTGGAATCTTCACAAGCACCTTTTAGGGGGAGAAGGTGTGGTGATATGTGGGTTGATACTATAATGAGGCTTCTACTAGGTACTACCTACGAATCTCCTGTGTAGATATCGACTGTTTAGGAGCCAATCAAAATGCAGCATTTTTGGTAGTGTACAGCTGTCTGATTTACAGTTGGCATTAAATTACACTGTGCACTGGTGAATAAAGTGCTTATGACAGGTAATATTATGTGGCAAAAAAGGAAATGATTACATATATTGGGAGAGGATGTAGCCTTACCGCTAGAGCTGCCGATCTCGAAGCTGGGGAGCCGGGTTCGATTCTCGGCAACGACGCTCAATATCCTGTGATTCTGGGCAAATCACTTAATCTCCCCGTGCCTAACAAAAAAAAATGAATGTGTCCATCTGTAACAATACTGGTGCTCATGTAAAGCGCTCTGATACCCGATGTCTCGGGTCTAGTTCGCGCTATAAAAAACTCAAAGAAAAATAAATATATATACTTACATATATACTGATACTTTGCATGCACTGTAATTGTAAATTCAGTACTACAATTTAACCTGAACACCCACATTTGATAAATCAATCATCACATTTTCAATTATTTGAACTTGTAAGTGCTGCGATCCAACAAGTTTGACTCTGAATGACAAGGTGTTTAGACAAAATGTTGAGTTTAATATATTGTGAGACATAAATATTCTAAGTTAAATATTGTGACACACAGATATCATGATGCACAAATATCGTTGAAAAAAATATCGTTTTTAGCTAATATTGTTTTAAAGAATATTGATGTTTTTAAAAAACTCTTTTTATTGAATTTTTCCACTTTAATACATCATAACATTTACATTGCAATATCATTTGTTAGAATAGACTCTCTAGTTATAGCTTGAGCTCGCTGTGGAACTCAGGGTAGTGTCAGATCAGGGCTAGCTGTTGATTTTGTGCTGAGTCCTTTTAGAAGAACACAGTTACAGTGTGTTGCTATCAGGTTTGTTTACTTTGTTGCAGGGATTCTGCGGAGTCACAGAACTGTGCTTTGGATTATGGGACCTTAGTAGGCAGGGACTGAGTCACCCAAGCACCTGAGTACCCATGAGCCCGGGACCGACTGCTATAGTGTCTCACTTGCCCTCCTACCCACTCACAGAGGAACAAGTGATTAGACACCCCAGAACACAACACTCCCGACCCTCTCAGGAATCACGGTTGCAGGACACACCCTTTTGCTCACACACTCGTACTGGTCCACAATAAGTTCTGATAGAGACACAAGGAAAGTTTAAAATGTTTATTTTTAGTATCGTGCTCTAGTATGCAGTATATATGCCACAAGTAGGAAAATGCCTAACCCAAATACGGTTAGCATAGAAAGTAGTCCATAAATCATAAATGGAGTTGTCATTATATAGAAGCAAAATGATTATATTTCAGAAGATCTCTAGGTGTTAGCAGCAGACCCCGTACCTCAGTATACACAGATGAAAGTTCTACATCCCAGATGCCGTCATGATCTTTTCCCTGGAAAGGACCCTCTCCAACTGTGTGTTACCTATCTGTGCATACCTATATGACAAAAAGTATGTGTTCCCAAACAACAGCTGCATTCGCGTGTTTTGTCTAGGTGCTAGGGCCTGACCAGAACAGAATAACAAGGGGCATTGTGGTTTAACCTTGTCTACATGTTCAGTCTAAATCCCAGGAAAGAACAGAGCACCCAGATTTGCAAAACGGGTCCATACTATGTGCTTTTTGCATGCCTATAGATCCCCAGGGCCGTTGCCTCTGATGTATTCAGGTGTGGAAGTTCTGTGACAGATGCTAGGGTTTTGTGGACTACTCACTAGTATGAGGCTAGGGCAAGGCACCACCACAGCATGTGTTAGCGGTCTGTGACATCAGAGTGACATCTTGGACATGTGAGGTTGGCCATGGGGAATATTCGGTTTAGCTTGTTCGGAGTTATATAGGCCCGGTATAAGACTGTGTTTTCGATGCTCTTAAATTGTGCATTTCGAGAGATGACCTTGGGGCAATTCGAGCATCAATGCCCATTCCGAGTCATGCAGCAGTCGCCCAATATCATCCTCCCACTTTTGTCTCAGGGTTGACCTACAGACCCCTGTATGTTCTTTGATAGCTTTGTGCACTCATGTGATCAGGTTTCGCCCAGTGCCCAAAGTGTATAGGGTGTGTGTGACTGCATTTGTGGGCGGCTCTTCGTCTGCCGTGTGCCACAGCCGACGGCACATTGCCAATAGTTGGCCTTGTAAGAGGAATGGCCAGGTGGAATATTATGGTCTTGACATAATTGGCCAAATGCCATCAGATGTTGGTCTTGAAATAGGTCTCCCATTGTTTCAATTGATATGTTGTGCCAGGTGTTAAGGTCATCCGACATGAAGTCATCTGGAAAACATGGTAGCCCTTGGAGGGGGTCTCGGGGGCATATAGCAGACATGTCGTGTCAGTTGAAATATTTGGGCGAGGCATTTGCAGGCAACCCAGGCATGCAGTGACCAGTGGAGTTTGACGGATGGCAGCAAGAGCTAACGGAAAACAGTAACCGACAAAGGGCCTTAGTCCATGGCAGTTCCATATACATTTCCTTCTACCAGCCAGTGTGACACCAACTGGAGCTGTGCCAGAAAATAGTATGATTCAAAGGAGGGGGCACCCAGCCTGCCATGTCCCACCAGTAATTGAAGTTTACTGAGAGCTACTCGGTGACACTAATCATCCCATAGCAACTCCCGTAGCATAGTGTCGAACTCACAGATAAGGAACTGGGCAGGTATACCAGGATGTTAACGAAATAATATAAGAAGCAGGGAAGGACCACCATTTTAGAGAGGGCGATTTTTCCAGTAAGGGCTAGAGGCAGTCGCTTCCAGAACTGAGTCTGGGATTTAAGGGACGTGAGCGCCCGTTTCATGTTCCCGCAAAAAGGTCGGCCTGTGAGTGGTAGAGCTGGACTCCTAGGTATTAGGTCAATTCCCCCGCCCAGTTTAGAGTAGTGCCACCAAACTGTATTTCTGGGGGGGGGGGGGCTCATCCCAACAGAGAGGAAAAACGTAAGGCTTTGTCCACTTGACTCGCAGGCCTGCCGCTCTCTCAAAATCCAGTAGTGTGGAGTGCACACTTTCGGTGCCAACATGGATGTTGCAGAGGTATAGCAGAAGAATATCGATTTTTAATATTGTTTTCAGTAACGTAGTTGTTGAAAATATCGTTTTAAATTATTTTAATGTGTTTTAGTTGATATATTAATTTTGTGTGTTACTATTGGTTATATAAAAATGTAAGATATAGCTTTTACTTTAAATTGCTTTAGAATTTTTATTTAATTATTATTAGTAATTTATATTGTCGTTGTGTGTTTGTGTGATTTGTAGCAGTATCGGGTGAGTAGTTAATTAAGAAATAATTAACAATTAATTAATAATTGCTAATTAATCATTTAATTGATTTTTGACTTGTAATTTATGGAATACTTATTTATTTTAGTGATTTCATTTGGCATGTCATCAGTGATGTCATGAGTGATGTCACGGACCATGTCATGAGTGATGTAATATGTGCGGTCATAAGCAGTGCATTGCGGGGGCGCGAGTTATAGTTAACTCAGGTAACGATAACGGCTGAATTTCTCTGGTTTTGTACGAGTGTAATGTCAGCCTAACTATAACATACCTGTAACCTTAGGTTTTTTTTGTGAATTTCTAACTTTTTTTTATATTCTATTTGCTAACTATAAGGACCTTGTAATCTTTGTTTTTTTCAGTGAATTTCTAAGGTTTTTTAGGTGCTAATTCCTAACTATAACGTCCCTGTAACCTTTGTTTGTTTTTAGTGAATTTCTATGGTTTTCTAACTAGCAGTCATGTTTGCAGAGGAGTGTAGAAAGGGGGCTTGGCCTCCGACCAGCTGTCAGGAATTCCGCTGCGTAAGACTTACAGGAAGTACCAGGAGGGCTTCTTGGCCCCCAAGGTCCCTCTGGAGTCAAGGGGACTTTATCCCCCAACTAGTAGTGCACTGGGAGGCACATTTGCAGAGTGGTGGAGAAAGGGGCCGTGGCCTCTGACAACTTCTCAGCAATCCTGCTATTTGGGATTTACTGGAGGTAACAGAAGGGGTAGTTGGCCCCCAAAGACGTCCTTGGGGGGCAACTACCCCTCCTATTACCTCCAGTAAGTCCCATACAGCAGGATTGCTGAGATATGATAGCAGGGCACGACCCCTTTCTCCACCACTCTGCAAAACACACCTCCTGACGCACTACTAGTAGGGGCATGAAGGCCCCTTGGCTATTGAGGGTCCTTGGGGGCCAACTACCCCTCCTGTTACCTCCAGCAAGTCCCACACAGTGGGTTTGCTGAGAGGTTTTTGATGACCACGCCCTCTCTCTCTCTTCCACTCTGCAAACGCACCTCCTGGCTCACTACTATTTGAGGGATGAAGTCCCCTTGGCTCTTGAGGGTCCCTGGAGGCCAACTAGTCCTTCAGTTACCTCCAGGAAGTCCCACACAGCTGGATTTTCTGAAAGGTGGTCAGAGGCCACTCCCCATTTCTCCAACACTCTGCAAAACGCCTCCTGGTGCACTGGTGCTTGGGGGATGAAGTCCACTTTAGTCCTGAGGCCCTCAGGAGGCAAGGGGACCTCATCCCCCCACCAGCAGTGTACTGAGAGGCCGGTTTGCAGAGTGGTGGAGAAAGGGGCGTAGCCTGCGACCACCTCTCAGCAATCCCACTGTGTGGGGCTTACTGGAGGTAACAGGTGGGCTAGTTGGCCCCTAAGTCTAAAACTATTATTTCAGAATGGCCCCAGAAGTTTTTGTGTTGTTTGAGTTATGCCACTTATGCCTACCTCCCCACTACCCTTTAACTCTTCCATTATTACCACCATTAACAGCCTAAGATTTTGTTAACTATTTAGCTGGTGATAGTCAGTTAGTTGAACTCTTGGATCACAGTTTGGTCTCTGGATCTCTCGCCTATACTGAAGCATTGTGTTTGTGTCTGCCTCTTCTGTGGCATTGTTCCAGCTTCTTTTCCATGGTCTCAGTCAGCCCTGAACCACAAGGAAGTCTCTTACAGCTGTACATTCTCTTGTGGGATTTATTTTTTAATTGATGAAAAAAACTATCATGTTTTTATGCTGAAGACCAGTAACAGTTTGAATGGGGTCGTGAGGAAATGGTATGTCAGACTTGCGAGTCATCGTTTGAGGTTAACTCAATGGAAATATATCTGGCATCATAAGCAAATTCCTAGAGGGCATTTACGAGGATATGAACCAAAATACAACTATTAGATTTACTGAATCTAGCATCAAAATATTTGAGGCCACATGGCTTATCCCGAACAGTATGTGCACAGTGTGATTTCTGCTGATAAGGATTTTTTAATGTCCTGAAGAGCAGTATCTTGAGCTTGAGGTTTAACTAAAAAGGAGTTGGGTAATAGCATGGTTGCAACACTGACATTCGAGGCAATGGCCCTCCAATTCTGACAGAGAAGTGGCTATGAGAATGTTGCAGGCTACTAGTTGGGGGCATTCCATTTGGGGCAGTCACTCCCACCTTTTCAACTTCATTGACTGAAAGAACTCTAGTCCAGAAGTGCATTAATAATTTACTCACTTGGCGCACATTCTCTAGAATCAACATTGTGTCTATTCGCTGTCATCTTCTTCCACCTTCTGTTTCTTGGAAGTCCTCATGTCTGCTATCGGTGGAATGCAACAAACAGAACCCCAGGGCTTAAAAAGGCCCTGGCAAATGCAGAAGGTGCTGGATTGTATGTTTTTTCTATACAAATACTTAAAATGTTTGTCTTTATTGCTTTAGTTTGCATACATCCAACATTGTACTGCCTTTCCCTATCTTGTTTGATAACAACTTCTAGTTACAGTTCAGACTTTTCAGGCAGTAGCGTGGGTTTTGGATCATTTTAGATCACTGCTTCTGCCATTAGTCTTAATACTATTAGCCCAACAGCAGTCGTAATGATGTGAGGTGTGGGCAAAGTGAACTGTAGCCGCAGGACAGTACTAATATGAAGGTCAGTAAAGGAATGGGTTGCGACAATGTTAAGGGGTGAGAGGGTTACTAAACATAGGTGGATGGGGCAGAACTGTGGGATGGGATCTTAAAGAGATGACAATATTCCTATTGTGGTTCCATTACTCACAGATTATAAGAAAACTGGTCTCCTTCACAGGGAAAGGGCACACTTCAAGAAAGCAAAAACTCACAGAACTCTGGCCAACAGTGCAATAAAGGCATGAATAACATATAAAATAACATGAAAAATAATAAGATATCCTACGAAAACACTTAACGGAAAAATACAACAAAATCTGAAATCTTCCCATGAAAACCCGGGAGCCTTTAACACGGCAATCACTAGACAAGTGACTTCTGTATTTTTATAACGGTTTGAAGGACCAAAAGACCATATGGGTGAGTATTTAAAAATGGGGAATAACTGGATTAGTATCACACTCTTTCATCCTTCCCACTCTTACCCGCTCACCCTGCTTCCTCCACTATTTCACTCACCAATAACAATCATCCCAACCTTCCATAGAATTAAGGGTTTTACAAACTGCATTCTCCCCCTCTGTTTTTAAGCAGAGGTTAAAGTGCCCCTTTCTGTTCCTTATAAGGATAATGCAAGTCACTGAAGGAGACAAGACTGCAGGCTGATTGACTTTATTGGTCACAGCACCCTATATGTGGACTTCTGTCTCATTCTTCTCAAAATTCATTAAATTATTAGGAAATGGCCACATAATATGTGTGACATCTTCTGCTGATCCTGCCTTTTTAGCAGGAGCGGCCTGTGAAGATAAGGGCGGGGGATGGGTTGCGGGGAAGTCGACAAATAACAATGAGGTAAAATTAACTTTAAAAAAAGAAAACCACTTACCGAGTCGGCGATGCGGCGAGCGCAAGGTAAGTGTTTTTCTTTTTTTAAATCTAATTTTACCTCGTCATTGTCTGTCAACTCCCCCCACCCCACCGCTCTGACCTGCACGGGCCGCTCCTGTTTTTTAGCCAACAAACATGTTGTGATTTTCAACTTTGAAACAAAGCTACATGTACCAGAACACAACCCGGTGCAGGCTAAGATGGCAGGACTTGATGACATGGACCTCTTGACAGCTAAACCTAAGCGAGCTCCAGGAACCAGGAATCAGCAGCTCTGGCCCATCCAAGAAATGCAAATCTTTTCTTTCATGGGTGAATGATGGAGGAGCCCATTTGTTTGCTCCTCTACCCTTCACCAGTGAAAGAAATGTTTTTATTTGTTGAACATTGCACTGTTCATTCCTGCAGTGTGACTAGAACAGCCAGCCTTCTTTCCCAGAGATAATGAGAGGAGTTGGAACATGGTCCACAATGGGCTCTCAAGCACTATCTCTGAAGTGACAGTATATTTTTCCAAGCTACCGCTGGCACACAGGGGGTGTTTGGGCTCCCTCTCATCAACTCTTTCATGCTGTAGGAAGTCCTCCATGTCCCTTGAGCATTGTGGGGTGTTTAGACAAAATATCAGAGTAAACATATTGCGTGGAAAAACTATCATGTCAAGAATATCGAGGACAAAAATATCTGGAAGGTAAGTTTCTATAAGTAAGCAAAGTTGTACTATATATCTAACTCCACATATATGTGCCTTGACGATATAGACATCTTTAAGGTAATTTTAGATGTGGAGTTAAAAATAGTAAATCTATGCTTACCTGTTTGCACTTACCTTCTTGATATTTATTTTGGCCCTCCATATTTTGACACAATATTCTGTCCACACAATATTTTTGTTTCTGATATTCTGTCAGTGATCCCACTGTGGTCTCACATGTCACTTGTTACAAGTGATTGGGTGCGTCATTTAGTATTACAAACACATTCTGATGTCAGAACACCCCTGTAATAAGAAAATAAAATTCAGTAGTCTATAGGGAGATTAGATTACAGTCTCTCTCACATTATATGACAATCCTGGTTATTTTGACTGCAAAAGTCTCATGGGGCAACACCCTAAACAAAAATGATTTGAAAAAAAAACATTTTGGAGAAAAAGGTGTGCCTCCAAGGAGAGGCAGGGCAATAAATTCCTTAGGGGCTAAGCAGAGCAGGTGCAGACAGAGGCTGGGGCAGTGTTACAGGCAAGACAATGAAGACAAATATGGTGGGACTGCAGTGAGAGGCCGGGTGTGCTGGCTAATATTAAACAGCTGCTAAAGTTATGATTTTTTAGCATTGTATTGTAATTGCATTTATATAATGTTTATTACCCCAGGCGAGGTGTTGAAGCGGTTGACAGCAGGTAGCACGCTATTCTGGAACCCAAGGTTGGTAGTTAATCAAGTGGTTATTGATTATTGTTGGCTGTTGGTTGATTTAGTTATTGGGATTCGTCTATGCTTTCAAGGAAATCATTCCAATCATTTATTCTGGTTTCCTTGTGATAGATAAAATTAAAAGGTGTTAAGTGTGGTTGTTAGATAGTTCATGCTAATGTTTTTGTGAATAGATAAACTACAGGAGATTAGTTCTTGTTAGTTTACAGGAACATATTGACAGATGTACTAAAAACCTGGTAGCAAAAACTGGTCGTAAATTGCACATTTACTTTTTTCAACCAGCAACTTATATTTTAAACTGACATATGTACTAGTAGGTTCACTTGTTAAAAAAACAAGAAAAGGAATCAGAGCGTTTCACAATCCAACCTACCTAATTAATAATCATTATGTAGGTTGCAAATTGTGAATCACTGATTGGGCACAATCATAGGGATGATGGCTATAAGCATCTGCAAACCACCATGCCTGTGATTGCTTTCAAATAAAGAAAACAAATTAAAAGCAGCCCAAGTTCCTTAAATGAAAAAGAGCTGTTTTAAGAAATGTTTTTAAGTGGTTCAGTGTGGGGTGGTAGTGGCCTCTACTCCGTCTGAAAGTTTGATACCAATTCACAAAGGAAAGGGATCTAATTGGGAACCCTTCAGTTTCCAAATGAGTTACCACCCCACCTTGGAAGACCATAACTTATCATTGGTTTACGAATTGCTGTCACATACCATTGATACACAGGGTATCAAATTGCAATTTGGAAGGTAGGCCTTAAACACATGCCTTCCAAAATTTGCTAATCAGTTGTAAACACATTTAGCAATTTATAAAAGCTTTTCTGATTCGCTAATTGAGTTTAGTACACTAGAGGAAGAGTTTTAGCATTCGCAAACCCTCTGATTTTCTGAATCGGAGGGTTTGAAAACAATACAACCCTTGTACATCTCACCTATGGTTTCAAAGAAAGATAGGTTGTTATCTATGGCATAAGGTGTGGACATGTGACTTAGGGTAGGTTACATTCAAAGAGAGGAGGTGAAATAACAAAGATAAACGAGGTAAGTTCAAGTGGTTTATTTGTCGACATCCATAGCCCAAACACAACAGCAGTTTGACTCAGGAGCTTACAATAGAAAGTTGAAAGAACATTCTAAGGAACATTCGAAGTAACGTGGAGGGGGGAAACGGAAGGCTCCAAGGGAGAGGGAAATGGAATAAGCAAAAGAGACTGGTGAGGAAGAATAGAATTGAAAAATAAATGGGTGACGAAAAATACAACACATCTCCTTCCCTAGGTGAAAGAAGGAACTGGAACAGAGAGTGCAGATAGTACAACATAGAACATTTGATAATACATAAGACAAAATTAGAATATAGCACAACTACTATTACATTTTATAATCCTTATGCCAGAACGGTCTCTTGTGATAATTCCTCAAGAACTCTTTCTCATGTTGGGTGTCAGAGAAATTGTTGGATGTAGCACCATGTTCCAAATCACTCTCAGGCACTCCTTCACTGTTGTCTTTGACAATCCTGTTGCAACTCCATGTCTGACCATCATCTAAGACTACCACATTTTTGAAGACTTTGCATATATATTTTCTTTCTGAAAACTTGGAAGAACCAGAGTGCACAGTTCTACTCTTCCAGTTTGACAATTTTCCTTGCATTCTACAGTTATAGTCATTCACATAGTTCCTTTGATGGTCGTGTATTTTTTTCATGATTTTGCTTCTGTCAACTAATTCATCATTACTACCAACCAACCACAAAGGACTTAATTTAGTACCTGGTTCCCTTCCTTTCAGGGATTTGAATGGAGAAACCCCAGTGATAGACAGAGGAGCTACAAGATAAGACCAAATAATTTCATCCAATGCTTTTTTAATGTTCAACCCTCAGTTACTATTGAGTTGAATACATTCTTTAATCAGACGGTTGACACGCTCCACTAAACCATTTGCCCTTGGGCAATAAAGAGCAGTTTGTAAATGTTTCACCGAGAATTTATGCAAAAATTCTTTCATTTGTGATGATGTGAATTGGACACCATTGTGCGTTACCAGAGTTTGTGGAGTTCCCTCACTACAAAAACGTCTTGTAAAAATGTAATTACAGTGTTAGTAGTGATATTGGCAACAACTTTGATGACTACCCATTTTGAATGGTAATCTACTAATGTCAAAATGAATCTTCCGTCAAGTCCTCTTGCATTTATAGGACCAATAATGTCCAAAGCCAACTTGTTCCAAGGAACTGAAGGTACTTCAACTGCAGAAATGGAACATTTAGTAACATGTTTACTTTTGTCGCTGTACGCACAACTTACACATTGTCTGACATTCCTCTTGATCATGGAGTCCATGCATGGCCACCAATAATGAAGTCTTGTTTTGCTTTTAGTTAAACTACACCCTAAGCGACCTTTGTGAGCTAAAGATACTATTTTCTCATGTAAACTTTCCGGGGGTACCAATTTGTTACCTCTGTACAAATTTTGATCACAAATGTATAACTCATTTCTCACCTCCCAAAACCCCTTCTCATCATTCTTTAATTCTGTGCATTTTTCTGGCCAACCCTTCAAAACAAGATCTTTCACACTCTGGATTGCTAAATCTTCTTTCATACTGTCTTCCCATTCTTGCTGGTTTACACCATCAGTGATGGCTGCTACCACAAATTCATCCACCGTACTGATTTCCAAACCATTGTTAGGTAAGGGAAGTCTTGACAAAAAATCTGCTGCTTGGTTTCTAGGACCAGGAATGTAAATAATTTTAAAATTAAATACATCTAGTCCCAAGAACCATCGGTAGATTCTTGGTGTGGTTCTTTCAATGTTTTTTACAGAGAACGCATTTACCAAAGGTTTATGGTCTGTCCTCAAAGTGAAGGAAATACCCCAAACAAATACCCGGAAGTGTTGCACATGCCAAAAACAAGCCAAAGCTTCTCTCTCCACCACTGAATATCTGGATTCAGCTTCAGTCATTGCCCTAGAGGCAAAAGCTACTATCCTCTCTTCCCCATCCACTACTTGACTTAGGGTGGCAGCCATCCCTTTTGTACTGGCGTCTGTTGTGAGTATAGTGTGTTTGCTTGTGTCAAACTGTCCTAAAAATGGAGCATTTCCAATAAAACTCAAGTTTATTAAATGCATCCTCACATTCCTTACTCCAAATGAATTTTTCACTCTTCTTAAGTAAATTCCGCAATGGATATGTGATATTTGCGAAATTTTTCACAAATTTTGAATAATATTCTGATAATCCAAGAAAGGATTTTACTTCCTCCTTGGTACATGGTACAGGAGCAGATTTAATTGCTTCCACTAGGTCAACTTCAGGTTTATTCCTTCTTTGGATATGACATGTCCTAAATACTTTACAGATCTGACACCAATCTGACACTTTTCTCTTTTCAATGTTAGCCCAGCATTTTTGAGTTTGTTTAAAACATTGCAAAAATTATTATTGCACTCTTCTTCAGTTTTCCCAAAAACTAAAAGATGGTCTTGGAAGCACAACACATGATCTACTCCTTCCAAAACTTTCTGCATTGCTCTCAGGAAGACCGCAGCAGTGGAGGCTAAACCAAATGGCATTCTGCAAAATCTGAATGCACCAAAAGGTGTAATGAATGATGTTAGCGCTCTGCTCTTTGGGTGAAGCTCCACTTGGTGGTAAGCTGAAGATAGATAGATTACAGAGAAAAATTCAGCCTTACCAACTAGACTCAACATCTCATTTATATTTGGCAAAGGATGCCTGTCAACCCAGATGTTGGTATTTAGTTCTAAGTCAATGCATAGCTGGATAGCTTTACTGTTATGTTTTGACGCGATAACAATGGGTGCAACCCACTCTGCACATTCAATAGGCTCAATCACTCCTTGACTAACTAATTTATCTAGTTCTTGTCTGAACGGTTCTCTCATCATTAGTGGAATGTACCTACATTTGTGTACAACAGGTTTGGCGCCTTCCTTTAACTTTATTTTATGCAGGAAGTCTCTCAAACACCCCAGCTTGTCAGTGAATACCTCTGGGAATTCATCCAACAATTCAATGCCACAAACAGATCTCTCAACCAACATTACAGGAACTTCTGCTGTGGGATCTAGTTTTATACCTAAATCTTTTTGATGTGACCAACCTAGAAGATTCGATTCTTGTCTTGCTATATACACCTTCCCTACAGTGCTCCTGTCTTTGAATGTAATTTTCATGATAGCTACACCTTCCAAGGGTATGTGGTCTTTGTTGTACCCAACCGGAATCACATTTGGTTCCTTGCACGCGTGGGTTCGTATCCCATCCTCGTCGCCAGTGAAATAACGAAGATAAACGAGGAACGTTCAAGTGGTTTATTTGTCGACATCCATCGCCCAAACACAGCGGCAGTTTGACTCAGGAGCTTACAATAGAATGTTGATAGAACGTTCTAAGGAACATTCAAAGTAGCGTGGAGGGGGGAAACGGAAGGCTCCAAGGGAGAGGGAAATGGAATAGGCAAAAGAGATTACTGAGGAAGAATAGAATTGGAAAAAGAAATAGGTGAGTGTTGGACTTGGCCCTTTTTGCAGGGTCATCCCTAAACTTTTTGCCTTTCTCCTAGCCTTTTCTCTGACATGGTGTTAGTGGTTTTAGGCCTCTGGGCACTTTAACACTGCTGTCCAGTGTAAAGTGCGTGCGCTCTCTGTGTTACATTTGGTAAGATTGGTCAACACCTGTTTGGCATATTTAATTTACCTGTCAGTCCCTTGTAAAGTGGTATCTCATATACCCAGGGCTGGTAAATTAAATGCTACTGGTGGGCTTGCAGCGCTGATTGCGCCACCCACCAAAGTAGCCTTTCAAACCTATCTCAGGCCTCTGCCATTGCAGGGCCTGTGCTCGCAGTGTTACTGCCGCTGCGACGTGGCACCTAAAGTGTGTGCCATGTCTGTAACCCCCCTTTTACTGCATGTCGGTCACCCCTAAGGTAGGTCCTAGCTAGCCCTATGGGCAGGGTGCGTTGTTGGTAAAAGATAGGACATGTACCTTAAGTGTGTGACATGTCCTGGTAGTGACAAACAGCCATTTTGGTTTCTCACTACTGTGGGGCTGCCCTCCCATAGGAATGCATTGGGGATTCCCTGATAAGTGTTTCAGTGGTAATTCCTGATATGAGAGGAGCAGCGTGGTCAAGTTTACTATATTTGGAATTGTCATAATAAATGCTGCGCAATGGTGTGCATTATAACTATTTTAGAAATGCCACTTTTAGAAGTTGGCATTTCTGTGTGCTATGTGTCTGCCTGCCTGATGTGAATTGCATGTCTGGCTTTTGAGTGACAGGGGCGGGGAGGTGTGTATGGCTCCAGGAGGGGCAGGGTGAGTCAGCACTAGGCTGCATGGGACATCTGCACTGGGAGTAGTGGGAGGAGTAATCCCCTGACCCTGAATAGATCTGTGCCTAGCCTGGACAATGCTGGCTCCGCCCCCCGTGGTGTGTCTGATCACTGAGCCCCCACCTGACAAAGGGGAAGAGGAGCTTGGTAAACAAAGTGCTCCAATTCCCCCCTGAACCAGTTTTTGCTGGTTCCCCCAAGCCCTGTGCCAGGGCAGACAAAGGAATGTCTGATATAAATATAGGGGCTGTGACCCCATGTACTTGTGCTGTTTCTGGACTGCTGGGGGCTTGCTGCTGCTGGGGGCCCAGGAGGAGCCGCCACGGGGCTTGCCTCCCTGCTGGAGGGCCCTGTGTGCTGGTCTCCCTGGGCCCAGCTGTGCCCCTGAACTTTGCCATGGACCTTTGGGCATCTAGCGCCTCGTGAGCGCTTTGATTTTAATTTGCCCCAAGAAGAGGAGCGCGTGGGCTGCGCAGCGCTGTGCTGCCGCCCTTTTAGAGGGAATCCCAACATGGGGATTCCCCCGCATTTTTAAATACGGGTGTCCACCCCGCTTATGGTGTTTGCGAGCGGGTGCCCACCCCACATTTTTGTGTTTGCCGAGCGGGAGCCCACCCCGCATTTAAGGTTCGTGGCGGGAGCCCACCCCGCATTGCTGCCAAGAAAAGGAGCGCCGGCAACGGAAGTCAGGCACCCGTGCCTGACTGTGGGCGGGGCCTGCTGACTAGCGTGAGAGCCTCGCAGGCCCCATTTCCACCCCCCTTCGTCCCCGGAGTGGAAGTCCGGAGGAGAGGCAGCCAGTCGTTGCACGGGGGCCCTCGTGACCTGAGAAGAGGGCCCCGCGTGCTCCTGGTGACCGGGCGAAGTGGAAAGAAGTCTGCCGGAGTCCTAGAGCAGCCCGGTGAGTGCGGGCGGGACCGGTGGAGAAGTCCCCAAGTCCCGGTGAGTGCGGGCGGGACCGGTGGAGAAGTCCCCAAGCCCCAGTGAGTGGGGCTGAGGCCGCTATTTTTGTTGTTGGTGCTCACAAGGCACCAGGGCAGTCATGCTGTATTTTCTGAGCGGACCCGCAGGAGAGCGGGCTTCTCCAACATGGCCACATTGGTTTTTAGGGCCCCAGTGGGGGTCCAAAGGGCACAGTGGTGCCAGTGCCTCTTTTATGTGGGCTCACAGCTGCACTGCCGTAGCGGCAGCTGAAACGCTTGGCCACATTGTTTAACAGAGTCCCAGAGTGGGGCTCACACGGGGCATTATCAATGCTCCAGAGGGCACAGAAGTGCCAGTGCCCCTATTTGTGTTCACAGATGCACCACAGTTGGCGGGCAGCTGCAACGTTGGCTGCATTTTGTGATAAAAGTCCCTGAGTGGGACAGGAGAGGCACCGTGGTGCCAGGCCTCTTTGGTTATTCACAGCTGCGCCGCACCAGCGCGGGCAGCTGCAACGGTTTGATACATTTGTTGGTAGAGTCCCAGTGGGGACCCACCCAGAGGGCACAGTGAGTGCCCATGCCCACATTTTGTTTTCCAGCTGTACAGCAATTAGTGTCAGCTGCAACTTTTAGGCCTGAGCAATTGCGCACTTTGGGATTCTGCTGCATTGCAGCTGCCCTGACATTTGGGACATAGGGCATTTGAGCCTTCTGAGAAGGCCAGTTGGCCAGGGGGACTGTGTGAGGTTGATAGGGCGCCAGGCCCTAATGTGATTTATTCACCCTGATTTATGCCTCTAATGTGGTATGATTATGAGGTTTTGCATACTGTGTTTATGCTTGTGAGATTATTCTCTACTGTGATTTATGCCTCTAATGTGATTTATGATTAGGAGGTTATGGTCTAATATGTTTAGGCTTATGAGGTTGGCGCATAATGTATTTTACGCCTGAGATGATGCTGATTGCATACTATGTTTTATTTTGCAGGATATAATGCTGAGTACAGTGTTTTGCCAGTAGTTACTGGTTGTGTTCTACATTTACTATCTTTACTTTGTGATGGTTCTGACAGTGGCCCAATTGGCCCTGTCATGTGTATATAATCCCCTGTAAATATTGCCTAGTGCCAGTTGGCACAGTGTATATTGTGTGATTACTATTCTAATGTGTTTATGATAATACAAAGGCTATTTTTATATATAACCTTGTGTGGAGTTCCTTTTGTGGTGTGCCTAGTGTGTTGCTGCTGTGTGTGTGTTGCGCAAACGCTTTACACATTGCCTCTGGGATAAGCCTGACTGCTCGTGCCAAGCTACCAAGGGGGTGAGCAGGGGTTATCTTCAGCGTGTAACTCCCTTGCCCTGACTAGAGTGGCGGTTTCTGCCTGGCTTAGGCGCAAGCCCTAGCCAACCAGAAATCCCATTTCTAACAGTGAGGAAAAATACAACAGGGGGCATGCCGAAGATGAAGGTCAAGGAGAAGATAGTTTGATAGGAAGAAAGGAAATAGAACAATAGATGGTTTTAGGTCAACATCAATTTTTCATGCAGGGGTTTGAAAACATAGTGTGTGGAGGGTTTTTGAAATAGCATGCAATCTGAGGATGTAAAACTGTAGAAAGAAACAAATTATTTGCCTGAAGCACAGCATCGTTTTTAAGGTTCTACTACCCCATCTAAGAAGCTCAAATGCTTATCCATGTGGATAGCACATTACACTGAGTTATGTAAATTTTACAAAGACAAATGTCTGCCCCCACAAGTAAAACTAAAATGTAATCCAGCACAAAGCACTTACTTAGAAACGTAAGAGAAAGAATTAAACCCTTATGTATTACTTAATAAATAAGATGCAGTGATGGGCGTTGCCTATCAGTTGTCATTAATTGAGCCACAGTAAGAGGAAGATGGCATGCATTTAAAAATTGCTACCTTCAAAAAGGTTGACTATGTTATCAAACACATCACAAATGAAAGACTAAAAAGATGTATTCACATGTCAGTTAGTCAAAATAATCTTTTATCGCTGAATTAAAACCATAAAAGATACACACAGTACAATAAAAACAAATTAAACCTAAAGTTAAAATCCACAATATGAGCTAGCACATAAAAAACATCAAGGTAAAATTCATCGTACTAGTCAAAACACAATGGGGTATATTCACAAGAAAACGCGCTAAACATCTCCAAAAAATGTTAACGCAACTTTACACATCGCAGTCCATCGCGGGAAAATAACCCCTTGTTAACGTGGAATTCACAACACAGCGGTACCATGCGATAGCCTCCCGAAACCTCGGCCAATGTCCGCGATACAACCACCGCGACAGAGATAAAACACAAACCCCAATGCGTAAAAAGACGCGATGGGCCCAAACGCGATAAGAAAACAGTGATAACCAGCGAGAGGCCAGCAATACCCACGCGCAATGCGGGAAAAAGCACAAGAACAGCATATGGAAAATGCCACCAAAAAGGAAATGAACTGCGGAGTACCACGGATGCACCCTGACCGACTGCAGAGGACAACATGAACCCCACTATCCCCACGGAGGAACACCCAGGAATCCAGGGCTCGTGGAAGGGCAATGAGAAGAGGAAGAGGAAGACGGGTTACAGTCTGAAGGAAAACACGATTATCGTCACGGATTGGATAGAACACCACCACCAACTGTACGTCACCTCCAACGTGTCACTGGCAACAAAGAGGCAAAGATGGCACACCATCTCGGACCATGTGAATGCCGTCACAGCGCCGAGGAGGACAATGGAAGAGGACAAGAGGCGCTGGATTGATGTGAATGGCAAAACCAAGCAGAAACTCGCTGCCAACACGAAAGCAGCAATGCACTTCGGAGGAGGGGGGCCAGCAGAACACCAGGAGCTGAATGACATGGAGAAGATGGTGGCCACAGCCACCAGTCGGGAGACGGTGACAGGAGTTGGGGATCCGGACACTGCCCAACATGACCCGACACTACATCAACAGGGTGCGTACCGACCAGGAAGTGGGGGGACGGGGGGAGATGGGCACAATGGCACACATGCACAATTAAGCAGAGCACACTGCACACCCACAATGACTCTGGATCATGTCCCTGATCCCACGGGAACACTTCAGCACACACACAAACACCAAGTAGTCCCACGTACACCATGTGCCCAAAGGGGCATCCACCCAACACATCAACAATCACACAACCAACACATGCACACGTGCGAAACACAGCAAACATGCATATACGTCAACCACACTGACAATGCAAGAGACAGCACATGACGAGTAGCATGGCTGCAGTCCAATCATCATGACAATGTACACTGCACGACACTGAGGTGGCTGAGTGCGGACCACAACCGGAAAGGAGCAGGTCACACTCGGACACAACAACCTGCACAAACAACCCCTGATGTCAACAACACATCTGCGGACAAACCATGCCCAAGAGTCACAAGTCGACAAAGAGCACAAGTTACCCAAGTCTGCAACATCTCAGCACTGTGGAAGCACAGAACTGAAAGGCACACCGCATGAAAAGGATAAGTGGCAGCCAAATCAGAGCCGCAGGAGCGACTTACCCACCATGCAGCATATGCACATAAGAATAAGTGCACCTCGACATTGACAACATCCTGGTACAAACAGCAACACCTCCACAACAGAACACAGGACACAACTGGTGCCGCATATGTGCACAACATGGCCAATCACATCTGGCGCAGCAGGAAACTGTGACATGACAATGTACAAGTACAACCTGTAACCTGCAAATATTTTTTATTCAGACATGCTGTGCTTGTGGACATTTTGTACTGTCCCATGATTGCCAGGGACGGCCACAATGTGATGTGCTCATGAGAAGAAATTGGCAATGAGGGTGTTCCTACGGGCTAATCCTGCCGCAGCTGCAGTGGGATGTGGGCCACCTGCCCCATCGTCCTCATCATCGTCCGGTACTTCTGGAACTTGGATCCATGGGGCATTGGTGCGTACACAGATGTTGTGCAACACACAACATTCAACGATCATCTTGCACACGATGTCTGGGCTGTACAGGAGCCTTCCACCTGTGACGTCCAGGCACCTGAAACGTGACTTCAACACGCCAAATGTGCATTCCACGATGCCCCTGGTGCGTATGTGGGCCGCATTGTACTGCCTCTGGGCGGGTGTGTTCGGGTCTCGGAGGGGTGTCATCATCCAAGGGCAGAGTGCATATCCTTGATCACCTGTGACAGTGCAGAGAGAAAAGAGTCAATACTTGGTTCAGCATGATGTGTTGGCAGGCCCACTAGTCCAGTGACGCCTGTGCTGGCTGTGTGTGGGGTGAGTGTAAGCCAGCCCTCAGGGAGTAGCTGGTGCTGGCAACAACTTCAACAGTCATCAGGTACTCAGGAATGCAATGTTCAAACAGCAAGGAAGCATGACTTGAGTTGCACTAAGTTAGTGGCCCCGGATGCACAGCGGCCGACACGGGCCTACTGCCACGGGACGCTGACTTGTGGGAGACTGGGGTAGGGTCATGAGGGCAGAGCAGGGTCTCGTATGTATCAAAGGTGGTTTTCGTGGAGTGTCTCGGGGGAGAGGGGGAGGTGTACCCCCAGGGCATGATGCAGAGGGCACATACCAGCTGTGTCCGGCAACATGGCGGATATGAATGCCACAGACTCATGCCAAACACCAAGTCCGTACCTGCCAGTTGCTGATGACAACCCCCAGGCCACAGGCTCAGACACCAACAATATTCTGCCGGAGGCTGACGGTGACTCACGGCGCACAGGGTTAGTGGCACCAGGTCAGTCCTTGCTACTGGTTGACCTCCTCCGTAACGGTGATCCGTGTTTCCACAGGACTGAAACGCATCTTTCTCTCACTCCTCTCCCTGCGTTCACTGGCATGAACTCTGCCATTGATTAATGAAGGCTCAGTTCTTGATGTGGGACATACTGGGCTGCAGTGTAGGCCGGCTGCAGCGGTGGAGTATGTCAACGAATGAGGACTGCTGGGGGCCTGTGTCACGGAGGACAGCGATGGTCTGAGGAGGCTGCCAAGGTCACGGGCATGGGTCTTGGAGCTTGCAGCGGCACGTGGTGGGCCCTCTTTGACACACGACGGTGTCGGCAGGTGAGCAGTGTGGCCTTGGAGCGCTGGGGCGGGCAAGCCGGGTCTGGGTGTCAGCGGCCTGGGGTGCAGCAGGCGCACAGGCTCGCAGGCCCCGCTGCTCACGGCGTCGGCCTCGTGGCGGGCTGAGAGGTGCCGCCCTGGCAGTGACGTTGGCCATTCCGGGAGAGCACCACGCTCAGCGCAATGGTGTTTTTATCCACACCCCTGCGCAGGCCTGGCATGAGCCGGGCCAACCCACTACGATCACGCACACAGGGGGGGACGCAGCGTGCGACATTTCCACGATCTAACCCACAGCCTGGGGTGACATGGTTGCGTCCACTGTTCACTACTCTCCAGGATTCATATCAAAACCGGGATCAATACCTGGTAACGAGGAATGCACAATATTGGCGCGATTGAATGAAATTCCAATCTTCAATCTCAGCAGCCATATTCTAGATCAAGCTACTGAAAATCTTCTTACTAAAGGTCTTTCCTTTGTGCCACATAGCAACATCAATAAATTTGAAATTTTTAAAGACTTAATGGGTTTTTTTCGTAAAATTAGACTCCAAAGTTTTTTCTCAGGACAGGACAACCAACCTGCAGATAATGACAATCGATCGGGCCTTAAACCTGCCTCCACTTTTCTCCCCACCTTGGATCAAGTGGGATCGGAAATATCTATTTTTGAACACGTTGTGTTCAACAAATTAACTATGGTTACTAAATACATTCCTCCACCTAGATATAATTTATCTCGGGATGAACATCTAGCACTTAAATCGCTTGTTAGTAATAAAAACTTGACGATTAAATGCTGTGACAAGGGTGGAGGCATAGTTGTACTGGATAGTAACCAATATGTCTCCAAAATGGAAGAGATGTTGAATGACAGATGTCATTACATCCCCATCAAAAAAGACCCCACCAAAAATGTACAAACATCAGTGCTTGAATTACCACACAAGCACTCAACCAGAACCTGATCTGTGATAAAGAATGGCAATATCTCAATATTAAACAACCAAAGATGGCAGCCATTTATGGGGTACCTAAAATTCATAAACATATGCAAGACCCCCATACAGACCTATAGTTACCACTATCGGCTCGGTCACTGAGCCCTTATCAAAATACATAGATACTATTCTGCGACCTTTTATTTCTAAAATTCCATCATATATCTCTGATACACGAGATATTATTAAAAAGGTAGAAAATCTTCCATTCAATGCTTCAAGTCAAATCCTAGTGACCATGGATATAGAAGCTCTATATTCTAATATACCACAAACGGAAGCCATTGAAGCGGTCATTTGGTTTATGGACACCTTCAACATTTGATTGTCCCAGATTGTTTATCATTGAATGCCTACGTATTGTTCTCACGGAGAATACGTTTGAATTCAATGGTTCCCTCTTCAAACAAACGAAGGGAGTAAGCATGGGGGCTTCTTGTGCCCCGACAGTGGCAAACATCTATATGGCCCTATATGAAAAACGCTACATCTATAATGAGATTGCCCCATTCAGTGAGTCTGTGTATCTGTGGTCCAGATACATAGACGATGTCTTCTTTATCTGGATGGCTGATCCTGATACTGTTACTGAATTTGTTTCTTGGCTCAATCTCTGTGATATTAACATCAAATTCACAGCTAACTACAGTAGTGCCAAGGTAGAATTTTTAGATATAACAATACAGAATAAAGACAACCATTTGGAGGTTGATCTGTATGTTAAATCTACAGCCCGTAACACCCTTTTGCACTTTGATAGTTTTCATCCACAGATGCAAAAGTCTAGTATACCCTTTGGACAGTTCCTGCGGCTTCGCAGGAACTGCACCAACGTTCAGGATTTTGACATTCGAGCTGCAGAGTTGAAAATCAAATTTCTAGCTCGTGGATATCCCAGAAGATTGATACGTGATTCCTATAAACGGGCACGTTTTATGACAGGCAACATCTTCTTACATCTCAAGTTAAAGATCCTATTTCCAAGTTAGTATTTGTAACTAGACATTCAACGATGAATGAGAAAATCCGCCATATAATTAACTCCAATTGGCACATCCTTAACGCTACGAAATCTAAAGCAAATGCACTACCCAAGCCCATGTTTGCGTATAGGAAAAGCAAAAATTTGAAAGATCTCATTGTCCAATCCCGTATGTCCACTAAATCGAACCATATCGTCCAGTCTTCCATTCAAGGACAACCATTTCCCACGGGCAATTTTAAATGCATGACTTGTGTGGCATGCCAATTTGCTATTGAGACAAAAGATTTCACGTTTAATAATATTCATTTACCTCTGAAAACTTTGACAAACTGTAAAACTTCAAATATTATTTATTTGCTTATATGCCCATGTAACCAAGGGTATGTGGGCGAAACAGCACGCACTATGTCCACTAGGCTAACAGAACATAGATCAGCCATCCGTACACATAAACTGCAGGCTCCATTAGTGCAACATTATATGGACCAACGACATACTCCTGATGAAATACGTTGGCTCATATTAGAGAAAATTCGATACGAATACCAGCATTCTCAGCACCAATATACGTAAATGTCGAGAAGTCTATTGGATATTCTTATTGAATACGTACCTGAATGGGATGAATAATGAAATTCCCTGGGAACAGGTCCTGAAATACAATCTTGGATAATCCTCATTTAGGTCCTCAAGAGTATATCTTTATGATATATTCCGTATTTGGTGGCTGATCTCATGAGATGCTCACTGATCTATTTATGAAAAGTGACCCATTCCAATATATATGGGATTTTTCGATCATTCTTTCCATCTTTTCGTGATTCTGCATAGTCTCTAAATTTAACATCTTACCTTTTATTTATTATTTGCAGGTGTGCTAGTTGTATACAGTCATGGGCATGCCATGCTCCCTTCATTTTGTCACAGTATTCCATGTTGATTGGCAATCTCCCTGGACAGACCCTACATGGCCATCTTAATATTTTCTACGAAAAGCATTCTTGTGTAATCCAATATGGTTATGATAACTTTTATTCAAAGTGTATCAATACGTTGACTTTTTCTTATTGCTCACCGCTTGTATTACATTATTTGTAATGTTTCAGTAAGCGGGGCATATTACATACTGACACAATGTTTCCTATATTGTATAGGTCGTATTGTTGATTCATCTCCCCTGTATATTAGATATAAACAACTTTTACATTTGGCTTTTCTTCTTAGTAAGCTCCGTTCATCATGGTCCATTCTAAAATGGCAATGAATATTCTACTCCTTGCACATTATGCAGTCCACTTTCTATGTTCCTTTTTCTTGGCTAATCACGCCCATGTCGTTCCGGGTTGGTGCGCATTTACTAAAGACACCATTTAAATAGCTAACATTTCACAGCGCGCCACACACGTTGTTCCAGCGTTATCGCGGATCCCAGCTGCGGAGCCCTTCGGACGCACGGGAGCATGTTCTGAGTGCGGAGAGTGAAGTAATTTTGAAGTCCCGGCATCGATTTTCTGACACCGACTTGGTCCTTCGCTGTGGTTTCTTACTTGCTGACTTTAAAGGTAAGAACCAGCCCGCCACAGCCTTCCCGTTGCTCCTCAAACACCAATGCTAGATTATTTTACTGCATTGAGGTATTAATTTAACCTCTAGCCATCTTCTCATTTACAGGAAAAACCTGGCTGTTGCCATACCGTCATTCGTCTTTTAATTACACTGCTATTGACGACGAGTTTTAAAATTCTGTGAGTTTTTCTTTTTCTTTTTCCGGTTTCTTGGTAGTATGTTCACCATTACCAATATCTTTCTTCTTAATTATATCTTGAGCTGTAGGTTATCACTTTAGCGTATAGATCTCTATTGTATCTGTATTAGGCTTTATAGCATAATAATATACTGAATTGATGGGAGACTTATCAAGTCCCCAAAACAGTTCATCTAGAACCATGTTGTTTTTCTTTAAATATGTGCTACACATTTTTCTATAAGTAGCTGTTTTGAGAATCTCTGTTATATCATCTCTATAAGATATACAAGACCTTTTTCTTTCAATCATCGAACGAATTGGCAATATAGCTATAAGCTTTACAACAAAGGTTTTTAGATAAGTGTCTAACCTCACATTTCATATTGTCTAGATTTAGTGTATTTACCTACAGGGAATCAAGACAACCCTAGATGTGAAATTTTCATCAAATTACCTCCTGACTATTCTATCAGAACAAGAGGACCCTATACCCGACAGGCTCTTTTGTGAGCGTTGAATTCTCACTCACTAGCGGTAATTGTCCCCGGTCTGATTAAAAGATCTCACATTCTTTCTTTTTTCTTACTTTTTCTGTAATTATGCAGATATAGTTTATTTATGCATTTATTGTCATTTTTGTCCTGTCATTTCCATACAGAACTATTTCTCCAATCTGAGGCTCCATATTATCTCTAACAATTAACATTCTGAGCTATAACGAGGTATACTATAAATTACCTATTTGAGAAATCTATTTAAATCATAGAATTATGGGACTAACAATATGCATTACATTTCTATTTCTGAATCACTATCAATGTTAGAACTTCTCACAGATTTCATTTTGTTGTTTCCTCTTACTTTCTGGGATATAGTTCTCTTATCTTATCTGGGACATAGTTCTCTTATCTAATCTTTTACTTTTAGGTGGTTTTTGGCACTGCTGATTCTATTCTATTTCTTGGTGATGGATATTTATTAAATATGGCACACTGTCTAAATTGTACCATTAGATAAAGTCTCTTCTGTTAGTTATTATTGGCTTGCATTTAGTGTTTTAATCTCTTAAGTCCCCTTGGACTAAATTTTATCCTCTTTAAGCAAATTGGTAGTTAATAGTGTATTAGGACCGTTTTCTGTTTTTATTCTTCATTAAATCATTTTTATCTATGTTTTGTTTATACATGCACCCTTTTTCTTTAGGTTTCTGTTTTTTTGTACATGGCTTCCTGATGAAGGCACACAGCCGAAACGCGCGTAGGATATAGATCTTTAAGGCCATGCCAGAAATGTTTGTTCTCTGAATATATTCATATGATCATTATGTGTATATGTTTGCGACATTAATTATATTTTGTTAAATAATTTTTCATACATTATTGAATGACTTTGTGCAGATTATGCATTAGATTTTGTCAAAACAAGCATTTCCCTTTTGCCATCTGACTCCTTTTGAACCCAATGTAAATATACATACAGAGCACTATTTGTTTTGTTCATGCATTTAGTTATAATTATTGATAAAATAACAATAAAAAATATTTTTGATATTACTGAATCAAGGGTGTATGTATATGTTTTTTATATTGTCTAGGTCCATAACTACCTCCATTGTTCCTAAATATTTTGATATTTACACATTGGTTATTCTCCCTGATTTAGGAATTTATGTCAGGGGTACCCTTTTTTTTTACACACACTACTCTCCAGACACCAGCAGTTAATGTCTGCATGGACATATCTGTGGTTTGCATACCCAGGTCTGTCCAGCACATTCACGCCACACTTGTCGTTGTGTACATTCCCATTCATGGGTCACTTGCATCCTTCGCACATGCCTGCTTTCCGCCTCTCCACACGTTCAGCTGTTGTGTGGCTGTGGTGCAATGATATAGCTGGCTTGTGTACATGGGAAGCCCAGGATCCCAATGGAGTTGTGTTGTCGTGTCTGGTAGGTGGGCATGTTGATTGACATGTTGTATGTGATTTGGTCACGTGTGCATTCCCACAGTTGTGCGTTGTGTGATGGTGGCTTTGAGGTGTGTGGTGTGTTGATTTGGTACTTACCAACGAGCAGTCCAGTTCCATAGGTGCCATCCTGGAAGCGCTGGTTGATGATGGACTGTCGGAAGATGTAGGAATCGTGCACACTGCCTGGGTAGTTTGCGACGACATTGGTGAACATTCCCCGGTGGTCCACTATTGCCTGCACATTGATGGAATGCGTGTGCTTTCTGTTGCGGCAGATGTGTGCAGTGTCCGCAGGGGGCACAAGTGGGACATGTGTGCAGTCAATGGCCCCCAACACGTGTGGGAATCTAGCAATGGCGTAGAAGCCTTGCTTGGTCTCCAGCTGTTCCTGCACAGTGTGGGGGAAGTGAAGGTACTGGGGTATGAAGCTGATGATGGCATCCAGGACAGGTGTGAGGAACTTTGATAGGGCTGGCTGTGAGACTCCTCCGACTCTGGCCGTTGTTGTTTGGAAGGTACCAGAGGCCAACGTGTGCAGCACAGCCAGCAGCTTTGTCTGCGAAGGGATGTTGGTTGTCCGCTGTGTTGGGACAGTCAGCCTGTGGCCGATGTGGGTCATGATGCGGAGGATGGTTGTCCTTTTGAGCCTGTAGTGGGCAATGACTTCCTCGGGCGTTAGGTCTGTGAGACTGGTGCGTTTTCTGTAGGTCCGCTGTCTTACTCTGCGCTGCCTCTGTGGTGGTCCGGGGGGGGGTGCCGGTCCGGGTCCTGGTGGTGGTGGCGGTCCTGGGGGTGGTGGCGGTGGGTGTTGTGGCCCTGTTGGGGCTCCAAGCTGCATGATGAGTAGCTCCATGGCGTCGGTTGTTCTTCGGGTGTGGCTGTGTGCGGGGCTCCGTTGCCTACTGCAGGTAGTCGTCCTGCTTAACACCAGCAAGAGGCAGGTGTTAAATACCTGCTGCTACCGCGGCTTATCGTGTGGTTTTGACTCGCATCGCAGATCTGGCAGTTCATTGTGAAAGTGGTGTTGTGGTGTTTTCGTGAGTTTTTGTACGGGAACGCCTACTCTGCATCTCATTAGGGTTAGTTGGTGGTGTCACCCGTGGAGATGAATTTTGTGGCAGTTATCGCGGGAATACTGGCGATGTCAGCAGTTTGCACCCGCTTGTGAATGGGGCGTTAAATCTATCTCCACTTTTGATGCGTTAAGGTGGCGATAACTCAGCGATAAGTTCTTGTGAATATGCCCCTATGACAACTAAAAAAAAAAGTTAAATAAAATTGTGAGAATATATATAAAAGCATAAAAATGATACAGTGGCTAAAAGGGCATTAAAGAAATACCAGAAATACTTATAGTGGACAATATAGCAGTCACAACCCTTGTTTTTCTGATCCTGACTGAAATCTTTAAAAACCTTGCTACATTAAAACAAACATATTCATTAGGTAGCATTTGCAAACAAGCATTGGCATAGCCAATAGGTCTCGCATTTGGGACCTTATAAGTGTTTAGCTATGCAGTATATTGCCCATTACATTACATTAGCCATTAAAGACATCAAAGTTTGTGGTAAATCAATGGCAGAAGGGTATAGCGGTTAGTGGGAAATCAATGGCGGCAGGGTATAGTTTCTAACAGGCTTACGTTTTGAGCAACATCCTCAAAATATAGTACAATGTAAAGCGCTATATCATGCAAAAAACTTGTTAAGATCAAATAATCGGCCAATGCACATGAAAGGAGCAGCCTGCAAATGAAAGGGACACAGGGAAAGAGGTGCATGCAAAAAGGGCGCAAGAAGAGAAGTGCAGGGCGAAAAGGGTACAGGGAGAGAAGTGTGGGGCAAAAGGGGCACAGGGAGAGAGGTTGATGGGTAAATGGGGCACACAGAGAGAGATGCGAAGCAAAAGGGGCACTGGGAGAGAGGTGCAGGGCAAAAGGGGCACAAGAAGAGAGGTTTGGGTGAAAGGGGGACAAGGAGAGAGGTGCGGGCAAAAGGGGCACAAGGAGAGAGGTGCGCGATGAAAGGGAGAGAAGTGTGGGGTGAAAACGGCACAAGGAGAGAGGTGCAGGATGAAAGGGGCACAGGTAGAGAGTTGCAGGATGAAAGGGGGAGAGGCACAGGTCAAAAGGGGCACAGACAGATATGAAGGCAAGTGATGGTACTTATATGAATATGTCACTGTGATGGTATTTACATGAGTCAGAGGAAGGTCGAAAGACTCTTTCCCTTCATAGGGCACAATCACAGAGGAGTCCTACACTCAAGCCCAGGCTATAGTCACACACTGATCAGTTGAGGGGTCTAAAGCCCTCTTGCGCACCCCTCTTCCAGGTGAAACATACAAATGACTGTTTGTACTTGTAAATCCTATATTAGACCAACAAACCTGGAATTGGCAAATGTTGTGCTATACCAAAACACACAGGATAACAACTGACTATGCATAGGAGGAATTATTCTACTGAGCTGGGCAGCGGGGAAAGAAAGACCTTGACAAAAATAAAAGAAGCACATTAGTGGTGCTTCAGTGCATCTATCCTCGCACTGGGCTCCATCCTAGGAGAGGGCGGCTGGGAGCCCAGAGATATCGAACGTTATGGAGGGACGACCAAAAGGAACCATTAGTGAAGTCGCCATGGGAAGGAACGTGACACACAAAGGAGCTATGGAATCTTGTATTCAATTTTTAACTGATTTTATAGAGTAAACAAATTGTGCTGTGTGGACAGCGGAACTTGCTGTTAATGCTTGCATGCTTCGTGCTGATGTTTTCTCCAGTTTACAGAACAAACATGCTTTGCACGTGCATCCCATAAAGCAACAGAAGGGTGTAGAGTTGTGGGCCGTATGCCCACATGCTACTAAAATGATAGACACGGACACCGTAGGTATTCTTCGTTAACTGGCCACGAGCATGTGCACTCGGGCCCTTTTATTAACAGGCCCACGTCACTCATAATGCCTGTGGTGGATGGATGTGGGGTGCGTATATGGCCAGCCCTCGAGGGAGTGGCTGTTAAAACTGGTGCCTGCTGAGACACTCGAACGTGTCCAGTAGGACACCACAAAGGGTCAGTTGTGTTCAGTTCTCTGCTCCTTTTCAGATAAGAGCTCAAACATAAGCCCAGCCCGGACCTTCTCACATATATAGGGAATGCTACCACCATTTTTACAAGCACCCTGAGGCCTTGTTACAAATACCAAGCTTTTGCAAGTACGAGCAGCTGCAGTGGTGGGGCACAACACAACATATCTGCTTCCTTCGGCCTCATGCGATGTCTAAAATAGTGAGGGGGCTCCGCCCATCCCGACTTGTGCCATACACTAGATAAACTCCCTTTTCAGTGTCCATGTCCATCTGCCCCTATCTTAAGGTCAAGACTTCTACTGAGCCACCACGGCAAAGTTTGAATTAATGAATATAGCTCAGCCAAGGTACGCTGCGGAGGAACATGGGTAAAAATGGTGCCATAATTCAATGCTGCCAACTGGACGAGTGTTATTGGTGATCCCCACAGGTCAGTCAACTTTTGTTTTCGTTTTAGGTAATATGTAATATCACTTTGAATTCTGGGAGTCGTAGTTTTGCATTTATTATATGAATTAGTTTAAAAGGCGCAGCATGCCAAGCGTGGATGCATAAAACCCCAAGCCTGGCCTATGGTGTCTTCCATAGAGGGTGTGGGTCACGGCACCTTCTTGCGCAGACCTACTGCACAGTTTTCATATCGAATCCACCTTCTAGAACATTACAATGATCAAAAAGATACTATTATTTAAATTAACGCATTTGAATTTTACATTAAGAAGTGAGGAGGAGGCAGTTTATGGCAGGCTGCACAGCCAGCAGTTCAGGGGCACCTGAGCAGGACTCAGTGAAGGCAGGACAGGCCATGGGGTAACCTTGTAGGCAGCAGGTACAACCTAGCAGGCGCATCAATGCACCAGATTACATACAGTCAATGCCACCAGTCTTGGCTTTCTTCCTGCAGCCCTTTGTATTGTGACTGCTCAGCCCGCTTGGTCTGATAGACTCAAGCACTTTTTTGTTGCAGATTTATATAGCGCGAACTCGACCCGGAGGTATTGAAGCGCTTTAAATGAGCACCAGTTACGATACACAAGGACACATTCATTATTTAGAAGGCGCGTGGAGATTAAATGATTTCCCCAGAATCACAGGATGCTGAGCCGACGGCGAGGCTCGAACCCCGTTCGCCCGCTTCAAAGCCGAAAGCTCTAGCCTAGGGCTATATCCTCTACAAGTAACAAAATGCACTGCGTTGTTAAGTATAAACCCAGGGCTGGAGTATTGCTCTCTTCACGAAATGAAGTCACAGTAACAATAAAGAGGATGCTTGAGCAGACAGATAGCAGCTTAGGAGGGATGCCAGTAGGACAGGCGGGCGTGTTATTGCAGACAGCAAGGATTTCCCGTTAGGCATACCAGAGCAGGCAGCAGGGATAATCGAGCAAGCAACAGGGATAATAGTCCAAGATGACATACCTGAGCATGTAAGGAGAGTAGCAGATGAGGACACAGTAATAGCAGGGCACACAGCACAGTAGGGAGCTGTGACAGTAGGACAGAGTACCAGGGAGGGCAGTAGAGATGCTAAACCTTTCAGGAGAAACACCTAGCAGACAGAAAGGGTAGCAGAGCATATATGTCCAAACAAAATGAACAAGCACGCCTATGAGTAGTAATTCCTCATTTTCTCATATATGTGCACACAACCTCTCTCTCACACATGCCCAGCCTCTCTCACACACAGGAGGTATACCTATAAGTAGCACATGAAATGCAATTACTTATTGAAGATTGAAACTGTGTGCTTGCGCGCATACCTGTGCTGCATATTGATGGGAATTGATGGACTCGAAGAAAAAGTATAAAAGAGTAAACATGCAGGGGGCGTAGCCAACACCCGAGCATGGCAGATGCATAGTCGTGGGGATCCTGCACCCGGGCCCAGTACTCCAGCTCTAATTTTACTGTCCAGCAACCATTGACCCGCAGCGTGTGCACCTGGACAGTAAAAACCTTCTAGTGGCGAGGTGTGCAGTAACGACCCCCGAGACGGGCCGGTCGGCGGCCACACTACACTACCAAGATGGTGGGCGGCAGCTGATCCCGCGAGCCTGTGGCAGCCGGCACCCCCAAAGTAAATGTTGCAGCCGCCGGAGTCCCCGCAGAGGCCAGCACAAAAGGTGAGGAGACCGAGCAACTGGAGGGTTGTGTGCAGGAGAGATTGTTCATTGCTGCACCGGCCACTGCACAGTGAGTTCAAGATGACGGGCAGAGTTCCCTGATGGGCGGCCGGCCTCAGAGTAAAACCCAAACGGCAGGCTCCCGATCCCATGAGAGGCCAAGAGCGTCTGACAGAGCGGCCTGGGAGGGTGATCCCATGAGAGGCCAAGTCCGTCAGACAGAGTGGCCTGGGAGTGTGTCCCGGCGAGCCGCCACAACTGGATATGCTGCGTGGGCCTGCAAGCGAAGAGAAACTCAATAAAGAAAATAGTGCTTGCAAGAGTAAATAACATGTACCCTGTAACAACCGAAGTAAAAGGGCCAGTCGCCAAGGGAGGTTACAAATGAAGACAAGGCGGTACTAAGGAGGGACTAACAAGCCTATTACCAATCAGAAGCCAGCATTTATGAAGGACAATGACACAAGCCAATGACAAATATGGGCAGAGAGTGGGTGGGGCTTCAACTCCATACTCCACTACAACAAGTCTTGCAGAGCAGCACATGTGCGCTGCCTCTAGGCTCGACCTAAAAAATGAATGCAGGTCTAGCCTGAGTAACTTATAATGGAAGAATAAATTCCCCGCAGGGAGCGCACTAAAATTCACGGAACAGGACGAAATGTGAGGTGCCCTGGTCCGAAAAGTTATCACATCCGCATGGGGCTAAATTGTCAACTTTATTCCAACCTAATGGATTCACTAGAAACCAATGCAGTTGGTTCAACCTCAGTGTAGTAAATAGAAAGCGATGATGGGGATTAGTGACAAAGGAAAGATTGAGTTCCATAAACTCATAGGTAGAAATTATCGCGTATGCACGGACTGAGGGTTTTGCTAGCTTCCTACATTCCCTAGAGGCCTGAGGCCTGAGCTCTGACACAAAAATGTTTTTAAACCCAGGTCAAGTCCCCACTTCTTATGCTTTCAGGATGGTCATATAGTTCAGGGTGACCCAGTTCCCGACAGGTAAGTCTAATATATTCAAACAGGGGATTAGTTTGACTCTATCCAAAAGCATACAGTCCCTCAGAATTACCCTATTTAACTCCAGCTTAGGGTTGATCCAGATTGTAATCCTTCTTAACAGAGGGCGGATTAACAGCAAATCAGAACTATATCCCACACCTAGCTCCTCATGGACCTAAAAAAGCTGTAGATTGGGGTACAGCCTAAAGGCATCTCAAAAATGTATTATCAATTGTTTGAAGTTCAGTGGTCTTGTTATAGCCCCAAATGTCACTCCCATAACAAGCCAGGGAAATGCATTTTGATTGATAGAATTGGATAAGGGCTTTATGAGGTTTTGCCCCCAATCAGCCAGCAAATCAAACATAGAGGCAACTGACTTGGCGCAAACATTCCTTTTAGCCTTTAGAAGAGGCGCCCACGAGCCCTTCCATCAACTAAGAAAAGCCTTGACCGAGGTAATCTCGGTCCCCTCCACACTGTGTTCTCTCAGCCCCTTACCGCCCGCTCTTACCCAATACCATAATAAGTGATTTTGTAAAATTAGTGCATAAATCCAGCCCACCCTTAAAGCTGACAAAAGCATTTAACATTTTTTGATGGCCGACCGCAGTCCTGGATAACAGGACGTGTCTTCGGCATAAAAAAATGCTGGAATGTTATAAGAGCCTGCTCAGGTGGTATTTTGGTAGGCTACGTGGAGAGTCTCTCCCAAAATATTTATATGACGGGTAAATAATATTGGGGCCAATAAGCATCCCTGCCTAACCCCATGCTAAACTTTAAAAGGAGATGTGATGTTTCCATCTTGGCTGTATATTACCGCCTCCAGGTCATGGTGCAAATCATGTAGGAAGTACACTTTCTCTTTGTCTAGGCCCATATTTATCAAGATGGTCCATAGTTTACTCCTGTTCATCATCTCAACAGGATGCCCATAAATACCATAAATGCCAAATAAAGATGGCCCTTTTTGCGATGGTATATTTATCAATTACCAGCTGTAAATTTAAGCACTGGTCCAAGGTACTTCTACCCACTCTGAAACCATATTGTAGATCACTCAGGACTATATTTTCTCCAGCCAAGCAGTCAACCTAGAGAGGATGACCAGTCCAATGATCTTAACCACCAAGTCTATTAAAGAAATGGGAAAATAACAGTGGGGATAATTTCTTGCCCCTTTTTTAAAGATCGGCACAATAATTGACCTGGACCACGTTTGTGGGATACCCTCCTTCACTGCAGCATTCAGATCTTTGGTGAGAATTTTGGCCCATTTCTCTGGCTTGGTGCTAAAAAGGTCAGCCAAAACCCCATTCGGGCCTGGCATTTTATTTGTAGTCATGCCACCAATAGCTACCTTAACTTCCCCTTCCTTGAAGACCAAATTTGAATTGCCCACCTCTAACCCCAGACTGGCACCAGTATCTTCAGCCATATTAAACCCATAAATCCCCTGAAAATTCTCCACCCAAGCTTCAGGCGAAATATGACACTCCATACTGTCATTTAAAGCCTTGGAGAAATAAGGATAGTTAGCTATCTCTCAAAAATAGGTACTGGTCTTTAGGACGTTAACCTGGAGAAGTTGGTCCCACGTGTCCTGCTGAATGAACTTTTTCCTATTGGCTGCAGCAGTCTTATAAAGTTTTCTGCACATTGTCTCTTCCTTGGTATTACATGTTTTTTAAGGCTATAAGCAAGTGTAGAAGAGGCCTCCAAACAATTAAAATATTGGTTCACTGATAGAATATCGACAGCCAAAATATCCCCATACACAAATATCGAGTCATAAATATCGATGTCAAAAATATCGACATCCTATATTTATAAAGGTAAGTTTAAAAATATTGAAAAAAATATTGATGTAAAAATATCGATGTACAAAATATCGTATTTTTATATATATAAAAATAATGTTAAATATATTAAATAATAAATTTAACTTAAAAGAATTATTTTGATTTAATGTACGTTAACAAATATAAAAAATAAATTTAATTTAAAAAAAATTAAACATACATGTATTAAATGTAATATATATATATTTACTTTAAAACAATTAATAAACTAATAATTTTAATTTATTTTAAAATGTTATAAATATATGAAAAATTACAAATAAATATATATATATACATACACCTATAACATAAAATCTAATAAAAAAACATTATATTATAAATGAAAACATTAAAATATTTAATAGTTTTTAAACTTACATTTTGCACTCCATTGAGTGCAACAGTAGGGAAAGTGTTGGATAGCGTAGGGGTAAAAATTCCTATTCCCACTCCAGTGAGTGCAACAGTAGGGAAAGTGTTGAATAGCGGAGAGGTAAAAATTACTATTCCCACTCCAGTGAGTGCAACAGTAGGGAAAGTGTTGGATAGAGGAGGGGTATAAATTACTATTCCCACCCCAATGAGTGCAACAGTAGGAAAAGTGTTGGATAGCGGAGGGGTAAAAATTACTATTCCCACTCCAGTGAATGCAACAGTAGGGAAAGTGTTGGCTAGCGGATAGTTAAAATTACTATTCCCACTCCAATGAGTGCAACAGTAGGGAAAGTGTTGGATAGCGGAGAGGTAAAAATTTGTATTCCCACTCCAGTGAGGGCAACAGTAGGGAAAGTGTTGGATAGCGGAGGGGTAAAAATTACTATTCCCACTCCAATGACTGCAACAGTAGTGAAAGCGTTGGATAGCGGATGGGAAAAAAATTACTATTCCCACTCCAGTGAGTGCAACAGTAAGGAAAGTGTTGGATAGCGGAGGGGTAAAAATTACTATTCCCACTCCAGTGAGTGCAACAGTAGGGAAAGTGTTGGATAGCGGAGGGGTAAATATTAATATTCCCACTCCAGTGAGTGCAACAGTAGGGAAAATGTTGGATAGCGGAGGGGTAAAATTATTATTCCCATTCCAGTGAGTGCATCAGTAGGGAAAGTGTTGGATAGCGGAGGGGTAAAAATACTATTCCCACTCCAGTTAGTGCAACAATAGGGGAAAGTGTTGGATAGCAGAGGGGTAAAATTAATATTCCCACTGAAGTCAATTCAAAATTAAAAACAAACAAAATATCAACTACAATGCAAAAGATGTTAAAAAACAAAAAAATAAAACATATATAAAAATAATAAAAATTACAAAAGATAGAAACATTATAATGTTGAAAAAATCTAAACATTACCTACAAAGATTATTTTATAAAAATTTTAAAATAATTATTTTCAAACAAATAACTATTTTTAATAGAAATTAGTTATAAACAAAAACATTAATTCTTACATAAATGTAATCTTTTTTATTTCCTACCCTATAACACCACACAATTCACAACACACATCTAAATTTTTTAAAAGTGTACCCTCATAATTAACATCATTAATTATCAATTAAACAAATATTATTAATTAAAAAACAAATTAAAACAGATAAAAATTAATTTACTCACCAAACGTTACCCCTATAAAACCAAAATCCACACACAAAATAAAAATAAACAATTACCATAAATATTTATCAATTTATGATTGAATATTAATGATCAACTAATTATTAATTAATTAAACCTAAATTACTTTCCACCCTCTACCCCAATAAACACCACAACACACACCTAAAAAGCATTACACAATTTCCATAGCTAATTTTACATTAATAAATTAATTGCAATTAACAACAACTTATTAATTAATTTAAAAGAATTTACTTCCCACCCTTTACCACTATAAACCCCACAACTCACATCTCAAATTAATTACACAATAGCCATATTTAAATTTTAATTAATTAATTAGCATTAATTAACAAATAATTATTAATTAATTATAAATAAATTACTTCCCACCCTATTCCCCTATAAACCCCACCACCAGTTCCTAAAAAAGTGACACAATTAACATAATTACCAATTGATTAAGTAATTAATAATAATTAACAAGCAATTGATAAATAATTATTAATAAATTAATTCCCACAATTAACACTATAAAATATAAATTAAATAAATATTAATATATAAAAATATTAATAAATGTATTAAAATTAAATTACTTCGCACCCTATACCCCTATTAACCCACTACCCGCTCCTAAAAAAATGACACAATTAACATACTTACCAAGCAATTAATTATAATTACCAAGCAATTAATAAATAATTAATAATAAATTAATTCCCACAATTAACAGTATAAAATATAAATTAAATAAATATTAATAAATAAAAAATATTAATAATTTGATTATAATTAAATTACTTCCCACCCTATTCCCCTATAAACCCACAACCCGCTACAGAACTGAAAAACGCAGAATTTAACATAAAATTAATAACTACTAAAAATGTAACACATATATTAAAAACAAAAGCAATACTCATACAAAACAATAGATCACATACTTTTAAAATACATAGGGTCGATTCCGATTCTGGCCGGAAATCTCTCCGACCGAGCCGGACCCGGAGAGATTTCCGACCGAATCGGACCCGTGCAGTCCGACCGAACGAGTACGATGCGCACGTATGCCATCGGACACGAGTCGGTCGGACTCCCATTCAAGTCAATGGGAGCCTGTCGTACAACACGTACGCGGGCTCCCATTGACTCAATGGGTGCGATGCGGACAAGTGCGCCCCCTACAGCGGGTACGCGGCGAAGCGATTCGCGCCGTACACGCACAGGTAGGGGGGACCCATGGGTCCCCCCTGTGTGCGACTCGCGCGGCTACGCATACAGGGGGTCCGACACGGACCCCCAAAGTACGGCTCCGACTGCTCTTTCGAGCCGGAGTGCGCGGCTCGGTCGGACTGCTTGCGGCGCGCATCGTACTTACCCGGCCGGGGAACGTCTCCATTGCGCGGTGCGAGTCGCGAGTCCGAGCGAGTCGGTCGGTGCGGTTCGAGCCGGGAGCGAGTCGGTCGGAGCGGTCGGGACTCCCGGACGAGTCGGTCGGCGATTTCGCATCGTACTTGCTCGTTCGGTGTGCTGTACGGATCGGTCGGGAAACAGGCTTTCGCATGGCTTTTTTCCCGACCGAATGGTATTGGGTGCGCCTCCGACCGAGATCGGAATCGGCCCCATAGTAAAATACATAACACTAATTAGAAAAATCGATATTTTAAACAACTATATTTTTGCAAACGATATTAATAACTTCGATATTTTCAAAAACGATATTTCTTACCTTAAAGTCAATATTCTTGACCACGATATTCTTGCTGTCGGTATTTCTGTATCACGATATTTCCAACTCGATATTTGTATATGTCGACATTTAAAACTCGATATTCTGTCTGTGCACCTAAAATATTGTGGCCACAGTTCAGATCTAAAGTTCCCATAAAATTTGCTGGGACCATCTTAGCCCATTTCAATCTTTGCCCCTGGTCTACTGGCTTGAGCTCCTGCCCAACCATGCCCCTATTTTGTTTCGTGTTCTTCCACTGGTCACCTTCAAGTGTTAAACACAGAGGATTGTGATCACTAAATTAGCTCCACATTGCTCCATACTGTAGTTTGAGATGGGCTAGGTGAGATGAGAGCAAAATGAAATCAACCGTTGAATTATGACCTGCCCAACAAAAGTAGGAACATCTAGACCCGCTTTAGTGCCATTTTTAATATAATGTAAAAGTTACAAATTATTATCCACCAATATATTGTCCCCCCGTATGTTCAAAATTGGGATTTCCCAGTACAGCCAAATCCTCACCCCTTAAACAAAACTCAGGGCATGGATGAATATTAAAATCCCCCAGTACAATCACCCCAGGGGTAACACATTGCTTTTCCACAAAGTTGACCTTAAACAATTTAGACACCCTCAAGTGCTCATTGGGGACGTCCTGAGAGTGAGAATTATAAAAATGTATAACTAAAAGACTGGGGGGCATATGTTCAAGGAAGTGGCGGGTTGAGGCGTTAGCCGTCATGGCTTAACACCTCACTCCACCACTTCAGGCTGCACCATATTTACAACGATATGGTGCAGCCTTGCGTTTCTCCCTGCACTGGCAGTGTAGTGTAGCGCCAATGCAGGCACCCTTGCACCATAGTGCAAGGGTGTCTGCGTGCAGGGGAAAGACTGTTTATGTACAGGAAGGCCCCCTTCCTGTACATAAACAATCTTTACATGCCATTGTGTCCCTTCTATGTGTGCTGCTTAATGCAGCACACATGGAAGTCACAAAATGGTATTTTTTTAACATTGTTTCTGTACCAGGTTTTCCCTGGTCTTAATTTTGGTGCTGCCTCCTATTTACGCTGCCCTTGTAAATAGGGGCAGCATCAAAATTAATGGGTATTGCGGTGGAACGCCCACCGCAACACCCACTGCCCACCCCTTTCACACTAAGCATAGCGTGAAAGGGGTCTTATTTACAAGGCAGCGTTAAGCCACGTTAAGTGGCTTAACGCTGCCTTGTAAATAAGGCAATACCACTATCGCCACCACAACGTCGTAAAAAGTGACGCTGTGGTGGCAATAGGGGCTTGTACATATGCCCCTGAGTGAGGAATCAAATGTCAGAGTAATGGCCAGGAGAAGCTGAGAGCCCATATGAGCCTGTGCCATTTTACAGGGGATGTCCAAAGAAATCAAGGTAATTAAACCACCCCTAGCTCTACCACTGGCTGACGGGGTGGCGGGGAGATAAACGAAGGAGTAACCCTCTAGATAGAAGGTCATGCCAGTGCCCCAAGTTTCTTGCAACCCCATAACATGAAATCTCCTTAAAAAACTCTACCATTTAACATCTGATTGCTTATTAACTAAACCAGCCACATTCCAACTTAAAATATTCAGATGACTATCCTTCGAGGGGGTACGTGTGGGGATAAATCTCAGAATAGAGACTTCAACTGAACCCTGCATCAGGGGTTTAGAGTCACTAATACTATGTAGTCAGTCATTGCATTCCAGAGAGCTTAAAGGAATAAATATGTTCGGGAGTGGAATAGAGTCAACCTATCCGGCCTCCCCTGACCATTTAAAGGGATCACATTGACTCTCTCATGGATCCTGAGGGGGGTAGAAAAAGCCCAGAGAAGTACTTCAATGCTAGATGTTTGGGAGCTATTCTGCGCATCCTGGCTAACGAGCTGCCTGGCCCAGTAGGGTTGGTCAAAGTTGATGATGATACAATCACCCTCCCGAGTTTGTTCCCTGAGGCCCACCCATTCAGATTTTCTGACCATTATTATATGCTTGGCTAAGTAGCCCCCGAACCTTCAATCAATGAATTAATCAAGATTTGTAAAACACGGCTAATCACCCGACAGGGTATCCAGGTGCTTGCAGGTCCCAGAGGCTCATTTGAACAGCCAGGTCTTGAGGGCCCTCTGGAATTCCAGAAGTGGGGTGATGGTCTGGTGTTGCGTGGAGGGGCTGCAAAAAATGGGGGAAAAGCATGGAGAAAGCAGTAAAAATGAGGGAAAAGCAAGGTGAGGGCACACAAACACAGGGGAAAAAACTAGGAGGACATAGTAAAAATGAGGGAAAAGCAAGGAGAAGGCACACAAAAAGCAGATGAAAAAGCAAGGAGAAAGCAGTGATAATCAGGGAAAAGCAAGAAGAAGGCATATAAAAAACAGGGGGAAAAGCAAGGAGAAAGCAGTGAAAAACGAAGGAAAAGCAAGGAGAAGGAACATAAAAAATGGGGGGAAAGCAAGGAGAAACAAGTGAAAATGAGAAAGGAGAAATCTGTAAAAACAAGGGAAAAGCAAGGAGAAGGCACACAAATATTGGTTAAGAAACAAGGACAAAGCAGTGAAAATGAGGGAAAAGCAACAAGAAGGCACATAAAAAACAGGGGGAAAAGCAAAGAGAAAGCAGTTAAAACAAGGGAAAAGCAAAGAGAAGGAACACAAAAAGCAGGGGAAAAAGCAAGGAGAGAGTAGTGAAAACAAGTCAAAAGCAAGGAGATGGCACACAAAAAGCAGTAGAAAAAATAAGAGCAAGCAGTGAAAATGAGGGAAAAGCAAGGAGAAGGCATACAAAAAACGGGAAAACGCAAGGTGAAATCTGTGAAAAATGAGGGAAAAGCAAGGGGAAGGCACATAGAAAATGGGGGTAAAGCAAGGAGAAACTAGTGAAAACGAGGACAAAGGAGAACACAGTGAAAACGAGGGAAAAGCAAGGAGAAGGCACACAAAAAATGGGGGGAAGCAGGGAGAAAGCAAATGAAAATGAGGGAAAAGAAAGGAGAAGGCATACAAAAAAACATGAAAAAGCAAGGAGAAAGCAGTGAAAAACGAAAGCAAGGAGAAAGCACACAAACAATGGGGGAAAAGCAAGAAGAAGCCAGCGAAAACGAGGAAAAAGGAGAAAGCAGTGAAAATGAGGGAAAAGCAGAAGGGGGCACTCAAATAATGGGGGGAAAGCAAGGCGAAGACAAGCGCAAGGGCGGTTCAGCAGCACGGGGACAGCTGGGCCTATGACCTGATCATTGGGGTCATGCTGCAGCCTCCATTAGTAGGTCCTCAGAGGAGTGTAGGTGCTGGGAGGCATTTGGCGGGGCTAGGCGGGAGGTGGGAAATAACAGGTGGCATGCAGGAGCACTATGAGGGAAAAAGCAAGGAGAAGGCAGTGAAAACAAGGGAAACACAAGCCGTCACACAAAAAACTGCGAAAAAAGCAAGGAGAAAGCGGTGAAAACAAAGGACAAGCAAGGAGAAGGCACACAGAAAATGGGGGAAAAGCAAGGAGAAAGTAGTGAAAATGAGGGAAAAGCAAGAAGGCACACAAAAACGGCGGGGAAAGCAAATAGAATACAGGAGCAAGAGCGATGCAGCAGCACGGGGAATACATGTAATAGAAACTGTCTCCATCATCAATTACATAGTGTAAAAAATATTTCAGGTGATGATCATATGATTCATTGTATGAAAATATATGTCTGTACATATTACATGCAAGAAACAAAAGATGTCTCTTGCCTGGGAGCACTGCTCATAAAACAATGATGTTTGCAGCATATGTGCAAAGTCATTGAGGTAAGTTTCTGACATTTACATACATAGATTTCACATTCATTTCCAAACGGATTTGTTGGGCTATTCCATAGCCCTTTCTATGCTCATTTGTCTATTTTTAATTTAGTTACACACCTACATGGAAGATACTTCAGCAGCCTGGTGTTATTTTCACTACATAGGAAACAAACACACGACAACAAGTGGCACAAGGAAGGTCTGTCTTTGTTCCAGCAATATATTTACACTTCTCCTGTGAAGATATGTTACCAGTTTGGTGTTATTTATGCTACGAAAGAAACAGAAGCACAGGAGAACAAATGGTACATGAAACCAACCAACTCAGGAAGTTTATCAATCGTTTTACAAGGGTGAATAAAGCGGATTTGTAAATATATGCATTTGTTATGTGTGCACATAATGTGAATTCAAAAAACTTTTTTATCCTGAATGGCAGGCTTCATGCCTACTCTGCGAAGTTTATATTTATATTACATATTATGAACTCTTTGAAGTAAACAGCCGACCGTTTAGCATTACTGGGTACTGTGTACACTAGCGATTTGGCACTGTTTGCACCATAACTTGTACAGAGGCTTTCATTATGAATTGAGCCTCGGGCAGATCTATTCCTGTTTTCTTTTTTAAGTCGAGCCTGGGCAGCGCATGCGCTGCTCTGCGAGGCATGCTCTATTGGAGTATGCACTTGAAGCCCCGCCCACTCTCTGCCCATATTTGTCATTGGCTTGTGTCATTGTCCTTCGTAAATGCTGGCTTCTGATTCATAAATAGGCTTGTTAGTCCCTCCTTAGTACCACATTGTCTTCATTTGTATTCTCCCATGAGGACTGGCCCTTTTACTTCGGTTGTTACACAGTACATGTTATTTAGTCTGTAAGCACTATTTTCTTTAATGAGTTTCTCTTACTGCAGGCACGACATGCGTTCCTGCAACATTCAGCGCGCCATGCGTGCTTCCACAGGGCGCTTTTACCCCAAAAAAGCATTTGTTTGTCAACTTGACAAACAAATGCTTTTTTTGGTAAAAGTGCCCCACACCGCACTTTCACTTTAATAGCAGCCGCGGACCTTTCTTTAGATGCAGCTCGTCTAAAGAAAGGGGCGCGGCCTCTATTAACATGAAAGCGCAGCATGGGGCGCTTGTAAACAACAAGCATTTGCAATGCAATAGGTCTCGCATTTTAGAAACTTTGACCAATTGGTATTGTAAATGACAATGCCTTTTATTATTGCAGGTGTTTTTTTAAACACATAAATAAATGGCATTGTCATATACAATGCCAGTAGGTCAAAATCTCGCAATTGTGAGACCTATTGCATTACAAATGCTTGTTTCTTTTATCACTGCTTTTTGCTCTTACAATTTTACATGTAAACAGGTAATCCAGTTGGGTAACATTTTAAGAACCCAGCAGTTGAAGAATGCAGCCTGTATTTACATAACAACCAGCTGGTGTTTTCATTTTGCTGTCACCATCTTGGATGTGCCAATGCTCCAAGCAGCTGTGTGCGGTGCCACCCGCGTTAGAAGTTAGCCCCATTTGCACTAAGAATGCCAGGAGCTTGTCTCCAGTGAGATATTTGGAACTATCACTGCCTCTTTTTGTAACAAGCAATTGGGCATAAAGTGATAAGGGATGTGTTGTACTCTAGCCAATTTACAAGCATCTTCCATGCCAGCAGTATTTTTATTTCAAAACAAAGGATGTGAAGACACTGAAGGGTGCGGGGAGTTAGACCCCTTGTAAACTAACCAAAATAATCAAAGATATCCGATGGACCGATTCCATATGCAGCTGAATTTAAAGCAAAAACCCATACAAATGTTATGAGTTTGACTCCTTTACTTTCAACATTTCTGATCCTTTACATACAATGCATATAATGATTTTAATGATTTACTAAAATTCGCCTGGAAGAACTTTAAATATACCATAACAACAGTGATTGATAATTTCTGTGAAAGGCTCATGACAAGTGCACATGAGAAGAGGAAAGCCAGCACCTGTGGCAAAAAAAGAGACAATGAGAAAAATGCATAAATCAAAAACACTGCACTACATCAACCGACCTTTTCCATTCATGAGGAGTTGCAGGGTTCAAGGGGCGTGAAAGTCTGGCACTGGGCGAGGTCAGACCTACCAGCTGGCAGGTCACTTGGCTACCCATGTAAGAACCTCTTCTCCAGTGCTGGATTAAACCCTGTGGAGGCCCCTAGGCAGTTGAACTTTCGCCCCCTCCCCCCGCAAATTATCTCCTAATACGTTCTTAATTTTACCAACCAACAATTTTAATAAAGCACTGAATTATATTAATACAGTATTTTCTCTATAGAGTCTTTAATATAAAGTTTTCGTTTCTTTGAGTTGTTTTTTTTTTCCTATATTTTGAAAACAATTTAAGAAAGCTTGATTGTAATTTTCTTGCAAGATCAAATCAATATTATTTTGATCCGTTGTCGCCTAAAAGGAGTGGGGCCCATAGGCTGGTGCCTAGTCTGCCTATGTGGCAATCCGGAACTGCTCTTCTCTACAGGTATGAAGGCAGAGAATGGAGAGGAGTCACCGCATCAGGACCCGCTCATTCCTATGAAGGCAGTAGGTGGGCAGTGTACTGCAGTTCGCCTCTGTTAGTTCTACCAGCCCCAGACGGCATGTTCTACAGCACTGGGTGGAATTCCGATTTACTGCCCACTGGTTAGGTATTGGACTCACTGCACTTAGGTACAGCCTGGGTAGAGCACCCTACATTTTATAGAAAGAAATGCTTAGCAATATCTGTCATTTACATGTATCTAGGGGGGGGGGTACCTGAAGAATCAATCAATCAATCAATCATGTCACTTATAAAGCGCACTACATACCCGCGAGGGTCTCAAGGCGCTGGGGGAAGAGGGGGGTGGTGCTGCTACTGATCGAAGAGCCAGGTCTTGAGGAGTCTTCTGAAGGCCAGTAGGTCTTGGGTCTGTCGGAGGTTGGTGGGGAGGGTGTTCCAGGTCTTGGCGGCGAGGTGGGAGAAGGATCTGCCGCCGGCGGTCGTTTTCCGGATGCGGGGGACTGTGGCGAGGGCGAGGCTGGTCGTGCGGAGCTGGCGGGTGGGGGTGTAGAAGCTGAGTCGTCTGTTGAGGTAGGCTGGTCCGGAGTTGTGGAGTGCTTTGTGTGCGTGGGTGAGGAGCTTGAAGGTTATCCTCTTGTTGACAGGGAGCCAGTGGGGGCTCATGCTTCTTACTGTGCTACCACCTGGGAGCAGGAGAAGGACACGTCTGATTTGGCCACCAGGAATGGAGCAGTTACCCTAACTGTGGCAATGAGAGGTGCTAGGAATGTTATCACAATGTTGTGAATCTAATTCACAACGGTGTGGGAGAGCTATGAGTAGTGTATATATCCCTGTATCTGAGAGAGAGTTGGTCTTCACCAGCTATTCTGGATGGCTATTATAGTTATTTATTTATTTATATGAACACACTACAACACAATTTGCTTCTAGACACAGATGACTTCCAAATGCTGCTACATCAGCCTACCCGGAGGAGAGAATGTTGAGAAAAAAAACGTGTGCACCTACTTTGCAGTCAGGCAGTGCATCTAGACTCCATCCCTGATAGGCAACTAGGACTCTTTGGGGCTTAGACTGCACTGATTTGTTTGTTTGTTTTCTGCGGTCCCTCGGAGGGGTGCTGTGCAACTTGCATGGAGTGTTGGTGGTGTTGGGCGGTGATTGGACTGCAGAGTCATGCATCAGAAAAAAGATATCAAAGTTGGGCTTCTTCTTTCTTCTTTGTGTGCCTAGCCAACGCTAGCGGTTTGAACAGAGAGGTATGACCATGCCTTATGAAATTACTTTGCCAAGATGATGGTCTATCCAGTGATTACTCACTAAGGTTCCAAATCCACAATAAAGTTGAGTCTTTTCCTGTGATGTCAGTTCATGTTTGATTCATATATAATGGAGGCTTTTATGGGTGATGAATGCGTTGCAACACATTAGATTCCTTATTTTTCGTCATGTACATTACCTACTTTCTGTTATTTTTTTGTTCCTGCTTTTTGCTCCTTGCATCCAGATTTACCTTTGGATTTTCTTCTGGATGTCCTTGCTTGGCTCTTTTATCTGCCCTGATGCTAGGGGAGTTTAGTGCCCTGCTTATCTATGTCTACAAAAATTGTCACCTTCAATGAAGAGCTACAAGATTGAAAAAGAAGCAATTTGACCTTGTGTCTTTTTTCTCATAACTTGGAGTATCGTCAAAATACACTTGACACCTCCACGTGTACTATTAAGCGTATAAAGTGCTCTATTCTATTTCTAAAATCAATTTTCTGTCATTTTAGGCCTCACAATTAATATTTCTAATAGCATTGTTTTTGTATTATTTAAGGCTGATCCCAATATCATGCTTTCAGAGCTAAACAAAAATCTAACAATAACTGTCCTGTGTCCTGCATAGGAACCAGCACTGATGTTGGCCAATTGGATGAGTTAAATTACAACCCTCCCCTCTAGTACAGATTAAGAATCAATTCAGATCCTGGAATAGACTGTTGTTTACACTTATCACAAGAGTTAGCATTCTCAAAATAATAACACTGCCTCAATATTTACTTTTTTCAATCATTTCCATGTTTCTTGTCCAAAGGTATTTTTAACTTATTGAATTCATCCATAATTCAATTCATCTGAGTGGGAAAAAAGAAGCAGACTAGCTGGGAAACATGTGTCACACTTTGTTCCATAAAGGCTGAGCTCTGACTGAGGAGGAGCATAATAGGTTGTGTGTTTACATTGATTGATCCTGTGTGGTCCAGTAATATGGATAATTCTATTGTTTTATTTTCAAAATTCATTTTATTAAGGTTTCAATTGTAAGAAAAAAACAATTGCAATCTATCATGTGACATTTTCCATTCTGTTATCTCTTAAATTAATTTCTAATCACTTTGGCGTGATATAAACCAATGGACCTTTTTGTGTTCTTTATGCTTTTCCTCCTTTTTCTTCCCAATGATCTGTTATTTGGATGGTCTATTAATTTTGCCAACACTTCAGCCCAATCAGCCAAGTCTTCTGTCAGCTTCTCATCCCTTGTCATATCTTTCATATGCATCTTTTATGCCATGGCCAATTCTACCATGTCCTTTTCCCATTGTTCAACCTTAGGGAGTCCGGGACTGTCTTAGTGTGCCAAACCAAATATGTGTAGCTTTTTGGTGAGTTATTACCCAGCATAAAAGCTTCAGGGAAAGTGTTTGCCTTCATTGTTCCCGCAAGTAGGTTCTTTTCCCAGTTACTATTGTGATCGTACCAGTGTATCACATGTTGTAAATGTGATGGAGCTTAATAAAGAAATAGATCGCCGAGGCCAAGACCAACTTTTAGCCAAAGGAGATTCATTGTTGCTACCTCAACTCAACTACTTTTCTATGCCCAGCCAATAATCTCACCTGCCCGTCCAGGTCCAAAACATACTGACTGAGAAAAGGCACATAGAATTTTTCAGGATATAATGGTCCCTCGTGAGGAAGACCATTGTTACCAAAGATTTTCTTACGATAACACGGCAATGGCAATGCCTTCCAAAATTCCACTGATTGTCTGATCCCTGTCAACAACCTACTCATATTTAGCATGTATTGGGCCTCTTTGTCATTCATCACCTTGATCACCTAAATATTTTAAATTCTTAGTTTCCCAGGTTAACCCCAGATTCGGAAGGGAATGACTTTCCTCTCTTTTGAGCCCATCAAATGGGACGAATTCGGATTTACCCATTAATTTTTATTTGCTTAAGAGAAGCAGAACGACCAAGTGAATTGAGTCTCTTAAGTAGCTCAATGTGTTCCCTCCATGGAGCAACACAATGTTGTTTGTCAAGCCCATTTAGACATCCCAACGTGCCAAGGTCCTAACAAATCCCTCTGTATTAGTGGCAAAAGCAGAGTTTGTCGAGAGGGTGGAGTTGTAACTATTGGAAACCTTGCAAGTGGAGATAATATTAAACCTTTTGGCAATACTTTCAGTTAAGAAATTGGTTGTTCAACCATTAGGATAATCAAGAATCCGTTATGGATCAATTGCGAATTGTTGAAATTGTAAAGATGTACAGGGTTTCTAATGCTCATGCAGCACTCCTTTCATGATTTATAAAAGCAGGCATGTTCACTGAAATATGATATCAATAGAGTGTGCAGGACATGAACTATCTACTGTTGAAATAAAATAGATTTGTGAAATAATGCTTTCACTTTTGAAGAGCTCCATTGCCGACAACAGCATTTTATTGCACCTTTTTTTAGATTGCATTATCTGCTGATTAGAATTCCCTCATGGTTGCCAGAAGTGAATCCTGACTATCAACATTGCAATAATCAGACCGACACATGGATTTATATGATTTACAAGTGTCTTTCCCTTCAGGATCTTTTGAATGAGCTAGGCAGCGGGTTTTAGACTAACTGCTCTTTTGGAATGCCCTTATTATCTAAAGCAAAGCGGCCTAGAGAGGATCATCTAATCTTGATTTGCACCTTCACAGCCAGGAGAGGAATAGCTAGACAAAGGAAGGGCAGAATTCCCCTAGGACCGGAGAATAGGATGGTGAAATCAGGGCAATTGCTCTGCAGAAACCCTGTTACAATGTTAGAATGAGAATAATGAGAAATGTGGACAAGTACTGACGTCCAATCCAATCTGGACTGGAGAGGAAATCAAATTTAGTCGGACATTTGACGCCCTGGTGTATAGTGAAGAAACACTACCTAAATAATGGTTAGTTTCAAAAGAATCAATATTATTTAATTCTGTGGGAATGTACTAGCGCATACTTCAAAATCTTTTTGTTTTTATTTTCAGTTCCATTTTCTGTTACAAATACCTATACAAGGTGATCTTCTTTCAACTAATATAATTCATACAGGCTTAGGAGGAAGTAAAACATTTCATTTGGCTTAACTTCTTGACCATTGTATACAATCAATATCTGAAACAGTCAATAGATTAAAATGCTTTCATTGTATCATTAATTTATAAAGTGCAGAGCATACATCCAGATTTTTAAAAAAAATCCTCCTCTTTCCCATCGCATCTGTAGTGGACACACTATTTAACTTGTCAAGCTACGCTCGTATTTCTGGCAGTTCAGAAGATTTTGTGTGTTTTGCTCCAATGGGCAATAATCTCCAAGCGTGCCAGCGTCATGGCAATAGGCTGCAAAATGTGAGTTGATCTTGGATGGATTCCCAAATGTTTAGAACACCTCAGTAGAATCAAGTTCACATCCGGATTAAGCTCTGCTCCAAGAGAAACCCACATACACCTCAATAGCCCTTCCCAAAATGTTCTTAGCCTAATGCATTCCCAAATCATGTGGACCCAACTACCAGATTCCCTACATCTGGGGAAATTGATTAGGAGCATTCGGATTCCACTTGTGCAAAAGTGTTGGGGTCTGAAGAAAAACTAGGAGATTAAATCAGATTTGGTCGGACATTTGACACCCTGGTGTATAGTGAAGGCTACACTAACTAAATATTGGTTCATATTAGAGGAATAAATATAATTTAATTATGTGGTGATATAATAGCACATGTTTCAAAATCTAGCACTATGCACTTTCTAATAAGTTATTGTACAGAATTTTTTTCAAAGGAGGTACTATTACTGGATTGTAACATCATCTCAGCCTTTTTTTTAAAATTGGGCAGACCTGTACCTATGTAAGTATATATGTATGCATTTGTACATAAAAGCAGCCACGGCCGCTGCAGGTAAGAGATGTGGGGCGGTAGGGCCGGCTGGGGGGAGATTTCGAGAGACAACCACAAGGGAAAACTAAATAAATAAATAATTAATTTTCCCTCGTGGTCATCTCTCGATATCCCCCCCCAGCCGGCCCCACCGCCCTACCGCTCTTACCCGTAGCGGCCGCGGCTGCATAAAAGTATAAAAATCAATTGTCTCAATATTTACAGGAAAGGTTTTACTATAGGTCTGTGAATTGTATTAATTTAAAAGTATATTTAAATTCATAAGTATTTTTGTACTCAAGGAGCCCAAAAAAGGTTGCAGCAACAAGCAGATCCAGTCTGTGACTACCAACAAGTGACCAAAGTAGCTGCCTTTTTTTACAATGCAAGTCCATCACAGATGGGCGGCCATGGTCCATGTATTGTAGCTCTCTATAGTGACTCAAAATGCAGATTTTGATTTTGCAGGATCCTGGTTTATTTCAGGGAGCGAAATTAACATCCATGAATAGTGTCTCGCATGCAAATCCCTGGGGGCAAGCATCCATCAATTAGAAAGACCAAATATGTCACTGTGGCTGGACTTGTTTCACATATCCTTGAGGGGCTGGTGCCAAAAGAGGGTATATTTGTGCCAAATTATTGTTTTGGACAATTTATTTCTGAGATTTTCAAATTCTAGTGGGGCTTGTGAATCAAATACAACTCCTTTTCAAAAAAGTTTCATCAGCCTTCAGCCAATGACTTTCCGAGGTTCTAATGTTTAATTATATCTGTAGCTGAGAACTCTCAGGTTCATTTTTTTTTTTTTTTGAAAGATGAAAAACAAAATGCTGGTCCAAATTTCACCAGGGCAAAAAAAGGTTCTACTGCAGATTAAACTCTAACTCCATTCTACAATAGTTGAAGATTCCTATAGTTGCAGTTTCCGACAGCAGTGTTTTAGTTATTGCTTCCCACTGATTGTCTATGGAGCCCTGAATTAGAAAATAATTTTGAGGGGGTGAACGGACCACTTCACTTACTATATCATTAATTGTTCCTGTACTCAGTGTTTTCTCCAGGAGGTGGTGTGGGGCTAGAAAACTCAGAATCTGTTTACACTTCAGGTAACAATAGGTGGAATGTATCCCTGTTGCCTCTTTATTATACATTAAGCGACCTAGACAGATCTCTGCTTCAGAATGAAAATAATTTACCTCTCTTAAATGGGCATTACATGGGAGCCCTCTACCACAGGAAGATCGAACCATTATCGACTTTCAGACTTTCATCAGGAAGTTAACTCATTTGCCCTTGGTATATTCTCCAAGTAAACTTGTACAAAACTTATCCTAGTCGTTTATCAAAAACAAATTTAAAGGCCACTGATTCATGGGCAATAAGAGGCAGACTATCCACCAAACCGGTGCGAAGCGCAAAACTTATTTGGGCTGGCAAGTTGCCCTAAAATCTTTGCACTGTAGTTGTCTGCAGTTGAAGCACTAGTCCCAGATGTAGTCTTCAGGTAGGTACAAAACTGCCAAATGTGTGTGAGGTGTACAAACTGAATTCCTTTCTGATAAATTAGCTATCATTACTTGAATTTCAGCCTATAAAGAGATACTGAAGAAATGACCTATGGAGCAGATGAGTCATAGTGCCTTGACACTGGAGAGCATGATGAAGTGCTACAGGAATGCAGGAGAAGTCCTGGGATCAGCTAGCCTATAATCTGAAGAGGCAGAGCCTGAAGAGATGTTGCTACCCCCAGTGCAGAAGTCTCAAAAGTAAGTAGAGAAGTGCAGACCGTTTGTGGCTTTTATGTAGAGTTGGAAGATACATTCAGTGGTTCTGGAATCAAGGTGACCTCCTCCAGCCACTGAAAGGGGACAGCAGTCAGGAGTCAAAGCCCCAATTTTCTCAGTTCTCCATGGACAACAAGGAGTTAAATCAAAGTGCCTCACAGATAAAGGCGGGCTCACCCTTCATTATGATTATGCTGTCCGGTTTTAGGTTTAAACTTATATTAACTGATAAAACCCCAGCGGATGGGAAATAGCCCTCACCAGTGTAAACATATAAACACTGAAAAAACCTCTGCACAACCGCAAACTAAATGCCATTCAAAGAAAGGAAAAGGAGAGTGAAAGAGTCATTTTTATTTCTTCCCGAAGGGGCCAATACAATGTAACTTTGTTTTATAAGGTAGCAGTAAGAAAGACTGGGCTAACATTATTCTGCTTGTGTTTTGTTGTTTAGGGATGTCACTAAAATATTGTTTCTTCCTCCTTTTTTCAGTTTTGTGGTCTTTGGTCTAAAGATTCAGGGGTTAGAAGCATGTTTTAGGTGTTGTTTATTTATTTTATAAACTGTAGAAAATCAGGAACTATCAAAATCATATTTGATTTTTTGACTACGTTTGAGTCTTTCACTGATAGGAAAAATGTAGTTTTCATAAGAATCCTTCCCCAATATGTACCATCACATTTACTCACAGAGAATGGGTAAAAACCCTTGATACATATGCCCCCTTTTCTAGTGAGTCAGTATTGATATTAAGTAAATTGCCAAACACCCCAGGCTTTAAACATTCAATGCAAGGTATAGTGACAGGTATATGTGAAAAGAGTGCAGTCACAAAGCATCTGGGATACAGGTGAAAACATGACACCAGACTTTTGGAAAACATGGAACGCAGTGTCACTTGGAATGCTGCTGCAAAAAGTTCTTACCAAGTTCAACAAAGATTGGAGTGATTCTGTTTGTATTTGCAGTGATTCAGCTACGTATATGAAAAAGTTGTGTGATGACCTGTCAAAATCGATACCTGAGCTAAAGTGCTTCCCTGTAAGAGATCCTTGCACTTGTTAGATGGTATGCGGAAAGCATCTTTACAATCTTCAGAGTTAATGAAGAATGCTATTGACTTTTTAGTCCATTCTGGTGCACTGTTTTGTTATGCACGGAAACTAAAACGCAAATATTTCTCATTTTGTGCTTTGTGTGGCATCAAAGAAAGAGTCATCCCAACTGTTTCACTTAGCTGGTGGCTTTCAGTCCTAGAGGCTATGAATGCTATATTATTATCCATGTGGGAACCATTTACAGAACTTTTGCTGAGTGATGATGCCAGAGCCAAGAAAAGTGTGGATCTTTGGTCAGATATTGATAGTGATTTAAAAAAAGTATACTCTACTGCATTGTTAGATTTTTACAGGAAAGCATGACTGCTGTAGTGGACATAATAAAAAAACTAGGGTCTGAAAACACCCTTGTCTACCAAGTCTTCAGCATAATTGGTGTAGATGTGAAACATCTTGTTGAGAGTAGGCTGGGCGAAACTTTTAGTGACTTTGACACTGCAACATATTCCATGTTAGAGTGCATGCCACTTGGTAAGCAAAGAAATGTTGAGGAGCAATTCAGGAACTTTTATTTTTCAATCTATGACAAATAGCCCTTCACCAACCATGGCAGTTGAAGTCAATAAAGCCTCAATGTGGTACTCTGCACAAGTTATAGATCCCTTCCATAAAGGGAAATTTTCTCCGGAGTTTCAAAAGTGCTGCCTCATTTGTGACCGCTTCAATACCTCTGAGGGTAAATGCGCCCAGTTCAACGCATATGTTGCAGAACCTGTTGCAGAGAATCACAATCTTCAGGTGCACCAGTATTGGCATGGAAAGCTGTGTCAGTGGCCAGAGTTAGCAAATTGTATACTGGCTATTTTGGCGTTGCCTGTCTCAAGTGCCAATGTTGAGAGGGCCTTTCCACAGATAAAAGTTTACATGGGAAGGAAAGAGCGAGGGTGCATGACCAAAGACTCACTGAAGAAGTATTGTATGGTGTACTACCATAAGTTTGATTTGTAAAAATGTATTTGGACCTCATTTACAATGTACGTACACTGTCTATATACCATGCACTATCAGTGTAGAAAGCAAGCAATAATAAAGCAGAAAGTTCCATAAACACCGGAAAAACACTGTTTCTGTTGTTTTTAATGGCGCGGAAATGTGTAACCACTAATAACCACTGTTTTTTTATGGTATTGAAATCACTTGAAAACACTGAAAAAAAACCACCAGAATTTACCAAAAATAGAAACTGAAAACAGGAAAGCCTAATTATGATCAATGTGATCCAGCAGTCCCTCGATGTAGATGACTTCATGCGTGTCCTGAGTGACCTCATGGCAGCCGGTCAATCTCAATTCTTTGATGTATTCCACATTGTTTCTTTCAATTAGCAGAACCTTGGCTTTCTTCTATGCATTAAGTGATTCTTTTTAACACCTCAGTCCAGCTCCTCATGGCAGGTAGGCTGCTTTTCCTGCATGGCCAGAGGTCATAGCCTGCATGCAGAGATGTTTTAAAGCATGGGCAAAGTGGGCAATTGACAGAGCCCCCACCTTCCTAGGGTCCCTCTGCTAAAGTGAACGAGACAGTCAAAATTCCTGCCATAATAACATTGCTCATAAAAACCACCTTCTTTTTTAAATTTGACAGCTGAGCATGCTTAACAGAAACTTAGGGCAACATTCGATAAGGGTTTGCCCCAGGGTAAAGTCATGCAAAATGATGCAAAGCAGTCCAAACTATTACAAGGTTAATTACTTTACAGTGCGTAAAGTGGTGCAGCGCAGCAAGCAAAGATGCTGTGCCATATTGTGTCAACTGGAGAGAGCAGAACTGCGTCACCTGGAGAGAGCAGAATGTATCACATGAGCAAAGAGGAAATAACGGGAAGAAATAAAGATATTTCTCCTCGTTAATCCAGCCTCAGACAGGCACAAAATGTATGCGCAAATCCATATCTACATGTCTTGGCAGAGACAGATTTCCCTCAGAGTCCATGGGTGGATGCACGGGAACACTCATGCACCACACATGGAACCCCGCCCTGACACACAGTAATGCGAGGCAGTGCAATGTGCTGCATTGAGTTAAAAAAACATTTACAAAGCCACGCAAATAGCCATTTGCCTTGGTCTGTAAATCCAGAAAAGAATTTTGCATCTGCATTAAAAACGTAACGCAAACCTGGCGTGAAACCTTTGTAAATCTGGGCCAAATTATATTGTGCTTGAAATGTGCCCTCTTCTTAGCGCAAATAGCTCTTTATGCTGCTTTACACCGCTTTTCATCAAAGGATGTTACTTAGGTGTAACTTGAGCACATTAGAGCAAGCATGTGGAGTTTCTGATGCAACATCCAGTCTACTAAGACAGACACAATGGGCTTTGCTTTGCACAGTGGGCTTCGCCTCCTTGAAGCAGGCACTGACATGGAGAAATGTTTGCATGTCTCCAAATATTCCACACATTACATATATGCTGCACAGCACACATACAAAGTGTGTAATATTCAAGCATTTGTATATGCATAGGATTTAGTTCTGTAACGTTATGGTCCCAGTAAACATCCTATGCTAGAGAGCAAGCATACACCTCTGCACCACTGTGCAAAGGTTGTGTATGCGCTAGGCAGCGTGTAAATTGCTTCCGTGCAGGGGATTACAGCTGAAGACCATGCTTTGATAAATATGGTTTTGTGCTGCTTTTTCCCCCTTGTGCAATGCAGAGCAGCAACTTTGGTTGCTCCATTGCTTTGCATTAAAAAAATAACAACTGGGGGGCGTGGCTTGGCGCCAACTGCGATGGCGGCGAAGCCTTTGAGCTCCGTCGGGGCCTGAAACAGTGCCCGTAAAATCCGGCACGAATTCGGCAGCTCGAGGGGAGGAAGGCATGGAATAGAGTCCCTGAGATCGAGGAGCATAGCGGGGAACATTTTTCGACCCTTTGCCGTGCACCACAGCTGAAACTCCGAACCGGCACTCAAGCCGGCATAGAAGCAGCGGCCTCGGTGAGGAGGTGAGGAGGAGGAGGCGGAGCCACGCAACGCGCCGACCCACAGCGCGATTCTACGGCGGTGGCTCTGAAGTACGCGAGACTCGCGGCCTACACCCTGGACATCCATTGCGGTGAGTGGCGGCCTTCCGGGGGCACTGCCCGACCACAGTGCCTCGCGGGGTGGGACTCGGTGGGGCGATCATAGGCCCCCCTCCCCCGCGGGGTGCACGCTGAGTCCCGCTTTGCGCGGCAGTGTTCGGCCGTGAGGGCAATAGAATCGGACCACAGAAGAGAACCCGTGAGACCACCTGACCGAGTGCACAGGTCGGCGAGAGTAGAGGCAGACAGCTGCACAATTAGACGTGGGGGCAGCAGATTTACACCACCAGTGCGCCAGCTAACTCAAGTGACGACATAACAGGTGTTAGACTCGGCCATCGCATCGGAGGAGGTCAAACCGGTGAGGCCTTCAACTCTTCTCCCCCTCCCTCCTCCCTGACACTGTATATGCCTCCTAATGCGTGGCACAAGGGAGACACAGGAGTTAGAACGTGAGAGCGTGAATGAGGAGACACTGTGGGCAAATGAATATCAAAGGAAATCAGGACTGCAGCCAGACGTCACCACATATGAACAGCAGCCCCAGCCCAACGCACCAGAAAAAATAAGCAGAAGACGCAATTAAATACATTGCATTGACGCGAGACGGAGCAGAAGGGGTAGGAGTGCCACGTGCGGAACCCAGTTGGACCCACACGAAGAAAATGTGCGGATGAGAGTTTGGGCCCCCCGTGCTTACCCACGATTGACCAGTCACGCGGACAGCTCAAAATTATTTGGTGAGGCCTTCAACTCTTCTCCCCCTCCCTCCTCCCTGACACTGTATATGCCTCCTAATGCGTGGCACAAGGGAGACACAGGAGTTAGAACGTGAGAGCGTGAATGAGGAGACACTGTGGGCAAATGAATATCAAAGGAAATCAGGACTGCAGCCAGACGTCACCACATATGAACAGCAGCCCCAGCCCAACGCACCAGAAAAAATAAGCAGAAGACGCAATTAAATACATTGCATTGACGCGAGACAGAGCAGAAGGGGTAGGAGTGCCACGTGCGGAACCCAGTTGGACCCACACGAAGAAAATGTGCGGATGAGAGTTTGGGCCCCCCGTGCTTACCCACGATTGACCAGTCACGCGGACAGCTCAAAATTATTTGCCGGCCGTGACACTTCTGCCCTAAGATCAGATGGAACCCTCCTTGAAAGCGGACTCCCTAGACGACAACAACTGCTGACCGGGGGTGACGTAACAATTCATCTATATCGAGCGACGCCTGGCTCTGGAATCGCACCGCATTATGACGAAGCCGAAGGGCAATGCGGCCCCCGTCCAGGTCAATAAGATGGACAAGTATGCGGTACCACGACAGCTTGTGGCGGAAGATGGAGCGCACGCAGAAACCGTAACGACAGACGAACCGTCCCTCAGTTCCATAATGGCGGCAATACAAACAGTTGGAACTAACCTAGAAACAAAAATTGATAAGGTCATGATCGAAATGAACCTTATGAGGGCTGATATGCGGAAAACGTCTGAAAGGGTCACCGCCACGGAAGAAAATGTAGGGGAACTGCAGACTGCGACACGCAAACTGGAGGAAAAGGTTCAAAAATTAATCCATCAACATAAAGAAATGGCGCTACACCTGGATGACCAGGAAGGGCGGGCCCGTCGCAACAACATACGGGTGGTGGGCATGCCTGAAGGGGCAGAGGGGCCCAGCGTGGACCTCTTCCTTGAGGATCTCATCCTGCATCACCTCAAGCCCAAAAGACTGTCCCCACTGTTCTCTATCGAAAGGGCGCATAGAGCCCCGATCCCGAAGCCAAGGCCTGGTGCACCACCGCGCACTATTATAGCACGCATTCTAAACTTTCGTGACAGGGATGCAATCCTCCAAGCAGCTAGAGTCAATGGTGACCTCCCCTACGAAAACGCGACAATCCGGTTTTTTCCGGACTTCACTTTGAAGGTACAAAGAGAACGACGCTCCTTTGAAGGGATCAAACGGGCTCTTAGAGACAAAGGACTCAAATATATGATGTTTTTCCCAGCTAAGTTGAAAGTAATCGATGGCGACAAATCCATGGTTCTTCCTGACACCAGAGGAGGCGCAACGCTGGCTCGACGGCGGCCCCTCCCAGACGCATCACCGTAGAGAAGAGAAAAACCGTGAGAACACTGGCCAACGTCCTAAAGACACTCAACATTGGCGTGGAGACAAACGGCGCTCGCCATCAAGATCCAGAAGCTCCCAATCTGGCAGCCGTGGCAGTGATACAGCACGCGCCGGGAAATGAAGGCCTGCACGAACCTCACTGGTCTGTAGCTATTTCTCTTACTGCTCCTTTATGTGGTGGGGGTGGGGGATTCCCCGTTCTATGGATATACTGTGCTCCTCTTTATCAACTCAATACTGGACTGGCATAATGCTGAATAAACAATGGGACTCTAGGAAGTGTTATTGACCCTCAATATTGCTTGGGCATGGTTGCGGGCCCGGGAGGGAGAGACTATTGGGCGCTAACCCGCACGACCCTACGTTTAATGTTTTTTCTTTTTGGGATCATAGGCACTCTGCTATTGGGGTGGTGGGTAGTTCTAAACCTACTAGGCAGGGATGCAGGGAGGGGGGATTTGCTCTTCAGGGATAAGGTAGGGTGGGTATTGTTAATTTTCAATATTGTCATGATAATGTCATTCTTACTTAGCCCCCGTAGAATTGGGAAATGTGATATTATGATTATGCCGTTACTCAAACTTGGCAGGGGCAGAGAAGTGTCGTACTTGAATGTAAATAATGTATGTTTGCAATACGGGAATGTTTTAAATGTTAAAGTCTACATAGTTATTGATCTGCAAATAGTGTCACACAGTCCAAATGGGAATAGATTCACACTGACCTTCACTACCCGACATGTCACTACCACTCACACCTTCCATGACCTCGTCTGATCCTATGACATGACATACCATAACGTCAACGCTGTCGCTCCTCTCCTGGAATGTTATTGGGCTGAGGGACAAGATAAAACGCGGACTGGTGCTACAATATCTGAAGCGCATGACCCCGGCAGTTATACTGATACAAGAGACACACCTGACGGGTTCCATGTGTAAAGCCCTTGACAGGTGGGGGTTTCACTTGGCAGTACATTCCGAATTCACCACTGGCTCACGGGGAGTGGGGATTTTGGTGCGAAAGCGATTCCCCCTCATTGTCCACCGTACTTTTAAAGATGACCAGGGCCGCTTCGCTGCCCTATCGATTCAATGGGAGGGTCGTATGCTTAACTTAGTGACTGTCTATATCCCGCCACCCTGCATTCCCCCGCCTTCCGAGATCTGGGTAAATTCCTCCTAATGTTACCGGAAGGGGAATTAATACTAGGGGGAGACTTCAACATGAATGACGCACTGGACCGAACGCCTGCCCGCCCACAACATCGTTCAAGCTCACCCCTGGCCGGCTTTTTAGAAGCACACGGCCTGTTGGACATCTGGAGGTTCCAAAACCCACTTGAGAGGCAATACACCTTTCACTCGGGCGTTCACAATGGCCTCTCCCGCATAGACTACATATTCATGGCATTAGATAACATGGGAAGGATAGGGACGACCACACACTTACCCAGAGGGATCTCTGATCACTTCCCGGTAATGGCAGAGATTCGGGCGCATTGCACGACCCAACGTCGTATATATCCCATATACCCAGGATACCTCCTCAACTCAAAAATTAAGAAAAGTTTAGTCACTGCGACCATACAGTACTTTCAAGACAATGTAGCGTCAGTTTCCTCCCCTCTAATGCTGTGGGAGGCATACAAACCAGTGATACATGGACAGGCCATCTCCCTCATAGAGGGACATAAAAAAGAAAAGAAGTATGAAATAGAGACCCTGGAGCAGGAGGTACGGCAATTAGAATCCCAACACGCCGCTGGGCCCACTGACGTTACAGCACATACATTACGCATGAAACGACAAGAATACAAAGAGCGCCTTTGGACTGACGCCACATCCCGTGTACAAGTAGTCCAACACCGGATCTTTGAATCTGGAGACAAAGCAGGCAAACTTCTGGCCTGGTTGGACAAGAAGGAACGGGCGGATAGATAGATAGCGCAGATTTGAAAAGAAGATGGAGATATCACATCTGACCCACAACAAATAGTGACTGCACTAGCACAGCACTATGATCGAATCTACACATCCACGAGTACTATCACTACTCAGGAAGCACTCGCCTTTCTTAATGATATCCGCATGCCGAGACTCACGCCTCAAGAGACTGAGATTCTAGAGGCAGACATCACGATAGACGAACTCAAGACAGCCATCTCAAAGATACAATCAGGTAAGGCCACTGGTCCTAATGGCATCCCAATAGAACTATATAAACATACGGTGGACAAGATAGCCCCATATATGCTAAAAATGTTTGAAGCGAGTCGTGACATAGGAACACTCCCTAGAGATCAACGTCTGGCAACGATTGTAGCCATTCACAAGCCGGGCAAGCCGGCGGAGGAATGCACATCGTACCGACCGATCTCTTTGATCAATGCGGAAGGGAAAATCTTAGCAAAAACGTTGGCGCTTAGGCTAACACCCTATCTCGTCAAATTGATCCACCCGGACCAATCGGGCTTTGTGCCTGGCAGAAACACAGCCCTGAATCTCAGGCGCCTGCATGGCGTACTGGGTCGAAAACATACAATACAGGAAAACGCCGCGGTCCTCTCACTAGACGCAAAAATGGCCTTTGACTCGGTGGAATGGGCCTTATTATTCGCAGTCCTTCGGCATTTAGGGTTTGGCCCGAAGTTCTGTTCCTGGATACATCTACTCTACACCAACCCTGTGGCGCATGTAGTCGCCAATGGACATATTTCACGGGAAATCACCCTGAATAGGGGGACGCGACAGGGCTGCCCATTGTCACCCTTATTGTTCGCGCTGGTCCTGGAACCACTGGCGGCTTGGATAAGGTGGGATCCCAGAGTCCGAGGTCTAAAATGGAGGGAGGGATGTGAAGATCGTATCTCCCTCTACGCAGATGATGTTCTCTTATATATCGCCTCACCCACGCGATCCCTCCACGCGCTACTCAATATCTGCGCAGTATTTGGTTCGGTATCAGGATATGCCATTAATTGGGATAAGTCAGTATCATACATACTACATGGACAGCCTCCGCGTCTCCCAAAGGGTTGCAAGGTTCGGATAGTCACGGATACGTTCAAATACCTGGGCCTACATGTCACATCAGATCCGGATACGTTTCTAATGCTTAACTTGCAAGCCCCCCTGCAAAGGCTGAAACGAGACATCAAGCATTGGAGAGCACTACCACTCACCCTACTGGGTAGAGCGGCTCTTTTTAAAATGATGGCCCTGCCCAGATTTTTATATGCCCTGCACAATGCACCCTACCCAGTGCCCGACTCGTACTTCAAAGCAGTAAATTCGGAGGTCGCTGCTCTCCTATGGGATGGCAAACAGGCAAGAGTGGCAGCGAATAAACTAGTGCGAAGTTGGTATGATGGTGGGATAGCCCTACCTGATATCAAGGCGTACTATTGGGCTTCACAACTCAGTCATTAATCAATGGCTCCATATACCCGACACAGACCCTGCCTATCGATTGGACAAAATGGCCCTAGGGACGGGAGGCGTCAATAGGGCGCTCTACAACAAACGGAAAGCCCGGGACCTCATGGGCCCAGTGAAACACTGAATCCGTATATGGCACACGGTAAATAAGCACCTGGGCTGGTCAGACAGACTGACACAACACACTCCACTGTGGGACACAGGCAAATTAGGGACATTGGGAAAGAGTAAAGGTTTCCAAAAATGGGATCTGATAGGCATCTCCCGGTTGGGGGACCTCTGGCACAATGGAGAGCTCGTCAGCTTTACATATCTACAAGAACAATTCGCGATGGCTCCGGGTGAACAATTCCGATATATGCAAATTAAACATGCGATAGCTGCAGCCCTCCCAACAGCAGAAACACTCCCGGAATCATCCCCTTTAGAGGACCGATTGCTTACCGACTATCTACACAAAAAGCGACCTCGCTAACCTATAAAAAAATTATTAATAACCGGGCAGACCCGCTTAACCGACTTAGGGAGCTCTGGCAGTCAGCGGTTGGGGACATGGATGACCCCGACTGGCGAGAGGCAATAGCATCACCCAAAGAAGTGGCAATCTCCTCTAGACTGCGATTGATACAGTTTAAAATATTGCACAGAACCTACTACACGCGGGTAATATTGCACAAGATGGGCAGAACTCCTGACCCATGCTGCCTACGCCGCTGCGGCGCCGTAGGTACCTTTTATCACACCTTGTGGGAATGCACAAAGCTTATACCATACTGGGAGGCAGTGATGGGTACCATCACGGAGGTTACCGAGAAACGTGTCCCGACTGAGCCTAAGTGCTGCCTCCTCAATGTCTGGGGCCCAACAGACCTTAACCACGCTGAACGCCAATGGGCAACAACAGGCATGATGATAGCCAAACGACACATAGCGCAAAAATGGGGAGTGGGAAGTGTACCGACTGTAATGAACTGGTGTAAAGATATGGATATTATCATGGTAGTGGAGAAAGCCACATTTGTCAATAGGAAATGCCCAAAGAAATGGGGAAGGATATGGGGTAAATGGTATCTATATAGAGGAAACATCTGTACACCTCCAGAGCTGGGTTAGTGACTCAGATGAAGACATGTGACACTGCTGAAATCATCTATAAGTTATAGACTATGTGTGAAATGTATATTGATTGACTGTATGTGATTGACAATATAATCAAACAACTATGTACGCAGATCATTATTGTTTCAATAAAACTTTAATAATAAAAAAAAAATAACAACTATTCCCCTTACTATGCCTGTTTTGCCATAAGTGGGAATGATATGTCTAGACGTGGGTCCCTTGCTCACTGTGCCACTGGAATCAAGCTAGCCGGGCTGATGAGGGGTGTTACCCCAAATCCGGTCCCAGAATGCTTGTTTCTGGTCCAGAGAGGACCCGGCTTGGCTGTTCGGGCTGGACTGTTCCCATGAGGGGCAAGGTCAAGACTGATTTGCGTATGGCTGGGTCCAAACTGGGATGGCGTAGAGATCAAAAGAACGATGGATTTAACCCAGATCTCTTGACTGGGGGTGAATGTTTGATTCATTCAGCAATCCATCCATCATTTGTTGCCGCAGCACGTTTGACCTGCCCAGCCTTAACACACACACTCTCAGGCAGTTGGCAGCAATTAAATTGAAAAGTTATCATACTGTGTAATTTCTGTCTGCTTGCTTCACCTCACCTCTTCCACCTTAACCCTCTCTCAACGTTTTTCTCTGACCTTCTCTCTGTATCTCAGCTCTCACCTCAATTTTGTCTACCTTACCTGTCTCATTATAGACAATACATCTCACTCAACCACATCGCTCTTTAACTCTCTTGTTACCTTGTCCCTCTCTCTATTACTCTCTGTTGCTACATCTATATCTAGCACTCTCAATCCCCTCTCTCATCCTCAGTTTTCTGTACCTCCTCCCTCTCTCAATGTATCTCACTGCTCTTTTTCCATCTGACCTCCTTTTCCCTTCCCATCTACCATTTACTTCACTACTCACGCAACATAATCTCTATCATTACCACATCTCTCTCGTCATATATCTAGCTTGGTTCTCTTTACCTGTCTTAGCCCTTACTCTACCTCACCACTCTCCCACACTTACCTCTATCTCATTTATCTCTATAACTCACATGTCTATCACTACCCCACTTCTTTCTACCCCACAGCTCTCTTCCTCTCTTTCTCTATCTCTCTTTTTGTCTCTTTCTCTCTCTCTCTCTTTCTCTCACTACCCAACCTCTCAATTTACCTCACCATTAGTTCACCACCTCACCTCCCTTTACTCTGGTTCTACATCTGTTCCCTTTATTTCATCTCTCTGAACATCTTACTCCTTTCTAGCTACCATTATTTCCCTATCTGTACCCTTTTATTCCTTCATTGACTCCTCTCTCTTTCTCTTACTCGCACACAAACACATAACTCTCTCTTGACATCCTTCACCATTTCAACTCACCCCTTAATCTCAACTACCTCTCTTAATCTCTATCTTTATCGAAATCTCTACCTCACCCTCTCTTCATCTTGTAACTCTGAACCTCAGTATAAACCCACCTCTCTTTCTCTATTTCATTTGTGTCTCTTAAGTTCATTTGTTTGCTCTACACCATATTGTTCTTTCTACCTCCACCCCTCTCTCTGCCTTTCTCTCTTTCCCAATACTTTCTTTACCTGACTCATTTTTCTATACCTCTTTACATGTTGCCTCCTCTCTACTTTACATCCCTTTGTTTGTCATCTGATGTTCCTATCTACCACCATCTCCTGCTGCCTTTATCGCTCTCTTCAAATCACCTAGCTTTCTACATTACCCCTTTCCCTACCTCATCCCTCAAAGTACTGTTCTTTCTCTACTGCACTCTAAAGCGTTCCTCCTTCTAACTCACTTATCTGTCATTCTGAGTGCCTCATCTTTATTTACTTATCTTCCTACCTCACATATCTTTGTACATCATTTCTATCTCTACCCCCTTCTCCCTATACTTCACTTCTTTGCGATACTATTCTCTTTGTCTCTGTCCATCTCCGGTATCCTGCCCCATCCCTATTTCTCTTACTCAGCAGTGTCACAGTTACCTGTCCAGCCAGCCAAGTGCACACATATTAAGAGGAGAAGAAGGACAAGGCAAGCGAAGAAAAATTAGGAAAATGTTATTAGACTTTTATCAATGGAATGGTGAAAATCCTCAGACGCGCTTTGAAATTCACTGTTGTAGCAAGAACACCAGCTGGGAAGGGGGTACATTTGTGATTACAAATATTTTGCAACTATAGCAACAATTTAAAGCACCATGTGCATATGTCTTAATTTAATAGTAGGCACTAATCCACTAAAAATATCTAAGAATTCACCGTTAGCATGTTTTTCCCACAATGGGAGTATCTAGCTGGTTAGTCACTGAATTCCACATAAAAGGTTGCTTTTGCAAGTAAAAAAGAAAATCTAGATCCAAACGCTTGTTCAAGTTTTATTTTGCTACTATTTGATTGGCGGTCACCAGGCAGCTTGAACTTGTGGCTGTTTTTGCATGTTCCTGTTTCTGAAGGTTTAACATTTAAGGTTTAAATTCAGTATAGTTCGGTGAATGAACCAAAAAGTGGCCATAAATTGAAAGTTGTTCCAAACAGGGGGGCCCAAAATATATCTTGCCTAGGGTCCCACAAATCCTTAAGATGTCACTGCCTGTATGTACAAAGAACAAAGGTTAACCATGCCTAATGCGTAGTATACATGAGGCATTTCCACAGGCCGTGCTTATGTTAGGTGTACTTAGTACAAAGTTGCAGGCAAAGTCAGAAGCTCATTTCTGTACGTTACACAGGGTACAGAGCATGACCTGTATGTGCAGCATACAAGACATTGCCATAGGTTATGCCCTGTGGCCGTCCATGGAGGGCATGGTAGCAGGCTATGCTCTATATGTCCAGAGAACACAGCTAGTGCACACGTTTCACAGTGCACAGCTGCACGCTATGCACTGTTTATACTTTGCACAGAGCCTGATCCGGGAAGAGCTTAGCTGTAGGATACTTCCTTTTTGGTATGCACAAGACATGGCTACGTCTGTGCCCTGTTCTACTGAATGGAGTGCATAGATCCAATCAATACCTATTTTTTTTGCCATGTGTTCAAGAAATGCAGGGCGTTGCAACAAGCCATGTCCTTTACGTATTTTGTAGAGGCCATGGCCACAAACTGTATACTACAGTTCAGCCTGATTTTAATATGGTTGAGTTTCAGAAGCATTTTTGGATTCACCATTCTGGATAAGGCTGTCCACCTGTGATTTGTACTGTTAGCACTCAGGGTGCTTCAAGCACTTCTACCTCTTCACTTGCCACCTGTTACTCTGGCATCAACCTTCATGCTACCCATGCTCTTGAAATGAGCATTCACCACCAGTGCCCTAGCATGTGTGTTGTATGAGCATTTGTGCTGAACACTCACAAGTGGACACTGAATTCCTGCTATTCCTGTTTCTGTTTATCGGTGGGTCCTTTGTGGGTTCTTTGTGGGTTCTTATCGGCGATCATGACATCCATGAGGTAAAGAAGGGGGTAGATTGAGGGTCCTCAAGATGGTGGATGCACAGGGTAAAGTATTCTTTAACAAAAGAAATGCTGTCCTTTCACCATTCAATTATGGCAACTAGTCTATTTTCGATATGCGGTTATGGCCAATCCTTTATGGCAACCTTTCACCCTGTCCCGTTCTGTAACTTGTCCATTTGCTGTTAGTTCAGATCAGAAGACAAGTGTCGGACAGTGTCTTTCGACAACGTGCTGTTTATTTAAAATGATGAAGATTGGTGTTTATTTTACCCTGTCCTTAATTTTGTATTTGGAATTATGTAATGTGAACCAAGTGACAATCTTGTAGGGGTTCAGGCAGTGCTTAATTTGAGCCGTGGTTTCCGGTTCTCGGCACCACCACTTAATTCCCAACACCGGCACTTATGAATGTCTGCCACCTGGTGGCGCTGTTTGTCTTATTTAGAAATGAGCGAAACAATAGTTGTTCATTAAATTAATATATTAAAATGACTAATTCCTGCCATCCACGCCATTCTTATTGCTTTGGGGGCCTAGAATAGTCTGAAATGTCACACTGGTAGGAGTGTGATGGTTAGTAGGTATGTTTGTACTGTAATCGGCAGCGCTGCAGGGACAATGGGTGGTGCAAGCTGCAGGGGGCTGAGGGCCCTGGCACTTATTGTTTTACAAATTAAGCACAAAGTGTGAAAGGAAAGGCTGCAGGATTTCAAATGTTTTCTAGCACACAACAAAATGTAAATACTTGCATATAAACTAAAAATATATAGTCAGCAAAAAAGTACAAGTGAGGTACATTGTTTTTTATAATTTTGAAGTGTGGATGGAAACAAAAATTTTAAGAGGGTCGAAACAAACAGAGACTCTTTACTTGTGTGATGCGCAAATTATAAATATGTGCAGAAATCTGCTATTATTTGTGTGCCCGTTGATTTAGCAGAAAATCTGCATGTCTGGTGCTAATTTAGTGGACATTTGAAGAGAATATTTCAATGGAAAATGTGCTTTCTGTAAATGTAAGATCCCTGGCACACCATGCTTTATTCATATATTTGGGACAGTGTTTTCCAAAATACACCACTGAACACACCCTGCTCTCTCACCGAGGCTCATTTGCTACACTTGATCTTTGTGTGATGCTAGGATTTTTAAATATCCCTGTGAATTCACTGGTGTAACATTGATGGCAGCACCCCCAATCTTAACATTATTCTAGCACCGCTGTTCCACTGTGGTTCATTGCATCTCACCTCCTACGAGGGAATCCCTGGGGGACTCCCTCTGCTCAATTCATTAAAGGAGGCATGAAGTATGAGTATGTAAATTTGGGGGGACGGAACTTGCAGAGTTTCACTCCGTGGGATTCCGTGGAGTTACATAAAAACTGCACGAGATTCCGCGAAGTTCCATGAGCTGGTGGAATTGGCACATCGATCTGATTTTTTAGTGCCTGGAGCTTGTTCTGTGCTGAAAAATCAGTGTGAATGGCATCACGCAGTGCGCCCGAAGGTACGGCTTCTTTGCTGCTGCTCGAGTAGATTTTCTACTCGAGCTGCAGCTTTCTCACCGCGAGCATTTTTGGCATCTACTAAGCCTCACAAAGCCACTTTGCATGGTTTTGTGTGGTTTAGTAAATACAAAGTAACTCAACGCATCGCATAGGGCTCCCTTGTGTTACCTTGCATTGGGAAGGCGTTCCATGGGTGGAGCATGGGCATTCTCATGCATCCACCCATCAAGGTTGGTCGCACTTCCAGATTTATTAAAGCTATTAAGCCAAGGAATTTGTCAAAATGCTATGCCTTAGTGAGGCGTCTCAAGTGAAAATATCTTTAGTTCTCCTCATTATTTCCTTTTTCTACATGTGCTGCATTCTGCAGCACACAGAGAAGGAGGAATACTTCTCTAAGGATTGTTTTGGTGTAGGAAAGTGTCCCTTCCTGCACAAAAACAAACCTGCCCCTAAGACAGGCACCCTTGCACCATGGTGCAAGAGTGCCTACGTTGGTCCTAGGCAGTCACAAGTGTGTCAGCACACGGAGAGAGGTGAAGCGTTCCATATATTAGTAGATATGTCACTTTCTGCTCTCTGCCATTCACATGGGCAAAGTGCAGCACCTTGCCTTGCTGCGATGTGTTGTGTGAACTTTAAGTAAATCTACCCATTTGTTTTTGCCATGATTCTGTTTCAAGGCTTTATTTTCTCAAGCTTTAGTCCTGGTGAATTCTATGTTGCAGATTTGCTCACCGCATGTGCAACTTCAGACAATTAAAATTTTGAAGATTCCTCTCAAAGAACTCACTTTGTTATGGATAGATGCCCACAAAATGTTTTTTACTTGCCTCTACTGAATATTCCTATCTGGCACCACATTCTACGATTAGTTCTTCAGTTACCTGTTCAACAGGTAGTGTGTAATCTAAATGAGGGCACCTTTGCACCAAACATAATACCAACACTTAAAACACAAATATTCACCTGATCTCCCCTACTAGCTCTCCTTTTCTTCTTAATTCCCTCTTTTCTCCATCTTGATCTCCTGCATTTCTCTCACTCGCTCTTTCTCGCTCTTACTTTTGTCTCTCTCTTCTCCTTTCTTACTGTTTCTCATCATTATTTAATCACATACCTGAATCATCACCCATCCTTTAATTACACTGTTTGCCAAACTCCTGTGTACATTATCATACATCACCACAATACCCCACATCAGTACGACACCCAGCAAACAATACCACTAAAATTGTCATAAATTTCACATCTCCTACTTTGGCCCTAGCAAACCATACAATAAAACCCCTTAATGTTCAATATGACAGTTCCTCATACACTTCCAAATCACTCTTCCTTAACTCATACCATGACATGGCACCACAATACAATACACAAGAATAAGGGCCCGATTCTGATGCGGGTTGGAAAAGCTTCCCGACCGATGGCCCAATTCTGATGCGGTTAGGAACAAATGTTCCCATTGAAGTCAATAGAGTTCAACCAAATCGTATCTGGAAACATCCGGATGCATCCTACTCTGCCGGTTGGACTTTCCCGATCCGAGTGGGTCGGAAACCATTTCCCAACCGATTCAGTCAGGAAGCTTTTCCAACCTGCATCAGAATCGGGCCCTCAGTGTCATTTACACCATGGAAACGTACTGCATACTAGACAACATACTTCAATCCAAACCACCCCACAACTATCATCAACCAAAACATCCCCACACACCCTCCACATCCAGAACTCTAGGTATCCTCTATTAACAGTGTAGCTAGCAACATAACTGTCATCTTTCTCAGCACCAATACACAGTAAACCAACACCTGAGCATCATCATCATCACTCCCTTTAGCTATCCACCTGACCTTTTTCTCTCTGCATCATTATACTGCACACAATACTTCATCCAGCAATGCCTATAACACTTTACAGCATACAAACCCGCTGTTTAATATTGTCCGCCTCCACCCACACACCTTTCTTCTACCACACAGCCCATGCACGCCTCCGCATACCATCAATATTCAGAAGCCCAGACTTCCTTACCTCTGACACCAAAGTACAACCAATCATAGCACAACTCCAGACTTGATACAGTATCTTATCATTTTCATCAATAACATCAGTAGGTGCCTACCGTTCTCACCCACATAACCACACAACAATACAATATAAAACATACTTTACCACCATGTTTCGTACCTCCTCAGCAGCCACCACACATCTACAGCACATGTCCACAAACTCACACACCCAGAAGTCTAAACTTCCCTTATGCACATACTAAATACCAATTCAACCCCACCGTTCATCACATTTCCCCACAACACAAATAACTGTGACGCCTTCTTCCTCAATATTCACCATACCCAATAAATGACCACAAAACAGTTATACCCTTGTTGAAAATGACCATCTTTTGTGCTGTTTAGTAGGACAAATTAAGTAGCTGCGATATGACAATCACACCTCCTGAAATCTATGTTGAAGGGTCTAGTAGTACAAATAACTCTTAGTGTATGATGGTGCTTACATGATATCTGCTACCCGTCTACCAACGGGTATACATGGATCATAAACCAAAGGTTTTATGATTAGAAGACACAAACATATGATACCAAAGCGTCGTATTAGAGTCCAAAACACGGCCGTCCATAAGATTGAATCTTGTGGAAAACAACGTCAGTAGTATTTATTCCAAATATGGTCCACGATTCAATCCAGATTCCACACGTAAGTTGATTGTAATCTTTGTTATATCAAAGGCTGCCTAATAAGAGTGCTTCAGTATCATTTGTTTGCATCTTTGTGTAGTATTCACCGGGTTTTTGCCCTCACTGCTCTATTTTTGCAGAATCCGTTTTTATTGGCTTCTAGCATTCTGCACACCTTACTCCTGCTAGCCAGTGGTAAAGTGCTTGCACTTTCACTGTTAAGCATAGCATAATTGGTCTACACCTGATTGATCCATTTAATTTACATATAGGTTCCCATTAAATGGTACTGCATGAACCTAGGGCCTGTAAATTAAATGTTACAACTGGGCTTCAGCACTCATAATGCTGCCCACTGAAATAGCACTGTAAAACATGCCTCAGGTTTACCACTGCAGTCTGTAGTGTAGTTTAAGTTTAAAATTGCTACTTCAACCTGGCAAAATAAACCTTTTGTCAGGCCTAAACCTTACTCTTTAATACCTATAAATCACCCTAAGATAGGCTCTAAAGGTTCACAGGCCACAATTTTACATGTCTTTGCTGTGAAAACCCCCCAAAGTCATTCTTTACAGGACACTCATAGACTAACACTGGGTTACCTTAGTACACTTAATAAGTTATAACTTCAGTTTGGGAGCAGCTCGAGAAATACTTGCTCTACTCATTTAAATCGAAATTTAAAATCCTCTTTAGTGGTAAAATCAGGTTTAATTTACTATTCTGAAAATGCCACTTTAAACAGTTAGCATTTTTCTGCCTAAAGCAAATGTGCCTTTCTACCAGTGTACAGGGTTACATGACTGTTAATGGCTCTCCTGTGGTGTGATATGCATTCCTTTCTCACAAGGGATGAAAGAGCCGTAGGTGTGTGGAAGGGTGTTCCTCTCCTGAGCAGAATGGCCTGGGTTGTCGTACGCAGCCTTCTTGAATTTCAAAGGTTAGCCTGATGTCTGTACCCTGCCCCTTCCTGACTTCTGAAGATACCTGCCCTGCCATTGGCAAATGCAGCCGAAGCATGGGTCTGCCTACCCTTTGTCTCTAAACAGATTGGAGCCAGTCCCGGAAAAGGGAAGAACTGACCAGGACGAATTTAGGGCTAGACAAAAGGAGTGTCTCCTGTTATACAGTTCCTACGAATTAAGTAGGACTGCGTATCAGGCCAATGAGAACTTATATATATATATAGGGTCCTGGTCCACACATACTATCGGAAAATGTTGACACAATTCTTAACTAGCTCACAGTGCTCCTTCTGAACCCCTAACCTTACCAGGGTACCAGATGGTATCAGCAACCTTGAACATGACCACTATTATTCCCGAGTAAATCGTTGAAACAGATCCACCCTTTTGTTGTTACTCTGCATGCCCAAAGTAAACACAAGAAAGATACGAAAATGGCTTTTCAAACATTTATTGAGAAATGTTTATTCTTGTATAAAAGGTGTGAGCTGCGATTATTAGGCAGATGAAACAAAGCATTGTAACCAGCATTACGGGAATGGAGAAGAAGATAAACAGTTCAACCATGATCTATCTTATCTATTACTATCTACACTTGTCATGTGGATGGTGGCCTCATGGTTTGCATTGCTAAGTTAGCTTATGCCTGGCTGCCATGATGCCTTTTTGCGCACGTTACTTTGTGACTTTGTTTTTCCAGCCTCTGCTTGTGCCCGGCTAATTTAGAACTGTCTGCCTTTCTGCCTTTCACCTTTTCTCCTGTTCCCTGTGGGTTTCGTCTGCACAACATGTACAAGGTCGAAAAACAATGTCCCTTGTTCTTGCTGATCTGGTCAGCCCCTCGCACTTAGACATAACACTGAATGCAGCTGCACTGGAGAAATTTGTGTGCTTTTAATATTGTGATTTCAATGTTGGAGACACTTGGAAAAAACCTTTCCAGAGAGAAGAGCTGTGCTTGTCTGATGATGTAAACCTTGCATCTAGATATTGAGGTATGAGGGTCTGCCCGACAAAGCCCAGAGGTCTTCTTTTTTTATAATATACTAGCTAATAGCACGGGAAGGGTGGTATGGTCATTTAGCCCTATATCCACTGCTTTATGAAATGCTTTCCCCGTTTGTATTCTATGGAATTGTAACTATGCTTATTATTTTATCCTTATGCATTATGCTGATAGTACTGACACATGCACTGTATCTTAGAGCACGATAGTTGAAATAAACATTTTAAACTATACTGTGTCTCTTATTACGCACGTTGTGGATAAGTATCAGTGAGTTATGAAAGGGTGTTCTTGCTCCCGCGAGTCCTGAGAGAGAGAGAGAGAGAGAGACCGTGTTCTGGGTTGTCTAATCATTGGTAGCATCGCTGCTAATGAGACGCTAAAGCTAGTCGGATTGGGATTGTGGGTACTAAGGTGCATGGTTGGTTCACCACTATACTCCGAGGTCCTATTATCCTGTGCATAGCTCTGTATATGTGAAGAATCCCTACAACATGGCGCCACCAACGTAGTGGGCTGCTTATCTGCGAGACGCTTGAGTAGTACTTTTGCTTGTCCAAAACACCCTTCGCAGACGCTTCCGGAAGCGTGTGTGTGGGTGATACCTCCTATATTGACATTTTTATAGGTTCTTTCAAGCTTGAAGTTACTAAAAGGTGTTTAAGTAAACCCTATATCGTGCTGCCTCATATTAGGTTGTCGATCATTCCTGGTCTTAATGGCTGTGAATGTAAATATGCCGGCACATAGCCGTGCTGCGCTCCGGGCTAATTTATTGGCTTATGGAGTGCCAGACGCAGGTGTCTCATTCATCTTTGTGGTGCAGGCTGACCCGGCTCACCACTTTGAGGTGTTTTACTCTTGGGTCACTTTTCCGGCAGTGGACGGAGCAGACGATTTGTTCCATGAGTACGCTCTCACTGCCTTACCCGTTGCTTATCGGCCTTATCAGGCTCTTGAAGTACCACTTACGGCCTGGCAACACGGTATTTGGTTTAATGGCACCCTCCCACATCCGGTCACCCCGGTTCATTTAGGCCCCCTATCAATAGACGGGGCCACTTGGCCAGTCTTGGCCGGGTATACCCCACATCCGCGTTATTTGACGCTTGCGGTTGCTGAACTGCGTGAATTGCATACATCTTTGATACGTGTGCATAGAGCTTTAGTACAGTATGTTACAGGCAACGTTCAGGGAGTTGCAGTGCATCCAGCTGGACCGGGCGGTGTAACCATAAGTCCCGTCATGGTTAATTCGGTGATGGGCAAGCGCCCACAAAATAAGGATGATTTGCCTTATTGGCTTGCAGAAAAATTTGACCAGCTGGAGGCAGTTTTTCCAAATACTTCTCCTGTGGAAAAACACAGGATTTTGACGATTAGTTTGCCGAAAGACTTAATTCCCGAGTTGACAGAATGCAACAACTGGGGCAAGGTATTCGCGGCAGTGTATGCGAAGTGTTTCGGCACTCCTTCCATGACAGTTCTCCCCTCTGTAATTAAACGTGTGCAGGATGAGCATGGCCCTGAGGCGGCTGTGGAATTGGGGATGAGACTGGTGGGAGTGTTCGATGTAGTAGCTGATTTGATCCTTGCGAACGTCAATGGCGATGCAGTTAACTTTCAAATAGCTAATGCTTTGACTTTGGTCCCAGAACCGAACAGGCCACGCGAATTACCGAAAATTATTGTACAAGCCTATAAAACCATTGGCCGCAATAGTCTGGGAGTTAAGCCTTTTGCTAAAACGCAAGCTCAATCACAGCCACAACAAAAAACTCAGTCTGAGAAAGATGAGAGACCGTTCTTTACTAAAAAGAACTGGAGGTTGAAGAAACAGGGTAAGCAGCAGAAAAAGCCAGGGTCGCAAGGTGCATCCCCGGTTTCCGTATCTTCTGAACGCACTTATGATTGCGCGATAGAGCGAGAATTAAATCTCCAGAGATTTCAAGTCCCTGATCCGCGTTCTCTTCGTTCTTCACAGGCACCGTCGAGAACGCCAGGATAGAGGCAGGGGTCGAGAGGCTCCACAGGGACGAGACCAACCTCGACAACAAGTCCGAGGGAAACCAGAGGAATTTCCACGTTCTCGCCCACAGTTTCAGAAGAAGAAAGTTGCAGCTGTAACAGCGAGGTATGCCACAGACGGTGAGAATGAGACTCCTGAATTGGACGTGGGCAGTGACGCTCCTAGACAGCGCCGCGGAAGTTACCATAGTGCGGGAGGCACTACGTCCTCATGTGGAGGCGACAGCAACTGATACATTCATTTCTGTCGAGACAGCTGACACCCGAGTGGCACCCCCTGACAGACTATATAATATTGTCATTCAAATTGAAGGTGACATTGAGCGTGTTATAAAAGGGATTTTTTGGGAGAATCTGACCTCTTCTTACGACATTCTGTTGGCAGAGGCGGATTGGCCGCCCCCATTCGTACTTGCTGCGCATAGGGGGGAGGAGGTAATCCTTCCGAGCTTTTCTCGTCATGTCCCCAAGGACAAAGCGGAGGCTCTCGCAGCTGAGTGGGCTGTGTCCCTGGCTCCGGCGTTATACCGCAACCACGTGGGCTGGGATGAAGACTCTCCCCCCAATGATATTCCTTTGCGGTCGCTGCCACAGCCACAACCCCAATATCCCATCAAGCGGGAAGCTAAAGGTCCCGTTTCCGACATTCTGACAGTTAGAATATCAAGGTGTAATTGAAACATGCGTATCACCAATGAATAATCCCCTTTTCGCGGTTTCTAAACCCGATGGATCGTACCGCCTAGTTTTGGATTACCGACATTTGAACTCTCATTGTCGGACCTTTGCGGTGCAAAATACACACAGTTCTGCGCTTGTAGACAGTCTTGTTCGTAAAAAATATAAAACGACACTTGACTTATCCAATGGATTTTACACGCACAACTTGTACCCGGAGTGCAGCCAATGGAGCGCTTTCACTTCCGGTGCTAAACAATTCAAATTCCGGCGTTTACCCATGGGCTACAAGAACAGCCCAGGTGTATTCGCCGCCCGTGTTGTCTCTTTATTGGACAGCATAGACCCAGATGCGTGTTCCTACGTCGACGATATCTAACTGACAGACGACGAATTATGGCCGCATCTTTCCCGAGTGGACCGCATTATTCTTGAATTTGCGGTCTTAGGATACAAATTTAATTTTGCTAAATCTCACATTGCTGAATTTACCATTTTGTTTTTGGGCTATGAGCTCAACAATGAAGGTAAGGGCTTAGCACCCCATTTTTTGGAGAAGTGCGCACTTTTGTGCCCTCCTACCACTCTGAAGAAGCTTCAGTCATTACTGGGTTTTCTGAACTTCGGGCGTACTTACATTCCCGAATATGCCCAGTGTATCAAGCCTCTTTATGCCTTGATACAACCTAACTTTTCGAAGTCATGTTGGCTTCCCGAGCATTCCTCTATACTGCAGTCTTTGCAGTCAGATCTACTTGAAACTAAATTCTTGTTGACTCGTGACAACCACACAAACTTGGTGATTAGAATCGTTCCAGGGGCAGTGGGTTTCACTTACTTAACCTTTAATGAAGGTGACACAGTACCGATTGCATACAAGTCACATCTTTACACTTCCGCAGAAATGCGCTTTTCTTCTGTGAAGAAAGTTTTGACTGCAGTGCAAATGGCGATTCTAAAGGAACGCGCACTGGCACAGGGAAAACGCATTTTGGTGGTAACACCATATCCTGCCCTTGAGGCAGTGACGAAGGCAAGTGTACCGAACTCAAAGGCTCTGCACCCCCGTTGGATACAATGGGCTACATCTCTGACGTCCCCGGATGTCACTTTTATCTTTGATTCCTCTCTCCAGACACAGGAGTTCTTACAGTATGAATTTGTTCATCCTCCTCCTCTGTCTTTGCTACCACTTGAGGAGTACGAATGTATTATCTATACCGATGGTTCGGCACAACCGGCCACGGGTTCCAAGCATGCTTATTCAGCCGCATGTGCTATTGTTGCAGGTACCATAGTGAACAGCAAATTCAAATCAACTGTAGTGCACACTCAGGCACTAGGAGACAGTACTGCACAATTGGCCGAGCTGCGCGCTTTGGTGCTCGCACTTGAGTTAGCTAATCCAGACGTGACAACCCTTATTGTGTGCGATTCTTACTACTGTGTTCAGTCTTTCAATGACAATCTATTCTTTTGGTCGCAAAACGACTATAGAGATGCAAAAGGCAGCACAATTAAGCATAAAATGCTTTGGGTCCGAGTGGCAGATTTGAAACAACGTCTGCCTTTCACACAGGTGATTCACACTCTTGGCCACCAGCGTGTGGGCGCACACGCTGTCGGTAACGGTTTGGCAGATGAAGCTGCCAAATCAGCAGTAGCCACGTGCTCAGTAGCTGCAGTTACAAGATCCATGACTAAAATAGATAATGATATTTTGGCAGCTATTGCTGCGACAAAGGAAGGTGCTAACTACCCACGGGGTTTCCCTTCCAAGTACTCTTATCAATTAGGTCCCGAACAGGCTCCTTATGTAAGAATTCCAGACGTTGGTGATTGGCTGTTTCCCAACGCGGACCGCAGACCTTCCTTGATAACGGCCGCACACGAAGGCTTGGCTTCGGCCCATGCTGGCGTGTCTGCGACGGTTTCCATCTTGCAGCAGCGTTACTTGTGGAGTGGTTTATATAAACAGACCCGTACTTATGTGCTTTCTTGTGACGTTTGTCAGCAAATTAAGCCTTCCACGGTTACACGACCACCACAGACACCGCTCTGCATTTCAAACAGACCTTTTGGGTGTGTTTACCTGGATCACTGCGGTCCATTTTCGTCTGACACTGCATATAAGTACATCTTAGTTGCAGTGGATTCGTGCACACGTTTCATCTGGGTTTGGCCACAACGGAGTGCTGACGCTCGAAATGTCATAAGGGATTTGCGTGTCTTTGTGGGAATTTTTGCCTGTGGCACCTTCCATTCTGACCAAGGTCCAGCGTTCGCCTCTAAGGCGTACAAGGACGCGATGGGGTCACTGGGGGTGCGGGTGAAATTTTCGTCTCCATATCGGCCTGAGGGCAATTCGATTGTTGAACGAATGAACCGTGACTTAAAGCAATCCTTGACAGCTAGAGTCTTAGGTACTGGCAGGAACTGGCTGGCCCACTTGTATACCGTACAACGTGCACTTAATAATCTCTCTAGAAGACCTCTGGGTAGGCGGACCCCATACGAAATGCTCTTTGGCATACGAATGTTTGTGCCCGACCTTGATGGTCTAGACATGGCGGTGCAATCCGCAATCTTTGATGTAGATAACCATTCTACTATGTTACAGGACTTACAAGAAGCCCGAGACAAACTTGCAATCGAACATTTACCTTCAGCCACAGACTCTGCGCTGCAGATTCCGGTTGCCGGCTGGCTTCCGAAGGTTGGAGATCTGGTCCGAGAAGGTGGAGAACAAAAAAGAATTTGGCCCATCTTATCGTGCACCGGTTCCAGTCCTTGGCTTGAAGGGTACTCGTACAGTCATCTTACCACCGCTTCCTGGTCGCAAGGACAACAGATACATCTCAGTGGACAATGTCAAGCTACAACATCTGGCCGATCCTGAATAGTGTAACACCAGCGGTCTCTTGTCCAGTCATTTCCCGGACAAATGTTTGTGGCCCTCCAGCCCACACGGTCACTGATGTTGCCATCGAGATGGTAGATTTGCCTGATCGCCTGCTCGACTACCCGGATTCCCCCTGCAACGTGGAGACCGAGTATACATACCCCGCCACCGAGTCGGTGGCTCATCTACCAACAACGCCACTGAGCCCAACACGTTATTCCTTTGACTCGGATTCCACCTCAGCACTTATCCCGTCCAGATTCAGTATTTTTGTATCCTGGGTCAGAAACAATTTTTTGATCCCACCATGGACATACATCTGGTTGGTACTATTCCTGATTTTTCTGTTCATGTCCATAGGCTTTGTGACAGTTTTTTTCTTACTCATCAATGGTCACTATTTACCCGAACGCTCTGCTGTGAACTGTCGCTGGAACTTTGGCTCCGCATTCTTCATCTCACATCATGAAGCGTGACCACACATTTGTGAACATTTCAGCTTTCCCAGTCGCTGATGGCATCGTATGGGATGCAGTAAATTTCCAAATTCATGGACCAACCTAGATTATTAATGTACCAAATGTCCTCCGTGTTTCAATGGGTGATGTCGTTTAAAGTAATATTCATTCTGACGATTGGGATGGACATGCAGTTGAATCGTTATTTACTGATTTGAAATATTATGCTGCTTTTAATGCTGAAGATTTGTACATGAATTCTGCAAGTTATGCCGATTTATATTGTTACCAGCATTGGGGCAACCACTTTCTCCATAAACCAAGTACCCTTCGGGGTCCTTTTAATTACACCCAATGGGAGCATTGTCTGACCCCTTTGCCAGGTAGCTCCCAGACTCTTAGAAATAAGTTTACATATTTTACAGACTTTGATAGATCGAACCCTGGGTCCTATTATTTTAAATTAAACACTTCTTCTACACAGAAGATCATGTTGACCAACACCAAGTTACTGTATTCGGGTTCCTTTTTGAACGCCTTAGCCGTGGGTGGGTATGAACATTGGCGGGACACCATTGACTTGAAATCTATTTGGGGCTCCAAATCATGGCAGGTACAAGGCACAGAAGCCTTGCACCGTGCTTGCCTCATCCCGGCCCAAATTTAATTTTTAAATCATACAATCTATCAAACAACGTGTTGGGGTTTGGCTGCTTCCAAACAATTAAATGCACCTTCCATTCCCGTATTGTCTTCCACTCCCAACGAGAGCTGGCGTTTCAATATTTCCCTTGCCAATTTGCAAGCTTTGTTTCAAAACAATTCGTTTAATGTCTCTACGTTTGTTCAGTCACCCTGGTTGGCTTGGCCAACGGCAGCAAATGCCTGCCAACTGCGTTTTCATAACTCAGCTCCTGGTTACAAACAGGATAGGCCAGACCCGAGGTTTTCTGACTCTCGTACTGTTACGACATATTCTGTTGGTAAATTGTGTAAACAGTGGTTGCAGCACTCTTCATTAGATTCTGTAAAACAGCATTTATCCCTCCTGTCAGGCAACATTGATCTGTCCGATTTTGTTCTGGGGCCTCGTGGCCCTCGACCTAAGAGATTCATTTATGAAACTTACAATGAACTCTGAAAGCTTTCGCAAATTGAAGCTGCTTCCCGTCTTCGGGAAATCGATCAAGCAAATTTAGAAAAGGTGCTTGCTGTTGTTGACAATAGTATTAATACCCTGTCTTCCCGCATTTACACATTAGAGAATATTGTTTCCTCTGTTGTTGATATTGTACAAGATGATGTTTCTGTGTTATATCATGGTCAGAATCAATTGCGTTCAGTGATGCAGTTTGCATAGACTTTGCAAACACTTAAGATGGGTAAAGTTCCTTGGCATTTTTTGAACACCTCTGCCTTATTCTTGCCTTTTAACCCCTTCCGTGCTCGCGTCGGCCAACGGCCGTCGCGAGCACTACCTCCCCAGTGCTGCGAACGACCGTTGGCCGACGCAGCCCCGCCCACTCTGTGGAACGCCCGCACCGCGGCGGAATTGCCGCCGTGGTAAACGGGTTAATTTAACTGAGAAACAGCAATTCATGTCCATGAAAGATGCAACATACACTCTCTTACATATCGAGAAAATAGAGCCCTTACCATTCTCTGTGGCGGAATTGGATTCTGCAGTATGGCTAGTTCACAGGGTTATTGCTTTGCCTTTTTCTTTATTTGAGTTCAGTTCCTGCATGAAACATTATCCTGTTGGCCGTTTTCAGCCTCTGAGCAGTGCCTTCTTGCATGAACTTTAGTCCCTGCCTTTCATGTATAAATGCCTTAGGGACGGAAAATAAGTTTTTCTCACGGGAGAGTCATGCGATTCTACTGTGGGTCATTCCCTTATCTGTAAGAACATTACATTTCACGGAGCTTGTAATGTTTCGGCTCCGAATCTTGCTTGTGTTTTGAAGGGCATTCCTGCTCCTGCTATATCTCCTTCTTTCACTGTGCTTGCAAATGGTAGCTATCTACTTCTGAATAATCAGAACTGCTGTGGCATGCTGGCCGGCATACCCTATATTGTAACAGTTTCCCACAGGACTGTCTGCTGCAAAAATTTGCTTTTTCCTCCCCCGCACGACATCATAGATAGTTCCATTTGGCCTTCCATTCCGACTTTGAAGGCGGATTTCAATAAATTGAGCAGAATAAAGGGGCTATTATTGAACCAGGAGGTTATGCTCACATCCGCACGGGAGACATTCATTCTCCAGGTGGCTAGTACCCACAGTGAGATACAGGCCCTTTTGAACACAAACCTCCCACAACATTTCGGTGAGCTGATTCACCGTGTTTTCAATGCATCTCGCACCGAAGGTCTTGTGCACTTTTTTAAAGTTGTGGGCTCTGGCCTTGTTACCTCCTTTCAAACTATATTTGGTGTAATACCTGCTTTTATTCATTCTATTTTTTCCAGCGTCTTTGGCGGCTTTCCGTTGCTCCTCGCCTTAGCGGCTGGTATATTGCTTTTGGTCTGTTTGCTTCGCAATGGCTGCACTTCCTGGGGGCCTCATCGACCAGGGCCGTCTCCGGATGCTCCGTGAACGCATCCTCATCGGATTCGGCATCCTCCCATTGGTGACACTTAGTGTGTCCTATCGACTTTCTTTGCGTATTTCACTTGCGTGCAACCTGTGATGTCTTGCATCAGATGTCCTTTCTCATGGTCTTTGGATTATTGCCTCTCCAATACGTCTCTGTCTAACCCGGATTTTGTCCAGTTGGTGGGTCCCTTAGAGGCCCATGAACGGGACTGTTCCGGTGATGGCTTGATGGCGCGTGCGGCTGCACTTGGAATTCTGGCGCAATGGGATGTCTGGGCGGCTGCTCAGACTCTCCTACAACTGAGTTATATGGAGTATCACGCAAGTTGTCCCGCAATGCTGGTCACTGCTCCCTCTTGTGAGGAACACGAATGCAGTTTTTATTTGTTGGACTGGATGGCATCTCTTTTTTCTGACGATTCCAACGATGTCCTCTTGGAAGGTGTGGCGTTTTTCTGCACTTACACTCTATTGGATTAGGGGGCCTCCGCTTTTGGCGTCCTGCCTCACTGAAGATTTTTTATCCTGCACTTTTTTTTCCTTCTCTCCCATTCCTTGTCCTTCATTGGGGACTATTCCAAAACAGACGTTTCCGTTCTGCTCCATCTATTTGAACTCTGTCTTCGTCCTATGTCATCGCCAATGGACTGACCAGGGGAGGGTGTCATGTGGTTGGTGGCCTCATGGTTTGCATTGCTAAGTTAGCTTAGGCCTGGCTGCCATGATGCCTTTTTGCGCACGTTACTTTGTGACTTTGTTTTTCCAGCCTCTGCTTGTGCCCGGCTAACTTAGAACTGTCTGCCTTTCTGCCGTTCACCTTTTCTCCTGTTCCCTGTGGGTTTTGTCTGCACAACATGTACAAGGTCGAAAAACAATGTCCTTGTTCTTACTGATCTGGTCAGCCCCTCGCACTTAGACATAACACTGAATGCAGCTGCACTGGAGAAATTTGTGTGTTTAATATTGTGATTTCAATGTTGGAGACACTTGGAGAAAAACCTTTCCAGAGAGAAGAGCTGTGCTTGTCTGATGATGTAAACTTTGCATCTAGATATTGAGGTATGAGGGTCTGCCCGACAAAGCCCAGAGGTCTTCTTTTTTTATAATAAACTAGCTAATAGCACGGGGAGGGTGGTTTGGTCATTTAGCCCTATATCCACTGCTTTATGAAATGCTTTCCCCGTTTGTATTCTATGGAATTGTAACTATGCTTATTATTTTATCCTTATGCATTATGCTGATAGTACTGACACGTGTACTGTATCTTAGAGCACGATAGTTGAAATAAACATTTTAAACTATACTGTGTCTCTTATTACGCACGTTGTGGACAAGTATGAGTGAGTTATGAAAGGATGTTCTTGCTCCCGCGAGTCCTGAGAGAGAGAGAGAGACCGTGTTCTGGGTTGTCTAATCATTGGTAGCATCGCTGCTAATGAGACGCTAAAGCTAGTCGGATTTGATTGTGGGTACTAAGGTGCATGGTTGGTTCACCACTATACTGCGAGGTCCTATTATCCTGTGCATAGCTCTGTATATGTGCAGAATCCCTACAACACACTAACAAGAGAATAGTGGGAGTACCATTCTGCCAGATCCATTGGGATAGCCAAACCCCCATACCTGAGTATGATGTGCCAGGAAGCCGGTCTGATGTAAAATAGGCTATCATCCTGTGCAGGATAGAGGTTAGAGTCAGCAGGACTGCATCTCAGTCACAGTGCACTACATTCCAGGATAATCCCAGCAGAAGTGCTCCTCTGCCAAATGTAGTACAGAAGATGCCTGTATAATAAAAGCACCATTCATATCACACTGTGTCAAAGGTGCAGAGCTCATGCGATGGTTTGTCTGGAGCCTTAGGGCTGTCTCCAGCCAGACAACCAAATGCAAGGGCATCGCGTTCTATTTGTCTAGCCTTGGGCAGAGTGTATGAACAACATGAGAACAATGCTTACTAGGAAAGAAGCTGCATGCCCAAGAACTTCTCAGTACATTATCGTGTTAGTGTAAAACATAAAAAGTCACCATTAGAAAAAATGTCAAGTTAAAACATGAAACTAAAATGGAGACTCAGTGCAGGTTCCAATATACTTCACTACACCCTTCCCTGGGCCGGACGGAGACTCTGCTCAAACGCAATAACATAGAAGTCAGCCTAAAATGTCAATTAAATGATTATAAAATATACCTTAATGACAAAAGCGAATGAAAGCCATAAAAATGCTAGTTAAAAGCATCCAACTAATAAAAACAAATACAAAATAATGTTGTTATAAAAACATGGAGCCAAATTTAAAGTCTAGGAGGGTCCCGAAATGTTTCCTATCTTCAGAGAGTCAGTGGGGTCCATGAAGGAACCCACAACCGCAGACGATATATCCACAGTGGCCTGAAGAGCAAGTTCCAAGGAACAAACATTGACAAATCCAGCCCAATCAGCAAATGCTGATGGTGTGGCAGACTGTAGTGTAACCGTAGTAGGAAAGCCAGATCCCAGGAATCCAGGAGCAGAAGCATCCATGTCAAAAGGTGACAATGGCTCATAATAAGTATCCTGCAGCAATGGCAGTCTCATAAGAAAGCACTGAAGGTGAGCCCACAATGGACGCACTTGCAGATCCATATCTGTAGATTGAACCAATTGCATTGCAAGACACAGGTCCAGTGCACACTTGTAAGGGCACCAGAGACAGTGGGACACAGGCTGCATGTAGTGTAACTACACAGGTCTAAAGGACACGGACCAGTTCACGTGCAATTCTTGAAGTAAAGACACTCCAAAGTGCTATATCATGTGCTCATGACACAGGAGCACTTCTGGTAAGTCCATTCCCATTTGGCCTTGAGGTGGAACATCAATTGCGGATCTACAAAAATAGGATCAAAATAGCAATGACCAGGAATAACACAAGCGGTATGCCTCCAAATACACTGGAAACCAAAGAGTGTAAAAAGGATGGTATTACTCTGAATGCAGTTTGAAACATGCTAACAAAGCCAGACCCAATTGCTTTAAAAAAATGTATCACTCCAGCGTTATTTGAACTGAAGCACTAAATATTTGGTGGACAAGTACACCAAAATGTTGCGGCAAATTTGTGCGCAATAGCGATTGTACTTCAGAGGAAGACCTTACAACTTGAAGATCAAACGTCTCTCGAGCAAATGTTAATACCAAATCCTTTTGAAACAATAAGGCTTTCAATCAGCTTAACTTATCAATAGTTAATGGTAAAAATAGAAATTGATGGCCATAAGGTAACTTCCCTAATTGTGTGTGTGTGGGTAGAAATAATACAATATTGCAACAAGTCACAACCCTGGAAACTGTTAGCACATATGGCACTCCCAACTTCATCCCACAACAATCTTGGTCGTTCAAGATCAAATACCTTCCATTTGAAAGTAATCGGAAAGCTGGCCGAATCAAGGAGACTAGGACGCCCTTCAGATGACACGCTAAATTAGCCATGTAAGCATTGCATGCCCCATGAAGCGTCACCTCTTTACAAACTAATGAATGGCAGAACTAAGTTTAACATTCATTTCCGCTAGTGAAGACTTCAGTTTACCCACTCAAACATCTGTAATCGAAGGACAAAAAACAGGTTTTGTGGACAAAGCTCTCCTCATACCTACCTACTTGAAAATGTTTCAGATAAGATGTAAAATGAAACGGGGATATTGGTAATGAAATGAACCCCTTAATTAACCATACAGCAGATGGTGCCACAGCTACTGTAAAGGGCAATGTTTCTAAACGCTCTATGTTCAACATTGTATAAGCTGCATCTTTCTTTGACATCAGTCTTTGTGTGTGTGTTAACTTATAAGGCAAAAACAACTCTGTTTTATTAAGATATTTCCATGGCATGTACTTTGATTTTAAAACCTGCAATGGCCAAATCAGTTGCATAATCGATCCTAACTGACTTTGCCCATGCTGGAGAAGAGACATGTCATTCTGTATTATATCGAATACAGAGCTACAATATAATTCAAAGAATAAATGTGAGTCAACAATGTAGTCATGCCATTATCCACAACAGCCAATTCTTTTTCCAAATTAGGCCTGTCAATTTGTCTCAAGTGTTCAGCAGCTTCTTGCTGAGAAATTTTCCAAAGTTCATTTTAAGTAGCAGATATGAAACATTTAGAATTTGGTGACCCAGGACAACAAGAAATCGTGTAAATCCATGCCATCAGATAGTAGAGGAAGTTGTTCCTTAACTGTGGATAAGGTGGAATGCAATAACCATTGCTGGTATAATCTTCCTACAATATAGGTGGTAACCACCCCTGAATGTTGTGACTGCATATACTGAGGGTCTGATCTGCAAGCTTTAAAACTCGTTCAGGAGTTTAAAAAATGTGTGTTACAACCATCTAAACCTGAAATTAAAGAGTTATTTGACCATTCTGTACCATACTATTGAGCTGTTCTTCTGTAAAATTTGGAAAGTGTTGCCAATTGTCAAAACGTGCAATTCATTTTAGTCAGACCCAGGCAAGTAGTTTGTTGCACTGATTTGTTCAGAATGATCATTTGTCAAGCTCTAAATAAAGCATCAATGCCCTGACTTGCCAGTGTCGTGTTCCCCTAATCGATTTCAATTCAATATTTTCTTTCCAATATTTGCAACCCTGTAGGGTCAATTGGGAAATAAATGAGTCAGAATAAATTAATTTTTGGGGGTCAGCATATTCTTCTTCACTGGGGAAGGGGTAAGCTTATAATAAGAAGAAATTGGGTCTAACGTGTTGTGCCTTTTTGAAATATGTTTTTAAACTACTCACTGGTAGTATCGAAGAATGTTCCCATTGCATGTAATTGAAAACTGTACATGGAATACCAGCTCCATGTAAATAATGGTGAGCATAGTGACGATAACAAAACATTTCACCTTAATTAGCAGAATTTAAATTCAGATCATCAGTTTTGAATACTGTATAAGATTCTGTTTCAGGAAGCATACTTTTGATAGCCTCTACATCTCATTCTTCAGAGAGTGAACCAGGAATAATTATTTCATCATAGCAATCTTAAACACATAAGGAATTTGTAAGTTTCTGTAGGACCAAACATTTCAAATGGGACCTTATCCCAGACAATTTAATCAGAAACAGGAAATGCAGAAATGCTCACAAGGGACAGGTGTCTTTGCACTTTATTTGAAGAAGAACGAGGCGTCAACACCTCAGCAACCAGTTCTGGAGCAGAGCAGTCAGGAAGGTAATGTCCATTTAGAAGCAAGAAAAAAACTGCAACAAATCCAATCCAAATGAATAGGAAATGCAGTGAAATGGAAATCCAAATATAGGACCATTGAGAAATCAGAGAAGTCTTTTTCAGCCAAAGAAGAAATGCACATGCACCATACACTGATGTATGTGAGGAAATCTTTAATAATAGTTCGACAGTCAGCTTATCACTGTGGCCACACCCATAGAAATCTAGAACATGAATCGAAGGCCAATAGAATACATATAAACGCACCATCTAAGTGCAGAGGTCTGCAACGATCCAAATAGACATATTGGAGGGGTTGATTTGAAAATAAAAGGAGTGTCTGAGGTGGGCGAGCTGCGGTGGAACTTTCAATTTGCTGACTAGTGTCACAACGAAGGACTGAGGGGCTTATTTACAAGCCCCTTGCATGACGCACCAGCGGTGCAACGTGCTGCATGATATTTACAAGCACACATAAAGCCACCCTGTGTGACTTTACGTGTGCTTGTAAATATCACCCCTTTTCATGCCACACTGCGTGCTAAGGGAGTGATATGGGTGGTGCTGTGTGTATTCCCACGCAATACCCATGTCCACTGATGAACTTCCAGATTAACGAGCAATCGTAAACCTGGAAATGCATCTGAATGCTATGCCACCGTGGGGGTGGCGTAGCGAGGCGCAACGAGGAGAAATGTTTTTATTTCTCCTTGTTTGTTTCCTTTTTCAATGCGTGCTGCATTCTACAGCACGCATTGGAAGAGGAAATCATCTTAATTGATTGTTTTTGTGCAGGAAGGTGCCTCTTCCTGCTCAAAACAATCTCCCCACAACGCAGGTATCCTTGCACCATGGTGCAAGGGTGCCTGTGCATGGCAGCAGTTTGTGCGCCAGCGCAGGGGAAAGCACAGAGATGCAACATATTGTTGTAAATATGTTGCATCCCTGTGCTTTGAAACTAACACAGCGCGGCGCAGTAAAATGACTTGTGGCACCGCGCTACGTTAGTTTCTTGTAAATAGGGCCCATATTTTTTAGTCTGTTTGCATAGACCATGCCACCAATGGTGTTTCTGTAGTAAAGAAACTGTAGCGGCCATACCTGCATGGGCAGACGCTAATCCTTCATGAGCAGCAATGATTAATTCTAGCCTGTTCTCCACAATCACCCATCCCTGGAATGCGAGCAAAAGGTATGTTTTGAAAACTCAATAGATAGGACTATTTTGCTGGATATTTTTTAGGTAATGGAGTACCATTATGCAAAGCAGTGACATCAACTATGATGTCATCATCTACCCTCGTGTGTGAACGAGTAATCGCAGCTACAACAGCAGTCTGAACTGCTGCTTTGGTAGCTTCATCAGCCAGTGAGTTCCCTGCAATGTGTAGTCCAACATGCTAATGACTCAATATATGAATTACATGAGCTCGTGGCAAGTAGTCTTTAAGATGCGCCACTTTTCTCCAAAGCAATTTATGCTTGATATTCCTTTAGAATCTCTGAATCCATTCAGGTGCCAATAAGGTAAACTTTCATTAAAAGACTGGACGCAGTATTATGAATCACACACTATGAGTGTGGGGAATTCAGGATCCGTATTCTCCAGTGCCAGAATCAAAGCTTTCAGTTCAGCCAACTGAGTGATACAATTCCCCAAGGATTGTGTACATTTTTTTGTGGATAGAACACTCCATATTTCATGACACTGCGCACTGCAGCCCATGCTGCTGAGCATAGCTGTTTAGTGCCAACCGCAGGCTGAGCTGAATCATCAGAATATATTATGTAATCCTACTGATCAAGAGGCACTGTGCAGGGGGTATTTTTGTTCATACTGGAGGAATTCTGGTGTTTGTAATGTAGGATCAAAGACATAGGGCCTTATTTAGGCCTAAGCGGACGGGTTACTCGGCCACAACGGTGACGGATGTAGGAAAGTAGGATCGGTACAAGGTGCCCACTTTAATTAGTGGACAGCATATACCAAGCCACCTTCTCACAACGGATATCCCATCCACTGAAATAAAAATTCCATGATTGCCTATGGGATTATATTTCGGCGGACGGGGTATCCGTCACTGTTGTGATGGAGTAATCCATCCGCCGAGATCTACATAAGGCCCATAGTCAACATCAGGAGCTGTTAAGGAGGTGGCCCATTGTATCCATCGTGGATGTAAGGCTTTTACATTAGGAACGCTTGCCTTTGTGACAGCCTGTAAGGGTTGGAATGGGCGTTTCCCCTGAGCCAACGGTCTGTCCTTTATAACAGCTGTCTGACCTGCAGTCAGTATTGTTTCTGTTGATGCAAATGCATTTCAGCATTAGAGTATAAATTCAATTTATAAGTAATCAGCACAGTGTCACCCTCATTGAAGGTGATATTTGTATAACCAGTGGACCCTGTAATTATGCAGATCACCAAGTTAGTTGTGTTGGCACGAGTGTGTACGTGCATAGATACAAGCAGGTCAGTGTGCCATGTTCTGAGAATCTGTGTGTGTTCTGATGTCCAATGTGTACTGGAGAAGTCAGGAGAAATTAAATCGTAGAATGGCTTAATCCATTGTGCACAGTTTGGTATATATGTTCTACCAAAGTTCAGAAAGCCCAAAAGTGATTGTAGCTTTTTTTATAGTGTTTGGTGGTTGCAGTAGTACACATTTCTCTAAGAAATGTGGTGCAAGGCGTTTGCCTTCCTTTGATAACTCGTATCCCAAAAATAGGACACTGGGAAAAACAATTTTTGTTTTTTGAAAATGTTATTTGTAGCCATGTTCAGCAAATCACAAAACTAAGCGATCTACTCTGGCTAAGTGTGTGTTCAAGTCATCGTCCGTGAGTTATATGTCATCAATGTAGGACAATGCTTCTGAGTCAATTTCTTGTAGAATTGACATTACACTGGCAGCGAACACACACCTGTACTGTTCCTATACCCCTGTGGGAGTCGGCACCCCTAAAGTGCTAAACGCTGTTACGTCTCTACTTTCAGGTGCTATGTTTTGCCAGAAAAACCCATTGGAAATGTTCAATCTTGTTTTATATTTTTTGCGAACTATGTTGTTCATTAGAGCTGATTTATGTGAATTTTGAATTGCGAAAGGTCGTGTATGACTGTTTAAATGTCTATAGTCTAAACCAAACGATAGGAATGATCTGGTTTCATTACAGGAAAAGGTAGATTATTCATGGGAGCTACACAGGGCGCAATCACGCCTTGGTATTCTAATTGTAAAAGAATTTCCGAGTGTTTTGGTTTATGTTTATTTGGGTTTTGTAGTTGCACCTGCGGCTGGACCTTATGGGTATGACATGATAAGGTGAATCCTTAAGCCAGCCTACATGATTGCGGTCTAATGCTAGGGCTTGTGCAAGAGCCCATTCTCTGTCATACGCGTGTTTAACAACTTCAGGGACAAAAACAGAGTAGAAACGTATGATTACATCCTCCCCTTGTGGGACTTTTAAAACAAACTCAGGTGGCCAATCTACCTCAGCCATGAGAATGTCATAGGTGTTGATTTTTTTCCTAGGACATTATTTTAATCGTATTGAGTATGTCACCCTTATTCTGGATATCCAAATCATAAAGTCTGTCAGGAGGGCTAACCCGCTGATCTGGTGTTTCAACTTCATTAAATTTATTAGTTGCTCTTGAAACCAGAAACTCTTGAAGATTTGGGGAAGCTATTGTGACCTTTAGCTGTCTAGCAGTGTCAATGCCCACATCTTGTTCTGAAGGAGCATTCTCTTTATGTGTGGCTTATTTAGTGGAAATTCCTGCAACTTTCTTCTTTTTAAACTGGGGTTCTATGTTGTGGAAGTTTCTCTCCTTTTTTATGATGATGTCAGATGAGCGTTGTGAGTCTGTTTTCAGTTTCACATACTCTTCTTGTCTACGCTCACTTTGTCCCCTTCTCTCGGAGCATTTGTTGGATGAGTCTTGAAAGGAACGAGAAGGATGTGTATTAGTGTACCGATACCTATCAGGCTGTTTAAGTGTATCACAGTTACGCAAATAATACTGTTTTTTGAAGGACTCCGGTTGCGGAGATCCAACTTGTGTTTCTCTTTTATCCTTATTTTTGTTTTGCCCCAAAGGTTTTTAGAAGACTCGGGTGTCAGTTTGGTATTATCTGATTCAGATCTGCCTTTAAGCTGTGGCTTATTAGGCCTGGCTCTTAAATTATCCTGACTTAAAAATGTATAGCTTTCAGCAATAATTTTTGGTAATTTGCGCTCTTGATCCACAATGGGAACCGGCGCGAGGGGTTGGTGTACTGCCAGAGCAGCTGCCTCCCCTTCCATATTACTTAAAATAATTGAGGACACTGTGGCAAAATTGTCAATTAATTTAATCTCCAAATCCAGGGCAGGGACAGCCCTATATTAATTTTGAATCTGCTGTCCCACCTAAGGCAAAACAGCAATTGATGGTTTACCATGTGTTATGGTATAATTATATGGCAGCTAAGACTGTGCCCCAGGTGGCACAATCTTCTATCGGGGGAAGCAAACAAAGTGGTAGGCACATTGTGAGAATTCTATGTTTAGCTTGGGGTCCCATATGGGGAAACAATGCTTCAAGCTGGTTTGTATTTTGTGAAATTCAAAACGGAATTTCCTCCCGCTTGGTGGGAACTTTATCCATAAATACTTTGATAATAACAGGACTTATTGCAGGCACAGCCAACTGTGGCTGCACAGCTTGAACATCCCTTGCTGGGGAAGTTGTTATTGTCCGCATAGCGAAGTGTGTTTGATGTCTATATAGCCTAACAATTCCTGTGTAAAGGGTACAGAGTTCTCCAATATTTAATGGTGCTAAATTTGGGTATGATGTATAGCCGGTTAGGATTGGCCAGGTTACCCCATCATTGCTGAGAGGACCCAGTCTTACATTATTTAGTGATGTGGAAGGGCACATTGGAACCACTTCTAGTGTTCCTGAATTGTTAATGGTATTTTTAAATATTTATAACCTCTATATATTCAGAACACAACATGTGTATTTGTAAAGCGCACGTTCACCCAGAAGGGTATCTTGGCGTTGAATAACAGATGCTTATTGCTACCCAACGGTACTCATGTTATCGACCGCAGAAGGATGAAAAACTGAGTGGGCCCACCGAGATTTGAACCTCTGACCATCAGCTCAAAAACAGGCCCCTACAGTGGACGCATTAGTCCACTAAACCTCCAGACCTGGCTAATATGCAGGTGGAAGTGCAAGTGAAAGTGCTGCTTCAGTGTATGTATGAAATGTTTGTGTGTTAGCATCTACTGAAGGAAAGGTAACCCAGGAATAAAACACTTCGCATTTATAAGCTTTGTGTGCCTCAACCACGAAGGTAACATCTCCACCTCCCCACAGGGAGACTTTGTACCAGTAAATGTGCTGTAACAGCATGTCTACAATTAACAGGAATGTTAACTGCTAGCGCCATATTTAAAGAATGGAATTCAAATAGAGGAAAATACTATAGTGGGGTAACCCATTTAAAGGTTCAAGGTTGAATACCTTCAGCGGGAGGAGCAGGCGGGGCTCTGGGGGCTATGAGATGGTGTACGTTGGATTCTGATTACGTTTATATGGTCGATATTGCGGGATGCACCCCATGGATGGACTGCAAGTTATAATGTATGCGGACATTATCAATATACACACTGTTATTGTGATCTGCTACTTGGTTTAGTTTGTTTGACACCAATATTATTTCATATTGAACCATGTACTCCTGTCACAGTTTGATAACGAGTGCATCGGGCGTCATGTACAAACATCCTTACTCGATTATATTGCATAATGTGCTTATTATGACCTAAACATCAATAACAATTGGTTAAAAAGAAAAAGGCTGAACACCTTCAGACAAAAATTGGGGTTACCTATTAAGCTGAGGAGGATTAATCCCTAACACCACGGTCATCTCCGTATATATGGTGAAAAGGAGACCTTGGGCATACGGAAGAACTACTCAGGAGATCCATTAAATAAGTGCCTGACCTAGAAGGTTGGTGGCTCCATGTTATACGGTTCGTAGTAGGTCTGTGTATCAGGTGAATATGAATTCAGAGTATATGGGCTTAGTCCACATATACCATGAGAAAATGTTGATACTGTTGTGAGGTTAATAGGTACTGTGCACAAACACTTCCATTTTACATTAGTAACATCAACAACAGAGGAAATTTAGAGAAATGCCCGGCGCTAGTTGCCAGATCCCTGTTTTCATTTCAGGGAATAGTTACACATTAGGTTATGCAATGAGAAAAACACACTCTTTGCATCTTAAGTGTCCAATGCAAAAAAAAAATATTATCGTCCGTCCTTGTTCAGACACGAAACAAGTTGTCTTCAACTTTGGTAGAAGTAACATTTGAAGTACATCATATGCTTGATCACAAAATTCTCTTCACACAGTAGTGGTACAGAACAGCCAAGCCAACACGTGTTTCGCTAAATTAATTCACTTCTTCAGGGCTTCAGAATTTCAGTTCCTTCATACTAATAGTCTTATCATCTCTTGATAAAGGGATCTCAGATTCATCCTGGCAATATGCACTGTATAATATAGACTTCCAATATCAGGAAAAACGGCTATAGCCTTCCATCGATACGAACACCAGTCAGTTATTCCACTTCCATTTTACATGTTCATGTTTAAAGTTGACATCTCTTCTAACGATGACTTTTAGCACACATTTGCTTGCGCGCCCGTATGAGATAGTGTACTCAGAAAAGGCTTGCTTGCAAATACATTTCTTTGGGCAGGCACATTATCATACCTTAGAACATTATGTCCAAGGACTGGGTACACTGTCCAAACTGCCCTTATTTGCTGTTGTCTGTTTGGCAACAGCTCTGGGTGGGTAGAATCAACAATGACGGCCAGACCAGAGCTCAAGCACAGAACAAATGGGTCCAGTTTTATTATATAAACTGCACCAAGCCTTTGTTCGACAGAGGAGAACTTCGATGGATTGTTGTAGTCTCCCCGTGCCTGAATTCTGGCCCAGGTGAATCTCATCACCGTCCTGAGAAGGACAGCAGCATGTTCTACACCAGACTGACTACCTGATGGCATATGCATGCATGTGAATGGGGAGTTAGACCACTCTAAGGTATCTGGCAGAATTGTTTCCACCCTATGATCTCTAGGTTAGGCAGTGCTAGGTCGGAGTACAATTATATGTATTCATATAATCAATGCAAATTTAAAATGCTTGAATTATTCATCTGCTTTACCATTCTTGTAATGCTGGTTATTATGCTTTGTTTTCTTCCACCAATAATTGCAGCACACGTACTTTACACAAGAATCCATTTGCTTCAATAACTGTTTGAAATGCCAATCTGTGTATTTCTTGAGTCTCTCTTTGGGCATGCCTGAGTTGACAATGAAAGTGTAGATCGGTTTCCACGATTTCCTTGGGAATTAGGGTTGTCATGTTCTGAGGTTGCAGACACTATCAGGCACCCTGTGAGGTTTAGGGGTCCAGATGGTACACTGTGAGCTAGCCAGGAACTAGGTCAACATATTCTGAATGTATGAGAGAACTCAATCCACATAGCTTTGACGCTTATGTTGCCCAAACGCAGTCTTACTGAATTAGTAGGAACAGTATTTTGAAAATGTCACTTTAAACAGTTAGCATTTTTCTGCCTAAGCCAAATGTGCCTTTCTACCAGTGCACAGGGTTACATGACTGTTAATAGCTCTCCTGCGGTGTAATGTGTATTCCTTCCAGACAGGGGATGAAAGACTTAGGTGTGTGGAAGGGTGATCGTCTCATGAGCATGATGGCCTGGGGTGTTGTACGCAGCCCTTCCTGAACTTCAAGAAGGTAGCCTGACATCCATCTGCACCCAGGCCCTTTCTGACTTCTGAAGATGCTTGCCATGTCATTGGCAAATGCAGTCCACACATGGACCTGCCTACCCTTTGTCTCTCTAAACAGATTGGAGCCAATCCCTGGGAAAAGGAAAGAACCAACCAGTTTAGGATTAGACAACAGGAGTGTCTCCTGTTATACGGTTCCTACAAATTAAGTAGGACTGCTTATCAAGCCAACATGAACTTCAGAGTAGAGGGGCTTGGTCCACACATACCCTCAGAAATTGATAACACAATTACTAGCTAGCTAACAGTGCTCCGTCTGATCCCCTTACCTTACCAGGGTACCAGATGGTATCATCAACCTCGAACATGACCACTCTCATTCCCGAGGAAATAACGGAAACAAATCTACTTTTTCGTTGTTACTCTGCATGCCCAAGGTAAACACAATAAAGATACGAAAATGGGGTTTCAAACATTTATTGAGACAATCTTGTTCTTGTATAAAAGACATGAGCTGTGATTATTAGGCAGATGAAACAAAGTATTGCAGACAGCATTCCGAGAATGGTGAAAAATATAAACAGTTCAACCATGATAGTCATTATGTTGTTATACTCTTATCTATTACTAGCTACACTAATAGCATAGTGGGAGTACCCTTTTTTCAGATCCATTGGGATAGCCAAACCCCCATACCTGAGTATGATGTGCCAGGAAACCAGTCTGGTGTAGAACAGGCTATCGTCCTTTGCAGGATACAGGCCAGATTCAGCAGGGCTGCAACTCAGTCACAGTGCACCGTGTGCCACGGTAATCCCGGCAGAACTGCTCCTATTTCGAATGCAGTACAGAGGCTGTTAACATAATAAAAGCACCATTCATAGCGTACTTCGTCAAAGATGCAGAGCTGATGCGATGGTTTGTCTGGAGCCTTAGAGCTGTCTCCAGGCAGACAACCAAATGCAAGGACATCGCTGTCTATGTGCCTAGCCTTGGACAGAGTGTACGAACAACATGATAGCAATGCTTACTAGGAAAGAAGCTGCATGTATGGTAACTTCTCAGTGCATTCTGGTGTTAGTGTAAAACATGTAAAAAGTCACAATTATAACAAAAAGTCAAGCTAAACTGCGAAACTAAAGTGGAGACTCAGGGCGGGCCCTAATATACTTCAATGCACTTCCACACAAAGGTTGGCACTGGATATAAAATTGGAACTCTCAGAACCTCCCATCAGAACACTGCTGGAAATGTGGAGGCTCAGAAGAAGGACTGCCCTGCTGTCAGAAGCCTGAAGGAAGACTCGACCTGCTTGCATTGAACCCAGGACCTCAGAAGTGACTCCAATGGTCAGTTGGTTGATCTGTTTGAACTACAGGGAGAAAACTAGCTTCTAGAGCCTTACCTGCAACTGCCGAGCTGACCAGTATCAACTGAACCTGCTTGACCCTGCTGCTGGCCTCTGCCGGAGTCAGTCATAACCCCCAAGAGGTGCCCCTCCAGGTGCTGGACCCTTGGCTGGTGTTAGAGTGCACTGCTTCAACCCCGAAACTGCAAGGACTGGACTCCAGGTGAAACACCTGAGGTTCTGGGATTTTTGCGTCGAAAAGAACCATCCTCGGTCTTCTCGTGAATGCAAGTGGACTTTACCAAGGCCAACACAGTTCCTGCATCTGACTGCAGGCGCGACCTTCCCTGATACAGACCACAGATTTCACCGTCCGGAACACTTCGCATTGACAGCATCTGCCATACGTTTCTCGCCAATGAACAGTTCTGATCATCAACCAGCTCTTCATGCCAATGGTGAAAGCACTGCCAATGTGAAGTTCCAACCGAGGCCTGAGACTTCCAGGAGCCCCTCTCCTGACAAGGATTGTGCTTATTATTTGAGTGGGGCTTTCACCCCTCTCACTTAATAGCCCAATTTCATAAAACTTTCCTCTTCAATATGCACCACACCCACTCTACACTGCAACACCTTAGGCATGAACCAAATAATGGCATAATCACAGCACATAAACCCTTGATAGCCAACACGTGTTGTTCTACCAAGAACAACGCATAAAAACAGAAGTCTCCTATGGCTCTGCATATTAAATGCATCCAGACAAATAACATTCATAAATGCACAAACACACACTAGAACTCCTACCCTCACTCCCAAATGAGCAGATGTTACACCCTTCCAGACTATAGTGCAGTTTAACTACAGAGAACTATTAAATAAAAAATACTATTGCAATGACAATAATAAGAAAAAGATCTAAAAAATGATCAACCATCAACTTACTGAGTTAGGAGCTGAACCTTATAAATCTTAAAACCCAGGTTCTTGTCATTGGAGACTGAAAAAGGCAACAGCTCAAGGGGTTCTGGCCATAGCTTCTTACACCAGCAGCTCTCCACCTTGAATTATTCAACTTGAGGAAATTGACAACCACCCTGGCCAGAAGTAGCTGAATGATGTTCTCCCACCCATCTAATGGAGTAGGTGAAATAGTGATCAACTCTCAGAAAGAGTTCATTGTTATCTGAAAATTAGAACCTTGGAATGCTGGGAGGCCAATTGGAAACAACAGAGTGCTCCAAAAATCTAATGGCCGGTAGAAGCCCAGAGCTCCAACAATCCAATGTTTGTTCACAGCTGTTGCTGTGAACAAAGGCCTCACAGAGCCCGAGGTGATTGAAATCCCCTCGGACTCTATGAGGTTTTATTTGTTAGAACATTCTGCCCTCTAGTGGCGGAATGTTCTAATAGCAATAGCAACAAGACGGGGGACGGGGAGCTATTAGAAGGTCTAGAACCCTTGTTCCCAAGAATAATTATGGAAATACTGGTATGGTAACCTGTCCTATAAGAGTGTTTTTTCAGGGTGAAAAAATGGCACAGGTAAGGGAAACTTCCTTTTTAGGAAGTGATGCCCTCACACACCTGTGAGGGTGTCATGCTTCATCCTCGGGCTTAGCTCCTCATGGGGTCGGTGCTGCAATGCCCCACGGGCCCAGAGAGAATGATTGCCAGCATGTGCTTACATAGAATTGTACGTCAGATTTGTACCAAAAAAGGGCGTAAACCAGCTGCTATCATTTGATACCAGTGTGCATCCTCCCAACCTTGGCCAAGGGTAGGGATACTTATTTTCACTCATTTTAGTCCTGATGAAACGCCACAGATCCCTCCTGGACCATTGAGGCGTGAAACGTGTTGACCTACACAACCTGCACACGGTGCCTAATTGTTTTTCTTCAGTACTAGGAGCTAACAATTAACACATTGTTTTTATCTCTACCAAGGGGACTCCGTATTAAATTGATTTTCAGTACCCCTTAGGTATTGTAATTCACCTTTCACTCACGCACACTCATCATCACGCCTATTCGATTAAAAGATCTCCGCCAAAGAGCCCTCTTGCGGGGCCCTTGGGGTATTGCAGTGCAGACCCCACGAGGAGCTACGCCCGATGATGAAGCATGACACCCTCACTGGTGTGTGAGGGCATCACTTCCTAAAAAGGAAGATTCCCTTACCTGTGCCATTTTTTCACCCTGAAAAAACACTCCTATAGGAACAGTTACCCTACCAGTATTTCTGGCATGTTCTAATAGACTTATAGCACTCCGTAGCTGGGCTATACCGGCATTAAAGTCCTGCTCCCTTGTTAAAGGCCCTCGCCTTCAACTCAGGCCTTTAACGCAGGAGCAGGCCTTTAATGGCCAGTATAGCTCGGAATGGTGGGCTATAAGACTATAGTAGAATACCTTGAACTCGAAGGAGAAGTTGTTGGGCATGCAGGTTGAGGAGGATGGGGACAATAAGGCCCTTTGAGGAATTTCACAAGTAACTGACAGCACAGCTGAGTAGAAGGGAACATTGATAATATTCACTAAGAAAGGACTTGAAACAGTGTAAGGCAAGACCAGCAGCCATACTGCTGCAAGATGGACAGCCAAGGAGGAGTGATTGTCCATATAAAAATACCCAGCAGCACAAAACTAAGCCATCATTGCTAAAATGTCATAGCTTCAGTATAGGAATCATAAGACATTAGGATCACTTGGACCAGCAATGAACCATGATTTTTTTTTCTGCAGCAACATGGCTGCAGCAGATAGTAAAATAAAAGAGATTAATGTTTTTTTCTGACCCTTCTGAAGATAACTTGGTGTTTGTCCCTACCCAGGGAGTCTTCCTAACGTGTTGCAAGCATCCAATTCTCTTTTAATGCATTCCTATAGCAACACTGTAACAGGAAAGGGGGCCTTACACTTTGCGTTTCCTGAGTCTAAGTCACAATAAGTCTTTTCTACTTGTTACTCTCTACTGAAGAAGGAAAAATATCCTGAAACACATTTATAGAGATACACAGCATTGGCTGCACCTACAATGATGAAATCGAAAGACTTTCAACTCACATGAGTGTTATCATACTGCATTTACCACAATGCATCTAGGTTAATTGAGTGCTGGTATGCCAGGCAGTGTGCTCCCTCCCCCTTCTGTGATTGGCTCCTTGTTGAGCTATTGGGCTGCTGAGTCCTGGATTGCATCTGCCCTTTGTAAGCTACACAGTAACCTACGTCCTTTAGTGGCGATGCATAATAGAGCGGTAATCCTGCAGTTCAAGTTGAGGAACCTTTATCATGAACTGCATAGTCCAAGCAGTACAACATTATTAGCATTGATAAGGGAGAAATTGATACTTTCAATCATCTATGGCTCAGCTTCATTTGAGGCAAAGTTAAACTCAGACTTAGAATTGTTTTCTGCAGCAATCCACACAATGTGTAGTCTTCTGCAGAGTATGCCCCATTGCCAACTAAGACTGGAGTTTTGTTTGATAAATCTTGGTCTTTAGTAGACCTTCAGTTTTTTAAATATTGCTTCAGGAAATTGAGAGGGAGAAGCTTTGCAGAATCTCATTTGGAGGGAATTGAATGTCCCTGCCAAAGTGCATACCTCTAATGGGATTGTTAATTTGCACAGAATATTAGATTTATTGGCCATACAAGAAGAATGGCAGAGCAATCCACAATATGATGCATTCAGAACAATCGCCAGAATGTATTCGTACAATAGAAATGGTTGAACTCAGCAAGCTGTTGCTTGTCATATTACTCCTGCCAATTTATACATCTCCAGTTGTTTAGCCATACATGGGGATGCATTTAAAATACAAGGTTAGAGTCAAGTTTTCCAGGCTGAGATTCCTCCTAGCTAAACTTGCCTCCCTGAAATATGACCTTAGTGCCCTTTATCCCAAGTACTGCATGTGTTGCAGAGGATGTGGTTTCTGCACTGAGTCATTAGAGCACATCATTTGTAGCTGTCCTCATTTGCTAAACCTGCTTGGAAAACTTCTAAACCCCTGCTTTCGTAGACTGGGCACATGTTCAATTGAATCTGCTTTATCGATGTGCCTGCGGGGTATCGATAGCCAGATAATCTGCTGATTGGTAAAATATATGGACTCGGCAGTGGCAGAGCTTAATCATTGTGATAACCGGTTGCATTGTGCGAGCTGTAGTGAAAGATACTGTCAATCAAGTGGCTATCAAGCCGCCAGCTTGAGTTGGTCTAATTTTCATAAATCCCCATCTCTTTTTCCTAGATTTTAAGTCTGCTTAGACCTATTTGAATTTTGTTCTTGGCTTTTATTGAATGAAAGAGTAGAGAAATCGTGTTTAAAATATATATGTGTGTATATATATATATATATATATATATATATATATATATATATATATATATATATATATTCGATGATTATTGGACTATGACTTTGAATGATTACTGCGGTACGATGCATGTGATATCTTTCAGACTAAAATATCTTATAAATTTATAATGATTTTCATCAATCGAACAAATAATGTATTCTTCTTTAAAAAAAAATGCCTTTAGACTGTGACCCGGTGCCATTACCACTGTACTAACTAATAAACAATTTTAAAATACTGCCTCCTCTTTGGTTAATGCTTGTAAACACTTTGCTGCTGCTTGTGTATTGAACATAGAACATTACCAGACTACCATATCCTATTGCAAAGCTGTTCATGAGACTCACTGTCTCCATCATGTATTTGGGTATGTAGCATTCTACCTATTATATAACAGAACTATGTGAATATTTGTTAAAACAGGCGTGTGACTGCATTCATATATTCGCTAGTCAACAGACACTGATTGGGTGTGTGTCACTATGTACATTTTTGTACACATAATATCTCGTTTCTAATGTAAGGACTAACATGACAATATCACTTTCCAAAATAACATGACAAGCTTCAATTGGCAAAGCTACTCATCCATTCATCCCTACGAGAATGTCAATCTGTAATAGCACGTGATGGGAATTAATATTGTGACATCATTGCAAAGATGACTAACTGTTGAATACCCATTCAGCCTCACGGACGACATGAACACACTTCCAAAATCGAAATCATTTGGAGGCAAACTCTCTCTGTAAATAGAATGGATCCATTCTGCGTGTCTCGCAGTTTAAGCTGGACATGTCTCTTTATTAAGGAAAAATTGTTGTGCTTTGCATGAGCCTCCGCTGGTCAATATTCCTCCATCTTTCCTTCCCTCTGTCAATAATTCTATTTGGATTTTGTTTTCGTTTCTTTCTGTATATGCTACAAACACACAAGCTCACCGGTGTGTGATACACCCTGAACCTGACACATTCATGTACTAAATCCCCTTGTTAATGATCATAACTAACACGAGTTTCACTCAGGAGCTCAGGTTAAATTGTTTTACATCCTAAAGGACTAATGGGTATACCATGAGTTGTCACTGTGGGACAGCTGGCAGTAGACTTAACTTATGAAACCATTAACTGTGTCACGTATCCTTGATAATGGGGGTAGGTTGAGTATAAAAAATAGAAAGCTACCATAGTGTCGGAAGGGCCGAACTAAGGCCCTAATTGCAATGGCGCTCAGTCGCATTGGGCAGGAGACCATCTGACAATGATTCAGCGGTCCCACCTGCCCTAGGCTATAATGATAAGGCTGCCAGCACGGCAGTCGGAAAGTGCTTTTTTCTACTGCAGCATAGTGCTTAAAAAAGCACTTTGTGCACATCCATGCACCGTGTCAGGCACCATGTGGTGCATGGTACACAGCGCATGGATGTGTGAGGGGCACTACATGTGCCCCCAGGGCTAGTTAGCAGTGGTCCACGGTGGCCCTGCTTGGGGACCACAAAGTCCGTTTCCGTCTGCCTTTTTATGGCGGTCAGACTGCCATGAATAGGCAGTCGGCGAGGGACAGCCTAATCCCAACGGCGGTGCCTGCGCAGACACTGCCTCCATTGTAGGAATCAGGTTCCGACCGCTACCCCGACGGAATCTTGGAGCCTGTCGGAGGCGGCGGTCTTTCCCCCGACCTCTGCAATCCGACCGCATGCATTAAAATGTGGCGGTCGGACCGATGGCCTGTCTGTTGGGCGGACCGCCACTGACGGCCTGTCGGTGGCAGTCCGCCCGACATCGAAATGAGGCCCAAAGTGGACAGCCCTACCTATGCCATGCCACCTGGCTTTCAGGCCGCAGATGTTTTAGGTCGCAGAGGTTTTCCCAATGGCAGAGCTGGCAGTAGCTTTGTCATCAGGAAACTTCAGAACCTCCGAAGGAGGGATAGAATGTGTTGATGTTGCTGATATGTTAAGATCTTTATCTTCCAGACTGAGGTGACATGGGGAATGCCTCCGCGAAGGCACCCAACGTTGTCATAGGATGGAAGTGAAGGAGAATTAAGATGAAAACAGTCTGAGAATGTACTGCCCTGGTAGAACTCGGGAGAAGATGGTAGACACAAAAAAAGGCCCAGTACACGCTATACGTAGCTGAATAGGGGCAAACACCAATGTCTTGAAAAGTTGGGAAAACAAAGTCTGCTGGCCTAAGAAGCTGCGTCAAGAAGACAACAAACCCTTGTTGCTCCAGTCTGCAATGATGACATGGGTTATACGATTAGTAAAGATCTGTCCCTGAAACCTCAGATGCAAAAAGTGATGTGCTCTTATCTTTTCCATCTGTACCTTTTGCACAAAATGTTTTTATTTACATCACCTCAGTTGAATGCCATGATCACTATTATGCCTGGACTATGGCAATGCACTTTATCCTGGTCTGACTGAGTCCATAGTCAAGATGTTGCAGTGGATACAGATTCTGGCTATTGGCTGCCCTAAATGCTGAAGAAATTTGACCATGTCTGGGAAGCTTGATGGATCCAGCACTGGATGGTGATGAAGCAGTGATTCACTTCACAATCTCCAGTCCACTGTATGTATTCACTACAGGACAGGGTCAGATATCCTGAGCCCCAGTGAGGTCACATAAATCCTAAATTATATGCCTCCTGAGAGTCCTTAATTTCAGTCATGCGCATTGCAGTGGGAGAGCGTTTATTGTGTTGGTGCCTTACTCCGGAATGACCTGTGGGTATGTGTCCTTTTGATGCTCATCTTAAGTTTAGCAGGAGTGAAATCATATCTCTTCTGCTAGCTGTGTGTACAAAAGGGTGTATCTACTCTAACTCTTAAGAAGAACACAGACACATGACTTAATTTAGGAAAGAAGAGAGAAGACAGATCCCTGGCTTCTAAGGACACAAGAAGGCAAGAAGAGCAGAATAATAGTGGAGAAAGATGGTGAGAATCGCACTATATACCCTTGTGGGTGATTAGCTGCGCTTGATAAGTCGGGTTTGATTGATTGATTGACTCACACATAAATTGACTAATCTAGGAAAGTCACAAAAGAGGCCTCAGATATTTTCTCTGGCATATGAACTTGAGTCTCTCAATATTTTGTTTGGAAGCATTCCAGCAGACTGTGGTTGGTATGTATCCACTTCTGGACACTTGTTGCCATTCCTGGCATTTGGCTAGTCTGACTCAGTTCTAGATTTGCTTGTTTAAGGCAATAATCATTATATCTTGACATCTGAATGGAGCTGGTGAAATAGCCAAAGATGCCATTTTAATTTGTTTGGAAGCAATCTGAATGTGTACTTGGTGCTGTGTCTTATCAACACTCCCACTTGCATCCTTTCTGCGTGTTCTTTTAGTAAATTGACTACACCTTTCACAATAAATTAAAATATCCTTAGTGCTCAATATAGCTAAGACCAGACCTGGGTCATGCTCTGACAACTCACGAACCCAGCATCATGCACGGAATGTCACCTCAGTTGAACACATGAAAGAAAAGAGAGCACTGCAATGCAGAGCTGCAGGACGAGCACTTTGCAGGAGACGCGTTTAGGAAAGAAGAAAAGCAAGGGCCGTAAAGTGACTAGTGAGCCTGGTGACGTCTCTGCAAAAGGCGCCAAACATTTTACTTATAAAAGGACGTGGAGAGATCCAGCAAAGTAAAGCGGAAGCCCAGGCCGGAGGGCTGCTGCTAAGAGCTATTTTTATAGCCATCTAAGGGAAGAAACTGAGTGTAGCGAGCAGACCTAACACTTTCCAGAGGGGTGCAAGGAGTGGGGTTTTCCCCCAGAATTCTTTTTCTGTGCCAACGTGTGTTTTTTTTTTTTTATTACACATGCTATCGCAGTTCTAATGTGAGGAGTAACATGCTGTCATCACTTTTCCAATAACATGTCAGCTTCAATTGACAAACCTACTTATCCATTTAGCCTAAGGGAATGTCAAGCTGTGATAGCAGATGATTGGAATTAGAGTCTTCTGTCAACATTGCCAAGATTACTAATTATTGAACACCTGCTCAGTCTCACGGACGTCATGAACACACAGCGCATGGGCAGTGTGGGCAGCTGCCCAGGGCCTCGCACTCAGCCTACCAGCATGGGCCCCCGCACAATTGCAACACCCCACCGTCCCCAGGTACCCCTCCCGATCAAATTGAAAGAAAGGCCTCTCTTTACAATTGGGCCCATGGGAGGGGGCCCTCTCCCTGGGCCTCTAAGGGATGGTGTGGGAAGGCCTAGGGGAGGGGGACAACTCTCGGGCTGCCCATTCAGAGACTCCACAGGACGCCAATTGTCAGCACTTTAGCCCACACAGGTTTAACTCTCACCTCCCAAGCAATTCTCACACCTTCAGTCCGAAATGGGCTGTAAAAGATGTGCTTGTAGGTGGCTGAGAGGAGGAGCTGCGCCCAGGAGGAGTCTGCACAAAGCAGCTTCCGGAGCCCTGAACGTGGCATTTATGTAAATGTCAGGGGCCTCACGCCTTCCCTTTTGCCCAGGGCCCCGAAAATTCTAGAACCGGCCCTGTGAACACACTTCCAAATCGAAATCTTTTAGGGCAAACTCTCTCTGTATAGAGAATGGGTCCATTCTGCGTGTCTCGCAGTTTAAGCTGGACTTCACTCTATATTATGGACTAATTATTTTGCTTTGCATAAACCAACTCTGGTCAATATTCCTCCATCTTCGCCTCCTCCTGTTATGAATCCATTTGGATTTGGCTTTTGTTTCTTTCTATATATGCTACAGACACACAAGTTCACCAGTGTGTGATACCCTGACCTAACACGCTTTCATGTACTAAACCCTCTTGCTATTGATCGTAACCGACAGGAGCTCCAATCTCAGGTGAAATTGTTTCATATCCCTAAGGACAAATTGATGTTTTAAACGGTTTTTATTAACATTTTACACTGAGGGGCATATTTACAAGCCCCTATCGCCACCACAACGTCACTTTCCACTATAGTTGTGGCGGCGATAGGGGCTTCGCCTTATTTACAAGGCACTGTTAAGCCACTTAACGTGGCTTAACGCTGCTTTGTAAATAAGGCACCCTCTCACGCTGTATTCAGCGTGAAAGGGGAGGGCAATGGGTGTTGCTGTGGCCGTTCCACCGCGACACCTATTGATTTTGATGCGGCCCCATATTTACAAGGGTGGCATAAATATGGGGCACCGCCAAAATTAAGACCAGGGAAAACCTGGTCTTACCCTGGTGAATCGAGGAGAAATGTTTCATTTCTACTCGTTTTTGCTGTTTCCGTGTGTGCTGCATTGTGCAGCACACATGGAAACAGCAAAACGCCAATGATTGTTTATGTGCAGGAAGGTGTCCCTTCCTCCACATAAACAGTCATTTAAAAAAAATGACATTGTGCAACTTTTATGTGTGCTGCATTAAGCAGCACACATAGAAGTTACTAAACGCTATTTAAAGATTGTTTATGTGCAGGAAGGGATACCTTCCTGCACATAAACAATCACTCCTCTCAAAGCAGGCACCCTTGCACTATGGTGCAAGGGTGCCTGCGTCGGCGCTAGGCAGCTAAATTGAACGCCAGCGCAGGGGGAAACGCAGAGCTGCACCATATTCTTGTAAATATGGTGCAGCCCTGCGTTTCTAAAGTGACGGAGCATGTCGCTATCCTTCTAGGCTTAACGACACTCTTCCCCACTTTCTTTGTAAATATGCCCCTGAGTGACATGGTATCAGTACTGCGCATGTGTCGCTGATATAGTACACTGTTACATCATAGACCACAGGAATGGGCTCACAGTGCAGGTAATCTGCCTCCAGCATCTGCTATGAATCTTCCCATTCGCTCATTTTAATCTACATTATCAATAACTTTTTCAACCAGTACGCTTGCCCATTTCATTCCACTCATTATTACCTGTACACATTGTCCACTCACTCATACTCCCTGACAGTATCCAAAGCCTCAAGTTGAGGCTACAACTGCATTTTGTTTTTTTTGTTTTTTGCAGTTTTATTTAGCGTGAACTCAATCAGAAGGTATTGGAGCACTTTACATGAGCACCAGTTACATTACACAAGGACACATTCATTTTTGGTAAGAGCAGGAGATTAAATGATTTGCGCAGAATCACAGGATGTTGAACCGACGCCGAGACTCGAACCAGGTTCCCCAGCTCCAAAATCGGCAGTTCTGGCCGTTACGCCACACACCTGGGATACTCAGCTATGAGAGCCCAAGTAGCACCCACTGGCTTCCGTTTAGCACTTCCAATGAGTTCACGCCCCTACCCTATTGTCCTCTTCCACAAAGGCCGACATCACTTCCCTCCATAAACCTGCTATGGGCTTTTTACAGACTCCTCTCTGTACCTCTTTCAGCAAGGCAGCCCCCTCTGCTACAGTCCATCCCTCTACCTCTCTCTTCCGTCTTCAGTGTGGTGGGCCTTCCGCTGAGCTCCAATGTAATGCTGTGTCCCCGCGAGCCATGGCAAGAGGCAGGTCCTGGAATCTGTTACCACTTTCTTTTCCAGTCTATAGGGGTACAGTCCCAGCATCCATATTTAATAACTCCCCTCTATTAAGTATGCACTCCATGTCCTCCACTACCCTGGCCCAGAATCGCTCAATAGTTGGGCAACTCTCTACCATATGCAATAAGTCATCAACCAATAAAAAGCAGCATGGGTACCACCTTGTATCCATCTGCCTCATGACGTTCACTCTATGAGGAGTAAGGTATGTCACATGGATATAGTTGAACTGTTGATATTTAAATCTAGTGTTCCTGAAAACCTTGTGTACGCACTCCAGGGTCTGTTCCCATTCCTTCTCCCTAAATTTCCTGAAGATTCCAGTGAATGATAGTCAAATTATCCCTATGCAACATTATTTAGGGTACGCTGGTGTTACTGCTACCTCAAATCGTAACCTATGTTCACCATTCATTTAGCATTCATTTCAGTCCTGCTTACTGTCCCTGTGTCAGGATCAAGGGATTACCACCTCCAACAGTGCCACTTAAACAGGATTCTGACGGTTAAGCTGTTGTCTTTTATTTTCAGGTTCCACCTCCCATCCTCATTGCCACATTGAAGTAAGGGTTCCGCATGACTAGAATGGGTTAAAAGTCCAGGAGAAAAAGGCCTATCTCATGATAAGTATGAAAGAGGCCCCAGCTAGATTGTTTAAGCACCATTTTCCCAGTAGTCCTCAAGCTTTGTCATCAGCAAATCTGCTCGCTCATTTAGCGATCAGGGAGACCTCATTTAAAGGTCAGAGAGACCATGTTTGCCAGTGGCAAAGCCGCTGCTTCCCCTACCATCGAGAAAAACCCAGCGGCTGCCTCAAATGGTCAGATTTTCTCTTGCACATGACTACCACTTACAGCACTGGAGGACCAAACATCAAAAGACAAAAGAAATCCTTAAGGATTGGTAGAAAACTGGTAGAGTGTCAGGGACATTGCAATATCTACTCAACCCATTCCTCTTACTAAATGAAGTGACCCACATCCCATCCTTGCACCTCATGACCCATCTAAAGCCAAACAGCATAGATCCCACCCCCTCTTCCCGAAGCCCCTCCTAATTTCCATACAATAAAGAGGAAGGTTGACCACAATACTCCCTATTCCCTTTGCCTGCTTCTGCAGACAACCATTACAACACGATTTAGCAAAGGACAATTCAAGAATACAACCCCTGTGAATTTAAGGTAAGCCCTGGGGCTATTGGGCTCTCTGGGGTGGGCTCCAGGCTTACTCTATTGTCCCATGGTAAGTTTGGTAGTTAGCTGTACAGACTACTAAGGGTGAAACAGGGAGATTACTCTGGGATTCCATTGAAGGGGCAGTGACCCTTTCTAATAGAATCCTGTGGAATTATTCCAGTTTTCGGCTTGGGGGGGCCCTCTTGCCACTTTAGACCTGGCTCTTCGACTGAACCGCAGATCCACCCCCCCCCCCTCTTACCCCACCCTCCTCAGTGCCTTGAGACCCTCACGGGTGAGTAGCTGTGCTTTACAAAAACACTGATTGATTGATTGACCCCTTCTCAGCAGCATCACACTTATTTGCAAAGGGAAGCCTGGCGGTTGCTTGAGACTGCGATCTATTGAGTGGTAGTTGGGCCGCAGGTTAAATGTTTTGCTTCCGTGACCCCAATTCAATTATTGCAGTTTTGCATCCTTTATTTGAATTGCTAAGCAGGTTTTGTATACTTTCACCTGTGCTCTACCTAACCGGCTTTCATTCAGGCGTCATCCTTCCTGGCGGACCTACAGAGGATGGCACTGGTTTCTTTCCTGAGAAGGGGAGTTGTGCGCCAGACTGCTATACAAAATAACCAAATAAAAATAGAGAAGGAATAAGTATACAGTGTTTCTTTTTTCAATGGAAGCAGCAACTGGGAATTTAGCTAACTAAGCGGCTGCACCCAGGAAAGTCCGTCCAGGGTTTCGATTCCAGCCATTTCAATAATTTTTTTTGAAAGGCTGATAATGTATAATTAGAAGCTTTATATTTTTATCGATATTATCATTTTTCACTTTAATACTGGCTGTATTTTTTTATTTTTTATTGAGGTTTGTTTATTTTAAGAAAAGGTGACTGTCAGGCAGGGTCCAGGATGGATGCAGTCTTTTTGATGCTTTATAAAGTATCATTCAGTAAGCGTTCCTTTGCGCTTTATTATGGATCACATGAGACACTTCTGTAAGAGACATGACTGCTCTCAGAATGACGGTGTTGCCTGGAAAAAAGCACAAGGAAGAGGGTGAGGATCCTCTTTCTCTCCCCGCTGATTTTAGGCTATCAGATGCAATATTTGATTTCTTCTTTGACTCTAGAAATCTAAAGAAAATGGCAGCTCTTGTTATTCTCCATCCTCTCTTACATCTTCTGTTTATTCAATGTTTCTCCATCCTCTCTTACATCTTCTGTTTATTGGATGATCATTCCATCTCCTTCAGTATCATCATCATCTTCACCTGAGTATGACGAGGAGGATATTCAAGTACCTAATTACTTTCCAAAAAGCAAGTTTTTTTCATAAATCTGAGCTTCCCTCACTTTTCAGATATTTTGGTGTAATTAATAGATTCCTATGGATGAGGAGTTATATTTCACCGGTTCAAGACTCTTTCAACAGTTACCGTTTCAAGCTTTTTCTTTTGAGCCTCTCAATGGTGTCGATTTAAAACTCTAGTCACCAAAAATTTTCTTCTTGGTGCCTATAGCGTCAGCCCGACAATTGGGTGAATTGGGCTCTTTGGGGCACATGCATCAAGGCAAAAACCGGTCGCAAACGGGCAGATTCTCAGAATCTGCCCCTTTGCGACCGGTATTTTTGCATTTGAGATGCATCATCCCAAATGCAAAAATCGCAAATTGCGATTGTATTTAAGGAATCACAAATTGCGATGCCTTAAATGCAATTCAAGATTGCATTTAAAATAGCGAATTCGCTATTAGGGTCCGCTAAATACCGATAATTTAAACCTGATGGTAGTTAGCGAAAACTTTGAAAAATGCACTAAAGTGCATTTTTCAAAGTTCCAGGTTACACACACACATGCCCTTGGGGCATGTGTGTGCGCAACATGGGTGCACATATCAATTTCAGGGGTGCAACAGGGTGTCCTTTTGGCACCCTGGCACCCTTGAAATTGCATGCGCAATTTGCGAGTACCTATTGGGTACTCGCAAATTGCGCATGCAATTTCCCATTCATTCCTATGGGCCTGTAGGCCCATAGGAATAAATGGGAAGCCATTCCTTAATTGCGACTCGCAATGTGCGAGTTGCAATTAGGGAATGTTTGGGAATCGCTATTTTTTTAGCGTTTCCTACATGCATAGGCTTTTGCGATTCCTTAATTGCGATTCCTTAATAATCGCAATTAAGGAATCGCAAAAGCCTACTTTGATGCATGTGCCCCTTTGTTTATTAAGCCTCCTTACTTACGGATCTTTCAGAAAGATTAGTTCTGAAGGTGAGTCAGCACTTCATCTTAAGTTGATGTCTTCTTCCCATCATGAGCAAGAAATAACCCTTCCTTCTTTCTTTGCAGTACACTCTACTCATGAGGAAGAATCCTTGCATATGATGGATCCTGTGAAGGCAGTAGAAATGTATTTGACAAGGGCACAGGATTATAGAAAATGCGAGAATTTGTTTGTTAGATATGGCATTTCTCTTCAGTAGATGGATTAAAACTTGGAGCGTTGTAGCACATCCTTTGAAACTTGCCGTCTTGTCAGGAGTGGTGCAAGACTGATCAATGCGTGGAATGGCTGCTTCATGGGCAGAGGCTTGTGGAGCCTTGATTGCAGTCATTTGTAAAGTAGCCACTTAGGCTACTGCATCTACATTTGTCTCACATTATAAGTTGGATGTGAGAAACTGAAAGTGTTTGGAGTGTGGTTCCAGGGTATTAGTGGCAGGTATAACCTTCTTTCTGTAACTTATAGATTTTCATTAAATTCGTTTTTGCATTAGTTTGGGAGTTCAGTCGTTTTTTTCGAATCTCGTTGCTATTTATCGCCCTGATATATCATCATATAGTAAGTAGTGGTACAAGAAATGGGTTCTGGGAGGAGATAATGATTTGGTTACTTACTGGTAACTCTGAATACCCCTTTCTCGTACCAATACTTATGGCCCTCCCGGTTCTGATTGCAACCTCAATTCCCTCTTTTAGCCTTGAGATGGCAGGTGGTATTGCATGCCTAAAGGAGGAGCTTAGGGGCGGGATCTATGTCGATTGGCTTTTGCATGATTCATGTGGTGATTTGATTGGAGGTGGGACACTTCATATAGTAAGCATTGGTACAAGAAAAGGATATTCTGAGTAATGAGGATTACTGTTAAGTAACCAAATCATTTTTGTTTTGTGCTGCATAGATTAGGCAAAATTTTGATCAGATCTCAGACTGAGTTGAGTATTGTCTGCATAGCAGAGTATCTCAACACAAGTAACAAATGAGCTCACCTACGACCTTATTATGAGAGCTCCAGATGCATTAGTGGTAATTCAACCCCTCCTCAGCTAACAATACTAGGGGTCCTCTTAACTCAGGGGGTGTGGAATTAACAGGGATTCTGAGCTGAACTCTTAGAATTTCCTGAAAAATGAGGACTAAATGGGAGAATTGGTAATTATGTGTTCAGTTCCCGCGTAGATCCTCAATTTGCTCTGGTATTTCACCTAGAGATTTCAATTGGTTTCAGCAACCTGAGAGTAACATTAGAGATTGTGGGGTTCCTGCAAATCTCATAATTCTGATTGGGCTGGTAACCCCATTTACTGGTCCCACAGGATTTAAAAGGACCACATAATGAGGCCTAAGTGGTTTGGCCTATAGGTTGAAGAGGATGGGGCAGGCTGTGGACCTTTGAGAAATGTAACAGGGTAACTGGCAACATATGTGAGTTGAAGGTAGAGATTGGTAGTACCTGAGCCCGCTCAGTGAGAAAGAACCTGAGCCAGGGTAAGAGGGTAAGGCAGGCTTGGAGTCTCTGCCACTCAAAGACAGTGAACTAAGATGGAGTGGTAAACCTATTCAATGCTGAATCATACAGAGGTTCTGTCTATTCATGCTCATCTCTGGTCATGTGTAGTTCATTGAGAGTGGCCACAAGTGCTGATTTGGTCCCATGCATTGGACAGAGTCCAGCATGGACCAGCCTATGAATCCGTGACATTCAGAAAGGTTGTACAGCAATTTGGCAAGCTGTTTTCTTCATAATCTTTGCTATAACCAAAGTGTAATTAGTATGTAGTTAGTTGTGGCCGCATGATATCAACAGAGTTACTTTGACAGGGGTCACCACTCCTCTCTCTCTCTCAGGAAACACTGATCTACATTATATAGTACCCCTGATACATTCTAGAGCAGCCTCTACAGAACCTGACTTGTTGATCAAATAATATGCTATAAAAAAGGGTCACCTATAAGTAATATCATGCCATTTGTAGTGAAATCTCAAACAAATTCCAGATAAAGCTCTGATTTGCCTTCTTTCTTCTACAGATCATCACTTTAGTTTTCCTTGCATTTAATTTTAGGTGACTAACTTTAAAATACTTACTAAACTTAGCTAGGCCAAACAAGATACGGTCATCATCACAGTAGAGGCTGCATAACGTCTTGGGGACAACTTTTGCGTGTTCAGTCACTTTTAGCACATTATTAAAAAGCTGAAGTTGGTCTAGTAGCACACCCAAACCTTACAAGTTGAAAGTCAGTATTTTGCTTAGAAACGTGAAGGAGTGCATGGAGGTATCAGCTATAAATTTGAAATTTAAAAAAATAAAATTTTACAATGACACGCTCTAAGCTCAAATAAGGTTTGACAGGACTATTTACAGACATGCCCTGTCGTGCTTGTTCAAAAAACGTACCTGTTTTTGGACGCTTCACGCCGCGTAACAGCAAACAAACCGGATTTGGCTGCCTACATGGGCTTGGACGTTATTTAAATGTGAATTGCTTGCGAAGAGGGAATGATGGAATTTCAAAAAAGAAATAAGAGATTTTATGATAAAATTGAGACCATATACGGGCAATCTATGAGAAGTTTGACGTTTTAGATAAAGCAAAAGAGAGAAATTCTGGCCCTGACCTTTTGATATCCTAGTCAATTTGTATGCCGACTACATTTTAAGCCCTGAAGAAGTCTCAGTAAAGGGACGAAAAGCATTAGCTACAGGGAATTTTATTAAAAAAGCAGGAGGATATAAATAAAGGAAATTTGGATAAAAAAATCAAAAAGAAGTGGGTGCTCTACATAATAATTTTTGTTGCATCGTGATGTGTATATAATGAACTGAATGTATGGTAGGTGCTGATCACTTTTTCCAATTGCCTATGTTGAACTTTGTTCCTGTACGGGAGATTAGGAGGCTGGTTTCCCAGATCAATGCACCACCAGAGAGTTCATACTTTCTGAATAGTGATAGGTGTGATTTGATTGTCTCACCCTCATTTTTGTAAATCATTAAAAAGGTATGTGTGTAAACACAGCCCAGCAGAGCAAGGTAAATTTTTCCAGGTCACAGTGCAAGGAAATTAGATTTGGTTGAAGAGCTCCCTCAACCGAAAGTATATTTGACCATTTTTGAGTGACAGTCTACAGAAGAAGGTCCCCTGGGCAGATGCAAATTAAGGGTTCTTACCGAAGAAACCCCGTTGTAAGTAGTCTTGTACCCAATGTTGTTCACATTTCTATGAAATTGCTGAATTTTCTTCAGAGCTTCTGGCACTTACACGTTGTTCTCTGACTTCCTCATAACTACTGAGATTAGATGAAAGTCTATGGCAACTCGAGGTGCACAAACTGGAAATAAGGCATTGGGCTCCACTTGTCACGAAAAGAAATGTAGTTGAGTGGTTGCAGATATTTCACAATACGTAACTGGCCTTGAACAAAAACCTAGTTGGCCGATTTGGTTACCAAAGTATCCTGGACTTTGCTTGGCAATACCGTCACAGGATGTCATGGAGCTGCAGGAAAGAACTGCTAGATTAGCCTAGTAATCTGGGTGCCAGCAGTTTCTAATCCCAGTGCTCACAAAAGGCCTACCAGACAGGATGTTGTCCCATCATGAATGTCCACCTACTTAGAGAGCTTTTTTACTAAATGGATGAAGGGCTGGCAGGCCCAGTCTTGAGGCATGCAATTTTAATCCTCAAATGAATAATTCATGAAGGTGACAACCTGGTGACCTGAGCGAATGGCAACAAATCCTCACACTATATATGTGAATTGGACACTACAGTTTTGAGAGGCTTATTAAATCGGCGAACCCCTAACCAGGCCACCATAATAAGAAAAGAAGGTAAGAGCTGTGAAAGGTTTGTGCTTTGCTTAGTGTATCTGTGGTAACCGCTGCAATCTTTCTTGCTAATGTTAATTGTGGTGCCGCGCTCTGCCAGTTCTGACATGTAACGTACACTCTCATGTTTGGCATCATAAGCAAGAAATTCTCAAGTTGCTTGCTCAGCTTTGAAAATTTACATTTTTGTATTATTTTGAAAGTTGAATGTGTACTATCCCATGTTCAATGTTTGCATCTGTGAAAGCACTCTTTGTTTCAGGTTTGGCCACGGGATCACCATTATACTCTGCCTATGAAAACATATACATTTATCCTGTGTACCTCTGTATTTTAGCATTACATTCATGCGCAGTTCTCTCAAGCAGTACCCGTATGGCGAGGAAGAGGAGGAGGGCAGCCTGGGGACGCCGCGGTAAACAGGTAAGTGGTTTTTACTTTTTTTAAATTACTTATAACTTATATCTTAATAGGGGGGTGGAGGCGGGCGGCGTAGCGGAGCTCCACGGAGTTCCACGGAGTTTGTTTTCAACTCCGTGGCCCTCCGCGTAGCCCCACTACGCGGACTACGCCCAGGGTTAGACTGGACACCACATGACGACCAAGGTGGAAGGTGCTGAAGGAAAGGAGAGATTATCCAGGGGGCAGGTGTGGAGATTGGCCCAGCCTTCTACCCGCACAAGGTCAGACAGTGTTAAAATGGTCAAAATTCTGAGATGTGAAGTCTGATCATTGTAACTCTTTTAAGGAATCAGAAATTATCATCTGAGTAAGTAACAATGCGGCAAACCAATTTGGGTAGGTATGGGGGTAGTCCCAGAGTATGAGTAGTTACAAATATGATGCAATCCACAATATAGAGCAGGAAGCACTAGAAAAGTGTGGCAAGTGGAAGAGAGGCAGGAGTGGCAGGACTCTAGCACAGTCTCTAGCAGATTCATGTGTGATTAAAAGAGGAATGCTAAACCAGATGCACTGGAACCTCTGCGAGCCTTGACAGGCTGTGGCCAGAGAATTTCTAAAGCAAGGGGGTCAATGGATGAGTGTGAAAATTCTCTGCTATTGCCTTCAATGAGAGAAGACAGAAAAAGAGCCATTAGTCCTGCCTCTACCATTTCCGTTCTACCCCACCCCCTCCATGGGATGAGCTGTGGCACAAGAACAGCAGACCCCTCAATGTTTTCCTGGTTGTGAATGTGAAAAGAGTATAGGGAAAGGGAGCAAAGAGGTCAAAGCAAGAGCAAGCCCAGCAAAGGGGAGTCCCACTCGCGTGATGTACTATGAGTATGGCAAAAGCACAAGCAGGTATATAAAACAGTGGACTGGGCTCACTAACAATGATGGGAAGAAATCCTTTCTGGAGGAAGGTAAGTTTCAGTGGTGGGCGGCTGGCATCTACGGGAGGGGTGTGTGTGCGCTAATAATATATTTTAAAAAAATGTGCATGCTAATAATATATTTTTAAAAAACCACTTACCTTACACAAACACGATGTCCTCCAGTCTGGACCTCTTCTTTCGCAGGAACCGGATGCAGCAACTCCCTTAGGCAATCCTGGTGCTGCTCTCACCAGCATGGGAGCAGCGCTAGGATTGGTGGGAGCGGCCTAACTCAGCGCTCCATAGCACTCTGGAGGCTTTGGCTTGCTCTAACCCAGATGTCTTAAGACAGCTGGGTTAGAAATGTTTAAAGTGCACAAGGCCGTCACATGACGGCCAGCTAGAACGACATTAGCACTTTAAACAGTGAACAGCCAGCCCACCCACCTCCCTGCTGCTGTCACTCAGCAGCGGCCCCGCTCCCGTCCTCGCTCTCTGTTCGAGACGGGGCATGAAAAATAAAATAGTAATAAATTACCATTTTATTTTTCATCGCTGGGGCTTTGGGGGGGTTTTAAGTGGGGTGACGCTCCTCCACTCCAAGGGAGGAGCCGCCCCTAGTAACTTTGATCTAGAGCGCTTGAATAACCTTACAAAAAGCCTAAAAGAGCCTAAGAGTAAGGTATATGCTGATCAATAGGCGGTCTTCATAAACTGATACAAGGAAGCTATCAAAGGCAGATATGAGTACCAGTGGCGTAGCTACGGGTGGATAATGCCAGGGTACACGCCAAAAAGACAAGACCCAGTCCTGTAGAGGGCACGTCTCTCCCAAATGGCTACAATATGAGTACCAGCTAAGAACTAAAACATACCTCCATCATATTTTTTCACACTTCAAAGTGATTTTAACAAATTCTTAGTGGAGTGTTAAGTGATGATAAGATGGAAAGGAATACTCTCATTAATTGGGCAAAGTCTGGGGGAATAAAGCCCAAAAGATGGGGTTGTTGCAAGACTTTGCCCTACTGAGTTCCATCAAAGCCGAGAACCTGTGATTGCATTGGCTGATGCTCTGTGCAGTGTTAAATGCAGTTGTCAGAACATCCCCAGTAAATGAAACAATGTCTGCATAAAAGTTGCAAAAAGGGATCTCCTGCAGACATTCTTGGACACAGGTGAATCATGGTGGAGCCTACCTGGGCATCATATAATTTTTTTATTGTAAAGTCTGTTTATTGAAAATAAAGCAAAAACAAAGGCCAAACAAGTGGATGTCTCAGTAAGAAAAGCACCAAAATAATATCACCATCCAAGATGCACAGCAAAACATCAGTAGAAAGTCAACCCACCAGAAGCATAGGCCGGACTGTGTAGAAGAGTATCAATCCCTCCCTTACAAAGTATGGCAAATTGGAGAAATATAAAGCTCGATACCCTTCCAGGCCTCCAACAGCAGAGTAGTGTTCCCAATTCCAAGGGGGAATATATGGGGAGAACTAGGGATCAAGAGCTATGCCATAGTCCGATCAGCCTGTGAAGAAGTGCATCATTAACACAACTGTACATACATTAGAGACATGTTAAGCTTAGCCGTAGCAAAGGTAAGACCTTCACATCGTGAAGAAGTGCCTTAAACTGTAAGAATACTAGACAACTATCTCCACTGTTATAGAGACAATGACTCACAACAAAGAAAAGAAAGGAGAAGAAATCCAAGAAAAAAGAACAAAGGAGGAGAAACAATCAGAGGGAACTTCCCTCAAAGGGGGAGGGGACAGAAGCCGGATGCGCTGTAGGGAGCTAGGGCCCAGGTTGGGGGCCATAGGGGGTCAGGGGGTGAGAGGGCATGTCTGTTGCGTCAGGTGAGTCATTCCGGGGATTCTGGTTTCCGACCCCTAGAGAAAGGCTCCAGGGAGTCTTCAAACAGCTGCAGAGCACGTAGTTTGGGGGGTGCCAATCAGGAGTTTTTAGTCTTGGTGAAGTGTCGTATAAGTGGCTGCCAAATGCGCTTAAATCGTGTCTGTGTGGTTAATGTGGGCTGTAAGTAATTCTAAGGCTAGGACATCCCACAACCGAAGAAACCAAATGGCAATGGGGGGAGGGTGTGACTTCTTCCAATATAAGGCAATGGACTGTCTGGCCGCTCCTAACAAATGGAGAATCAAATGCCATTCAGCATTAGTCATGGCTTTCAGCGTTCTGGGTTTAATGCCCAAAATCGCCAGTACCGGGCAGGAAGGAACCGGAAACCCACCACTTCTTTAATATGACTGAGGACCTCCTTCCAAAATAGTGTGAGACCGGGGCAGGACCACCAAATGTGCAGAAAATCCCCTCTATCACTCCTGCACCTCCAGCAGGTCGAGGGGGAGTTTGGGAACATTTGATGGAGGCGGGTTGGGGTGTAGTACCACCGTGTCATCAGTTTGTATGAGGATTTGCGTTGCGGTGTACTCCGGTACACCCTGGGGATGTCCCTCCACAGTCGGGCCCACCCCTCAGGGGGAATGTCCTCGTCCAGGTCTAAGGCCCAGCGTGTCTGATAGCCATGGGACGTGGGTTGTTGAGAGTGTTGTAAAACGGAATAGGTTTTAGAGATCAGACCCTTTGACCCCCTCAAATTTGCGAACCAAAGATTCAAAGGGGGTGAGTTGTCTGGTAGCCTCCCGAACATATGTCTGGGAGCTAAGCCAATGCCGCAACTGGTAGTATTGCATACGCGCCCCTTCCGAGAGATGAAAGGTTTGTCTGCATTTTACAAACGTACGGAAGGCGTTACCCTGAAAAAAGTCCTGAATAACTCGCCGCCCCTCTACCGTCTATGCATCAAATGCCTGAGGTTGCAAGGCAGGGGGGAACATAGGGTTACGCATTATAGGTGTGTTGGGGGAGGGAAACGTCGTTAGGCCCCGGGATACCGCCAGTCTATCCCAGATCTCCAAGACCGTTCTCGTAGGAGTAGCTATGTATGCGCTGCGGGGGCGAGCCCCACGCGGGAGACATGCTAGATCCCACAAAGGTCTACAGGATACCGCCCGGTCCAAATGGAACCAATGTTTCTCGCTTTCACGAACTATCCATTCTGATATAAACCGGAGGTGACAGGCCCAATAGTATTCCAACAGGTTGGGACAGGCGAGGCCACCCCGGCTTCGGGGGAGCATAAGGATCTTATTAGAAAAGCGAGGACGAGATTTCCCCCATATAAATTTGGTAAAGTCCCGTTGCAGGGCCAAGATATCCGCTTGTGGTATGGGGGTGGGGAGGGTTTGAAAAAGATAGAGGATTTTAGGGAGAAGAGACATTTTAATGGTGTTGATTCGCCCTAACCATGCAAGGGGGAGGCCTTTCCATCTACGCATTTCCTCCCGTATGGTTTTCCTGTATCTGGGCCAATTAGATGAGGTCCAAGTCGAGAGTGTAGGGGTCAGATCCAGGCCCAGGTATCGAATCAACACATCGATCCACTGAACCGGAATCGAGTCCCGCAGTTCCTGGATTTCTGAGGCCTGAAGCGTAAGATTAAGGGCGTGAGATTTAGCAAGGTTGATCAGATATCCAGAAGCGTCTTCGAAGGACCTTAGGAGCGTCGCTACAGCAGGAAGGGAGGTCGGTGGAGAGGACAGGGATAGGAGGAGATCGTCAGCGAAGAGGGAGGCTTTATGCTCATAGCCACCCATGGGAATACCCCGTATATCCTGATCCCGACATATAGCAATTGCCAGGAGTTCCACCATGAGTGCAAATAGTAGGGGGGAGAGCGGGCACCCCTGTCTAGTGCCGCGGTGGATAGGAATAGGGGCGGTAAGATGCCCATTAAAACGAATGCGAGTGGTGGGTTTCGCATAGGGAGCCATCAGTTTGAGATCAACCCAGGTCCCAGACCTACCTTCTGAAGAACCGCCCTGAGAAAGCCCCAATCCACGCGATCGAATGCCTTTTCCGCGTCTAGGGACACCAGGCAGGCAGGGATATTTCTGAATCGCGCTTTCTCCACCAGATGGGCTATCCGGCGGATATTGTCCGCTCCCTGATGGTGACGAATAAACCCCACTTGATTGGGGTCGACGAGACCCGGAAGATGTGGTTCCAGGCGGTTCGCCAGGATTTTCGTATATATCTTGGCGTCAGTGTTTAACAGGGCAATAGGGCGAAAAGAAGCGGGCAGGGTCAGGTCCTTTCCTGGTTTGGGAATAAGCACTACTTCCGCCTCATTCATTGTGGGGAGAGACCAGAGCTATCAGTGAAGCTATTAAAAAGATGGAGCATATGGTCCCGAAGTTGCGGGTAAAATACCAGATAAAACGTGACCGGCAGACCATCCGGTCCCGGGGTTTTGCCTACCGGGAGCTGCTTCAGCGCTTTGGCTATTTCATCGTGGGTAATAGGGTCGTCTAGCAATTTCGTGAAATAAGGATCAATAGGGTCCCAAGGGCAGGAGTCAAGAAAAGACGTGACAGTGTCGGGTGAACAAGGAGCATTCGCGTATAGATCTCTATAAAAATTCTCCAATTCAAGGCTTTTGTCCGCCTCCGAGACGGACCAGGTACCATCCTGCCGCTTAAGCTTAGCAATGTGAGCTCGTGTAGTCTGAGCCCGAAGTCGCCGTGCCAAACACGCCCGACCTTATCCCCCCGTATAGAATTTCTGTTTGAGGGTGACTAGGAGCCGCTTCGCCTTATTGGTGCGCTGTAATCGCAATTGGCCACGGAGTTCGGCAAGAAGCCGCTTGTTGCGAAGGGACGAATGCACGTGGTCTTTACGTTCTACGGCTTTAATATCTCTAGAAAGAGTGGACTCAACCAACCGCGCCTCCCGAGTCCGGGCAATTGATATGGATGTGATGACCCCCTGAATAGTAGCTTTGAAGGCGTCCCATCAAACATCTTCAGGGGTATCAGAAAGGAAATTGGCAAGAAAGAAAGCCTCAATCTCCTTACGGATATCCGCCACATCCACAGGGTTTCGGAGGGCCTGGGGGTGCAGTCTCCATCAAGGTAGGGGTTCCCTACGTGTATCAGGGGGTTGAAGTGCGAGCAGGACGTGTGCATGGTCCGACATGGATATATCAGAGAGCTTCGCATTACACAGCATTTGAATCAAGGGGAGCGAAAGAAAAAAATAATCTATACGAGAATACGAGTGGTGCACGTGAGAAAAGAAGGAGCAATCCCGAGAATCCGGGTGTAGGTGTCTCCAGGCGTCAACTAAACCGAAGTCAGTGATGGCATTCTGCAGTGTCGCTGACATCGCCCCGGCTGTATGATGCGCTTGCACAGTGCGGTCCCACTCTGGGTTCCAAACCAAATTAAAGTCACCCCCAAGGACAATAGGAGTGGTTAGTGACTGCAGGAGGTCCCCAGGGTGCACACGGAGAAACGCATCCTGATTCTGATTAGGTGCATATATTTTAACAAAGGTTAAAGACCCCTGACCCCAGACCATGTGCACCTTGAGAAACCTCCCCCCGTCATCTGCTGTACTCTTGGGGGCCGCCGCTCGCCAGCCTGGCTTAAATCAAAATGGCCACCCCACCTGTTTTAGAAGAGGAGCACGCCCAATATTGAATGGGGTATCTGGGGTGGGACATAAGGTGGGTGTCAGTGGAAAGCAAGTGGGTCTCCTGAAGAAAAACCACGTCAGGATCCTGTTGGAGCAAATATCTCCACACCTGGCGGCGCTTATTAGGGGAGTTCAGCCCTCTCACGTTGAGAGAGAGAAATTTAACAGGATTGGTCATAGTACAAAGAGGGGAATGCGTCTCACATCGCCCGCCCAGCAGTATCTGGAACCCACCCAACTCCCCCCAACTGTCACCCATCTCAGTAGAAGAGTTGGAAAGACAGCCCCGATCCCCCATCTGACAGAGCATGTTCTAGGAGGTCCCAGCAGGGCAACCCCAGAGAATTTGCGACATCCCAGTCCCCAAAATCAGTGCATCTAAGGGGAGAAAGCATACAACGAAAAAGGAAAGAGAGGGAAAGATAAGAAAGACAAAAACAGATGACCAACTGGGCCAAACAATTTCAGAGTCTATCGGAAGTAGCCGGAGTCACTCAGGTGGGCCATTCCGGAAAAGTCACTTTCCTGAGGGACTCTGGAGTGGGGGGGTGGCAGACACATAGAAGTGCGAAGGTCTCCGTCGCCTACATCCCGTGGCAGTGTAAAATAAGCAATGTTCGTTCCGGCCACCGGGCCATTCCAAGGAGATCGATCATATGGATTGTTGGAACACCCTCTGTAGGGCCAGATAGTCCGACAAGGAGGAGCAATCGTATCCCTCCGACATGTGCGGTGGACCACTCCATATATCATGTTCCATCGGGGCCAAGCCTTGTCGCCGAGAGCCAGGCAAGCCTACCAGTCAAGATTAGATGTGAGGGGTTTCATAGTTATATCGTGGGCTGGCCTTACCAGTAGGATATCACTCAGCAGGAGTTGGCGACTGCGTTGGAGAAGAAGAGCCACTTAGAGAGCGGATATGGCTAATGATGTCTTGCTTGGTTTGTGAGGATTCAAGTCCCTGTAGGCAGCGTTTCGATCGAGGAGGAAGGACAGTGGACCACTCCAGGCGAAGAGGTCCAATCCGATGCTCCCGCGAGAAAGAAAGGACTCCTCCGTCAGGGTCGACAGGGAGATGCAGGATCTGTTGCGCCTCTCTCAGCGAGCGGAGAATCCATCGCTTGCCCTCCCAAGTGAACATCAGCGCGAAGGGGTGGCCCCACTGGTACTTAATATTAAGGTCTCTCAGTTTATCTGTGACAGGTTTGAACTCTTTCCTCCGTCTGAGTGTGGCCGGCACCAAGTCCTGAAAAATTTGTATCGCTAGGCCATTGTAAGAGACCGACTTGATCCCCTGCACCTTTTTCAGAATGGCTTCCTTGTCTGCAAAGAAGTGGACCCTCGTGAGAATGTCTGGGATAAAGTCAGGTCGGTTGCGAGGGCCAGGGACCCGGTGTGCCCTATCAAGCATAGGCGGGGAGGCGTCCTCGTTCTCCCGGATGGCGTGTAGGAGGTCCGCTGTCTATACTAGGATGTCCTTCCCTTCCGTTCCCAGTGGAACTCCTCTAATACGTAGGTTGTTCCGCCTACTGCGTTTCTCCAGGTCTTCTTGTTTCAATTGTAGAGTAATGTTCTGATCCTCAAGGTCCGTCATCCTTTTCCAGAGGTTTTCAAGGTCCTCCGTCCTGGTGTCCATAGTGCGTTCGAGATCGTCGACTCTGCCGCCAATCTCCGTGACCTCCATACGTATGTCTTGGAGACCGGCCTTAAAGTCTTGTCGAAGTGAGCCAATCTCCTCTTTCATTTCTTGCAGAAAGGATGTCATAAACGCTTGAGTGATGGGCACTTCTGAGGCGGACTTCCCAGATGCCGCCACTGAAGAGTTGGGGCCCTCCTGCGTTTGAGAGGACGTCTTGGACCAGAGAGACGTGACCGGGTTGTCACGGGTGGTCGCAGCGTCAGAGTCTTTATTGGCCTTGTTTTTGGGCGGCATGTCAGTGGTTGCTATGAGAGCCGGGGGCCCGGAAAAGGAGGGAGGTCAGTCCCGCTGGACAGGGCTGCGGAGCAACAGTAGGCGGGGGTCCAACGCCGTTCGTTATGGGCGTTCCGTCTGCTGTGAAGATCAGACAAGGAAGCTCCAGGTAGCTCACCAAGTCAGAGGCAGGGGGGTTAAGTGCAATGGTTACAGCCTCCGAGCTGTAGGATAATCCAGATCCCGGACTGGGGGTGAAGGAATATGTACCAAAGCGTCCAGCTATCTCCCCTCTAGTCAATAATCCGCCGCAAGGGAGCTCCACCGAGGGTCCCCAGACACCCACCGCCAATCCACCGATAAAGGGGGCAACTGGAGGGTGTTCCCCCAGCACGGCCCACCGCTCAGAATGCGATGCCACAGGTATGGGGCATTCACCATGCATAGGGGGCACGCCTACAAGTCAGGTTCGGCCGTCGCCTCAATGTGCCCCAATGCAGAGTAGCCTACTATGCCTGTGATCTCCGCCAGACGAGGGGACTGGCAAAATTACGCACCCCTGTCCAAGAGCCTGCAGGGAGGTACACAAGTAAGATGCAGTACTTCAGGCCAAGGGATTAAATGGAGGCCAAACGCCAGGGAGGGGAGGATCCCTCCACATGCAGCAGGGGCTCCCAGGGCGTCGAGGGGACCCCCAGCCGGCGGCCAATAGGTATTCTTCAGAGGGGGGAGGCAGCACGACCGGCCCAGGGACAGCACACAGTCACCTCCCAGTCCCCAGGGCCCTCGCAGGTAAAGCGCGCTCCCCCACTCACTGTGCTCCTCGCCGCTTGTAGCCGTCTCCGGGGATCATGAAACCAGGCCCAGCGATCAGGGCCCTCTAACTGGCAGGTCCGGTCGGAGGCCCCTCCAAAGGAAACCGGGCAACGCGAGGCAGGCACTCGCACGGGGAGTCCCCTCCGGGAGATCCCCCGTGCACCCGACAGCCAGGCCCGGGGGGCGTCCCCGCCAGAGTCAGGAGCACACTAAGCCACAAGACGGAGACCTCCTAACTGACAAGGCCCTGGCGATCGTCGGCTGTGGCGTCGTGCAGGCACCGCAGAGTCCTCTCGACTGCGTACAGGCGGGCGCCGCAAACTTCAGAGTGGCTCCCCTCCAGGCCGCACGCCGGGCCGAGCAGCCGGGTCAGCAAGCGGCTCCCCTCGGTAGTGCCAGAGCACGTGGGTCCTCCAGCCGCGACCAGCAGCGCAATGTCTCCGGGGGCACCGCACCAGCACAGGAGGGCCCCCCGTAGAGGAAGATCGCGCTGAGCGCACCGGGCCAGAGTTGAAGCCCAGCGCACACGCCACCGCCTCAGGTTCCAGACAAGATGGCGCCGAAGAGGTCTGCGCCGTGGTCGCTCGGGGATCGCTCTCGCCCAGGGGCAGCGGGGCTGCTCCTCGTTCACCAAATTGGAGCCCCCGCCTCTCAGCAGCAGACTACTCACCCTGCCCCGGTTTGCAGACCCGGTGGCAGGGAATAACAGCGATCGCAGGACAAGGCGGAGCGGAGACCCCACGTCTCACTCCATTCGTGCCGAAGCCACGCCCCCGCCTCATATAATTCTACAGGGAAAATGAACCATGTTGTAGATTTATTGACAAACAAAAAATTGCTGCATCAACAGCCTTAGTTCACCTTAGCTGAGCTATTGTTACCGCTTGCAGCTCAATGAATAGGTATGGCAGGGGTCCCGCATAGACCTCATCCTTCGGATACCATGTGTCCAGTAGACTGTCAGTGCTATTTTTTCACCTTTCACCATCTTATTCCACACACATGTCATTCAGTCCTGGTTAGGTGTATCTATGAGAATAGATTTAAGACACAGCTTGGGAGCTATCTGTATTTATATTTTTTGCTTCATTATTTATGTAGACAAAATGCTTTCTCTCTATAGAACAGCATTGGTGTGGAAAAAATAATTACTTCCCCATTCCAAGTGGGCTTCAATGGAGGTGAAGGAACAATTGACCAAGCACTCTTAGTATATGTTCTTATCCTAGAATATGCTAATTTGGCAAAGAACAACCATACACAGCATTTTTGGATTTGAAGGACATGTTTTACTCATTTAAATGCTCACTTTGGTCTAAACACACTTATGCTAGATGCCTTGGGTATACTCTATACCAATATGACAGCACATACTTAATTTGGCCATAGAGGGGAAACTACAGATGAAGTTGAGGTAACAAATTGGGTATCATCAAGGTGGACTCTTGCCTTAATGTTGTTTAATATATGCAGATACAGACATGAAAGCTTAGCAAGTACATGCAACAGGATGGTCTTTTTGTGCCATGATTATTATATGCAGACATTGCCATCTCTTTAGCCCAGATGAGAATAGGCTTGTGAATCGGCTGAGGGTTTTGAATAGTTTGCCATAATAAGGGACCATGGGATTATTCAGAGTTTGGCAGATGTGGGGCATGTGCTAAAAAATGTCTGATGCCCTTCCCACCAAACCTGAAGTTCTTCCGCCCCACATATTTACATGGGAGCTGCTGGGTTCCCAACGGTGGAGCCTCAGTCAGTGCTGATTCAAAAAAACATTAACCTGGCATTCCATCCATCACTGCACCACTGGGCCACAGTGGCCATCTCATAAAGGAAAAGGTTGAAATGTCCCTGACATGCAGGGAGAAGGCTTCATATGCATCAGAGACATTTGCCTTTGGCTTAGCAGCAATAATCCCCTGCATCTGTGGTTTGTTGCTGTAAAGTAGAATACTAAACAAGAGGCTTCAAATTGTTCACACACTTGGCTATCAACAATAGTGAAAGTACACCAGATGCAATTGGCGATGCCCTTTCAATACAGAGCTGGCCGCAAGGCAGGCAGTGATCTCTAAAATGGCGTAAAGTCATCCTCCACAGGGGTGGAGCTCAGGGCCTCCACCGATCTGTAGACTTTCCATCAAATTCCAGATGACCCCTCCTGTTAATATTTCCAAATGACAAATTATGGTTCTGGGGAAAAATCATATAGTGGGCATGAATCAAATGAATTTTGAGCAGTGATTAGAATAAATCCCTTACTTTGATTATTTGGTAACGTTTTTTCTGAAACCAGAAGCTGGTCTCCCCCAATATGGCAGTGGGCAAGAACAAGCAGCTGACCAACGGAGGCAAGAAAGGCACTAAAAAGGAGATGTAAGTTCCCTCCATTCATGGCGTGGTGTTTGACCGACTTTCCTCTGTGACCCGAGATGGCTGAGTCAGGATGCTGGAAGTGCGGATTGCTGGGATGCGAGTTGGATGGGTGTTGAACCCCGCCCTCTTCCAGCGGCAGTATGACAACGGGCATGCGGAACAGAAGCCGGTGCAGCTTTATTGTTTGCAAGGCGACTCAGTGAACTGCCCTGGCCAGTGTGCAGTGTAAAATTGCATTGCTTATTGTGTTGTTGTTCGTCTCAAATGTGGCCAGGCCCTAAGCATTCATGGGGGTATATATACGAGTTAACGCCACCAGACCGTCACTTTTTCCGACGTTCTGGTGGCATCAACTCCTTCGCCTTATTTACACGGTGGCATTAAGCCACTTAACGTGGCTTAACGCCGCCTTGTAAATAATGCCCCTATTCTCACAGCACTTAGCGTGAAAGGGGCATGCAATGGGCGTTGCAGTGGGCGTTCAGCCACAACACCCATTGCTTTTTGACGCAGTCCCATAGTTATCAGGTATGGGGCAGCGCCAAAAATATCGCCAGGGAATGTCTAGTCTTAAGCAGACTATGGGAGGAGAAATGTTTCAAATTTTGCTCTTTTCATGTGTGCTGCACTCTGCAGCACACATAGAAACAGCAAATCGTCTTTGAAGATTGTTTATGTGTAGGAAGGTGTCCCTTCCTGCACATAAACAATCACCCGTACAGCGCAGGCACCCTTGCTACATGGTGCAAGGGTGCCTGCGCTGGCGCTAGGCAGCTTCTTAAGCACCAGCACTAGGGGAAACGCAGGGGTGCGCCGTATTTTTGTGAATATGATGCATCCCTGCGTTTTGAAACTGACGGAGCTTGGCATTACCAATTCTGTCGTAACACTGCGCTCCGCAAGTTTCTAGTAAATATGCTCCATGGTTTGCTTGCATGTGAAAAGAAGTTATGTTTAGCAAATACTCCCCACCCCAAAAAGAAGTAGGTTTTGCGTTGTACCATCAGCGTCTTATGCTAGTTTTATATTGTTGTCTTGCCAAAGATATTATAAATGCAAGACGTTTGCTAGAGTTATGCACACAGGATGTTTAAACTTTCGTCCTGTTCATTGTAAATGCTTGAGTTTTGAGTGCCGTTAAAAAAAGATGCAGAGTATGCGGCTCTAAGTTAATGAAAAAGTGGAATTTTACCCCTTTTCCGGATTGATTTCCTAAATTTGGAAAGGCTGATTCTCTTTTGGGTAGAGAGCTGCTGGTGGTGACGTGGGAATTGTTATTCCTGGTCAGCTGTCGTTTGCTAAGAGGCACAAACTTTTCTCATTTGTGATATGTTTATGTCGGGGGATTGATGCTATTGGCTTAACAAAACCACAGTCATGTTGTAAGACTTGCATTTAACACGATTTTGATGAAGCTGTTATGGTTTTTCACCTATACCATTCATACATTTGTTTCCTATTTTGAGGATCCTTTTTGATCTCTGGTGGACTACTTTATTTGCGTGTCAGGTGCCCGTAAGTACTTGTTAATCTGTTGCATGTTGGTTTGAGTAACGTTCTCTGCGGTAAATGTTAACATCTGCACAGATTCTCTAAGCTTTGGTATTTGGCAATTTATTGTATTGAAAGTAATTGGTCTGACTGAGGCTGTGCTCATTGCTACTGTGGTGATATAGATTGATGTATATAGGATAAAGTACCTACATTATAAGGATATTGCATGTTACAGAGGAATTGCATGACCATAGAGAGGAACAAGGCCGAAGTATAGCAACAGTTGAAAGACTGAGTTTGTTTAATACAACTCTAGATATATTACCTTACTTATACATACATATCTTCCATGTACTTGTGTATCTTTATATTTATTACCTTATTACTAATTCAGCATCTCCAATGCACTACCCTATATCTCACCTTATACCTCTGGCAATATATCATCTACCTCAACTCTCTGACTCATCCCAAACCTCAATCTACTACTCTCTCCAATGCGCTACCCTATTTCTCACCCTATTCCTCTCTCAATATATCCTCTACCTCCACTCTCTGACTACTATGATCCCCAAAATAACCCTTTCTAGACTTTTTCCCTACTCTACCCTTACTGTGATCCCCAAAATAACCCTTTCTAGACTTTTTCCCTACTCTACCCTTACTGTGATCCCCCAAATAACCCTTTCTAGACTCTTCCCTCCTCTACCCCTCCCTTGCAACATCTCAAACCTCTTTTACTATTCAAAACTCCCCAAAAAGCCTTTCTAAACCCTTACCTCTGACTGCCCCCCACTCCTCCCAAACCTCCTCTTGCTGCTATGATCTCCAAATTAACACTTTTTAGACCCCTCCCTCCTCTATCCCTCCACTATCCTTTTCAATCCAACTGACTACTGTCCACCACCCAAATTAATTTCGTATTTCCCTATACTAATTTACCACTAATCCTGTTTGGGTTCTGGAGTAGCCTGCTACTCATCGAAAAGAGCTTTGATGCCTCATCAGGGGCACCAAGCGCTATATAAATGCAACACCCTCCCTCTTCTATCCCTCCACTATCATTTTCAACCCAAATAACAGACTCACATGTCCACCCCTCAAATTAATTTCATATTTCCCTATACTAATTCACCACTAATCCTTTTTGGGTTCCAAAGTAGTGTGCTACTTGCCAAAAAGCGCTTTGACACCCCAACCGGAGTAGTAAGCACTATATAAATGCAATTTACAATTACAATTACAATTATGTGGTCAAATGCTAAAGTGATCGATTTAATCTGATAATCATTTACTGGCTGTCTTATACAAGTAGTAATACATATGTATAATGCAACAGTAGTACCAGCCTTAAACTGTGGCGTTCCTGTGGGCACAGCTCCTCTGCCCAAAAATGTATTACTGCGACTAGTCCTACTTAAATCAATGGAAACTGGGTGTTGACAAGTGAAATCACAAGCAAGCATATGACTAAATAAAGGGCTTGATGTATCAAAAACTTTTTTCACCATTCTGTGTCTTTGGGAAAATACGTTAGCACATATGATCCTATGTCTGGTATTAAACTGCACAAAAACATGGATGAAGCCAAAGATTTCTTTGCAACAATACGAGGCCTAACAGGTAGAGCAGGATTAGAATATCTACCCTGGTTTATGATTGTAAATTGACAGGCCTTGTCTTCTGAAATTGCAGACTTATTGCATTACCCCAAAACAATGTTTAAGGCTGATATTGTTGAAGGCAAGGTCAAACATTGGAATCTGGTTGCTCCAAATGATCTTTTACAACAAGGAAGACTCTTCAGTATGAGAAATAGCCAATTTGAAGATAAACGTATTAATGTTAATCGTATTTGAACTGCATACATCCCCCTCCCCCAGTACTGAGACTTTACACTAAGGCCTTCCTTACGAGTCAGCCATTATCGGATACGATAATTATCACAGCTGATAAAATCCAGCAAGTGCTTAATTTGAGCCGGTGTTTTCCTGTGCTCAGCACCGGCACTTAATCATCAACACCAGCGCTTTACATGAGAACCATTTAAGGACATTTATGGGAAAATTAAGTGATTGTCAAAGCATAGTGATTTAATCTACCTAATCTTTCATATTTCTTACTCAATGTTTGAACTTGTGTACCCAGCGCACGTCACAAAGAATAAAAATTAGAGTGCTGCGCTGCAGAGGGAGGAGACACATTGAAGGTAATAAAAAACACATATGTGATACGAGACGCCTCCGCTTTGGCCCCTAAGATAGCGCTGGCTTGCTGCAGGCGAGCGAAGCAGACAACGCACAGACATTTCTATTATGGGGTGAGCCAATTTAAAGAGCTCATCTCATACATACAAATTAACCACTGGTTTCAGCTGCTAATGTGAGCCGACACCGAGACTCAGGCCTGGTTCCACAGGTCCGAGGTCGGCAGCCCTGGCCATTGCAACACATTCTCACCCCACTTTCAGTTTTGATTTAGGCAGTGCTAGCAGGAGAAATGGGCTTGTGCAACTGCCTCCTGACGAGAGCCCCATCACTTATTTTTTTATAAATTGACCACTGAATCCAACACAAATGTGTTAGGAAATTATCGAGTGCAATAGTTGCTCTCCCTCATGGCTTTAAGTGGGCCGGGTACTGCCGGTGCTCAGCACCGGCAGTTCGTAAAAGCAGGTGCCGAGACGGGTGGGGGTGGACAGCTTACCTCTGCAATAGTATCATCCGTCACTGCTTTTGATGTAACTTCAAAGAGACTCATTTTTCAGTTTTATAAAGCGCAAACATGATCACCAGTTGCATTATACAAGGACATATTCATGTTTTGAATCACAGGATGTTGAGCCGCCGTGAGGCTAAAAGCTACTTTCTCAGCTCGAAAGTCAGCAGCTCTAGCCTTAGCCACAACCTCACCCACGAGAACTGAAGTGTTTTCAGTATTATACACAACAAAGTCATAGTTGTTGCTTATTTATCTTATGCGGTTTACAACCATTGACAAAGGAATTAGTCCTGGCTTGTTGTAGGTGTAATGTTACTTATTGTGTTATATATCTGGATGAATGGACAGAAGCAGCAAAATACCAGCGGGGCAGCACACTATGCTAAGTACAGATTTTTAGATTAAGTGTTTTAAGCCACGCCCTTAATTGCATCGGCCACGCCACTATGAGAGACCCCCCCAGTTTTTTCATCCCACTTAAAGCCCTGCCATCCCCATATTCTTTCAGCTGTCCTCTATCTACTGCTATTGGACTGGGGGAGGGACAATTTACCGGTCCAACAGATTTGCCCATGGAACTTTTTGGTTGACCCGGATTGAAGGGATGATGATTCGACATGCATAATCCCGCCTCTTTGTGACGGCTCCGTGAGCATGCGCTCTGAGGTGGTTAATTGGATGCACCTTGAGTTGAATGGTGGCACACCTAGCAGTTGTCGCAGGGTAGTGAACAATAGTGCTCTGAGGCTCCCAGGTACTATGCCTTCACCGACCGGTGATGCTGGTGCTTCAAAGGGTCTCTCGCTGCTTGGACTGCTCCCTCTACTAGTTCTTATTGTTTGATGAACAATAAAGCAGGGACCTTAACCTGGAATGTTGCGGGCATTACATCAAAGTTAAACAATCTGGATAGGAGGTGGTTCATCGGTCACTATTTCATCTTGTGTCTTCAAGAAGCATGGGCTGTGGGCACTTTTTACATAAATGTGTTTTCTTCATATTGCATTGACTCTATCCCCTCTAGTCATGGTGGGCAAAAGGGGGTTAGCAAGGGGTTTAGCAACATTAGTGTCAACGATCATACCATGAAAGAAAGGTGTTTTTAAGCTCTCAATTTTACCCATTTGTTTTACTTGATTGAGGGCGAGGTCACACAATTGTGTGTATTAATTTTAACAGCAATCTATACCAGTCTAGTGCCAGTGTGGTTCTTGACCTGGAACAGAGTTTGAAGAAGTTTCTAACTCTGGTAGACGAGAACCTATTCCTAGTACGGTGAGGAGATTTTAATGTGCATAGATGGGTTTATCCTGCCAGAGAGGTCTGTGTGCTTAAGAATGGTATTGGGACTGAAATGTCCCATTTAAGCATAATGAATATGGTAATGCATTAAACAGCCTTATGTTTAAATTCAGTTTTTGGCATGTGAGCAATTTTCTAAACCCCTCCAGCCAGTGGCGTAGCACAGGGGGGTGGGGGCGGCGGACCACCAGGGTGACACAAGTTTTGAGGGTGGCGGTCTCCCCCACCCCCTCGCTCGTACCAGCGGCCGTTGCAGGAATCGTGCCAGCACCCCACCCCCCCCGGATGTCCTGGGAATCCTTCAGCACCCCCCACTCTTATATGAGGGCGGCCAAAGCTGGGGCCGCACCGGGCGGCCAATGCTCTTGCTACGCCACTGCCTCCAGCCTTTGCCCCCAACATTTATTTATTCCATTTATTGGGATCAGTCATGCAAGCACAATAGATGTTGGCATGAAGAAACTGTGGACTATTCATAGCCGGTTTCTTGGTACATGTGAAGTGCATGAGTGAACCTAGTCTTTTTATCCTTGAATTTTAGGATGACAAGGAAGGTGGAATTTACAGAATGCCCCACTCAGGCGCTAGAGATTGCTAGAATGGTTACACAGTTAAATGGAGGAACATGATCCTGATAAGTTATTAGGGTCCACATTTATTGATATTGAAAGTCTTGTGGATTGCTTCTTAAATGAGAAGGTCAGCCCCAGGATATAATTCATGCCTACAGCCAATTAACTACGTCTATATCTGCAGCATTAACAGTAAGACCCTCTCACTGCCAAAAGAGACCCGTAGGGTGGTTTGATAAAGCCTGCTCTATGGCTCATAAGTCCCTCAAAAACGCTCTTAACATCAAGCTGAGAAACTATGCAGCTGTGAAAACTTCACAACAGCTTTATAAAGCTGCCATACTAAGCCGAAAAGAAGGTTTGAGGTACTCATTTGCCCTCTATATATTCTCCTCCCTCCTTAGAGGCTGATATTAATTTACATACGTCAGAGCACGTGGACTTGTGATTTGAATGCAAAGTTGCCATGGATTGGCCCGAGCTTGAGCCGATGAGGCATCCTCTATCACACGCTCCGTCCCGAGTAGTAATGAAAAAGTATAATCAGGTGATTACATTTTTGAAAATGAAAATATCTCCCAAAGAGATTGATTGGGTCAAGATCGACAGAACAACTCAAGAGTCCAAAGAATCAATACATGCTTATTATGAGAGATTGTTGCAGGCATTTAAGCAGTTTGGTGGGACTGAGACTATTGAGGCAAAATGCATTGGACATTTTGTGTACAGATTTGTGTATGGATTGAAGCCTGAGGTTAGTTCTATGATTCAGCAGCATTTGATTTGTTGGCAGAGCAGCTCTCTGAACGGGGGCAGAAGCAAGATGGAGACTGCTTGATGCGGTCGTGTGGAGCTCTCTCCATCTAGGGTCTCCAACTTTTTCTGTAGTGAGAGCTAGTTCTGGTCAGTGAAAATCATCGTGAGCTACTGCAGGCTAAGCAACTTGCGCGTTGTTACCAGTCACTCCCACGCCCAGCTCCCTTGACTTTAAGCCTAATGTCTATAGAACCAGATACTACTGTTTGAACAAAATACTTTGACTAAGGGCACTATGACAGGACTGCCATGTGTGTCAGTGAGAGTGTGGTCTCTGGGGATATATGGACATGTGTTGCGTATGAATGGGATAAATGTGTATGGGTGACTGAGAGCCTATGTGGTATGTACTTGTGCCACTGGAATAGCTTTCGTTATATGTGGCACCGTTACATGTATAATACAAACATAGAACCATTTTTTGAAATGGGAAAAATTGAAAGTCTAGAAAACGTTCTGCAAAAATGTTCATGATATGGAGCATTTTTCTGCACTTTAAATTTCTCCCACTTAAAATCATGACTGTATTTTTCAGTTATAAATATGGCACCATGTCTACCTGCCACTGGGAGCAAGATATCTGCTGTGTGTAAAGGCCACACTTTGAAATATGAGAATATTAAAATGAACAGTTAACTTAATCATTGAGGTAACTTTACAATTTCTACCATTTAAAAGCATTCAGAATCAGAAACATCATTGTGTTCTCACAATCCAATATTGAGTTGACAAGTACTTATGTGAGTTCTAAATACCTCAGTGCTTCAGTTCTTTACCTCCGTGCCCTGGATCATAAATCTGACTCCAGAACTGCTCATTTTCAGGCCCTGCTATCTGCAGCCTGAAGATAATAATGTAAAAAAAACACAGCCTTCCCTTAACTTTAAAAGAAAAATGAGATCCTATGCTTGTTTTTAAAATAAACTTAAGGCTGTGAGCTACTGTGAAGGGGCCAATGAGCTACTGGAAGCTCACGATACACTGGTTGGAGACACCTAGGGGCAAATGTACAATGAACTGGCGGAGCACGGGTTAGCTCCAAAATTGCTAACGCCGCGCTCCGTCAGTTAAAAAACGCAGGGATGAGCCTTATTTCCAATGATACGGCATACCCCTGCATTTTACCTAGCGCTGGCGCTAAATTGAGCTGCCTAGCCCCAACGCAGGCACCCTAGCACCATAGTACAAGGGTGTCTGTGTTGGGGGGAATAATTGTTTATGTGCAGGAAGGTGACCCTTCCTGCACATAAACAATCCAGAATGATGATTTGTAATTCCTATATGTGCTTCATTGTGCAGCACACATAGAAGTTGCAAATAATTTTTTTAATGATTGTTTATGCGCAGGAAAGCATACCTTCCTGCACATAAGCAATCATTCATGGCTAAGCAAAAACGAAGAGAAATTAAACATTTCTACTCGTTTTGCCAAGTTAAGACCAGGTTTTTTTTGGTTTTAATTTTGGTGCTGCCCCATATTTATGCCACCCTCACGATTGACTGGTTGGAGACACCTAGGGGCAGATGTACAATGAACTGGCAGAGCGCGGGTTAGCTCCAAAATTGCTAACGCCACGCTCCGTCAGTTAACAAATGCAGGCATGCGCCTTATTTGCAATGATACGCCATACCCCTGCGTTTCCCTAAGCGCTGATGCTAAAATAAGCTGCCTACCGCCAGCGCAGGCACCCTTGCGCCATTTTAAGACCAGGTTTCTTTTGGTCTTAATTTTGGCTCTGCCCCATATTTACGTCACCCTTGTAAATAGTGGGCAGCATCAAAATCAATGGGTGTTGCAGCGGAACGCCCACCGCAACACCCATTGTCCGCCCCTTTCACGCTAAGTGTAGCGTGAAAGAGGGCCTCATTTACAAGACGGTGTTAAGCCATGGTAAGTGGCTTAACGCCGCCTTGTAAACAAGGCAATGGACCTAACACCACCAGAACGTCTTAAAAAGTGATGTTCTGGTGGCATTAAGTCCTTGTTCATATGTCCCCTGGTCTAGCCGTTTCCAGAACCAGGTACGGCGAAAGACGCAGAGGACACAGATCATGCTCCCAGGTGTTGTGGTTGGTGTTTGGTGTCTGGGAATCGGCTGGCTTGGGGGATGGCCCGGAAGACTGACCACGCTGCAGCCCTGAAACAGCTCCTGCTGGCGAGAGTATGCCTCTTGAACCTTATTTCTGCAGACTGCGGACACCCCCACCGGCAAAGAGTAAGGCAAATGGGGCCCAAATCAGGCAGTGACAGTACCGGTAATCTGAAGTAGTGTGGGGGACCAGGCGCAGTGAGTGCTTCTACTTTGAGCAGCACGTTGTGGGCCGCAGCGATTGCCCAGCAGCCCTTATAAGTTCGCTAAGGCAGAGCAACCGGCAGGGGCAGACTGGTCCAAAACAAGAGGCATCTGATAAAAAAGGCAAGCAGGATTCCGCCTTGCCTGTCTCGTCTCGTTTGTCTGGGCCCTCAATCATGGATCTCCTCCGTAAGCCTCTGGGGGATTCTAAGCAACCGATAGAGCTCAACAAAGTGGCATCTTCATTTTCTTGGCCATCTGGTTTAATGGCTCCAGAGAAGGAGCCCCCAGGCAGCAAGACCGTAGGGGCCGTCGCAGCAACAATGCTCCCAGCTGAGCAAATAATCACAGCCACAGACACAGAGGTAACTCAGCCTACGGTACCTGTAACGACTATAAAGCCTAAAACTGCTGTATTATGTAGTGAACCTGGAGAGCAGTTGATTGTGGATGGTGCTAAGGGCCCGCCAGTTATAGGGAGCTGGGCAGATGTACAGGGGGCTGCTGGAGGCAATGGCTTCCACATCAAGCATGGCAGGAATATTGCTGTGATCAATCAAGAGCCCAAGGTGACTGTTAAGTGCCCTGTCTCACTCAGGCACAGTAAAAAAGAGTTGACTCATTTTAAAGCCGGTGGTCCAGACCCAGATGCAACAGAGTATTTTTTCTCACTGTCATATGGCACAGAATGGTCTGATGAGGACTCGGACCTGGTTTATGACTCCAAGGGGAGTGTTGTGAGTGAATCTAGTGACTCCTGTGAGAGGAATATTCCACTGATATCCTGCAAGCTCCGTAAAAGGAGCAATTGGCAGGTAGCAGGCAGTGAGGATTTAAAGCGGGATTACTCATGTGCAACTGTTCATGCTGGTGAAGAGGAAACAGGGGAGTCTCAGGCCTTTCTGAATGCAAACACACCAACGTTGGAACTTATTTATCAGACTATCATGTTCCATGGGGATAAGACACGTTCTGATAGCTTGTAAAGCCCGGGCAGTGACCCAAGCGTTACAGGGATCTGTGCGCAGCGTAGCCAGAACACGCTCTTCAATCACTGATAGAATGGCTAATCTGGAACTGAGGACCAGCGCTCTAGAGATGGACATTGTGGCAGTTAAAGGTCTCACTGATGCCCATGAAGCTCCACTGATAGATATCCAACGTAAATTGGAAGACTTTGAAAATCGACAAAGGACAACCAACCTGCGAGTCCGAGGGCTCCTTGAGGGGAAGGAGGGCAACGATGCTAGAGCATTCCTAATCGATCTGTTTCAGACGGCCTTCCTCGAGGTCCAAGTCTGGGACTGGTCTCATGAGATTCAAAGGGCTCACAGAATCCCTATTGTGATGAGTCAGGTGAAACAGGGCGTGGCCAAACCCAGATCTTTATTGGTTTACATTGGTAATCTTTTGTTGAGACAAACAATCTTTGGAAAAGCTCGCCCTGACTCAAAGCGCATGGTAGATGATTGTTCATTTTTTGTCCACCCCGACTTTTGCATGGAACAACAAGACACACATATTCATGTCTGATGGTAAAGCTAAAGAGTTTCTAGAGGGCAAGATTCAGTAGATGGAGGACTCACATCGAGTTAGATCTACTGTCTAGAAGTATGCACTAGGCCTAGTTATCTTTTGTGACACCGGGGGATGAAAGCAATTGAGACTACTAAGCTGAATGGTCGTCCAGATTACTTGTTTGGTACATGTATTAGGCCTAATTATGTACTGTATACCGGGGGATGAAAGTAACCAAGACTATTAAGTTAATGGTTGTTTGAATATTTTCGATAATGGCACTGTTAACGGTATGGCTCTCCAGTGTTCTCTGCTTACGAGTAGTCATCGACCAGTCTCATCCCCCCTTTCTTTTTCCCTTTTTTTTTGGTGTGCACAAAGGGGACTGGATTTAGTTCAAGACTTATTGTATCCGTAAGCATTCTTAGCGGCCCTGGTGGGGTGGACGGACAGAGCTGGACCATCTCTAGCAGACCTTGCGTGTTCTGGTGGCTCCAGTTGAGTGTGAGGGGCAGGGGAGAAGGGGAGAGGGCAGTGGAGGGCAAGAGGGGGGAGAGGGGTCATGAAAGGGCAGGGGTGTGGGGGGAGGGCCATAGTGGGTTGGGGTGTATAGAGAAAAGAAAGGGGAGCATAGTCTAAAAGAAATAAGTGCAGGAATGGCTCTGGATTGGTTTGGGCTTGTTGATGTTGTGAGTATGAAGCGGGATACCTAGAGAAACTGCATGTAGCCAGTGGAAGGTCAGGTTAATCCTTGATGTTACTAGATGCAAGGTGGCAAACTGAGTTCCGTTATTTGCTCCGTTAATGTCTGTGGCTTAATTATAAAAATAAGAGGCAAATAATGGCCGTAACACTCAGAACTTGGGGACCGGACATCATATGTGAGCAGGAGTTATCGCAGGTTAGGGGTTACTCCCTGTTAGCATGCACTTCACAATCGGCCTCAACAAGGGTGTCGTGATACCAGAAAAAAGGAGTTTGGTGTTACCGAAGCAGAATATGGTGGACAATATTGGTCGCTGGGCGATTGTAGAATGCCTGGTAGCTGGCAGAAAACTTACCATCTGCTCTGTATATAGGTCAAACTTGGACGAGGTAGCAGTTTGGGAGGAGCTGTTGGTTGAGCTAGCTCAGTGGCCTTTACCCTTGATTGTGTGTGGGGGTTTTAATATTCATCTTGAGGTTTTCACCACTAGGTTGCAGACATATAAATATATGGGGAGGAAACCAAAAGTGTATAGGACATTATCCCTTCTTAAGAGAGGTCATGGGCTGATTGACATTTGGGAGAAAAAAAATGCACCTGACAAATGCTATACATTTTTCTCATTCCCACATCAAAAATATGCCCGTGTGGACTACTTTTTGGTGTCCTCAGGTTTTTTGGGGAAATCGGCCATAAGGAGACTCCCAAAGATCTTCTCAGATCATAGCCCCTTAATCCTCGAGCTGCCAGGTATGAGGCCAAAGAAATGCTCCGCCAATTGGACATTTGACAAAAAGCTGCTTTTAAATCCAAATTATGTAGAACACATGAAAAAATGGATCGTAGACTTTATGGGAATAAACAGACACAGTGCATCCTTAGGTGCAGTATGGGATTAATTGAAAGCTGGGGTGGGGGTCAAGATGATTAGTTTTGTTTCGTTTCACTTGAAACAACAAACCTAGTCTTGATGTACGGCATATGGAGATGACATGTACAGGTCAGAATGCCCAGGAAATACAGCAGAAAATTATGATACTGAAAGCTATGATTAACAGTTTTATATTCCAGGAACCTGGCCGAGAAATTTCAGACCTATAGAACAGAGGTTTACGAATACGGTGAGTCGGCCGGTAGATTCTTGGCCCTCCGTATCCGCCAGCAGGAGGCAGATAGGGGGATTGAGGTAATAGCCGATAGTGACCGGATCATAGCTAATACTCCAGAATCTATAATCAGAGTGTTCGAGGAGTATTATATGAGGCTATACTCAAAAGATAGGTTTCCCTCTTTAGGTCAAATTGGTGCCTTTCTAGAATCAGTTAAAAGTAATGTTTAGCTCTGGGGGAAGCAGAAACATTAGATGCAGAAATAACCTTGGAGGAAGTAATCACTGCCTTTAAGTCGTTGACCTCAGGCAAAGCGGTAGGCCCGGATAAGCCACCCTTAGACTTCTATGAAACATTCATCTCAGAACTAGAGAAGAATATATTAGAATTTTTCGTGGGAGTCCAGCAGGAGGGGGTCCTGCCAACCTCATGGGAAGGCACCAACATGGTAGTTTTTAAAAAAAGGGGGGGACCTCCAAGTAATCATACAGACCGATATCCCTGATAAATTTGGATGCAAAACTGTATTCAAAGATCTTAGCCACTCGCAAGGGGAGGATGGTGGCCAAAGTAGTATCACCCTGGCAACATGGTTTTCTTCCAGGGTGTGGAACTGCAGATCATGTAAGGCGGGTCATTACCTTATTTGATATAGCAACAACCAAAGGTGATCCCCTGACCATGATCCTCCTCGATGCCGAGAAGTCATTCAATAAAGTGTCTTGGCAGTGTATCTGAGGTGTACTCAGGTGTAAGGGGTTTTGGTAAGGGATAGTGAAGGATATCAAAGCAATACCATCACCCATATGCTCAACTACAAATCATGGGCCAGGCATCGAATAGGATCCAGATCTCGCGGGGGTACACAGCAGGGGTGTCCCTGTTCTCCCATTCTTTTCGCTTTCTATATCAACCCTTTTTTAAATCGGCTAGGTCAGAATTATCTGATCAAGCCAGTGAGGATAAATAGATTTGATACCAAAGCATTAGCATATGTAGACAAAGTAACAGTGTTAGTACCGGACCCCCAGACTGCCTTGGTGGAAATGGAAAAAATGGCTGAAGAATTTGGTTTACTCTCAGGGTATCATTTAAATAAAGAGAAAACTCAGTTAGTATGTACTAGAAATATTGGCTTGTGGGTTAACCGAAGGGTGGATAACGCCACTTATTTAGGGATAAACATCTCTGCGAACGTGGGTGTATCTATAAATTGAATCTCAAATAGTTCTTGGGAAGGTCGCTGAGGACCTGAGACAGGTGAATGGATTATATCTTACTCTAGTTGGCCGTGTGATGTTTTGAAAATGTTCTTTTTTCCAAAAGTGCTCTACCTTTTTTGAACTATACCGTTGGAGGTGGAAGCAGTCTTGCTTTAAAAAATGGACTCTATGTGTTCCACTTTTATCTGGCAATACACTAGGGCGCGACAGGTTTTTTAATATATATCTCTACCAAGGGCTTGTGGAGGATGGGCAGTACCCAATTTAAGCTTTATTTTTGGGCAGCATTGCTACAACAAATGGGAGACTTGTTTACAGCCAGGGGACATGCCCAGACACCTGGCTCTTTGCCCTCAGATCCTCCGAGCATTTATGAACTAGCTTTGGGCAATAAAGCTAGGGGCTGCCTTCTTAGGTATTTCGAACCTAGTTAAATTTAAAATCATGAGAGCTGCATTCAAGGTCTCGTGCAGAGTTAAAAAAAGAGTTGGAATCACCATATATAATCCGTACACCTCCCTATGGCGTTTCCCAATTTTTCCAGCGGTATTTCATGATAGGATTTGTAAGCAGTGGGAAGAAGCAGAGATCAATTAGTTGGGGGACTTTTTAACCAGGGCCAGTTCTGCATATTTTACAGCAGGATTTTGGATTAACTAGCAAATCCTTTAAGTTCCTGCAACTTAGGGTTTGCTTAGCCAAATCGGGAAATGAACCTCTCTCACTTAATAGAATTCCTCTCTTGGATCTAGTGCTACACCGGGGTAGTAGGATTGGACAGATTTATGCAGTGCTGAACAATTTGATGCTGGATGATCTTGAAATCCAAAGTGCTAGCTGGCTGGATAAGTTGGGGACTCAGGAGGTAGCTATTGGTTCATCCATCGATCTAGGGATGAAGGTGTTATTAACTGCATCTCTAAAGACTCAGCGTTTTAAAACCATATTCAACCTCTATTATACACAGGTAAAAGCAGTTTAGCTGGGGAGGAGGGTTGATGATAAATGTCCTCAATGTGGTGAAGCCCCAGGCTGATCTGATACACATGTTCTATGCCTGTTCGAAGATGCAGACACTCAGAGAAGGTATTGAGAACCTATGGTGTAAGATTTTTAAGAAATCTGAGCTATATATCACTCCATCATTGATGTTAGTGGTTCTTGATTACTTGCTTGTAGGGGACCAGGGGCAGCTGTATTTTATGTTTATTTCTATGGCGGTAGAACGCTTGTTGATAGCTACAGCTTAGGAATACAATGAACCACCCATGTAACAGCAATGGTTTTCCAGCCTGCTGAGCATGTACAATCTAGAGCGAACCCTCTATAATTGTAAGCGAAGGGGTGCCAGAAGACATGGATCGCAGATATGGTCCCCAGTGATGGAATGGATTGAATATAACTTCGGATGGAGGGTTTGGCTTGCCCCACATATTGACATCTCCTCAACTGGCTTGTCCATCCCTGACTCATAGGGGTATATTACAATCTCCTTGGCGTAAGAAGCATCTATAGCTATACTTATGAGCTAATCTCACAGGAAGACTAGATGGGAGGCAGTGAATGTTGCAAATATGCTCAGCTTCAAGAAGCTGTTTTCCCTATACAGCCCATGATTGAAGTGGTTAAGTGATGTTTACAGATTTAGTGCATTAATAAATAATGAAATGAGTGGGTTGTATATATTGTATGACTTTCGTGGGTAGGTTTTGGGAGCGTGATGGCTTTCAGACTGGTGATTTACCCACAATTGTAGCCCATGTGTTGTAATAATTAATGTAGTACTCTGGGTGAATCTTGTTAACCCTCTGGGGGCTCATGTCTTAAGTTTAAATGCTCTATTTCTGTAATGGGAATGAATTTTTTCTGTATTTGTGTAATCATGGTATGCTCCTCAATAAAAAATAAAAAAATGTTGGCAGAGCAAGCTCATTGATGAAATATTGAGATATGCTAAATACCACAGCGACGAATTGGAAATGAAACACAAGAAATTGAAGGAAAAATTTATGGTAGCACAAATGAAGGCTGAACAGCAAGGTCAGAATCAGCAGTTTGTTTGGAATGTTGGTCCTATGAAGGGAGTGTATCAACAGGGAGTTCCTATGATGAAAGGTGGTAATGGATTTCAACCACAAGGCAGAGGTCGTGATTTCCCGATTGATCTGAGTACAGGGATTGATATGGCAACTTTAAAAAAGTCGAGTCCCTGCCACGTTTGCCACAGGTTGGGGCATTGGAATTGGGAATGTCGATTTAATACTGGTAACATGGCAAATGAGAATCAGGTTCAGAATGGTGCATTTGTGCAATCTCAAGGAAATAACGTGGCTCAGACACAGAAAGTACAGAGACAGAGAGTTCAAAACTACAATATACACCAAGCTCAAGCATTGCAGGTTCCACAAGTTCCAATGTCACAACAAAATTAGAATGTTCAAAGATATAACATGTATCAGGTTTCCAATGTAAACACCAATCCTTTTGTGAATCAGGGTACATCTCAACAGTACTCTATGATACAAACAGACAAGGATTACAGCTCAGACCTGTCACAATGATGAGGACTGAGAGAGGAGTAGGATTGCGTACTTGGCGCAACCTTAAAGGTAGATGAGTGGTCCATTCATGGGTGGTGAGGTAAATGGTTACCCCATATCATTCCTGATCAACACTGGTGCTACCTGCTCTGCTGTGAGACCAGCAGAGGTTCCCAACCTACCCCTCTTGGGAAAAAGAATCCAGGTTGCAGGTGTTGCGAAAAAACAAAGGACTAGCCCAGTTTCCGAAGTGGTACCTGTCAAAATAGGGTTCATTGAGAGGAGTCACCAATTTGTAGTGTGGGACTCGAGTCCTGTAAATCTGCTTGAAAGAGATCTCTTGTGCAAGCTGAATAGTTTCACTTGCTGTACCCAATATGGGGTAGAGTTCCAGACTCATGGTGAAGCCATTGACTTTAAACTTATCAGTCAGAGATCAGGGATCAGATTCTACTACCCCATGTTGACAAAAGAATGATTTGCTGAGAGACACAGTGTTACCTGAAGTCTGGGACTTTTCAGGGAAAGACATAGGTCTCATCAAATGTGCTGAACCAGTCCGGATTATAGTGAAGCCTAATGCTGATTATCCGAGAATCCCACCATACAATCTCACCCCTGAACCCATTGCTGGGATTACTCCTGTGATTGACCCAATGATTGAGCAAGGCATTCTGAAAAATATTATGGGGAGTCCACGTAATTTATCCATCATGGGTATACAGGAACCCAATGGCAAGTACCGCATTGTTCAAGACCTGCGAAAGGTCAACTCCATTGTTGTTCCCTGTTGTCCTGTGGTACCGAATCCAGCTGTGGTTTTGTTTCAGATTCAATGTGAGGCCGAGTCGTTTTCTATCATTGACTTGTGCCAAGCCTTCTTCTCTATACCGTTGCTTTGAGGATAGCTAATTCCTCTTTGCTTTCTGGTTCAGCAGACGTGTTTTGGCATGGTGCTGAGTCCCACAAGAGTATACGGAGAGCTCATCCATCTTTAACCAAATACTTAAAAAGAATCTGGAGTCTCTGGTGATGCCCTATCACTCAGTCTTAGTCCAATACATTGACGACCTATTGATGGCGTCAAGTACGCAAGAGGCTTGCAAACGAGACACAATTGCTCTGTTGAACCTATTAGCTGAGAATGGACATAAAGTATCCCCGACCAAATTGCAGTACTGTAAGAAAGAAGTCCTGTACATCGGACATCACTTTGAGAAAGGAGCAAGGAAGGTGTCACAAGAGAGAATCTCTGCGATTCTGAAAATTAATCTGCCAACTACCCAGACAAAAGGCAGGATGTTCTTGGGAATGGTGGGCTACTGTCGACAGTTGATTCCTAACTTTTGCCTATTGGCCAAGCCGTTACAGGGGCTGACACACAAGGACGTGTCAGATCCTGTACCATGGGATGACAGTTGCATGCATTCCTTCTCAGAGCTGAGAGAATGTCTCTGCCATGACCAAGCACTGGGACTCTCTTAATTATAATAAATGTCTTGCTTTGTTTTGCAGCGAGAGGGAGGGCTGCGCTCTCTCCGTGATTACTCAGATGCTAAATAATGTTCGCAAACCTGGTGCATTTTTTCAGCTACACTTGTTCCTGTAGCTTCTGCTTTGCACGGCTGCCTTAAAGCTGGGACATCCACTGGTGTCAGCATTGAGCAGTGAAAGAGCATTGTCATGGGTCATCCATTAACAGTTTTTGTTCCCCACTCTGTAGCGGTCCTGTTAACTTGTACTAGAACCCAATACCTTACCAACAGTAGCCTCTCTAAGTACAAGCAAGTCATCCTTGGTGCGGAGAATGTCATCCTGAGGAGATGTGCTACGCTTAAACCAGCCACTCTTTTGCCAGTACCTGGAAACAATGTCATTGAAGGTGAAGTTGAGCATGACTATCTTGATGTTACTGAACTATGCACCAAGCTGAGACCAGACATACTAGATGTGCCATTGCCTGAATCAGATTATGTGATGTTTGTTGATGGCTCCTGTTTACGAGACCATGAAGGAAACCTGAGAGCTGCCTATGCAGTCTTTACTGTCCCAGGAGTGGTCGTAGCCTACTGGCTTCAAGGAGTATTTTTAGCACAAGTAGCCAAATTGATTGCTCTTACTAGAGCATACTGTGTTTCAGACCAGCTGAAAATGACCATTTTCACTGATAGTCAGTATGGCTTTGGTGTCGTTCATGACTTCAGGCAGTTATGGTCACAACGGGGATTTATGACCGCTTCAGGTTCCCCAATAAGAAATGGGGAACATGTCCATAATCTGTTAAAGGTTTTACAGTTACCTACTCAGATTGCAGTTGTGAAGTGTGCTGCACAACGCAATGGAAAACACTATGTGAATGTGGGCAACAGCTGTGCAGATGAGACTGCAAGATACTATGCTCTGAATTCTCTAATACTAATAGACATATATGCTTATGTGTAGGAGTATTTGTTATTGTGATCTTAAGTACTAATTGCGTCCCTAGTAATGTTGCATTCATGTAGAAGAGCTTAGGTCTACAAGTGTCTCTCAAACACCACTTCCTACTGACAGTAGCTTACCTGCAATAGATGAGAAAGACTTACATGTAGATGCATCCAGTGTGGGACATTTCGTGAATGCTGCAGCTTACAACGTGAGAATTGTAAAGGACAATGGAACCCCTGATGATGCGAACAGAGGGGTGTTAATCAGGAGTCTCTTGTGTTCACACCGTCTGAGTTCAGGCATTCGTTTTTTGGGGACTTTGAGATGTTTAGACCTCTATGCTTTCCCTTGATTCTTTGCTAAGTGTGGCTTAGGATTAAGCCTGGGCGTAGTTTGCATAGTAGCACTTCACGTAGCTACGTGAAGTACAGCTTCAACTACACGTAACTATGCAAATTGCGTAGTGCGTAGCTGTGTGCTTGACTGCACTGTACAATAATTACCAAACGCATCTTGTACAGTACAAGTTAAGATAAAATAAATATTTCTGTCTTTATATGCTAAAAATGCATATAGTCATTTCACTAAAGTGAAAACAAAAAGTTAACAAGCAGTGAGAGAGGTGATGATTTTGGTATCCTCGCTAACTTAGGGAGAGAACCAAGCAGATGTCTTGAAAACAAAAAGCACATCTTATTGAACGATTCGGTGGTGGTCCCATCCTCTTAGGACCACCCCAAGCACAGTTATTGGCAAAAATACAATCCCAACCAAAGGCCCTGCAAAGCATTATGGGACGAGATTAGCAGTGGGCAGTGAATATTATAGTATCCAATATCAAAATAATTCTACAAAGAGCTGCAGTTCCACTAGTCGTTACTAGGTGTCCCTCACGAGTCAAATGCAAAAGCTTCATGAAAGGTTTTCAATACTTTTGCATTTGACTCGTGAGGGACATCTTGTAACGACTAGTGGAACTGCAGCTTGATGTATTAATAATTTCAATGCTTTTGCATTTGACTGTGAGGGACACCTAGTAACGACTAGTTGAACTGCAGCTCTTTGTAGAATTATTTTGATATTGGACACTATAATATTCACTGCCCACTGCTAATCTCGTCCCATAATGCTTTGCAGGGCCTTTGGTTGGGATTGTATTTTTGCCCATAACTGTGCTTGGGGTGGTCCTAGGAGGAAGGGACCACCATTGAATCGTTCACATGATATGCTTTTGTGTTCAAGGCATCTGCTTGGTCCTCCCCTAGGTTAGGGGACTCCAAAATCATCACCTCTCTCATTTGCTTGATATTTTATTGTCAAAATTCATTTTTGTGAATTGGTTATATGCTTTTTAGCATAAAAAATTGCTTTATCAAAGCATTTGAAGGAGTTTATTATACTCCTGCTACGCTACGTTGATTAGCACAGTTATTCACTCTGCTACGTGCAATTTGCGTAGTGCGTAGTAGCACAAACTTTGCATGCTTCGTGAGCGTAGCAAAGTATTATGCCCAGGGTTACTTAGGATAACACTTATTCCCCTGATCCAAGAAGACTCTTGACCAAACTTCTGAAATGCAGACACCTTCCCATTCTTCCTATTATTCCTGCACTGCCTTATCTTTCTCATTTATTGAATTTCCCTAGCTTTGAGGTTCTTTTAGATGCAACCATACTCCTTAGTTTGGAATTTAACTTTGACGACTTTAGATTTTACTCATGTATTGAAGAGAGAACCAGAAACTCTTCTCTAAATACCAAATCTTGTTATGATCTTTTGTATTGCTGTGACTGAACTTCTTGCATGCTTAATACTGGTAAGCCTAAGCTTCTTTAGGAGGTCGGGTTTCCCGGTTATTATTCTGTACCTTTACAGCATAGTGCTGAGATTTGTGTACCTTAACTTGACTGCTAACTTGTAATATATTTCCTCAACTATAGGCACTGATTCCTGGTCCTTATTGTGTAGCCAAATGGGTTACACTGTTGATTGAAATTGGATTAATCTAATGTTAACTCCCATCACCTCTCAGTCGACGAGAAGGATTCATCGAAGGACAAATGGTAAGAGGGTTGGCCCAGAGAGCTGGATCAGTGGCAATGTGTGGGCTGGTGCTGTAAACATCTTTAAATAAAAAACAGGCAGCAGTAGCAAGCAGCACTGCGCAGGCTGAGGATGCTGTTATCTCAGTGCATGCCAAGTTGATGCACCAATCACACATGGTGGGTAGAAGCTTAGAGATGTGCCAATGTTTTCATTTTTTGGATTGGGAAATGACATATTGAATGTCACTGCCTCATTTGTCAAAATTAGCTTACTGCCCAAGAAGCACAAATAAATGTAGATCCCCAGCTCTCAGAGGCCACCCCAACAGCGTGTTTTAAAAAGTCTAGAGTTGCTCCAGTTACAAATGTGGGCCAGTTTTTTTTCTACCCAGTACATAAATATGGGCCACTTTTTTTTTTACTACCCAGTAGATAAATGTGAGCAACTTTTGTTTTTGTGCCAGGGCCTACTTTCCGCCTCAGTCCAACCTTGACAAGAGCAAGTGCGTGTCTTGCCCAATAATATTTAGAAAGACTAGGGGGAGCTGCTTAGGAGGAAAGGCTGCTGGATCTTTTTACAGTTTAAGGTAGCAGAATCAAATTCCTTTCCTGCCATTTTAACATACAAACATGCTGGCAACCCCTGCTCCCAGCTCTACTTCTATAACTGGTCTTGCTAAATTTAAAATGCAAATGTCTCCCTCGGATACTGCTTTCTAAAAATGTCAAAAGGTCAGGCAGCCACTGGAGCTGCTCTGGAGGAAGAATTGGGGTTGAGGCAATAGTTTTAATTTTACTTTAAATTACTGGTAATAGGGGAGCACTGGAATGTGGGCTAGAAGATGCTGTGCTGGAACGTTTGCTAATTTAGGTGACCAGCGGGAGCATCACTTGCTTTGTAGACCTGGATACCGGGCAGTAGAGCCTGACTCTCTCATTTCAAACCATCAGATAAGGAAGAAAATCTAAGAGCACAGTAATTGTTTAAATATTTCCAATTAAACAGAACAACGTTGCTGTTGTCTGAATAATGTAGATGTACATTTTTATGAAAATGAAAATGTATGGAGAAACATGAACTCTGCTTTATTGTTAATACAAATATTGATGTAAAGAACATGTTTTCTCTTTGTTTATTGGTAATCCTGGAGGACTAGACACCTAAAGTGTGAGCTTCGACTTCCTGAGGTATAAATAAATGTTCTGCATACTCTAACTACTATGTATAAGGACTGCTTCTCTGGAATTCCCCTCTAAATTCTTCTCCTAAAAAAGTCACATTGCAAAGTAAAGCTGTGTTTCTACTTGCTATATTTTAAAACGCCCCCTTGGCAAAAATTGAATGGATGCTTTTAGATTGAACTCAAAGAGGCACATGCATCATTCTAAATACCGGTCGCAAAGGGGCAGATTCGCAGAATCTGCCCCTTTGCGACTGGTATTTTTGCATTTGGGATGCAACAACTCAAATGCAAAATCGCAATTTAAGTAATTGCAAAATTTGCGATTACTAAAATTACGAATGCATTTAGGGAATCGCAAATTGCGATTCCATAAATGCAATGCATGATGAAAAAAAATTGCGATTTTGCAAATAGGAATCGCAAATTACCATCAATTCAAAGTTGATGGTAATTTATGAAAACTTTGAAAAATGCACAAAAGTGCATTTTTCAAAGTTCCATGTTGCACACACACATGCCCTTCATTCCTGCGTCATTTTTTTTGTAAATAAGGCCCACTATCTTTAGTTGCTTCTCCTAAATACACACAGTTCTAGATGAATGACTGTGTGCTGCATGCCCCTGCACTGGGTCTACCCTGGTTTCATCTCCTGAGTTTTACACACCTTGGTCAACTCAGGTTCACAATAAAGATCCTTGATTTCCCCAATTTTGCAGTAGTCACTTTGCTCCAATGACAGTTGCGGATGTGGCAAATATCGACTGCCGAAAAAGGCAGGATAGTAAAAGTACATACCAATCAAGGTATATGTGCACACTCCTTTACTGCGCATGACTCCCTTTAGCTCACCAGGCTGTGGGGGGGGCTGACAGCTGCAGATTACAGTTGCAGGACAGGCCTTTTTTCTTGTCAGCTGCCAGGGAGTGATGCTTCTGCAGTTTTAGATTAGCCTGTCAGTCTCCTTTGGAAAATGGTTGGTGCAAGTATGATTACCATCTGCACGTTCATTAGAATGTGAGTGGAGTGCTTCTACCGGTTTAACTAGACACAAAAGAGTTTGTGCTTTCATGGAAGCCCTGAGATGTTAGGCCCTCACTACTAGCATTAACCTTGTCTTAGCTGATCCAATATGGTAGCCTCCCCCCATGAAGACAGAGGGGCTTATTTATGAGCCCCTTGTGCTGCCGGTGAGTTTGTGACGCACCAGCGGCGTAAAATATGCGCCACAGTGCAACATATTTACAAAGTGACACATTTAAGCAGATGCATCACTTTGTAAACCCCTGCACTACATTATACCTGCATCAGGTATAATGTATGCACAGTGGGCGTTCCCCCGCAAAAAAGGCTTGTGGATGTGTCGCAGTGAAATCTATGAGAGTTCATTGCGACACTTTTAGGATGCCGCAGCGTCAAATTCGTTCGCCTGCCTCACAGCAGGTGTAAGACTGACGCAGGTCCTATCTCATGGGGCTTGCCCATGAGAAAGGACACATTGCTGGAGTTGCGTCTGTTTTCAGACACACCCCAGAAAAGCGCTGATTTTGTGCTTACAGATATGTCAGGAATACTGACGTATCTGTAAATCCTTGCGATATAGAGTGCCGTACAGTAAATACGGCGCATCCATGGTTTCGCAAGGAGGGCGCACCTAAAAGTGTTGCATCGCTGTTTTCACACAGCGATGAGACACTTTTCATTAATGATGCCCAGAGTCTGCAAACTAAAAGAAAGTTGTAGGGACTTTTTCAGGAGTCCCAGGGCAATCAGGGATTACTGGGATCAAACTGGAAGGAGCATTTTACTACTCGTGTCCTGTGGTTTACCTTACTATTGAGCCCACAACTGAGCAGCAAATGCACCCTTTTAGTGCAGGACCCCCGGGATAGTGATAGGACAGTTTTTTTTGCAGCATAAGTTCTAGCACAGTTTTGCCAATTAGCATAGCTTCTACAGTACATTTTTGCTAGTGACCTAAGGTGTAGTGGAGGGTTCCTATAGCCAAGACCAATAAAGAGTTCCCCTACTGGCAGAGAGTCTACAGAGGTTGTTCTAGTAGTCCAAGGTCGAATGAGAGTTTGGTTTTCGTGGTGGCCTAAAGTTCAAAGAGAGTTTTTCCTCTTAGCCTAAGGTTTAGAATAAGCTTTCTCTGTGGTCCCAGGCACAGTTTTTTCCAGCCAACAAATGCCAATTTGCTTGTCATTTTATTTTTTTAAATTTTGCTGTCAATTATTTTTAACCTTCTCATAGTTTCACATCGCGATCTTCGATGCAATGATGTTCATGTCGTTATGTGGTAAGCCTATGTTGGTTGGTGCTGTGTTGGTATTGTGACTGTGGAGCTCAATAGATTCATTATGCAGCTTCGGGAGAAAGAAAATTTAAAAAACTTACCTGGATGTCATGTTAGTACATTATCTATTAATATTTCTTCAGTGTATTTTCTGACAGCAGATAACTAAAACAAAAGTATACTCGAGTCCAAAGGGCACCGTTCAAATTAGGTACCCCTGAAAAGCGTATTTTTTTATATTTATTTATATTTATTTTATATTTTGTTTTATAAAATGACCAAGCACAAGCTTTTTAGAACCAATGAAGAAAAACAAAGGCAAACTTGTGTAGAGAAGTGCATTCTGTTTATTTATACATTATTTAGCTTCACATCCCATTTTAATGCACTTAAAAATATTTTCACAGTTTCTTTTGCAGAAAATTGGTCACAATAAATATTTCTCTTTTTGTTGCATTATCAAAGTTTTAATGAAAGAAACGTTTGAACACTTATGGCATCCACATGTTTATTGTAGAATTTTAAGACAGAGGTGTGCAAATTTACAAAATAATATCAGCAGCTCTTTTGCAGTAAACACTAAAGGAACTGTAAAATGAGCAGTCCTGCCCACATGTTAAGATAAATAGTGTTATTCATCACCCTTTTCATTTTGGCACATAGTTTGTGTTCCCTGTCATGTATTTATTGAGATGATATATGTCTTGGGAAAAGATGTATAACTTTGTCCAACTATATTACACTGGGCCTTTGCGTCCCCCCTTCCCAACAAAACAAGCACATACAAGCATACACTCACACCCCTTCCATAATTTCAAGCATGAGAAATGGATAAAGTCACTATTACTTGAATGTACCAGTCAAGAGAATCTCCACTTGTTCAGAGGAAAGGGGATAACATAAGAGAGGTAAGGGTGGATATATATACCGTGACAGGGGCTTAAAATGGAAGAAAGGTCCATTGATCTTGTGGAGTTCTGTGGAAAAAACCTGGTGTGAGTGTGTATTAGAATAGAAAGTCTTTACCCACAGGTCCTGAGTCAGAGTGACTTGTACCCCTAAGTATAGTGAACTCATACTGTGGTTACCAGATGACTTCATTTCACAGGGACACCGGTTTTTCTGTCTTGGGTCTTCATTTACCAAATCAGTGTGTTCTGGGAGTTGCACTCTGGGTGATGGAGGTCAAATAGCTTCAGCCAGTGCTAAAGACTGCTGGCCCTGGCTTGTCCTGTTATCGTCTCTTGCACTGCCTTGCTACCCCAAGTCTCAGGGGCCTCGAAACAATAGGAGCAACAGAAAGTAACTAGGGTTCAAATAAACCTGTTTACTAACCTATTTACTTAGAATGCTGGTTACTTTCTAATTTTCCACTTCTTGCTCTTCTTAGGCCTTTAACAGCAAAAAAGGAGGCTGTGGAGAGGCATTGACAGGGGCAAAAGGTCAACCTTGTGATGTCCATGGGAGGACGGGGGGGGGGAGGCAAAGTATGTGTGAAATCACTTCTACTATCCCTTGTGGTTTGGTGAATCAATGTCCTTGGTTTTGGTTTGCGTCAGTTGATCCAATAGGATTAAAACATCTGATAGCAGTGACTTGTTTAAGAAAAGGCTAACAATGGAAATCTGGTGTCCAGTTGATATGGAAACATCTGGGGCCAGATGTACAAAGCATTTTACTAGTCGCAAATGGCCAATTGGGCCGTTTGCGACCGGTAAAAAGCCTTTTGCCATGTACAGAAGGCAAAATGCGACTCAGTAACTTGTTTACCGAATCGCATTTTGCTTTTGCGATAAGGTATTAGGATGGGGCGTGTTAAGGGCGCCCCTTAATAATACCGAATAGCACTGGTATGTATGAATGTTTTGCAGCCGGGAATGCGGTCGCAAAACATTTGCAGTTACCACCATTTTCAAGTTGGTGGTAATCCATTCGCTGGGGACCCCTTCCCCATTGTGAATGTGTGCGCCAACATTTTTTAAGGAAAACAGGCAGCAATACAAAAAAGCAATTGCTTTATTTAAAAAGCAATCATAGACATGGTGGTCTGCTGACCCCATAGGGCAGGTCCATTTACGACCCACTGCGAATCGCTAACAGTGTCAAACACACTGTTGTACATCACAGTTTGTGATTTCCTAATAGTGAATCACTAAAATTTGCTATTAGGAAATCACAAACATGGGATTTCATACATATGGCCCCTGGAGCCTTATTACTGATTGGGCACACAGCCTGTGTCTGCACCATAGTGCAACCTCGGGCAAAGACAGTGTACCTGATCACAAAAGAAAATGCGAATTCCCAAGCGCAAATGTAAACTCTAACTGTTCACAGCTGCAGTGGAGGAGAGCACATTAGTAAAAGATGGAGTCATGGTTTGAAACCATGGCTCCATTTCTCAGTCAGCTGATCAAGCTTAACTTCCAGAGAGGTTGGGATCAACTTGCAGGAGGAGGATGCTATGTGAGATTGCTCCCACCTGTGGGTGCTGTCTGAGATTCCTGCGCCATCCGTCCAAGGGGCTTTCTCTGTGGCACACTGAATAAGTGCAACCTCAAATATGGCGCAGAATGTGTATTGGAAAAGCTTGTTTGACTTTCCACCTGAGTCTGTAATAAGTCATCAGGAGAAAGGTGTGACATAATTTATGTGGGGACGCCTCATATACAAATCAGTGAATGACCATATGGGATACCACCTGAGTGCAGACGCAATCCATATTGTGTTGGTGCCTCTTCAGTAATACCAAAGTGCAAATACCTGTTGGGCACCTAGGGCTCTTTGTGATATATTGCCCCCAGAAGTCATGCTCATCACTCATTCCATTCTTGTCAACCCTTTCAAAGAGGCTGCAAGTGTGACTGCCATTTCGAAAGAAAGTGGAAATCTAATTGTGATGCACCTACATTAGACGTTTTATCCTGTCATTTTTTCTGACAAGCCTTCAGGCATGATGTAACATACCGGGGCTGTCCAACAATATGAAACTATCACCAACTCAATGCAGTCCGTCTTTGCTTTCTGGTTGATCTCAATGTCCGCCTATGTTCCAGTGCGATATAGTAAAAACACGTGAGGCAATCGGAAAGAAATATGGCATTAAGAAGGAGATCTGTTTCCACTGTGTTGCAATGTAAACTATGTAAAGCCAACGCTTTTCAGATGCGTTTAACTCCATCTGCAAATCATGATACACTTTCAAAGTCTAAGAATGGAACATAAGTCTTATCACAGATAGCCTCAACAAATGCATGCATCTTTCAGACCGGTTGGAGTGCGTAAGTGCTGTACACATGCCACTTTACACGTGATTTGGAAAATAAATGTACAGAAAAAAGGAAAGTCAAGTTAGTCTCAGAAATTGTCAATTTGCAGACAATCTGAGCCTAAGTGTGAACGATAAATTATGTCTTTTTTTTTTTTAAATGGCAGGTTATGATATGGTCTAAAGAGAGAAATGTGGGAGGCTGATCCACATAGATCTAAAGACCCCTCAGCCGCACAAAGCGTTACAAGTGTTATGCCTGTGAGTAAAGAATGCATTTTTTTTTACCAATTTGTACATATTACCCCTCGATTCAAGTGTAAGATATGCATTACATCAGTTACGTGTGTATATGTGTAGTATGCATGCACAAACTGAACATACACCCATTTTACCTTATGTACTTTTAGTGTATACTACACAATTAAATGATATGGGAAAATCATAAAATCTTCATGTTTTTACTTACTACACCATTAATAGCTTCCTTTCATGCCACTGCCAACCTTTCCTACATGCATCTCCTTGATACCGGATTGATTGATTGGCGCACTTAACTAAACTTTCTTCTAAAATTACACCAAATTAGTTGGGTATTAGGATAAGTGTTATAAGTACATTCCAAATATTTGTTAATGTCACATAAGTTCCTTCTTTGTGAGTGCCAACCAAATGAGCATCGCACGTCCCTGGCCACTCCTCTGACAGCCCTGTGAGTTTATTCGTTTTTTTCACACCCATTTAGAATTTGTGTGTGGGTCATTTTCCCATGTGGTGAGAAGACCAGCAAGTTTCTACGTGTGCTTTGATGATCTTGCTATATGTTCCAAGCTTTGACATTCTTTACCAAGGTCTGTATTTGTGAGTTTAATTGTATTCACACAAGATAGTGTGTTTTAGGCCCTAGAATGAGGTCCTCCAATGACTGTGTTTATGAGTTTTAGTTTTGCTTATGCAAAGTCAGTGGCGGCTCGCAGAGGGAGTGCTGCGGGTCGGTGAGGCGGGGCGGGGGAGGGGCTGGGTGGGGGGTAGTAGAGTCGGACATACGACTGGCAGGAGTAAAGTAGGTAAATAAATTAATAAAACTATTTACCATGCGCTCGCAGCATCGCCGAGTGCAAAGTGCTTGTGTGTGAAAATTGCCACAGGCCTCCTGCCCCCCCCGTTTAGTTGGGAGGGGAATATTCTAATTTCACTGCTTGTCATTAACAGCAACAAAGAGGTATAACCTTCTTGAAAAAATGACCTTGATAAAGATCCAGTTTCCACACAAATGTGGCTCCTCTGAATGAGACATGTTCTAATCAGTGCCGATTAAAAGTATTATGTCACTTTTGAGAAGTGCAGGTACTCTCCCTCTCAAAATAAAAAAGTGCCGGTACTCAGTAACGGACAGTATTGGCCCAATTAAAGCACTGGCTCTAATACTTACGAATGCTTCAAATGCTAGCATTGCTTTCATTTCAGTGGTGCTACTGTGCCAACCCGGGGTTCAGAGTGATGCACCAGCTACACAGAGATGCTTTGGAAAAGAGGACATATAAGCCCTTCTCTATTTAAGGGGGGATTACGGAAAATGTAGAGGCTGGGGGAGTGGCGTAGCTAGATGTTGTGCCACCCGAGGCGGTCCCTGCGTTTGCCGCCTGGCGGCCGCATGTAACTGCAGGAGGGGTGCTGGCGAGTCCTGCGACGGCCGCCCCGCATGGCCGCAGATAAGAGCCCGGGGAGGTCCGCCCCCCCTTGCTACGCCACTGGATGGGGGACCTGCTGCCCATCAGGACAAAATACTGAACAAGTGGTGTAACGAAAGTTGAACGGGCCCCCCTGCATGGTACACGCAGGCCCCCCCCCCCCCGGATTTAATCTGGAGTTCTCAGGCCCGGGTACTGTGCTGAGGGGGCCCCCTGCAGCTCGGGGGCCCCCCGCACCGCGGGGGCTGCGGGGGCCTGTGTTACGCCCCCGACCGTGAGTTCTGAATCAGGAACAGCTCGGCAACAAGCCAGCATAATAACAAAATGCTGCAAGTCAATACGAGCTTCTTAAACTAACTGATCAGGGATATGTGATGAACAATGTTTGGAGTTTATATTCTAATCTATCTAATAATACTTATGATCTCTAAACTAACTAAGTGGAGGTGAAAGACACTTGTCCAGTTTTTTTTCTCTTTGTATGAGCCAAGCATAATGCAAGTGGCTCTGGGAGCTAGGGAATTCTACCGGCTGTGACCCATAAGAGAGGGGAGTCACAGCCTTAGAACATTCCTAGAAGAGGGTGATCATAACAGCAGAACACTCCGATGAGGGTATGATGTACTTTTACTATATTTTGTCTATCATGCAAATTGTGTGCATGAATATCTGAAGACTTTTTAATGTTGTAAGTCCGTTTTATGCCAGGAAAAAGTTCTTCAATCTGCTTCTGGATATTTTCTAATACCCTGCGCAACAGATAAATCAGAAATGAAATCCAATAACAGTTAAATATGTTTCTCTTTCCTTCTATTTCACACAGTAAAGGGGGTTGGACAAGAGCAAACACATCACAACTTGACTGAACTCATGTAATCCCCAGTTCCGTTTCAAATAATAATACATCTTTACGTTGTTGTTCCCTACCTTAAGAAAAATATATTTTTGCATACAGATAAATTCTTCATACATTTGGCTTGCCTATCAGTTTTACAAAGCTTGTAAAAGGGAATCTGTCTGGTCTGCCTGCTGTCTAGCCATTTCAATGCTGAAGGAGAAAGGACTATAATTTAATGGACTGGGTAGGCATGGTTTCCCTCTGTACACATATAAATTAAAGGCGTGCAATCGTTTTTTGACCCCTAATCAATCATATTCTCTTCCAACCAGGTTCCTCCAAATGTTTTTGTGGAGAGATGATAGACACTCTCTTTCAAGGACTTGGCAGTTCCTCATTTTCTATCAAACACTCTTTCTTCATGAATTTCATTCCTCTAACTGAGCGCCATACTCCCAGGTACGCATCCCTAAAAGAGCTCTTATTGGGTCCATCAGTGGTGGATTCCACTGGGCCACTGGTTGGAGGAGACGCACTTGATATGCTGTTCGTTTGCTCCATTCTTTCCACGTGAGCATTTCCATCTGCCGTCATCGCCCATTCTGATGCACCGTCTTCTGGTTTCTCCTTGGGCACTTCCTCCAAGGCAAATAGAGGATGCGGGCCTCTGCCGTGTTCTGCTTCTTCTTCCCTTTTGGCCTCCTTTTCTAGATCTTCATAGTTGATTTGCCTTCTGGTGTCAATGTACTTTGCTACACAGTAGATTACAGAGCCAATCGTATTGACTACCACTCCAGCTATGAAAAGTGAGGTTGGCTCCACATCATTAAAGGCCAACATGCCAACCGTAATGGTAGCAATGCTTTTCACCACCCCCACAAAGCTGGTGGTCACGGCTGAGTTGATGTAGGTGCAGTGTAAAGTTGTAAAGTTCATAGCACAGCCTATCACGATGCAAGCTATGAAAGTACAGATCATTCCTGGATCCTTCCAGCCTGGAAAAGACCAGGCATTGATAGAATCCATGCTGGCAAACGAGCAGATGATCAGAATAGGGGTGGCTGTGACTGCAATGGCGTACTGAGCTGTGAGCGGCCCATAGTCGCTGTCAGTGCTGGTCTTTTGAATGAGAACCAAGTAAGCAGCATGGACCAGCACGGCTAGCACCCCTGTCACATATCCCACAGGCTCTCCTGTCAGGTCGCCAGCGCCTACGAAGAAAGAGAGAGAGGAAGAGTTTTATCACAGGCACAAGGAACAGCAATGCATACTATGCCACGCTTTAATATAACTCCGGTAAAATAGAGATTCCATGGGTCTTTACATTTCAAAGTTGAGATGGCATTTGTTTTTACTGCCCATTGTTTTTGCATGTTCTTTTCACATTTTGTGTTTGTAATTGAAGGCTTCCCATTACTCATTACTCTTTCTAGCCTGTATATTAATACATTATAGGTTTCTCAATGCATGTGGTCAAAAGTCCCTGGTGCTGTAAATCTCTCCTGCCCTGCTCCATATACATTCTCTGAACTAAAAGAGGCACTTTGCTCAATTAAAGAAGGGATAGAGAGATTGCATGAATGGTCTAAGGAGTATATTTTATTACCCCTGTGCCACCTTGTTTTAACCATCACTCCTAACCACGTGTACAGGTCCCCAAGCATTCCAAAATAATTGGGCCCCACATCACCTGTGGTTGCATAATTGATTGTGATCTCTATGTAAAGGGACTGCTGAACACATATTTTAAAGGTTATGATTTCCTACTCACTGGTATCATGGAATGTACGTCATAGACTAGATATCAAAATGAAAAAATATGTCTTTCCAAAGGAGAATTATAAAGGAAGAGCCCAGATCACCAATGGAGCCTTGAATCTGCACTTGGAGAACCATTATTCCTCTCGGGTGCAGAGCTGCGGTTTTCCTTTATTCACAATACTCAGCAGTAGTACGAATGGAAACTTGCCCTATTCACACCTTTCCAGATGCACTACAGTGTGACTCGTGACTTTAAAGATTGTAGTTTCCCCCTGTAAGCAGCTGTACTTAGTGCAATGCTTAGTTTGAGCTGGTGGTTGGCAGTGGGGGCCATCGGCACTCATTTTTACTCCACGAGACATTTACCGAGAGCAAGAGAGGGAAAAGCACATGCAGCTGAAAGACAAAGGAAGACAAAGAATGAAACCCGTCACACAGGTAGAACGTAGGATTCCACAAGAGTGAGATAAAGGGGTGGGGTCTCAGGTAGTGTGTTAAAGAGGCATGACGTGGATTCAAGACTACGCAGGCTTTGTATTGGGCACTCCGACATTTATTTGCACCGACCATGGGCTTGTGATCAGAGGTTTGGGCACTTATTCTTTTACAAATTATACACTGACAGTGTACAGTTAAGCACTGCGGAAATGCCACCTGATGTGCATAAGCAATTTTTTTTATTTTCTCTCTCCTTGGGGAAAACCATTTTTTCAGTGCAGAAATCCCCTCCTTAAAACTCCCGCCTGGAAGTGGAATTACGCCCCCTGGAGTACTTTGCTGGAGTAAAATTCCAAATGTATCCAGAGTGCGAAAGACTTGGAGAGGGAGGAGCTTGTGAACAGCAACAAACGAGTTTGTGAGCGTTTGCGAACCTATGAATCTCACCAATCCTAGAGGGCATATTTACAAGCCCCTACCGCCACAGGAACACCACTTTTAGTGATGTTCCTGTGGCGATATGTGCTTCGCCTTATTTACAAGGCAGCGTTAAGCCACTTAACGCTGCCTTGTAAATAAGGTACCCTTTCAAGCTGTACTTAGCATGAAAGGGGAGAGCAATGGGTGTTGCGGGGGGCGTTCCACCGCAACACCCATTGATTTTGACGCTGCCCCCTATTTACAAGGGCAGCGTGAATAGGAGGCAGTGCCAAAATTAAGACCAGGGAAAACCTGGTCTTAAACAGACGAAACGAGAAGAATGCTTTATTTCACATCTTTTTTGCTGTTTCCATGTGTGCTGCGTTGTGCAGCACACATAGAAAGAGCACAAGCCATTGATTGTTTATGTACAGGAAGGTGACCCTACCTGCACATAAACAATCTTTACAAAAAATTACATTTTGTAACTTCTATGTGTGCTGCATTAAGCAATACACATAGAAGTGGCAAAACACCATTTAAATATTGTTTATGTACAGGAGGGGACACCTTCCTGCACATAAACAATCTTCCCCTCAACGCAGGCACCCTTGCACTATGGTGCAAGTGTGCCTGCGATGGCACTAGGCTGCTAAATTTAGCGCCAGCGCAGGGAGAAATGCAGGGCTGCACCATATTCTTGTAAATTTGGTGCGGCCCTGCGTTTCAGAAGTGGCGGAGCGTGGCGTTAAGCCAAGGAGGCTAACTCTCGCTCCGCCTCTTTGTTGTAAATATGCCTCAAGCTTCTCCCACCTTTCTCCCCTTGTGTGGGGTTTACTACTACGTAATGGAATACATTTATGGCAGAGAATTACACAGTAGTAAAGCTGTTTTGGCCTCACAGATTACCTTTTGTGGATAGCTATCAAGAGTAAGTGAAACCGTTTACGGTTGTAAACAAAGGTTTACGACTGTAAATGGCTTTCTGTTTCGCCAGCAATGTTTGGTAGCAAACTTGCATTTGTATTAATGAATGGATCTATTTTTATATGTGAGGGTTGACATAAAATAGTATGTTCTGTATTATGGTTGTGGTAGCAAACACAAATTTGCAAAGTTTATAAAAAAATGAATAATGAAAAATGCATTTTTGAATTAAACTATTCTTCCCGCCAGCCCTAAGCTTGAGTTGGCATTCTTTGCATGCTTAATGAAGGCATTTTACTTTTTTCTAAAGCAAAATTTGGGGAAACACTTTTCTGCAAGAAGAAGTGATGTTATGTGTTTGAAGAGTGTCCTGTCATCCTAAATTTGTTTAATTTACATGAAATGACAATGAATATTTATTGACTACTTAACTGTGTTTTGTTGTTACTTATCTTTTTCCGCATTGGGTGCACTGTACATTTTGAAATTATTTTCAGTTTGTTTGTGGGATTGTATAAATCATACATACAAAGAAGAAATTCCATTCAGTTAATTATTGCTCAATTATCGCCAGGGCAACCCCACGTTTCTTCCTTTTGAATGGCTAATTGAATAAAAGGATGGTATAATCTAAATAAACCAGCCCAAATATTCATATTTAAGTCACTTCCTAGAGACATTCTGCATAACATAGGGCTCCAGAAACAAATGTCCCTCTGCACAGATCCTACTTCCACTAAAAAAATCAAAATAAATTATGCCGTTAAAACAAAATATGACAGCACTTGGCACAATTTATAAGAGACAATATCACGCCACGGGTTTAAAGAAACAGCCCCCCTGTGGTGACTACATATTGAACCACCAACCACAATTATATATTAAGCCTAAACATACATAGCCCACCATACCAACAAAATAACACAACATTTGCCAGCCTTGGTCTCAGTTATTCCCACCTAGTCTGGTGTAAATACCAATTCACTAATGCTTAGACTGCTCACATTGAAAGACCAAGGTTTAGTCTCATCTACTGTCCCACATCAGGTATGAATGTACAAGTTACTTCTACAGAGCGAACCTAGCCAAAAGGTAGCGGAGCGCTGTACTTGATCAAAGGCAAGCTTGAAGTCAGCGAGTAAGAGAAGAGGAAGCTGAGTTGTGGGCGGGGCATGGATTGTGACGCAGTGTTCTTTAAAGAGGTGAGTCTTCAACTCTTCCCTAAATTGGAAAAGCGCTGTGGCGGTCCTGATGGATACAAAGATGCTGTTCCAGAAACTGTGTGCATTGATGAAATGCCTGTTCCTTGTTTTTTCTTTTTTGCTCTTCACTTCGGGTGTTGCGAGAACCACCTGAGATGGTGAGCTTGTCTGCAACTTAAGCGGGGGTACAGGTTGTGATGGGTTTGTAAATGAACATCATGAAGACATTTACAGTTATTAGATGACACATTTATTTAACCTAAACAACTTTACAAGAAATTACCTAATTGATGTTTTTTTACAATACACCTAAATCTAGATGTGGGAAAATTCTCATTATGATCAAGATGCTAATCGCAAACAATGGGTACACTTCAGAGAAAGAACTAAGATAGCGTGCAGGCAAGGAACAGGAGATATGTTTGCTCATCTGCACTAATAAGTCCCCCATGTGATAAACTTGGGGAGCTGGGAAAGAAGAAGAATCATGGCCTCCTTTTTTGGAAAGAAAATACTATTACTCTACATAAGTTCTTAACGTCAAATACTGTTATGTAACCAAACCCAAACAGTCACACCGCGCTGACATATAGAGGTTTAGGAACTGCACAACAGAAAAAAAAACAAAGCAACAGAGTTTGATTGCTTCATAGTCTTGTCAGTGGTTGGATCTAAAGCTATGAAGTTGAAGATGGATGCAGCAGTAAAGCACTGTGGTTCACATGCACACCACTAGATCAGTGGTCTTTAAAGTTTTTATGCTGATCACCCCTTAAGTTGGGCAGCCCCACCCCCCAAGTGACATAACCTTCTCAAATGTTTAAATGGAAACATTCAGTACTCAGTGGTGGCTCGTCCACTAAGGCGGAGGAGTGTCGCCCCACTGCCTTGGAGTAGCAAAAGAAAGGAAAAAAAAAAATGATAATAACGTAATTTTATTATCATTTTATTTTGTCCTCCAGCTGCGGCAGCTTGCGTGAGGGGGTGGGGCAGGGCTGAAGAGCAGAGGAGGAGGGTACAACTCTCCTAAGCGTGCAATGACTATTTGGTCGGCCCTCTCGGGCCGCCCAACCCAGTCATGCGCACTTTCCCGCTTCTCCATGCAGGCTGCATTACAGCCTGAATGGAGAACAAGCCCACCTATACAGCCCCTGGCTAAGCGCCGTGTCACGGCGCTCAGTCCAATCACAGCGCTGCATTGCAGCATTGTGATTGGCTGCGGGGAGCGTGGGAGCCCTGGTGCTTCCTGCTTCCTGTTTCTTACAAGAAGCCAGGAAGAGCACGCAGGAGAGGGGGCGGCGGCCTCCCACCTGGGCGGTCAGGAGGTAAGTGATTTTTTTTTATAGTGATCCCCCCCCACGCACCCCCCACCCGCCCCACTGCTGCTTCCAGGCAGCAGCCACGACTGTACGTACTGCCAACACAACAGTGATTCGGTCTTAAGAAGGCCAGCACCTTACTACACCAGTATGGAAATGCATGCATACGCATAGCTGTCAATCTTGGAATTGGTTTCCTATTAAAGGAAATCATTCCAAAATGGCCATCTGACATCACAAAGAATGCGTGGCACCAGTGGCGTAACAAAAGTTAAGGGGGCCCCCCTGCAAGGTACATGGAGGGGCCCGCTCCGGATTTAATCCAGAGCTCTCAGGCCTTAGTACTGTGCTTAGGGTGCCCCCTGCAGCACAGGGCCCCCCTGCACCACAGGGGTTGCAGGGGCCTGTGTTACGCCACTGCGTGGCACGTGTGTTTTGTGATACGCGTTCATGTATCATGGCACATCTGCCATTTTTTATTTACTGTTGTAATATGGTGGATAGTCACCTTAGAGTCGAAAATGTAAATATTAAGATAACAAAAGTGCAAAAAAAAGAATATGAGCAGTCCGCTTGGCAGCGGACGAGCCAATGTTAAAAAAAAAAAATTAAGATCTCGGGGAGCGGGATGGAGAGCTGGGCTTGGCGGGATAGGGAAGAGGGAAAAATACAGCACACAGTAAGAAAGGGAGGTGGAAAAGTAACAAACGGAAAGAGAGGCAAGACACACTTGTACTTTCATGCAGTGCTTACAAAATGGAAAAATGGTTCCCCCTCAAGTATGCAGCTCAGTGATTCATAACACTCTGAGACCAAAGTGCTCCTGGGTGGGATAAACACAAGAATAGGGATGAAAGTCATCGAATCAAGAGCTGACTAATGAAATAGACAACAAAGCTATCCAATAAGGAGCAAAAAGCTGACCCAAAGACCGCTCTAAGTATATTTTATGTATTGTAAACAATGGGTAGCTAAAGCAGTCTGTAGCAGAGACGGAAAAAATAGGTACTCAGAGGAATCAATCAATCATCAATCATACAGTATTTGTATAGCGCAGCATTGTCACCCCTGGGGGTATCTGGGCGCTGATGGCGGACGGAGGAATACAAACAAAAACACCCATAAGTGGGCATTTCACTAAGGGGGAGCTGACAGGAAGTCTACTTGTAACAGTGAGTTTCCCGTTGTGAAAGACCTAAAAAAATAGTTAAGGGGTGTTTGTCTGGGCCTAAACTCCAGGACAGCAAAACAAACATGATATTTAGTGATGTATGTCCCTTCTTCCCCCTCCAAACATTCAACGTGAAGTGTTTCCACCAGTGTAAGGAGAACCCACAGCAGCAGCAGTGAAATCTTTTCTCCACAAAGTGAACAGGCAAAGTTCTGTGAGGAGCAGTCTAAGCTTGCTTAGCACACAAAGAACAGGTGTAACACAGGCAGAAGCAAAGCAATCTTTTCTACAAACAGAGAGCAAGTACAACAGAGACAGCAACAGTGTGGGCTTCCCTCACACACAAAAAAAGTTCAGCAAGGCCAGCGGAAATTCAAGCTTGCCTCATAGACAGATTACCTATAGCATCACAAGCAGAAAGTTGTGTGAGAAAGCATAGGCCTACAGTGGGTGTCTCTTCAACACAACAGTGTATGAAGACTGGTGTGTGGGGCCGAATCTCCTAAAAACCTTTTGGTCAGTCCCTGGAAATATGTTCTGGACACTGGATGGGACTATTCCTTGTCCTACTGCCCTGAGACGTTTATGCAAGACAGAGGGAAGAGACAAGGGTCTACTTGGAATGTTGGGGCAGTGCATCGCTGCTGTGGCATATGCCACCTTGTAACTCCAGTGCCATTCTTCAACCACCCTGTAGGACATCAAACCCCTTAGATTTGTGTTTTTTTTACATGCAACATCTTTCCACCAGCCTGCAGTTTTGACAACGAAGAGAAAGAAGATTGGACTGTTTAATGTACTGATTAGTGATGTCGCTGTATTTACATAGGCACAGCTTACATTTCCCCCAAATACATTCCTCACTCTTGGTGTGTTCAGTTATAGGTATATTTTGGTTAATTATATCTATTATAACCATCTCACGTATATTTGATGTTAGATCACTGTTGCCATTCCAAAAAGATGTTTAGGTCGGTAGAAAACAAGTTTATTTGGACAATTGTCCATAAAACATTCTAAAAATAACATAAAACAGTTACAGTGTAAAATTAATTAAAAACCCGTCAGGCCCACCCTTCTCCCCCTCTACTGTAATCCACCATTAAAACTCTGTTTGACAGAACGTAAAAACCAAGCCATTCCTACTGTCACATCTAAAGTACGCATTTCTGACAGCCTCTCTACGCCTTCATCCTTTGTACAATTCTGTATTTAGAAAACAAGGGTCTTAAAAACTTAATGCTGCTTGAAAGGTAAAAAGCACAGTCCAAAAGTATATGCAACAAAGAGCATTTTACATTCAGGGGGCAGGAACAAAAAACGTTATTATCCTGGACCCTGGCCCAACAAGAGCGGGATGAATAAATTGGATTACATCCCACTCTTGCCTTTACAATTTCACTCCGCAGGCCAAGATCAGGTACCTGCATCAGGTAAGGAAAAACAGTATCCTGAAAAGCTGATCGAAGGTTTCTGACCCAGGTAGGTCAGGTCGAGAGTCCCGGCCACCTTTGCCGCAGACTCCTTCAATACTTGTTTACCTGGAAAATAGGACTAGGACGACAAAAAGATTTTGGGGTACTTCTTTGTACGAGGGTATTATTCTTTGTAATTTCAAGGAGATATGGGTGACTTAAGTGTAGGAATTAGGGAAATTTGGTGTACATCTGTACATTTCAGGAAGCTTTTGAGTAGACAACATTGGGCTAACAAAGACATCTATGAGACTCTCTTGAGTTCATGGAGGGTAGCAGCAAACTACTTTTGATGGAGCTGGATTAAATGACTGATAGCTATATTGCTGCGTAAACAGGGGACTGGACACAGATAAAATCTGGACTACTGAGTGAATGGAGCAGGTAGTCCTGTGACATCCTTAACCTGCATCTTTGTATCCCAAGATGACTTACTGATTCTGCCATCCATGTGTGAATGTGCACAGGTGTGAAGACCAGGCTGGGATTCGGGTGAGTTCGGACTTCTACTCTGGGACATTCACTCGCCCATGGATAAGTACACGCCTAAAACATTTGAGATACAAAGAACCATGTGTTCTGGCATAAAAATGCACGTAAATTAATTATTACAGAGGCCTAAAATGATGAGGTCAGTCTATTATTGTCCAAATGAAATTCTTACATAGTCACAGGGCCAGCAAAACTTCATGCACAGATTATTGCAAGGTAGTAGTGGCATTGTCAGTGTACAGGTGGCAAAGTGCTGAGTACAGAGGTGCTAAATGCATAGTTTTCAATATAAATGCATACAAGTGAGGATCAATAGTTGCTATAAAAAAAAAATTAAATCCATGGGGGAACATCTCTTTCACAAAAGCGATTATCACTATGCAAACAAATGAATGAGTGAGATCATAAATGCTGACAGTTTTATACCTCCAATTCATTTAACAGGGGCCTCTTCAGGAAAGGATAATATTCAGTGGTCTGTAACCGCCATTGTAATTGGGTCAATATGAACATTAATTAACATACCCATTTAATGGCCTTGTTTGATCTCATATGGTATGACTGCGGAATGGATTGCATTACTGCACAAAATCAAGGGCTTCCTCCCTCCTGCCACCTCTCAATTCTATCCACCACTGAGTGCAGCAGACTACAGTGTGAGATGGTGCATTACATGTGACATCGAGACCTTGGTAATTAAAGCAGCAGCGAGGAGTGAGGTCACATGTGGCGCCTCTGCTCTGTAGCCTACTGGTGGACGTGTTAGAGGTAAGAGGCCAAGGTAATACATCACCCCTAGGAAAGTTACAAGACCCTTCTCTAAATTTTGACTAGTAGCTAGGACTTGACTGTCCCCACAAAGAAAGAGCCAACTCTGAGTTGCAGGCTGTTTGTCTCTTTTGGTGGGAGCAAGGATGAATGCAATGCTACCATGAGCAATTTTAGTGGATACAATTAATTCAATTCGAGCATTTTATCAACTGCATTTTTTGTTTGTTTCAGTGTGTAGCTCTGTGTTACCCGCGTAGAAGCTTAAGCCTCATATTTACCATTGAAGCCCAAATAGTTTGAAACAGATCTGGGGTAACCTGGGTTCATATTCAGAGCAGACTGGCATGTTTATTTGGACGGGACTTTGGGAGAGAGTTAAAACAGATCTGCATATAATTTGTCCCCATCTAGGACACAGTGTTAAAGATTTTTATGGGTTTGTATTTTCGTGCATCATTAACAATTTGAAGTATGCACTTATATATACGATTTCCATGTACAGGCTGATCTAATGTGATTGCCTTTGGAACAAATTCTCTATGATGTATAGAAGTGTAGAAGTGTGTTTTTCTAATGCATGTTAATAAGGTCACATTTCTTTCTAAAACGCTATCTTGTCCAAGATGGAAGTCATCTCTGTCACTCATTTTGTGCTTCCGCCCCCCCCCCACCCCCCCGCACACGTCTTCTCCTCACAAATTCTGCAGGTCAGAGTCAAGCTGAAATGTAAGAAAGAATGTAAAAAGAATTTGATTTCAATTTTTCATCTTATATTTTAGCAATTTAGACAACAATGTGTATTCTATAACTCTATATGGAATATATGAATGGTATTAGTAATTCACAGACAGGTTCCTAAACTGTTTCTAAAATTGTTTCTAATAGTTCCGCTCATTTTTCTTTATCTAATTCACGAGCACTTTATCCATCACCTTTCCCCTTGCACCCTCTTTGGAGCCAACTGCTCAAAATTCTTAAATGGTATCCGCAGCTTACATGTGATTAATGTATGAACTGATTATCAAATTGCTAAAATATTAAATGAAAAATTGAAATCCAATTTTTTTTTTTGCCTCTGCTTGGGTTTAATTAAATTTCTACAAAATTGTTAAGCTATTTCTATTGAAGAATTTTCCTTTCCCGTTCAGACCACTTTTGTCTCTTTACATATTCAGAACAGTAGCACGCTCGAGGTGAATATATGGTTGGTCGCCTTGAATTATATAAGAGTGGGTGACTGTGAATCCACCAACACAACATGGTGCATGATGAAAAGTGGTGAGTGTGTGGTTGTGACACATTCTTTACATATGTTAACCCCTTCGCTGCTAGGCCTTCCCCCCCTCTGTGCTAAGCCTTTTTTTTGGCTATTTGGGCTAGTTTGCGCTTAGGTCCCTGTACGTTTTTGACCACATAAGGTATCCACGCCAAAATTGCGTCCTTTTCTTCCAACATCATGGGAATTTTAAAAGTACCCACGGTTTGTTGATTCCCCTGGAGGGGACCCAGAAATGAGCCAAAATACAGCCAAATGTTATTTTTTGGGGGAAAAAATTGGAAAAAAGTGCTGAAGATGAAAGCGTCTGGTTTTTTCCTTGCAAATGGTATCAACAAAGGGTTTGTGGTGCTGAAATCACCATCTTCCCAGCTTTAAGGGACAGACTGACTTTTGTCAGAAAACCAACATTTTTTACACAGTTTTGGTATTTTATTGGGACATAGCCTATTTTTGCTATTTTTTGTGCTTTCAACCTCCTTCCAGTTTATGGTTTTCACTGTAAAAATGTGGTGTGTCCATGTTGCATTTTGCGCTGTTTCCTGTCAGGCACTAGGCCTACCCACACAAGTGAGGTACCATTTTTCTCGGAAGACTTTGGGGAATGTGGGTGGGTGGAATTCTGTGGATCCACGCAGATTTCAGAACTTTCCATCACAGAAATGTGAGGAAAATGTGGTTTTTTTTTTACAAAGTTTGAGGTTTGCAAGAGATTCTGGGTAACAGAACCTGGTGAGAGCCAGACAAGTCACCCCATCCTGTATTTCCCTGGGTGTCTAGTTTTAAAAAATGTATAGGTTTGCTAGGTTTCCCCAGGTGCCGGCAGAGCTAGGGTTCAAAATCCACAGCTAGGCACTTTGCAAAAAACGGGTTAGTTTTCACTGTAAAAATGTGGTGTGTCCACGTTGCGTTTTGGCCCGTTTCCTGTCCCGGGCACTAGGCCTACCCACACAAGTGAGGTAACATTTTTCTCGGAAGACTTTGGGGAATGTGGGGTGGGAGAAATGTTGTGGATCCACGCAGATTCCAGAACTTTCCATCACAAAAATGTGAGGAAAATGTGTTTTTTTTTAAAACTAAGTTTGAGGTTTGCAAAAGATTCTGGGTAACAGAACCTGTTGAGAGGCACACAAGTCACCCCATCCTGGATTCCCCTTGGTGTCTAGTTTTAAAAAATGTACAGGTTTGCTAGGTTTCCTGAGGTGATGTCCCCCAGTCTCAAGAAGCAGGCAGGAGACGCAGAGTAGGTAGGATGACAGGAGAAGTTTAATGTACATCCAAATACAAGAGACCTCAGCCACCAACAGCTAAACCAACTGCCAACACATTGAAAGATAACATTCTCTCACTAAGGAAGGCATTCTAAATTACATCACAGCCTAGCAACCCTAACAAAGGCAAGTTACATAATACAAGGTACAGAATACAGGTTGCATGAACTAAGTACAGAATAGTACAGAATACCACATTCCCCTATGTGCCGGCTGCGCTAGGGCCCAAAATCCACAGGTAGGCAGATTGCTAAAAAAATGTCTGTGCCTAGTGGGCTTTCTGTCGCCCAGCAGGGGGATCGGGGGGTTTGCCCCGACATGCCCCCAAGGGGGGCAGAAAGACTGCGGCTATTTTTTTTGGGGTGCATTCTGGGCAGCCCCCACCCCACGCATGAAAAAGCCAGCATAACTGCTGGCGCCTAGTGGGCTCTCTGCCGCCCCCTGGGGGGGCAGATCAGGGGCTACTGCCCCCATCTGTCTCCGGGAGGGGGCAGAAAGACGTTGGCATTTTTGGGGGGGGCATTGGCATGCCCATTCTGGGCAGCCCACACCCCTGAATTAAAAAAAATATTCCCTGATGCCTATTGGGCTTTCTGCCCCCCTCAGGAGGCAGATAAGGGGCTTTTGCCCCTATCTGCCTCCCGGGGGGGGGGGGGCAGAAACACTGTGGCAATTGTTTTTGGGGTGGGGGCATTGGCATGCTCATTCTGGGAAGCCCTCACCCCTACGTATAAAAACAAAATACTAATCCCTGATCCCTAGTGGGCTTTCTGCCCCCCCGGGGGTAGATCAGGGGCCATTGCCCCCATCTGCCCCCCAGGGGGCAGAAAGACTGTGGCATTTTTTTGGGGGGTGTGGCATTCTGGGCTGACCTCACCCCTGAATTTAAAAAAAAAATATTTCCTGATGCCTAGTGGGCTTTCTGCCCCCCGGGGGGGCAGATAAGGGGCTATTGCCCCCATCTGCCTCCCGGGGGGGCAGAAAGACTGTGGTAATTGTTTTAGGGGTGGGGCATTGGCACGCCCATTCTGGGCAGCCCCCACCCCTACGTATAAAAAAATCCCTGGTGCATCTGCCAGAAAGACTGTTGCATTTTTTTTTTTGGGGGGGGGGCATTGGCCTGCCCATCTTGGGCAGCCCCACCACTAAATCCTATTTAAAAAAAAATCCCTGGCTTCTAGTGGACTTTCTGCCCCCCCTGGGTTCAGATTGGGGGTTACTGCCTCCGTCTGCCCCCAGGGGGGGCAGAAAGATTGGAATTTGTCTGGGGGTGGGGGCATTGTCTTGTCATGCCCATTTTGGGCAGCCCCACCCCTACATGAATACAATAAAAAAATACCTGGTTTCTAGTGGGCTTTCTGCCCCCCGGGGGGCAGATTGGGGGCTACTGCCCCGGGGGGGGCAGAAAGACTGCACTGCCCAAAAATATTTGGGGGAGCAAAGGCCCTTGCCCAAGGGGCTGCTCCCCCCTCCCTGTGTCTTGTGGGTGGATCCCTGCTTGGGGATCACCCTCCTGGGGAGATTCTCCCCTTTCCAATGATACCTCTCCCGTCTTTCTACGTGCTCGGGGGGCTGAGATAACCCCCTGAGCACATAGAAAGTGAAACTGAAATGAGCCTAAAGGCTCATTTCAGTTTCGGTTTCTATGAAATGAGGTCAGCGCGACGTGTGCCCTGATCGTCATTTCACAGAAACCAGGGGAGGGAGCCTCGGGGGCTGGGGAAGCTCTTCCCCAGCTCCCGAGGCTGTTGGGGAGGAAAGGAAATCCCTCTGGTGCCTGCACCAGAGAGATGCCCGGTGCCATGTGTGAGGACGGCCGGGAGCCGTCCTGCGCACACGAGCACTGTGGCGCACGACGGCTCCCGGCCGTCATGCGCATGGAAGGGGTTAAAGTAATGAAATTTGTTGGTCTTTGTAATACTATTGAGAGTCTATCCTCTCAAAGGTGGAGTATGCTGTGTTTATTAGTGTTATATTTCATTGTAGGAAATACTGCAGTGTGATTACAAGTTCTCAAACCGGAATGGGTCAGACCTCAATGTCCCAACTAAGGAAGGTTGGCGAGTAGGGGACATACAGGATCTACAGTCCTGAAGAAAGCCGGGTGACCCCTTTTGGGCTACTTTAAATGGCTGAAACATGTTGACAAGCATGCAAATAGGATGGATGTAGGGCTAATAATTCGCACCAACACCACCATCCTATATTATATATATTTTAATCCTGACCAGGAAGTCCAGGAATAAAATACAGGGAGAATATTCCTGATCCTGTTTTAAACCTGATTTCTGCACATTTTCTATCCATGATATTACTTGTTTGTATTGTCTTCCCCACCCTAATACTCTATCCAAGGCGTTGGTCTGCGCAGGGATGTTGTTATCAAGCCGAATGATGAAGTATGCCACAATTTGTGGGTGAGGGCCTTTTTAACAAACAGTGTGTACGCCACATTCATCTTCTGTGTACTTCTCTCGCCTCCTACACCCTTTTGTGTGTTTGAATGTTTGGTTTGGAGGATGGTGTAGGAGTGATAACTCTTTCCCCTTTGTTTTGTGTGATTTAATCCTTGGCATCTAGTCATCTCACACACACAGTCTAATATGGGTAGGTCTCAGACAAACTGTAATTCATTATTACCTAGCACTACCAAGAGAAGACATTTTATAACACACCAGCCAGGATTTCCATACATAATTTGAGTTCAACATTCAATCTTTTGTATATGCACAGTGCCAACATGGCCAAATGAGTGTGAATCACTTATAGCTCCTTCAGAATTGTCGTGCACTGAAACACTGAACAAAAGAATGTAATTGTACCAATGATTCTGTAGAACTTTTACACGAAGAACACATTACAAATTATTCTGTCCCACAGAGGTTACTGGTTAAATAACTAGCACACATTTCAGAAAGAGATTTCTACACTTCTTAGCCAGGATGAGACCCAAACAGGGTTTACAACAATTGTTGACCTTGGCTTTGAATATAAGCACCATCGTGCATCCAACAGCAGTATTTAAAATCCTCTTAATAATTTGGTCCCAATACACTGCTTTTAGTATAACCATATGCTATTGATGAACTGTGACTCGAACACGTGAGCAAGCTCTCTCTCTTTCACATATCTCAGACAAAGAATCAGCCTATCTTTGCCACTCTTAGCGCAACCCTCTTAGTATCTGTACAAGTTTCTTCATCTGGGTTGGGCTACACTCTCAGCCATATTCATAAAGTATTCAAATCTGCATGGTCACTAATCGCTCTAAATATGATATGTTAACCATCAGAGGATCTATACCCATATAATATAAAGTGGCACATGGAAGCATAAGAGACAAATGGTGATATGAGACCAAAGAATACTAGAAACAAACCTTCATCTCTCAGTACTCTTGTTGATAATCTTTAAGATACCCAGACAATGGTTAGGGATGCTCTGGACCCTATGAAAATAACCAAACAATACATAAGACCCATGCTTTCTCATTTTATGTTCTCAAAGTTGAACTTGATTTGTTGTTGTATGTAATCATTATTGTTCCATGTAAAGTGCTAATACCACTTGGTGCAGTCAGCGATGCATAACAATGGTAATAAATAAATAAAATGAAAACTCATGTGCACACTAGGGTGTGCACTCTGAATATCGACCGCAGAATATCGATGGAACACAATATCGAGTACAAAATATTGAAAACAAAACAAAATCAACAGGTAAGTATACCTAACCCAACATATATGTACCTATGCGGTACACGTATCTTCAAGGCACATAGATGTGGAGTTAAGAATAGTAATGCTATACTTCCCTATATGCACTTACCTTTCAATATGATATTCTTGTACCATGATATTCTGGGGGTTGATATTCAGTGGTACAATCGCACACTATACTGCATCTTATGTTCTTCTATACAAGGTAGGATTCTATTCTCTAGAGTTCCACCAAATAATTTACAAGCAGTATCAATCAGAGAAATTGAATGATAATTTGAAGAATTGCTGTAGAACCTTTTTTTATTGACTTGAGATGATTATCGGAGTTTTCAGCTCAGTGGAAATATACTGGAGTCCAATAATGCATTAAAACCTTTAGCCAGAAAGGCACATCATATAAGTATATTTGAAAGAAACAAATCAATGTGAACATAAGCATGGCCAGGGGCTTTGTTTCTTTTCTGTGACTTTATTGCTAAATATACCTCTAGCGGTGGGTCATCAAAATGTACACCAGAGGACACTTTTGACCAGCTTTCAGCAGCAAATTTATTTTGAGTCTTTTTACAGGTACTTATAAACTAATCTAGCTGTGGGAAAACTACCAAGCTCTCTTGGGCACTCCTACAATTTTCTGCTGCTTCCTTTAAGCATCTCCCTAATTTCTTTCCTCATAGTCTAGAGTCAGCCATTTCTTGCCAGATGTGTAAAGTAAAGCTAATATTTTCCAGGCACAGCCATTATATGACAGTTTCCATATGTAAGTACCATGCATAGCCTTTATACACTAGAGCAAGCCAGAACATGCCCATGGTCCCCTGAGTTAAATTATTATACATCTAGGTAAAGCTTAACATGGCAAGCAGTCATCATATGCCTAGATAATCCATTATACTGTCATGTAGTGCTATTAAATACAACATATTGTCATTATATACCAAGTACTCTCATTTTATGCCATGTAGAGCCAATTTCTACCACAGTATATCTGTTATTTGCACAGGCACTGTAATTATGAACCAGGTATTTATTACTTTATACAGATGTACACATTTGTAGACGTCCATCCTTAATACTTAACAAGTAAATCCAAGATCAGTACTAATTCACTAACTGTTATCAAATTTGATATGTCATATGTGTTAGTTATAAAATACTTTCAGAAACTGAGATAAAGTAACACAAAAAGCATGAAAATGCAAGGGCGAAAATCAGGCCACTCATGGAGAATAACACACAGGAATTAGGCGTGGGTCTCTTGCTCACTGTGCCATTGGAACCAAGCTACACCTGACTGAGGAGCCCCAATCAGGGCAAAACCAGTCTTTGGTTGCTTGGGCTCCGATTCAGAGAGGATCTGGCTTGGCAGTACAAGCTAGACTGTTCCTATTGGAGCAGGGTCAATACTAATTTGCATATAGCTGGGTCTAATCTGACATGGCATAGTGGGCAAAAGAACAATGGGTTGGAATGCTACCACAAGCAATTGTGAGGGGTTTGATTTATTGCTAGTATCCTTCATCACCTTTTGTGTGTTTGATGTAGCACCCTTGGTGACCAAACGTATGCCTAGACATGGGTCCCTTTCTCAAGGTGCCACTGCAACCAAGCTGCACCCGCCTGAAGAGCCCCAATCAGTGGCAACCGGTCTTGGGTTGCTTGTGTTCCAGTTCAGAGAGGACCTGGCTTGGCAGTTCGGGTTGGACTGTTCTTATTGGAGCAGGGTAAAGACTGTTTTGCATATAGCTGGGTTCTAGTCTGAGGTGGCATGGTGGGCAAAAGAATGATGGGTTGGAATGCCACCCCAAGCGATTGCCAGTAATTAGACTTATTGCAAGCATCCTCTCATCACCTTTTGTGTGTTTGAATGGCTCATTTGAACAGTGGCTTGAGAACAAATGGGGCAGATAAGAAAAATGCTGGAAGAGGATATGATCGAGTGTGTAATGGCTTGTTCTTCTATAGGTAAGGAAATAAATGAAAAAGACAAGAAAAATAAAAAGGAGAAGCAGAATAATGATTCTGGTGAGGAGGATCATGTTTTAATGAGCTTTTGAATGTGGGACTAGCTCAGGACCTGATACAGGTGCTTGGGTAGATGGTGGTACAGGAATGCAAAGTTCTATTAGTACTGCAGGGGTACCGAGTGCACAGACAAAGACAGTGATGAGGCTGTGCCTAGCACAAGTGGAGATATATAAAATTGAGAGTACAGACTCAAGCTGCAGCGTATGTAAGAACAGTGATATTTGAAGAGGTTCCTGAAGAAGTTAACATTGGCATTTAAAAACTTGGATTTGAAGAAATGATAGCAGGGAAATGTTGACCTGAATAGGTTATTGCCCTACAATGCTGATGAAATTATGTATTTGAGTAAAGAAGCAGCCAGATGTGCAAATGAAGTATGTGATAAATTGGAAGAATTAGCTGATGAATTGGAGGTTGACATCAGTATGATGAAAAATGTGAAACGAAATTACAAAATAGATTTGATGCATAAAGAAATTAAAGAGATGGGTTTGATTACACAGAGAACCCATATTAAGGATTTAATTGAGAAAATTAGGGATTGGAGGGTTATCGGACAAAACTTTGAGTTTTAATTATCGAGTTACAGAAATATTGGAAAAAATATTGTGGTACAAAAATATCGTGATACAGAAATATCGCTGTCAAGAATATCAATTTTTCAAGTAAGTAATATTGTCGTCAAGAATATCGTTGTTGTTAATATTGTTTTCAATAATATAATTGTAAAAAATATTGTTTTTTAATTATCGTTATGTGTTATATTTCAGATATTAATTTATGTGTTATTATTGTTTGTATAATTGTTAATAATAATATTTTTAAATATAGTTTGTAATTTAAGTGATTTATACATTTTGATTTAATTGCTAATAGTAATTTATAGTCTTTTAGTGGTTGCTAGGTTTGTAGGGGTATAGGGTGGGAAGTTAATCAAGTATAATTAATTAACAATCAATTATACATTTAATATTAATTATTTAATTGATTATTAATAGTGTAAATTGTGTAATAATTATATTTTTACGTTATATATTAGCTGAGGGCTGCTGGGTTTGTAGGGGCATAGGGTGGGAAGGTAATTAAGAAACAATTATTTAACAATTAATTACTCATTTATTATTAACAATTTAATTGATTATTATGTAAATTGTGTAATAATTATATAGTTTAGTTATATATTAGGTGTGGGCTGTTTGGGTTGTATGGGTATAGGGTGGGAAGTTAAAGAAAAAATAATTAATGAACAATTAATAATTAATGTATTATTAATTATGTAAATTGTGTAATTATTTTAATGTGTAAGTTATATATTAGGTGCGGGCTTCTGGGTTTGTAGGGGCATAGGGTGGGAAGTTAATTAAGTAATAATTCATTAACAATTGATTATTATTTTATTAATAATTATTTAATTGATTAATAATTATGTTAACTTGTGTTATACTTATTGTGTTCGTGTGTATATATATATATATATATATATATATATATATATATATTCACTGAAAAACCATAGGTTTTAGGGACAGTATAACTCGCGCCCCCGCAATGCACTGCTGATGTCACTGACCATGTCATGAGTGATGTAATATGTGACGTCATCAGCAGTGCATTGCGGGGCGAGAGTTATAGTTAGCTGAACTAACTATAACGGGGAATTTCTATGGTTTTGTACGAGTGAAATGTCCAACTAACTATAACTGTCCCTAAAACCTATGGTTTTTTCAGTGAATTTCAAAGGTTTTTTAAATGCTAATTTCTAACTATAACGTGTCTGAAACCTATGGTTTTTTCAGTGAATTTCAAAGGTTTTTTAAATGCTAATTTCTAACTATAACGTGCCTGAAACCTATGATTTTTTAAGTGAATTTCAAAGGTTTTTTAAATGCTAGTTTCTAACTATGCCTACAGAGGTAGGACATGTGAAGAAAGAAGAAAAACGCACAGAAAGAAGCAAAAGATGTGCAGAAAGAACCAACAGAGGAACAGAAAGAGGCCTTGTTGCAAAATCATCCTGTGCCCACAACTTTTTCAGACGGGTACTGGTGGTAACTGACTCTGACTAACCAGAGCCAGTGCTATGCTAAAAGACACTTAGAATACAGTGAAAACACCTACATACACTAGGGAACACTATGCGTTGGGGTACCCCTGTGATTAGCATGACCTTCTCTGCAAGTCCCTAGTACATAATAGGGCAGGGGGATTAAAACCACCTCTTAAAACGCGCTACAGGGCGCGTTTGCACAGTGATGAAGGGAGGGGGGGCCTGAGGTGACATGTGTGCAAACGCGCCCCGTGGCACGTTTTAAGTTGCGGGATTAAGTCCCCTTGAATCCTGAGGGTCCCTGGGGCCCAACTAGCCCCCAGGTACCTACAGTTCGGACCACAGAGCTGAGTTGCAGAGAGGCGTTCCGAGGCCACGCACCTTTTTCACCTCTCTGCAACGCAACTCTGTTGTGCTTACTGAAGGTACCTGGTGGGCTAGTTGGCCCCCAGGGTCCCTCAGGATTCAAAGGGAATTAATTCCCCAACTTAAAACGCACCACAGGGCGTATTTGCGCACATGTCACCTGAGGCCCCGCCCCCTCCCTTCACCTCTGTGCAAACGCGCCCCGTGGAGCGTTTTAAGTTGGGGGATTAGGTCACCTTGAATCCTGAGGGTCCCTGGGGCCCAACTAGCCCACCAGGTACTTCCAGTAAGCACCACAGGCCTGCGTTGCAACGCCTGTAACAAATTGTGCAGTTGTGTTTAGGTAGTGAAGAGGGTCGTGCTGGGGGTAGTGTTTTAGGGTTTAGGGTAGTGCAGTGGTGTTTGTGTAGTGTAGGGGGTCATGCTGGGGGTAGATTTAGGGTTTAGGGTAGTGCAGTGGTGTTTGGGTAGTGTAGGGAGTCGTGCTGGGGAGTGTTTTAGGGTTTAGTGTAGTGCAGTGGTGTTTGGGTAGTGTAGGGGGTCGTGCTGGGGGTAGTGTTTTAGGGCTTAGGCCAGTGCAGTGGTGTTTGGGTAGTGTAGGGGTTCGTGCTGGGGGTAGTGATTTAGGGTAGTGCAGTGGTGTTTGGGTAGTGTAGGGGGTACTGCTGGGGGTAGTGTTTTAGGGTTTAGGGTAGTGCAATGGTGTTTGGGTAGTGTAGGGGGTACTGCTGGGGGTAGTGTTTTAGGGTTTAGGGTAGTGCAGTGGTGTTTGGGTAGTGTAGGGGGTACTGCTGGGGGTAGTGTTTTAGGGTCTAGGGTAGTGCAGTGGTGTTTGGGTAGTGTAGGGGTTCGTGCTGGGGGTAGTTTTTTAGGGTTTAGGTTAGTGCAGTGGTGTTTGTGTAGTGTAGGGGGTAGTGTTTTAGGGTTTAGGGTAGTGCAGTGGTGTTTGTGTAGTGTAGGAGGTCGTGTTTTAGGGTTTAGGGTAGTGCAGTGGTCTTTGGGTAGTGTAGGGAGTCGTGCGGGGGGTAGTGTTTTAGGGTTTAGGGTAGTGCAGTGGTCTTTGGGTAGTGTAGGGGGTCGTGCGGGGGTAGTGTTTTAGGGATTAGGGTAGTGCATTGGTGTTTGGGTAGTGTAGGGGGTCATGCGGGGGTAGTGTTTTAGGGTTCTAGGGCAGTGCAGTGGTGTTTGGGTAGTGTAGGGGGTCGTGCTGGGGGAGTGTTTTAGGGTTTAGGGCAGTGTAGTGGTGTTCGGGTAGTGTAGGGGGTCGTGTGGCGGGCGTGTTTTAGGGTTTAGGGCAGTGCAGTGGTGTTCGGGTAGTGTAGGGGGCGTGCTGGGGGGAGTATTTTAGGGTTTAGGGTAGTGCAGTGGTGTTCGGGTAGTGTAGGGGGTCGTGCTGGAGGTAGTGTTCTAGGGTTTAGGGCAGTGCAGTGGTGTTCGGGCAGTGTAGGGGGTCGTGCTGGGGGTGGTGTTTTAGGGTTTAGGGTTTAGGGCAGTGCAGTGGTGTTCGGGCAGTGTAGGGGGTCGTGCTGGGGGTGGTGTTTCAGGGTTTAGGGCAGTGCAGTGGTGTTCGGGCAGTGTAGGGGGTCGTGCTGGGGGTGGTGTTTCAGGGTTTAGGGCAGTGCAGTGGTGTTCGGGCAGTGTAGGGGGTCGTGCAGGGGGTGGTGTTTCAGGGTTTAGGGCAGTGCAGTGGTGTTCGGGCAGTGTAGGGGGTTGTGCAGGGGTGGTGTTTCAGGGTTTAGGGCAGTGGTGTTCCGGCAGTGTAGGGGTCGTGCTGGCGGTGGTGTTTCAGGGTTTGGGGCAGTGCAGTGGTGTTCGAGCAGAAAAGGGGTCGTGCTGGGGGTGGTGTTTCAGGGTTTAGGGCAGTGCAGTGGTGTTCGGGAAGTGTAGGGGCAGTGCAGGGGGTGGTGTTTCAGGGTTTAGGGCAGTGCAGTGGTGTTCGGGCAGTGTAGGGGGTGGTGCAGGGGGTGGTGTTTCAGGGTTTAGGGCAGTGCAGTGGTGTTCGGGCAGTGTAGGGGGTCGTGCAGGGGGTGGTGTTTCAGGGTTTAGGGCAGTGCAGTGGTGTTCGGGCAGTGTAGGGGGTCATGCTGGGGCTGGTGTTTCAGGGTTTAGGGCAGTACAGTGGTGTTCGGGCAGTGTAGGGGGTCGTGCTGGGGCTGGTGTTTCAGGGTTTAAGGCAGTGCAGTGGTGTTCGGGCAGTGTAGGGGGTTGTACTGGGGCTGGTGTTTCAGGGTTTAGGGCAGTGCAGTGGTGTTCGGGCAGTGTAGGTGGTGGTGGTGGGGCTGGTGTTTCAGGGTTTAGGGCAGTACAGTGGTGTTCGGGCAGTGTAGGGGGTCATGCTGGGGCTGGTGTTTCAGGGTTTAGGGCAGTGCAGTGGTGTTCGGGCAGTGTAGGGGGTCTTGCTGGGGCTGGTGTTTCAGGGTTTAGGGCAGTGCAGTGGTGTTCGGGCAGTGTAGGGGTCGTGCTGGGGGTGGTGTTTCAGGGTTTAGGGCAGTGCAGTGGTGTTCGGGCAGTGTAGGGGGTTGTGCTGGGGCTAGTGTTTCAGGGTTTAGGGCAGAGCAATGGTGTTCAGGCAGTGTAGGGGGTCTTGCTGGGGGTGGTGTTTCAGGGTTTAGGGCAGTGGTGTTCGGGCAGTGTAGGGGGTCTTGCTGGGGGTGATGTTTCAGGGTTTCGGGCAGTGCACTGGTGTTCGGGCAGTGTAGGGGGTCGTGCTGGGGGTGGTGTTTCAGGGTTTAGGGCAGTGCAGTGGTGTTCGGGCAGTGTAGGGGGTTGTGCTGGGGCTAGTGTTTCAGGGTTTAGGGCAGTGCAGTGGTGATCGGGCAGTGTAGGGGTCTTGCTGAGGGTGGTGTTTCAGGGTTTAGGGCAGTGGTGTTCAGGCAGTGTAGGGGGTCTTGCTGGGGGTGATGTTTCAGGGTTTGGGGCAGTGCACTGGTGTTCGGGCAGTGTAGGGGGTCGTGCTGGGGGTGGTGTTTCAGGGTTTAGGGCAGTGCAGTGGTGTTCCGGCAGTGTAGGGGGTCGTGCAGGGGGTGGTGTTTCAGGGTTTAGGGCAGTGCAGTGGTGTTTGGGCAGTGTAGGGGTCGTGCTGGGGGTGGTGTTTCAGGGTTTAGGGCAGTGCAATGGTGTTCGGGCAGTGTAGGGTGTCGTGCTGAGGGGTGGTGTTTCAGGGTTTAGGGCAGTGCAGTGCTGTTCGGGCAGTGTAGGGGGTCGTGCAGGGGGTGGTGTTTCAGGGTTTAGGGCAGTGCAGTGGTGTTTGGGCAGTGTAGGGGGTCATGCAGGGGGTGGTGTTTCAGTGTTTAGGGCAGTGCAGTGGTGTTCGGCCAGTGTAGGTGGTCTTGCTGGGGGTGGTGTTTCAGGGTTTAGTGCAGTGGTGTTCGGGCAGTGTAGGGGGTCGTGATGGGGGTGGTGTTTCAGGGTTTAGGGCAGTGCAGTGGTTTTCCGGCAGTGTAGGGGGTCGTGCAGGGGTGGTGTTTCAGGGTTTAGGGCAGTGCAGTGGTGTTTGGGCAGTGTAGAGGGTCGTGTTGGGGGTGGTGTTTCAGGGTTTAGGGCAGTGCAGTGGTGTTCGGGCAGTGTAGGGTGTGGTGCTGAGGGGTGGTGTTTCAGGGTTTAGGGCAGTGCAGTGGTGTTCGGGCAGTGTAGGGGGTCGTGCAGGGGGTGGTGTTTCAGGGTTTAGGGCAGTGCAGTGGTGTTTGGGCAGTGTAGGGGGTCGTGCAGGGGTGGTGTTTCAGGGTTTAGGGCAGTGCAGTGGTGTTCGGCCAGTGTAGGTGGTCTTGCTGGGGGTGGTGTTTAAGGGTTTAGTGCAGTGGTGTTCGGGCAGTGTAGGGGGTCTTGCTGGGGCTGGTGTTTCAGGGTTTAGAGCAGTGCAGTGGTGTTCGGGCAGTGTAGGGGTCATGCTGGGGGTGGTGTTTCAGGGTTTAGGGCAGTGCAGTGGTGTTCGGGCAGTGTAGGAGGTCGTGCTGGGGCTGGTGTTTGAGGGTTTTGGGCAGTGCAGTGGTGTTCGGGCAGTGTAGGGGGTCGTGCTGGGGCTGGTGTTTCAGGGTTTAGGGCAGTGCAGTGGTGTTCGGGCAGTGTACGGGGTCATGCTGGGGCTGGTGTTTCAGGGTTTAGGGCAGTGCAGTGGTGTTCGGGCAGTGTAGGGGGTCATGCTGGGGCTGGTGTTTCAGGGTTTAGGGCAGTGCAGTGGTGTTCGAGCAGTGTAGGGGGTCGTGCTGGGGCTGGTGTTTCAGGGCTTAGGGCAGTGCAGTGGTGTTCGGGCAGTGTAGGGGTCGTGCTGGGGCTGGTGTTTCAGGGCTTAGGGCAGTGCAGTGGTGTTCGAGCAGTGTAGGGGGTGGTGCTGGGGCTGGTGTTTCAGGGTTTTGGGAAGAGCAGTGGTGTTCGGGCAGTGTAGGGGGTCGTGCTGGGGGTGGTGTTTCAGGGTTTAGGGCAGTGCAGTGGTGTTCGGGCAGTGTAGGGGGTCTTGCTGGGGGTGGTGTTTCAGGGTTTAGGGCAGTGGTGTTCGGGCAGTGTAGGGGGTCTTGCTGGGGGTGATGTTTCAGGGTTTAGGGCAGTGCAGTGGTGTTCGGGCAGTGTAGGGGGTCTTGCTGGGGGTAGTGTTTCAGGGTTTAGTGCAGTGCAGTGGTGTTCGGTGTAGTGTAGGGGGTCGTGCTGGGGGTGGTGTTTCAGGGTTTAGGGCAGTGCAGTGGTGTTCGGGCAGTGTAGGGGGTCGTGCAGGGGGTGGTGTTTCAGGGTTTAGGGCAGTGCAGTGGTGTTCGGGCAGTGTAGGGGGTCGTGCTGGGGCTGGTGTTTCAGGGTTTAGGGCAGTGCAGTGGTGTTCGGGCAGTGTAGGGGGTCTTGCTGGGGGTGGTGTTTCAGGGTTTAGGGCAGTGGTGTTCGGGCAGTGTAGGGGGTCTTGCTGGGAGTGATGTTTCAGGGTTTAGGGCAGTGCAGTGGTGTTCGGGCAGTGTAGGGGGTCTTGCTGGGGGTAGTGTTTCAGGGTTTAGGGCAGTGCAGTGGTGTTCGTGCAGTGTAGGGGGTCGTGCTGGGGATGGTGTTTCAGGGTTTAGGGCAGTGCAGTAGTGTTCGGGCAGTGTAGGGGGTCGTGCTGGAGGTGGTGTTTCAGGGTTTAGGGCAGTGCAGTGGTGTTCGGGCAGTGTAGGGGGTCGTGCTGGGGGTGGTGTTTCAGGGTTTAGGGCAGTGGTGTTCGGGCAGTGTAGGGGGTCTTGCTGGGGGTGATGTTTCCGGGTTTAGGGCAGTGCAGTGGTGTTCGGGCAGTGTAGGGGGTCTTGCTGGGGGTAGTGTTTCAGGGTTTAGGGCAGTGCAGTGGTGTTCGGGCAGTGTAGGGGGTCGTGCTGGGGGTGGTGTTTCAGGGTTTAGGGCAGTGCAGTGGTGTTCGGGCAGTGTAGGGGGTCGTGCTAGGGGTGGTGTTTCAGGGTTTAGGGCAGTGCAGTGGTGTTCGGGCAGTGTAGGGGGTCGTGCAGGGGCTGGTGTTTCAGGGTTTAGGGCAGTGGAATGGTGTTCAGGCAGTGTAGGGGGTCATGCTGTGGGTAGTGTTTTAGGGTTTAGTGTAGTGCAGTGGTGCTTGTGTAGTGTAGGGGGTCGTGCTGGGGGTAGTGTTTTAGGGTTTAGGGTAGTGCAGTGGTGTTTGTGTAGTGTAGGGGGTCATGTTTTAGGTTAGTGCAGTGGTGTTTGGGTAGTGTAGGGGGTCGTCCTGGGGGTAGTGTTTTAGGGTTTAGGGTAGTGCAGTGGTGTTTGTGTAGTGTAGGGGGTCGTGCTGGGGGTAGTGTTTTAGGGTTTAGGGTAGTGCAGTGGTGCTTGTGTAGTGTAGGGGGTCATGCTGGGGGTAGTGTTTTAGGGTTTAGGGTAGTGCAGTGGTGTTTGTGTAGTGTAGGGGGTCATGTTTTAGGGTAGTGCAGTGGTGTTTGGGTAGTGTAGGGGGTCGTTCTGGGGGTAGTGTTTTAGGATTTAGGTTAGTGCAGTGGTGTTTGGGTAGTGTAGGGGGTCGTGCTGGGGGTAGTGTTTTAGGGTTTAGGGTAGTGCAGTGGTGTTTGTGTAGTGTAGGGGTCATGCTGGGGGTAGTGTTTTAGGGTTTAGGATAGTGCAGTGGTGCTTGTGTAGTGTAGGGGGTCGTGCTGGGGGTAGTGTTTTAGGGTTTAGGGTAGTGCAGTGGTGTTTTTGTAGTGTAGGGGGGTCATGTTTTAAGATGCAACGCTCCAATACCTGACCAGTCTGCACTACATAAAACTGCAAAAAAACAAAAAATAAAAAGTGTTTTGCACACTTTTGTCATTGGGCTATATGTGGGCTACATCTGGGTAATAGTTGTGCTACATTTGGGCTCTTTTTTCACTGGTGGCCATCTTGGAAGACTTCTTTGTTATGAAGTTTCCTAATTTCCTCTTTACTGCAGTCTCCTCAGTAGGAAATGCTTTCAGTTTTTTACTTTGATTCCATCAAGAAGGCATTCAGATGTGTCTCACATTTACCATAAATTCAGAATGTTAGCACTCTAGTTGCTCATTAGATCACTGTAGTAAAGCTACTGCTCACCAGGGAGTTAACTGGAAGTCTGCTGCTGGTATTGAAAGTGATTGTTTCAGTCTGCATGTCAGAATTTTCTAATGAAATAGAAGAGGAATTGAGATCTCACTTAAAACATGCCCTAATTTTTCTTTCTGCAGCACTAACCATAATTTCTATTTCAAAAGAACCCCCTCATTTTGTTCCTTTTTAAATTAAATGTTTTAAGTGTTACCGGTTTATTCCAATCAAGATGGCTTCAGGTGTGCCATACTTTTGTCATAAGTAAGGCTGTTAGCGCTCTAGTTGTTCTTTAGAACACTCTGGGAAGCTGCAGTAGAACACAAAGGCATCAACTGGCAGGCTGGTCCTGTTGAAATATAACAGGAAGATATTTGAGATCACACTTGAAACATGTCCTAATTTTTCTTTCTACAGCACTAACCATAATTTCTATGACAAAATGAACCCCATCATTTTGTTCCTTTTTAAATTAAATGTTTTAAGTGTTACCAGTTTATTCCAATCAAGATGGCTTCAGGTGTGCCATACTTTTGTCATAAGTAAGGCTGTTAGCACTCTAGTTGTTCTTTAGAACACTCTGGGAAGCTGCAGTAGAACACAAAGGAATCAACTGACAGTCTCTGCCCTTGTTGGATGTACATGTTTTACTGAGAATGTCAGACTTCATTCTCACATGACTGAGAAAGATAATGTGAATTTACAGAAAATATGCTCTCATTTTAGCTTCTGAGCACCTTCCAAAACTCTATGGGACAAGCATGTGAAAATAGTTTTCTCTCAAACATGATTCATGATATCCCAGCAGAAGGTTTTTCACAGGGTAAAATCACCTTAGAACACACCACAATTCCTGAAATGAGTATGGTACCATCAACAAATGAATTCTAATGTAACTAAAGTCTATTATCACCCTTTATAGTTCTCCTTTTGGTAACCCTCAAAATCTTTGATTCACTACAATGCATTTCAATGGGGTACTATCATGTATATTGGTCTCAAGATGGCTGCCAGCAATTCCAGGATGAAGTGCTGGCAGCCAATCAGATCTCACAATGACATGTGTGGTTAGGCTCCGCCCAGATATATATGTGATTTTACTTTTGATTTTCTCAGGAACTACTGAACGGATTTACACCATTTAAGCAAAAGGCACGACACTGAACCAAGGGCTACCTCTTTGCCAAATTTGGTGTAATTCCGTTCAGCAGTTCGGGCTGTAGCTGCGACTAAAGGTTCCTATGGAAAAATGAATGGGGAAAACACGTTTTGAGACCCCCCTTTTTTCTCGGCCCCCGCTTGACGAATCACCCCGAGACTTTCAGGATAGGAGCGGACCGGAGCGCCCCAACAAGTTGGAAACGTTCGCGAAGATTCGTCAACCAGCGCCAACGTTATTTCAAATAGAATGTTGCGGATTTCCTATGGAAAATAGGTCCTAACTATAACTATCTACTGGCGACCGCCAGAAGATAATATATATATATATATATATATATATATATATATATATATATATATATATACATACACATATATGTATATATGTGTATAAAGCTCCAAAAGTACTTTTCGTCAAGTACATCAAGACAGGCTGGTGACGTGCAAGAAATTGCACCACCAGGAAATTACTAGAAAGGGAAGCAGAAGGCGCCATTGCCCAGTTTGGGGATCCACTGGGGGTGGAGGTATATGGCAGTGTGGCAACACCATTCAAACCAAAGTCTGTGTTTTTACCAATGATGCCCAGGGATGTGGTAGATATCTTTTCAGAATTGGTAATCACGCACCTAAAGAGACTATTGGTGGAATCGAGTCAAAGGCATAGAGCGGACAATACTGGTCATTTACAAGGTTATCAAAATGTGATGACGAAGATTAAGTCTAGAAAGGATGTGGTAGTACGTCAACCAGACAAAGGGGGGAATATTGTATTGTGGCCCCTAGAAATGTACAAAACAGAGGCCTATTTACAACTGAATGATGAAGCATGTTACAGCAGAATCCCCCAGAGCAGTATTATTGACATCAAAGAGATTTCATGCTGAATTGTCTAAATGGAGGGGGTTGGGACTTTTAACGCAACATGAATATAGATTTTTAAAAATAGATCATCCCACAGTTCCAATAATGTATCTAATCCCTAAAGTACATAAAAATGTTGACAACCCACCAGGCAGGCCTATAATATCGGCAATAGGAGGACTGTTTGAAACAACATCCAAGTATATTGACCACTTCCTACAGGAGCATGTCAGAAACTTATCCTCGTTTTTGCTAGACACTAGTGACTTCCTGCGTAGAATTTGTGACATAACATGGGATCAATCATATGTACTTATGGCATTAGACATTATGTCATTATACACGAGCATTAAACATGAGGACGGCCTGAAAGCAGCAAAGCATTTCCTGGGCACTAGACACATAAACCTTTATCAGCACACACTGATGCTTCTCCAAATGATGAGATGGTGTTTAGAGAATAATTTCTTTCTATTTCAAAAGCAATTGTACAAACAAGTAAGAGGGACTGCTATGGGCACCTGCTTCTCCCCCAGTTATGCGAATCTGCATATGGGCTGGTGGGAGGAGCCGGTGCTCGCAGTCGAATTCGCCACAGAATGGTCAGAAAATGTGGTCCTATGAGCCTGTTTTATCGATTACCTTTTTATTTTATGGAAAGGTACGCCTGACTCCACTAAGATCTTTGCGGGCAAATTAAACTGTAATGATTTGAACCTCTGCTTCACTAGTAATATCAGCCAGAGTGAGGTAGACTTTTTGGACCTGAAGGTTTTTGTTAAAGACAATAAAATACACACTAAAACATTCAGGAAAGAAACAGCGGGGAATTCTATTCTTCATGCGGATAGCTTTCCACCCACCAAAAATCAAAAACAGCATCCCGTATGTGGAGAATGCCCGCATGAAACAGAATTGTAGCGAAGAGACATCACTGAGGGAAGTTCAGTCAGAAGTGAATGAAAGATTCCTCGCCAGGGGCTATAAACAGGAAAGTTTAGAGTTAGCCAGAGAAAAATCACAAGTGAAATCAAGGGAAATGCTGCTATTTAACAAACGGTGAAAAGCAAAGGGACAAAGATAAGGTGAGATTGATCACTGGGTACAGTGCTTACCATAAGAGGGTGAGGAAAATCATCTCCACATATTGGAAACTAATCAAGAGTGATCCAATAATTGGGAAGACAGTGACAAAAAATCCACTTCTCACTTTTGGATGGGCCAAATCTATGCAGAGTGAATGCTGTTAGTAGCCCAGAAATGACAAGAATAGAGACATGGCTGACACCTGACCCCGATTTCCAAAAATGTCACAGATGTAAGGCATGCAGATTTGGCCAAAACATGAGGGAATTTTCACCACATTCATGAGAATCATGCTGGGAAGACGGCAGATTTTGTATATTATGTAATAGATTATGTCCCTAGAAATCTGAGAGTTGGCAACAGAGAACAGAGATTGAGAAGACTGGAGTCACGCTATATAATCATGTTGAACAGTAGAGTGTTGAATGGTTTGTATACGGACGAGGAGATGTATATGCACTTGTAAATATTGTCATATGGTAGTATGACTTCCTCTTGACTTAGAACAGCCATGTCAGAGATTATGTAAATCGTTTAAATATGTTTGTTTATTTATTTCATCACTATGATCACTTTTGAAGAGATATGGTCGTGGTAGTAACTAGGATGGTGAATGCTGGTGAAGTTTTTGAATTAGGCATTTAGGAACACAATAAGGCCTGTTTAACAATTAAATTTGGTTCCGGCCAAAACACCAAGCAGGGTAGCATGTCGAGGTATAAATCTTCTTTAAACATATACAGACACTGGTCTGGAAATTTTAATAATATTGGTCCAATGCGAATTGTTGCTAGATAAGTGATCTTAGGACAAGGCATCTCAATAGAGAGCTTGGGAAGTACACCTACTGGAGTTTGAGAGTGAGCAATCTGCACAGTTTGGCTATGCATAGGCAATTGTCTATAGAAATGTATGGTACAGCGCTACTGCCCAGAACCAATCTGCAGCAACAGGAGATCCTATGTTATAGAGGGCCTTGTTCTGCACAACAGCTGCAAGCATTTTTTAAAACTGATAAAATACCAAGCTAATCATTGAGATGTTTAAATGAACTATTAAGTTATGAGGCAACAAGGTACAGATCATATGTAATTTTGAAATCCATTCATGAATTACTTAAGTTTTATGAATTTAATTTTAAATTTTGCACTTTGCACTTTGTTTGGAAAAATATGTGATTGAGATAAGGAATGTAAAGTATTTTTTAAGTTTCTATGCCGATTGGCATAGGATCTCGAGAGAATAAATTGTTAAACAAAGATGGCGACGACACTAAGTGAGCACTTCATTTTGAAGGAATGAAAAGGAAATCAGAGCATCTCCATTAATCAAGTCGGCCAGCTTGGTGATACCATTAGGGTCCAAAGTGTCAAACCTCTGCAATTTCCCAATTTCCATAAGGTACCTTCCTACCCATAGTGGGGTCTCCCGAGTGATTTTGTGTGCCCCTTCCAGGCATCTGTTTGCTTTTCCCCATGACTCAATAGCTATCTGGGTTGCCAGTAGGAGGTCTCTTAGTTCTTTCCCTCCATAGACATAGTGGTGGAGGAGGTGGGTGTGAAACTGCATTTTTTCTAAGGCATAAGTGGGATGATCACTATCTGTATACCCCAATTAATTTATTGCTGTCAGATGTGAGGCCCAGTAATAAGCCTGGGAATCTGGGAGGGCGATGCCTCCATTATAAAAATTGCGTTGTAAGGTTCGAAGAGCTATACGGAGTGGGCATTATTCCACAGTAGCTTCCTAAGTTTGTCATCGGTTTTAATGAAGACATCATCAGGTATCCTATAAAAGGTGTTTTGTAGGGCATATAGGAAAGGTAATCAGTTTAAACATGGCTGTCCTATCCAGAATTGTTAGAGGGAGCATCTTCCACCGTTCAGTGTCCATGTGGAATTCGGACAGAACCTTCTTTGTATGGTGATCTATACCCCTATCTTGCTCCAATGTGGCGTAGATCCCTAAGTAGTGGAATCCTTCCTGAGTCACCCAAAGTATCCCTGGGAGAGCAGTTAAATCAAGATCACCACCCACAGGAAGAAGGATGGATTTTGTCCAGTTTATTGTATAGCCAGAATGGGCCCCATATTGCTAAAAAACCTGAAATTCCTGTGGACGGTAAGATATAGAAGAATGCCGTCCCCATATAATGAGATTTTTTCCTCCAGAATAGAGGACCCACTTCTCTCAAAGCCTCTAATGTTTGGATGTGCATGGACCAGACAGGCCAACGGCTCCAGGGTTAAGGCAAACAGGAGGGGAGATAGAGGACAGCCCTCCTGATGGTAAACTCCACAGACAACGTTCTATTTACCCTCATTGTTGCTACCGGATCCTTATAAAGCAGAACCACTAATTGCAGAAACTGTGTTCCGTTTTCCATTTTTTAAGTGTGTTTAGCATGTAGGGCAAGTGTACAACATCAAAGGCCTTTTCGGCATCCAGGGAGACAAACAAATGAGGATCCTGTCAAACCTGAACCTCCGCCAGCCAATTGTGAAGCCTACGGAGGGTCCCTCTGGTAGAGCGTTTGAGCATAAAGCCAAATTGGTCTTTGTGGACCAAGGGAGAAATGGCACCTATGAGTCTGGCAGCCAGAATGGTGGCCAATACCTTCATTTCAATATTAAGAAGTGAGATTGGTGGATATTAGCTGCATTCAGTGGGGATTTTTCCAGATTTATGAACCACCACAAGAGGGTCAGCAAGGTGATGGAAGTGAGGTAGTTTACCATTTGGGTTGAGTCTGCTAGAAGGTGGTCTCTATAAACGGCCTTGTAGGATTTCGTGAACTCCTCCACTATTTCTCTTATCAATGTGATACATGACATCTTCCGCCCCTTTAATTTGACTTGCCCTGTGGTTTTCGGATTTACGTCGGCTTAACCAAGCTAATAGCTTTTCCACTTTGTTACCCACATCATAGAGATGATGTTACGTTGCCAATATTTGAGTGTGTGCCTTGTTAGTGGCCAGTGCTCTATATTCTGCCCTCAGGGCATCAACCCATCTCATGGCCAGGGGGGTCGGCCCACATGTATTTGCAGCCTCTGCCTGTGTGAGCCGCCTCTCCAGATCCTCTATATCTTTGACCGCCTTCTTCTTTTTTTAAAGCGACGATGTTTTGAATTTGATTGTACATTACTGCCTTATATGCCTCCCATAACATAACAGCCAATTCAACTGAGTCTCTATTTTCGGAGTAATAAAGTTCAGACTCAGTACGAACCTCTCATAGGGTTGCCCAATCTCATAGTTCTCAAGCATTCAATCCCCATTCACTCCTTGTTCCCTTTGGTCTCTGTACCATAATTATCCAAAGTATATGGTCAGACAGATCTCGAGCTAGATAGTTAGCTTGATGTAGTGTTTCTATTTCGCACGCTGGTGTGAAAATATAGCCCAATCTGCAAAACACTTTGTGAACCCCTGAGTATTAGGAGTAACCTTGCTCGCATGGATGATTTCAGAGCCACAGGTCGGAAAGGCCCAATGTGTCTGCAAAATGAGCAAGGGGTATAGTCTTAGATGCAGCAGCAGCCAATCCTGATCTATAGATGGCAGGGGATATTACATCATTAAAATCCTCTCCAATGGTATGTTGCAAGGAGTCTGTGTCAAGTAGGATGTCAGTGAGTGCACTCAGGATGGGTTATTGTAGGCGAGGAGGTGCAAAGGCACTAATGATAGTTACGGTATGGCATCCCCAAAAGCCCTGGACTGCTACATACTTCCCTAGTGGGTCTATCCAAGATAGCTGTATGTGGAAAGGTGAGGATTTACAGACTAGAACTGCCATTCCCCTGGAGCCAAACGTGAATCCTGCATGTACTAACATGGTGTATGTCCGACTGGCCAGAAAGTGGCATTGGGTCCCCTTTAAGTATGTCTCCTGTAAGAGGATTATATCTGGTTTTAGTTGCCGAAAATATGCTGTTACCAGGGAGGGCCCTTTTGATTTTATTACCCAGCCCATTTACATTCCATGTAAGTATTGACTTGTGTCCAGCATATGAATTAGCAGCCTGTGTCATTCCTGGTAATTAGCAATTTGACTCTCTTCATGACAGTAAACTGAAACATTCTATATAGGCAATGAACCCTTCCGCAATTCACACAAATGAAAACCCTATGTAACGCTACAAATAGAATCAGAGCCCGTCAATCCCTTTCCCCCACCCCACCCCGCTCGCCTACACGCATTCACCCTTTCACCACGCAAGGTAACACCGTTGCAGACCCAGGCCTGAGAGGTCTGTCACCGCACACCCCATCCCAAATAAACTATTTGCTATTCTGAAAAACCATTCAAAAGGAAAATGAAATCCGGGGCGGGACTGGTTTTTGGCATCATCCACTCATCACTGCAGGTCTTTGGTTGCACTCTTGATATTAGTCAGATCCCGAGACATGGCTTACATGGTATCTTCCAGTTCTGATATTCTATCCTTGGCTGCCGTTACACGATCCACCACATTATGAAGGTCCTGTCACAGGAATGAGACCTCCGAGCGGACTTCTACAATTCTAGAATCTAGTGCTGTCGTAGAGTGGCTGATTGTGACCAGAAGTGCTCCTTTATCTGGCTCCGTGGGGGGGATCATCGTTTGAGGTGGGTTTGGCCACCCTGGTATACTTATCCATTTTGCCCTGCCGGGTTGGTCTCGAGTCTCTGTCTTTTGCCATTGCGCCAGGCAGTGTTATGTAGAGTTTTGTGTTGGTGAACGGGTCCAGACAAGAGGTCGTCAGCCCAGGCAGTAGGGGCGGAAATCGATGTCTGCCCACCTGATAGGTGTTTCAGGCTTCCACAGGCCAGCCGGGGGGCTTTGTGTCAGGGAGCACCAGGGTAATGTGGGGGGTTGCAACCTCCACCAAGCTCTGCTCTTTCTGTACAGCTAGTATCAAGATCCTGTTGCGGTGGTGCCCAAATTCCAATTTTCTGTGTTTGGGTCCTGAGTGAGCGAGCACCATCAGTGTCCGGTACTTTCTTACCCCTCAAGTCCAGCCCGGGGGAACAGTAGGCCCCTCCCATGCATTGCCTGGGCTTCACCAGTCTCCCGCCCTCTTCCGGATAATTTCCTGTCGCCCTCAAAGTGTTAGATGGGAAGAGAAGAAAAAGGGGCAGAGAGGAGTATGGCACCCCACTCTAGGTATTATGAGCACCACAATTTGTCCCAAGGAAGGCCACACAGCGGTTGCTGCAACATCCCCCAGGGGTCTGGCTCAGCACATTGCGGCCTCCCGTAGAATCTTTGGGTGAGTATAAGGGTCCCTGCCGGCACTCACAGCTCAGGCTCCCTCTGCACCAACACAGTCACCTCAGGCCGAGGGATTAGGTCAAGTCCTCCACTTCGGTCGCTCAGGAGTTCATGGCGGCTCAGGTGCGCCTTCCCACTGCATCAAGCCAGCATGCTACAATCAGGCTCGCTTTTACTGGGGGGAGGAGAGGTGTCTCGGTGGGCGAGTAGCACACGGCGGATACCATGCCAGAGAGTGTCTTGTGTCCGGAGAGACGTTTCTCAGGAGGGCAGCTCCACACTCTGCTCCCCGAATGTGGGCATCCGCTATATTGGCTGCAGAGCTCTATTCAGCACTGAGGGGTGTTACATTATGGCTGCCCCCCCCGGGCCCCAGCTCGTAGCAGCCCAAGTTCGCAGGGTGAGTGGTATGTCCCCGCCCGCACTAAGCATTCAGGCAGCCTCAGCTCACTATCGGGCAATGCAGGTACGGGATCCACGGGTTGCGGTCTCCACTCCAGCCGCTCTCAGTTCCCAGCAGCCTCAGGCATGTCCACCCCCACGTCACTAGACCGCCACAACGTAGGCTGACTCACCACAACCATGGGTGAGGAAGGATAGGTGCTCTGATGGGTGGGTAGTGTAAGGCGGGAGCAACGCCGGGCTCAAGCCCCTCGGGCTCCACTGTGCAATTCACGGGAGAGCAACACCTCCTCAGTACCTCCGATTCAGGCCACCGCCATGTTGTTCGTGGAGCTCTGCTCCGCACCGGGAAGGCAATCACTTCCAGCGCTCAGCCACTCTGTTGTGCGCCATTCTAATCGATGTGCCAGGTATCAGCTATGTATTGCCAACAATTGCAGGGGCTGATGGTATCCAGGGGCACAGGATTAATGTAGGGTATTATAGGGCCTGGCCGGAGCTCCGCTCGTACAGTGTAGCCCACCATCTTGCCTTCCATGCCCCCAGATATGAATTTTGGTCAGTCCAGTATGAATGCAAGGAGTTAGATGCAGATGCAAGGTGGTGGTAGAGGTGATGGTATGAATATGAATGTTGAAATGATGAAAAGGATACCGCTTGTCATTTCTGTGGAAAGATGGGACACTGGAAGAACGAGTACCATCAGAATCCTAATAGGATTCAGGGTAATGTAGAGCAACTTTCACATATGCAGAGAAATAATGATGGTCCTGAATATGCAAGATTCTAAATAGAGTCAGCAGTCATTTTGAATGTCAATGCCTTTAGCCTCAGTTATGCAGCGAAACATGAGGAATAAGATGCCCTATAGTGCAGGAAACCAACAGAATCCATTGATTCTGAATAATGAGTTGACAGGAAGCAGTTCCCAATGACAATGCCTAAGGGGGGAGGAGGATTGCTTATTTAGAGAAGTCCTAGAGGTAGGCCAAAGTGGCACATACATTGATGCAGAAGTCAATGGCCATCCCGTTTCATTCTTGATCGATATAGAGGCTACCCATTCTACAGTTCATTCTGTGGAAGTCCCAAACCTACCCCTCTTGGGAACAGTAGTCCAAGTTATAGGGATCAGTAATAAACAAATTATTAATCAAATTACAGCAGATGTTCAAGTTAAAATTGATCCTATGGAAAATAAGCTCTAATTTATGCTGTGTGATTCAAGTCCTGTAAATTTGCTGGGAAGGGGCTTGCTTTGCAACATGAATTGTATGATTAACTGTAAGCTGGATGATGTTGAGATTAAAAACAATATTAGGATTCTATGTTCAAAATAAATTCATCCGATTCAAGAGTTGAGTTTTTCCCAGTTTTAACAAAAGAATACCTTCTTCTGGATTTAAGACATACTGTCAAAGATGAGGTATGGGATTTTTCTGGAAATAAGACTGGATTGATTAAAGACCAAAGCCAGTCAAAATAAAAATTAAACCAGATGCAATATTTCCTAGAACTAGACAGTACAGACTTACAAAAGAGGATGAAGAGGGAATGAAACAATCGATTCAAAAGATAATTGAGCAGGGAATTCTTTGGGAGGTACTTGGTAGTCCTTGCAACTCTCCTGTAATGGGAATGAAAAAGTCGAATGGCAAGAGGAGAATCATATAGGATCTCCACAAGATTGTTGCTCCATCTTGTCCAGTGGTACCGAATCCAGCATGATTTTGTTTCAGATTCCATCAGAAGCAGAATGGCATAAGGTCATTGACTTATGTCAAACGTTCTTCCTTTGCATGAGGAATCACAATTTATTTTTGTGCTTCAATCTTTTAATAAAGTTCATGTGTGGTGTAGAATCTCACGAGGGCATACCAAAAGTGCTTCAATTTTTAGTCAAATCCTGAAGAACTTTTCCCTGATCTAGAACTCAATTACGGAGTGGTCCCAGTCACTTGCTACTCTGCTAATTTTTGTTGGGCCTAATGTTGAGGATGGTGGTGACTCTTATTGCAAGATCAAGGGTGCTGGTAAAATTTGGGGTGATCTAAAATATTGGGATGCATTAGGATATTGGGACGCTGCCTCCACACTTGCAAATGTTCTCCAAGCACAACCACTAAACAAATTACAGCACAAAGAAATGCAACATATTTGCCTGTGCCTCAATAATAATCTATTTCAAAACAAGAACAAAATATTTCAAGAAAAGCGAATTACATTATTTACAATTAATTTATTCTTAGCCACGTAAATCTCTATATGGGTGTGCAAAAACCAATTAAGTCGTTAAACACATAATCCCCATGGTATGTTATGTTGACGACCTACTTCTAATTCGGGGTGGCACTCTGCAAGACTTTGCAAATTTTGATTAGATCTGGTTAGAACTCACGGAGTTTCACTCTGCGGAATTCTGCAGAGTTACAAAAAAACTCTGTGAGATTCCCCGGAATTCCACAAATGGGCAGAAATAGGCACATCGCACTGCTCGGGTTGTGATTTAGTGTAGGGAGCTCAAGCTGATTTGTCTGCCGCTTGAGTATATCTTCTACTCGAGTGGAAGCTTTCTGACCGCGAACGTTCGGGACTGCCTGCGACCACCTGATTTGGAGAAATCATGCCGGGCGTCCTAGCGGCCGAAAATCGTGCAAGGGGATAGCAAATCTAGCTCGCTCTCAGCAACTTTCAGTTTTTGAGCCGCGCAGAAGAAAAAACTCCGTCATGCGGCAGTTGAAGTAAATAGACCCCGAACTCCGCGTTACAAACATGATGCAAAGTTGCTAAAATTCTGCTAATTCCACTGGTGAAGCAGAATATATCACCCATCCCTAGTTTTTATCTGATATATATTTCACCCTTAGAATTACCTATGAAATTATCTTACTAAAACTTCTCTAAATGAATATCACAATTTACATAAATAAACTTATGTGCCACCAGCTACCTTCTAGTATCACATAAATGCAGGGTAACAAATGGGAAATCCCTAAGAATCTGTTGTAGCTGCACCAATTGCTATCCACTCAAGAACAACAACTGAAACTGCCCAATATGTATCTTTCTATATATGAAGTTGCCTTCATCACTGGAATAATCTGTCCACAGCAAAATGCTCTGTAATATTGGGAGAACAAAAAATGTAAGATTATTTCCAAGCACACATTACTAATTATGCAATATAGACTCTACTGAGTCCTTAGAATTTGCTCATTTGATAGTTCAATGTCTCAAGTCTAAACTAAACTTACAGGGGTTAATTCACACACTGAATTTTGTAGTACACTTTAGTAGTACTACTAAATAAATGTTGTTCACAAACCTACACTAGGCGGTTTTGGGTCCGTATCTCCTATTTTCTTGTAGGTGGAGATCTCTGCCTCAAATGTGGAGTCTCTGCACACCCAAATATACATTTTAGTAGTAAATGTGGACAGGATAAAGGGGAGTGACTGGAAAATGGGGAATATTTACTGCAAAATGGGAGGGGTTAAGGTAGGGTTAAGGGAGATGTAAAAAGGGAGGTGCAGCGACCCATAAAAGAGTAAGCCCATTGTTATTCACAAGCTGCACGTCTATAGTTACTCAAGCAAAAAAGAACACAAAACATTTGTAAATGTACTCCAGCTCAGAGCTGGAGTAAGTCCTGCACCAACCACTGCCAACACAGTACCATAGACAATAATGTAGATAGAGACTTTACATAAAACCCCATTGAAATTAATGTTAAATAAAATTATATAAACTAGTTAAAAAAGTCAATACAATTAATTTAATGTTTAAAAAAATGCTAAAAATAAAACATTTATTTGAATGTAACATATTTTAATTTTTTTTTATTTAAACAGTAACATTGTTTTTATTAAAATATAATTACATTACTGTGAATTAATTCTACACTTCACTTTTTTAAAATATAAAAACCTATATTCTTTTTACTTTAGGTGGGATTTTCTTTAATAATTTGAACTGAAGAAAATAATTGTAATTTAATGTATTATATTCAAAATAATTAAATGTAAAATTTAAATTGTTATTAATGGTAATATATTTTTATGTTGTTCTACAAGCTAAATAAGTATATCAGAATATTTAACATTACAATTTTTCATTCAAATATTTTTTCTATTGTTCAATTGTTTTTTAAGTTTAAAAAACTGATATACTTTTTCCTATACTTTAACATATGGAGATCTTTGCCCCTGTCATGGAGACCTCCAACAAAATGTGAAAATGTGCTAGTTGTAACTTTAAACTATTAACTTATTTTGTAACTAATTATTCAATTAATTTAAATGCATCAAATTCATTTTAAAAGAGATATTAATAACCCCACTTAAAGTAAAATGTTTGTATTTGCTAATTATGAATTACAAATTATGAAAGCCTTTGTACAGAATTCAATTAAATAAATTATTTTTCAATTAAAGCTATATTTATATTTAATAATGGTTTGTAAATTATTTTATCATTAAATAGTATTTTGTTTTAAAATATATGCATTTTTTAACATTCAATTTAATTTATATATTTTGTTTAACAAATCGAAATAAATTATTTTATTTTAACATTATTTTCTGTGGGGTTCTATTTTTGATCCCGCAGAGGGTGGCTATGTGTGGTTTTGGACTTACAACTGCACCTTTTTGACTGGAGTAACTTGTAATTCTACACTTTTGGTAACTTTACATTCGTAAATGGTGAATTCCTCAAATTAGTAACATTATTGAAAAGTGTAAGAGTAAACTTACACGTGGATACTTATCACATGTAGACTTACCTTTGTGACTAGCCCCCACAGTGTTCTTGTGTTCTAAGCAAGGAGAACATTATATCGGGATATGAGTTCTGTCCCTGTAGCAATTGACACTTGCAATAGTCTTCTTGTTTTTAGAACCATATAAATATTTTATAACTGCCACAATGCAGTTGATGTGACCCATATTTTGCATTTGGTAGATTAATTTCTAATTAGTTAACATCATAAATCTGTCAACAGGACTTTAGTAACAAGACAAGATGCAAGGTGTGTACAGAATGGCAATTGTGAGTTTATCTATGCATTAATAGTGTTTTAATGAAAATCAAAATAAAATGCAATAAAAATAAGCAAGATACGTATCTGTACAGGTCAGGAGAAATTTCTTACTAAGACATAGAAGGAGTGGTAACGAATTATTATTAAATGTAGAGTATCAGCAGTTGTTTTACCTAAAAAGTGGATCTAAGATTCTAAGGCAAGGTCACAAATGGCTAAAAACTCAAAAAGCGATGCTTAGGAAAGGGCCTCACAAATGGTCCTTAAACTGAGGAACACTTAAAACAAGGAGCCTTTTTTTCAAAACATTACATTTCATGATGATACACCTAAGACACAAACCCTGTTTGTTGTTACCGGTGACCATTCTAAATCGAGTCTATCAAGATGATGACATTTAATTTCCTTAACTCCTGATCAGTAGCTAATTTAAAAATCGTTTTTACAATAGATAATCTGGGTTATGTTATATGGAGATAGAACTATCAATTTTCGGCAAAGAGCTGCCCCTCTTTTATAAAACTAGGGATAATCTTGGATTTCCATCTTGAACCTGAAATGTGTCCTGTCAAGCAAAATATGTAAATATCCTAATTATAATAAATAGATAGCTTATGTTTGAAATGATCACTTGGGACTTTATCAGGACCTAGAACCTCTCCAGATTTCTGAGTATTCCGGGCAGTTGCCTCCTCGGAAGGATAGTATGATTAAGCAACTATAACATCCAGAGAATATATGACTCTATTGTTGTGGCCTCCTATTGCTATTTTTCAACCATTTAAAACATCCAGCTGTTCCAAAGCATTGTGTAATTTATCCCCGTCAGAATGATGTCAGAAGTTTTTCTTTTTTTCCAGGAGCAGAAATATTGTGTACATTAATCACTGTCAAACATAAACTTTGCTTAAAGTTGAAACGCTTCTTTTTCCCTGGTTTGCATACTCCAAAATTATTTTTCCATAATATTTTACAAATTAGCAAATATTTTTCATGAATTTAGAGATTAAGAGGGTCATTACGATGGTGGATGGATTGAAATCCATCTGCCATCGTCCCGGTGATGGGGACCGCCCGCCTATAAGGCGGCGGTCCCACATATCAAATCACAATGCATCCGCCACCACGGCAGCCGCAAAAAGCATTTTTTACATTGCGGTGGGTGCTGCTGGACCTGCCACAATGTAAAAAAGGCGGGTTTCGCTTTTTCCTGCACTACGTGGCAGGCACCACGCGGTGCCTGCTACATGGTGCAGGGAAATGTATAGGTTCCCCCCAAGTGCAGTAACAAACTGACCCCACAAAGGGGGGGCTCGCAATGGGCCCCCAAAGTCAATCCCCGCCAGCCTTTCCATGGCGGGTGAAAGGCTGGCGGGATCCACCATCCTAACCTGGCGGGTGGTGCCTGCTAGGCACCGCCACCATTCTGAGGATGCAGGACGGTCTGACAGGTAATCGCAACGATTGCTTCTGTCCGACCCGTGTCGGTCGGGCTTTCTGCCCGCCAGCACAATCTGGTGGGCGGTAATTGGCCTTACGATGGTGGTGAACCTGCCACCGACAGCCTGTCGGTGGCGGCTTCACCGCCATCGCAATCAGGCCCATAGTTTCGAAGATTATGAGTATGTGAACTGAAACCTCAGAGAAAGATTTTGTGGTTAAGTGGAAAAGGTCAGTGGTATCTCACTAGATCAATTCTCTAAATAAGAAAATTGTCATGTGGCAAAGAGTTAGAAGTGGTGACTAAATACTGAGCTTGAAAAATGCGACGTAAAACATCATGGTCAATTTCAATGCATGTGATTAACCTAAAATCAGACGTCAAGTGTAGGATAATAAGATTATGTGTCAAATATAATTGTTTGCGTGCTCTCTGTGTGGGGTTTGCTGGAAAATCGCCTTGAAATCACTGCTAATGACATCTAATGAATTTTCTAGTGCTAATCTGATGGAGTGGATTTGGTGCTTTTCGGCATCTTGTAGGAAGAGTGAGATAGCACAAGCGCAAGATCCTCCTAAATTCATTATAACAAATCATTGTCCTCTGAGTAATCCAAAGAACCCAGGAACACTAGACACCAAAAACGCTTTATCTTATGTAATGGTGCTTTTATTTGAAAAAATGAGAGCACGGGATGGGCTTCCATAAGGGTTTTTGGGCTTCCGTAAATGGAGAACTACCTTTGTGAAAGGAAAGAATAGACCTGAGGTCTAATGCAACAGGTCGGTTCACAGGTCAGCGTAGGACAAGTCTTTGCAATGCAAAGGATGAACAAAACCAGAACAGCACCAAGGAACTATTTGTGAGGATTTCCTGGCAGGATTCATGCTGCAAATTCTGTAAGCATCTGCACATGCAGAGGAAAAAGACCTATGAGAGGTAGCAGACCTCTGTTCCTGCATTCACTTCTCAATGTGCAATCCATACATCTCGGCCACTTAACTGTAGACAGCTCGTAATTCCAAAATGAATGGCAGCTTGTGAAATGGACACCAAGGTAACTTGCTGCAGTCCTTGGAACCATGTTCTACTTCCCCCCAATTCCTTCAACTATCAGCCACTCATTGGAAGCTGTCCCTTATGAACAGCTTCCCCTCCACCAATGATTACTGACTCCCCTTGCTTGTCAGTACCCATTCATGTCAGGGGTGTTCACATAGCATTAATGAATATATTGAGTGTAAGCCCTTCTGCTGTTCCCTTTTCCTTGTGTACTGAAACTCACAATGAAAATTACAACTTGCAATGGGATTTTGTACATTGGCTTTTTAATTTTTGTCCCTGTAAAGTCTGTCCCTACTCTAGAAAAATTATTAAAAATGGCACCAAAAAAGTACCATTCTTTTGATCAGTCTTGGTGATAATATCTACTGTGCTGAAGGCTACACAGAGATGTTCTTTGCACGGGCTGCCACACCAGACTGATGATTAAGCATGCAGCGCACATCCTGATAGCAAGTTATCTCTTGTAATCTTAAAGAGGTCTCCCTCCTTCCTGGTGATGTTTTTTACTTTATACAATCAAGAAACCAGTCAATCAGTTTTTTTAGTTCTAGCCTTTGAGACAGCATTAGCTGTCTTCGCAGACACTTGTGTTCCAAAGAAGTCAAAGATTATAAACACACATAGAGCGTTTTTTGGTCAGCCTCAGTCTACCGCAGCATACAGCATGCAGAAAGAGATTAGTTTCCTTTACCCATTATCTCTCTCAGCTTTGAGAGACATTATGGGGCATATTTACAAGCCCCTATCGCAACAAGAACGTCACTTTTAGTGACGTTCCTCTGGCAATATGGGCTTCGCCTTATTTAAAAGGCGGTGTTAAGCCTCTTAACGTGGCTTAACGCTGCCAGTGGGTGTTGTGGTGGGTGCTCCACCGCAACGCCCATTGATTTTGACGCTGCCCCATAACGGTGGCGTAAATATGGGGCAGCGCCAAAATTAAGACCAGGAAAAACCTGGTCTTACCCTGGCGCAAAGAGGAGAAATGCTTTATTTCTCCTTGTTTTTGCTGTTTCTATGTGTGCTGCATTGTGCAGCACACATAGAAACAGCAAAACGCCATTGATTGTTTATGTGCAGGAAGGTGATACTTCCTGCACATAAACAATTATTTAGAAACATTATGTTTTTCAACTTCTATGTATGCTGCATTAAGCAGCACACATAGAAGTTTCAAAACGCCATTTCAGATTGTTTATGTGCAGGAAGGGACACCTTCCTGCACTTAAACAATCATTCCCTTCAACGCAGGCACCCTTGTACTATGGTGCAAGGGTGCCTGCGTTGGCTCTAGGCAGCTAAATTAGTGCCAGCAAAGAGGGAAACGCAAGGCTGCACCTTATTCTTGTAAGTACACTGCAGCCCTGCATTTCAGAAGTGGCGGAGCGCGGCGTTAAGCCAAGGAGGCTAATGCAGCGCTCCCCTGTTCCTTGTTAATATGCCCATATGTTTCAAAGATTATATCCCATGCTTATTAATGGGGAAATAGCTGAAGCCTCTGTTCTGGACTAGGAGCGAAAGAGACAAATGTGAGAATACTTTAGTAGGAAGTGCAACAAATAAAAAACAAATCCCAGAATGATCAGCCCCTCCACAATATAATACAAAGAGCCTTATTATGAGTTTGGCGGCCTTGAAGCAGGCTGCCACGCCAACGCCCCGCTCCAAGACCGCCCGGCGCATTCCGACTGGAATCAAGTCAGCAGGGCCGGACTGGGAACAGAAACCGGCCCTGGCAAACTGCTCAGCCGGCCCCCCCTGGGGTGAGGGGGAGTGCAGCCGAGCAGTTTGCGAGGGCCGGTTTCGGCCGATTTTGTTACCGGGGGCCGATATTGCCGACCCCCGGTAACAAAAACGGCCCCCCAGGGGTCCAAAACCGGCCCCCACCCTAGCGGCCTACCGGGGAAACGCCCGGTGCCCGCTATGGCCAGTCCGGCTCTGCAAGCCAGGCAGTCCTGCGGCGGCTGGCCCATGGCGGTGCCATGCTAAGGTTAATATGTGACCTTTAGCAAGGCACCACAAATGGGAACGCCATTGTACGCTCCTGCATGGCAAATGCCCTGCAGAGACTGGAGGGGCATGCATACAGGAGGGCACACAATTTGCCACCCTGCATGCATCCCCTGGCGCAGAGGCTACTGGGCCCCCTTAGCTTGCTCACCGCCACACTTTCCATGGCGGCTGCACTGCCATGAAAACTGTGGTGGTAAGAAAACTAATAATATGCTTGGCGGTGCCGCAGCAGCACCACCAGCATATTACCAGCCTCACACCGCTGCAAGACCGCCAGGGATCGAGGATCCCTGGCGATAGCAGTGGTTTTGTGGCGGTTTGACCGCCAAAGTCAAAATATGGCGGGTGGACCGCTAGTCTGGAGGTCCACAAACCGCCACCATGACTACGGCAGACCGCTGGACTGCCGTAATTGTAATAAGGTCCAAAGTAAGAAGAGCAGACGAGGTAAACAATAATGATAGTTAGAAAGCAATAGAGAATAGGGTATAGTAAGGGTAAACAGATGTTGAATCACAATCGGTTGCGAAATCCTAGGACTTATTGGCCTCTACATTGGGAGATGTAGTGAAAGGAGAATTGAAATTGCAGCAAAAGATTTAACAGTTACTGCCCAAAACAGGTGGATTGACACTTGCCTATTTAACTCAACTTCTAAATTCTGTTATTTTTGTACAATTAAGCTTATGAATTCTTAATGTTTTCAGGTTCATATACTGAAGATCTGCTTTGCTTGTGCTTTATAAATATGTTTGAATTATGTACTGATATACCAGTAAACCTTTCAAACTTTAAAAAAAGATACCAGAGGAAGTTTCAAGGGTAGCCTACTACATGAAGGGAGAGCAAGGGTCATGTATATCACATCAGTACTTTTGCTTAGCAGAACCCATTCCAACTGGGCCGACAAACAGGTGGAAAAATCAGAATGCAGATTAATATCAAAACACTACTAAAACATAAAGTATATATTTGATAGCACTAGAATTGATCTGGTAAATTTCGAAATAAACGCAAAAACATAACACTGACGAGTGGGTGTAGGAAATTAGCATTTTTGGCTTCAGGGAACAGTCTAAACATTAAAAGAGAAGACTACAAAAATTAGAAATGGCAACGAGGATCTCGATTCCTTAAAGCTTGGACTACAGATTATCATTTTTATGTTGTATTCTCATTTTCTGGAAACATACAGTCAAAAAATATAATGTGGACCCATGAACGTCAATGCACCAAAATGCCAGGGGTAGCGGAAGTGACATCACACACCATTTGAGCTTTACTTTCACTCACACACACATGCTTACACATACACAAACTTTCTCTCACATAAACAGACTCTCACAAGTAAGCATGCCCACAGTATACATTTAAATATATTTTTTACTTACCCCAGTTGCCAGTGAGGGTCATGTTCCAGCTAATTGTACTCCGTTATTGATTACAATAATAGTGAATAATATATTATTCACTATTAGTGTAATGAAACATTGACAGAAAGCAAAGAAAGTGGAGACCCAACCGACGTCCTTAAAGGCGAGCTGCCCCTGTGTTCCTGGTACTGATTTTGCCAACTCTGAAGCCATCGGTCGCAAAGGCAGTGCCAGGGGTCGTGAGGGGCACGGCAGGGGTCACAGCTGTGACCCCCGTTGACCCCTAAATGACGTCCATGCATGGACCTTCCCTGTGCAATATTCTTACATTTTCATTCCTTCTTTTTTTTTAATTTCCCATGTATTGTTTTCTTTGGTTCTGTTTGGTATGTAATCTTTATTTGTCTGAAGTCTTCTTGGTGTTTAAAAATATAGAATAAAAAAATGGTAAAGCTGGCAATTTGGATGAAACAGAAAAAGGATATCAAAGGGAGAGGATACCTCTGTTGATGAGTACCAAGAACGCCCAGTGAGTGGAAAGTGAGTGGAAGAGGTGGAGTGAGGGCAGGTGTCTTTTTTTCTTCTCTTTTTCGCTGTTTGTTATAATTTGGCTCATGGCAAAGCCTGTTGTGTTGCTGAATAAACAGCTTGTTGAAATTTATTAAAAACTATTGAGCAATAAAAAAAAATCCAAAAAGCAGCATTTTTTTTCTGTATAATTTGTTGAAATGTAGATAGGTTTTACATTTTAGGGACTCATTACGATGTCAGGCGGAAACTTTAGAATTTTTGTTTATTTAGGTGTGTCTTTGTCCTCAACCAAGGGTTTGTTAAATTTCTTTTTTTTCGCTTTGCAGCATGCTGTGGCTGTGGTTGTAATAAGCTTAATGAGATTCTCAGAATCGCTCACATTATTGTTACCCATGATGCAATTGTTTCTCGTCTTATTTGATTTTTCCCAGCCTGTATTACTAGGTAAAATGTGTATCAGTAAAATGAGACCTTGAAATCATATTTTGGAAGAACTCACCAAGGGTCCTGACTTAAGCTGTATGTAAACTGGCACAACCACCAAATCATGAACAGGGCACCAACCCCAACACAGAAAGCAAGCAAAGAGGCAAGCTAACGAGATTTAAAAAATCTGTGCCAAGAAATGCATGTCAGACCATAACAAAGCAAGAGGCACACATCCCAGCACAAATAGCCTTTAATGGGCCAGAACAAGAAATACACAAGCAATTCGTTGCCAACATTCAAACACAGAAATAGAAAAAACTCCCAGTAATAGGATGTATTGGACTATCCAATCTAATCATGAACTACACGAGTTTTGTATTACCAACTGTTACATAAACCAATACCCATGAATTGTTTATATTATGATGGGAAGAAAGTGGCCATTTGGCTAAAGTCTAATTTGGGAAATGCAATGGGTAGATCGTTCGATTTAAAAATATAAATGGAAGACATAGCAAAGAGTGAGGAGCTACAGCGCTGTAAATACTTTACTTTACATAGTGCAAAATGGGAACCACTCTGGAGTAGGCAAAAAGTTACAACCAATGAAATGGTGGGGAAAGTAAACCAACAAAATAACAATCAATAGCAAGTATTCCCACTGTAAGGGTACCGTTCCAACCACTGCAAGAGTGCTAAAAATACAATATGATTAAGTAACAAAATAAATGCATATTTTAATGAGTCTATAATGACAACCACTAAAAAAACAGTAAATACCTAAGGGGTGAATTAGAGGAAACTGAAATATGATTTGCAACTAATTAAAAAATGTAACCGTTAATATGTCTTTTCTCGTATCTGATCTTGCAATGTAGCAGCAGCTCATCCAACACAGCAGTGGCTGTTTCTTGATTAAAGGCCCTTCTGGTGGAAATTACACTCAGAAATTACGTTATCACTGTGTTTTTTTCTTCAGAAATATTCTTTACAACCCTGCTGTAAATCTAAATATAATAATTAATTTTTCAAGACTGTTTTAAGAGCAAGTAAGTTTAATGTTCAAGCAGATTAAACTTTTATTGTAAAGCATCAGTTCATTGACTTTTTATATTTATGATTCAACTTGGAATATTTTGCTTACTATTGCTACCTATGCTGCACAGTAATACAATCATAACAAGTTTATATTTCCTTTGTCTGCACATTAAGCTCTTCATCTCTTCAACTGGTTTGAATGGTGTTACAGTCCATTTTGCACAATCCATCCCCACCTCAAATGTTCAAAGTCTTGAGCTTGTCTGAACTTCCAAAGCACTGAGCTAGGGGTGTCTAGGGATGTCTGGGTCTTTGCTGTCTCCAAACAAGCTGTGTCCAGGTATGGCTGGGGCTCTGTGATAATGCATTAAGGATGAAAGGCACAATGTATGAAGAGACGGGTCACAAACAGCAGTTAGAATTTGCACACCAACCTTCTGCAACCAGTATTTAATTTAGCAGTACAGTTTATGTACTAACAGACCATGTCACAAAATCTCCAGTCGCAAGGTGGCAAAGAGCGACCTACCTAAGGAATATAACAAGGTGGGCCGCAATCTTGAGGCAGGTTGCTATTTGTGAACCCCTCTTACTGGCTACAAACAAAGGGATGGTGGCCTGCAAGTAACAGCAGACCACTATCCCTGTGTTTGCATTCCCAAAGGGGACATTTATTTTTTAAGCAGTCCATGTTCCTTAGTGGAATTGGTGGTGCTTTAAAAAAAAAAAAAAAACTAATTGAGAAGACATTGGGAGAAATGGGAGGACTACTGCCTGTTCCACTCGAGCCCACCGATAATATTCCCAAAAGGGAAGCTGTCTGGGGAGATGATGAGGTCTAACGGCTAGAGCGGTCGACCTCAAAGCTGGGGAATCGGGTTCAAGTCTTAGCAGGGACGCTCAACATCCTGTGATTCAGGCCAAATCACTTAATCTCCCTGTGCCTATCCCCAAAAAATTAATATGTCCGTCTGTAACGCAACTGGTGCTCATGTAAAGCGCTCTGATACCTTCGGGTCAAGTTCACGCTGTATAAATCTCAGATAAAAAAAAAATGGGGATAGCTTCCCCTTTCTGAACAGGTCACTACATCCTTTGAGAAGTGGGTAACTTATCAATGGTTTGCAACAGTAATCATATATTAGAATGAGCTGGTAAACCCATTTAGCAATTCAGAAATCACAAAATGGGTTTAGTACATTCTAAAGACCTGTTGTGCTTTTGCAAACCCTATGATTTGGTGAACCGCGGGGTGCGCAAATGCTAAATTATTCAGTAAATCAGGTCCCAGTTTAGGAAAGCTATTACTGTAAGTGAGGATGTCACATGAAAAAGTGTCATGCATACATTCAGAGGTTATGCAACATATTTATATGTTCGCAGTCGACATAGAGAACAACATAGTTGCTAATGTGTGTTGCCACGGGAAACAGCGTTTGCATCGCATGCGATACATCGCATGCCATTACAACGCGGTCGTTACAACGACCGCGTTCTTACATCGCGAACCATTACCTCGCAAGTTGTTACAACGACTTGCTGTAGGGGGCAGAAGGTGTTGGATTTACAATCCAACACCTTCCCTGCTGTTGCACAAACTGGAGTAGGAATAGTAAATTATGCTATTCCTAAGTCCAGCGCGCCCCTACAGCAAGTCATTGTAACGGCTTGCGATGTAATGGTTCGCGACGTAACTAACGCGGTCATTGTAACGATTGCGTTGTAATGGCATGCGATGTATCGCATACGTAGTAAAGAGATAAATTCGTTGCCATGCGAGTTCGAGATGAGTAGTCAGAAAAAAGCAATCCAAGTAAGTGAACATCCACATGGTCATTATTTGTGGGTAATTACAAACATTTGCGTTGCTTTGCTCAAACTTATTTGCACTTCTAAGACAACACCTGAATGATTCAGCTTTAAGTGGTGAAGTAAGTGTACGAAGCTGCACCAATATTGTTCATTTTCATAGGTGATATGAAAGAAGGAAAGGTGTTTTATGGAGCACTGTTAGGTAAAAAAGAAAAAAAGAAATGTACATTTATTTTTTACATGTGAATTTGCCTACAAGCCTTGTAAATGAGTAAATCAGGAGTAAATCTAAATGTGCAGGAACCTCAGAAGTTTACAAGTTACCAGGGTCGGACTGGCCTACAGGGCAGTCAGACAGTGCCCGAAGGGCTGGACTGACAGATCAGTGTGTGAGCCAGGTTTGTTGTCTGTTTGTAGGCATGTTTTATAGTCTGATGGGACGGATTTCACAGATGATTTACCTGATAATAAAACAAACATTGCAAGCAGCAAGCTCTAATCAATCAAGTCTTCTATACCTTGCAAAAAACTTATACAGCGTGTCTGTCTTTACAAGTTCAAAACTGCCCGATTTGGAAACATGGGTCACTTTTTCAGCTTTCTAATTCACTAATGGGGGCACTTTTATTTTGGTTCCCCAGGCCAAATTTCTGTCCCAGTCTGACCCTGCAACTCACTGGGATTTACTTTATTTAGCCAATACCAGGCCAGATAAATTCTGATATATATACAACCTCCAGCTTTCAATTTTTTCAGGTATGAAACAAGAGCTTTACCCAGTAACAACTACAAAGATAGTCCTCAAATTAATTTTTATTACATCATCTGCATCATTTATTTGACATGGGGAAAAATAATTTGATGTAAAAGAAAACAAAGTTTCCCTGAGTTTAAGGGCCTTATTACGAGTCTGGAGGTCCACAAACAGCCAGACTCATGGGGGCGAAGCAGTGGCGATCTTCCCACTGCCCTATTATGACCAGGACAGTCGAGCCACCCTGTGACCACCGCAACTGCGATCCCTGGTGGTGGCGCAGAAGTCTTGAGGTCCCAATATCATTGGTGGGGCCGCTGTGGCCCCGCCAAGCATATTACGAGTGTCCTCACCGCCACACTTTTCATGGCGGTGCTACCTTGTCCCTCTGCGCCATGGGTTGCATGAAGGGGGCACATGTTGTGCCCCCGTGTGCATGCACCGAAGTACCTGCACGGCATGGACTGCAGCAGTCCATGCCATGCAGGTACTGATTTTGACGTTCCCATTGTGGTGCCTGCCAAGGGAATGCAAAAAACCAGCCTGCCAGACAGGAGAAAACTCCTTATCTGGCGGGCAGTTCAAACATGGACATGGTCCCGCTCTCTCGTCGCCAAACTCATAATAAGGCCCTTAGTCTCAGTCTAGCAGATACAAATTGCAACCGCCACCCATTAAGCTATGCTACTGTGAGTTAATTATGAGAGACATACATTATTTGATCACTTGTGCTTATTAGGATTTCTTGAACAATATATGCAAATCAAGTGCTGACTAACAATGCCTTATCATTTTACCTCCCCACAAGGTCATCATAGTGGCCTTTATGTGTGATGTATGTTGCTAAATAGATAGAAGGTCAGAAACGCAAACCTATGGACTGTGCAATTTGGCACACACATTTGAATTCGATTTCACAAGAGTCAGGTTTGCATTTTCTCGTGCAGGCAAGAGCTACGAATCTAGCTATAATCACTTGAAGAAAAAAATCAGCTCAGATACATAGAGATTAAGAAAGAGCAGCAGATGTACTGAAAGAGGAATTATCCATCATAGCTTTGGAGGGATGTGGGCCCAGATTTACAAAGAAATCACACAAGGCAGTAACTACAGTTGCTGCTCTGCTTTTTCGCCAACAGGAGAGAGCAGAATAGCACCATATCTACTAAGATGTGGTGCTGTTCTGCTCTCTCCCTGCGCAGGCGCACTTTTATGCTGGCATGCGCCAAAGCAGACAGTTGTCTGGGCCATGATGTGTTGCCTTAGACAAATTGTGCGTTGCTATAGCAGAATCACTATGGTGCAAAAAGATTAAAATGAACAGCTACAGAAAAACCAGTCGATCCCAGCAATAAAAATTTATACTGAGAGTTAATAACTTGCACAGATTAACAAGGGCGTCCAGAAAAGTCTAAAAAGACTGGGAGTGCACTGTGGCTAGTCCTGACAAGAAATGCTGAGTTTGCAGGATAGTGGAAGCAGCATTGGTAAGAAAGAATCTGTAACTAGCTGCAGAGAAGTGCATTTGTCAGCTCACATGAAATTGCTAAACAAAAGGGTAAGTGAGAGAGCGCAACTACAGTGGGAGGGAATTAGGAAAGACTTTTTCAGCACAGCACTGAAAGTGTACGAGAATTATTCCTGGCGGACGGGTCAGATGGATGGCAGCATTTAGTGTATTTGATCTTTTTGTATGTTGTTTAGTTTGGGCCACATTTTGTTCTTGCGATCAATTTCAACACGTTAACTGGCAAGAGAGAAGGAGGGCCCAATTGGGCAGAAGAAACATGAAAGACAGGGTTGGGGAGGAGAAGCAATGGGTGAGAGAGCAACATGGAGCAGGCAGGGGAGAAGCACACAGGCAAGAAAGTAATGAGGAAAGTATAAGAGGGCAAGAGCAACATGGCGGGGTGCGGGGAAAAGCGCACTGGAGACAGACGGCAACACGGAGTGCAGGGGGAGAGAAGTACTTAAAGGAGACAGCTAGAAAACACATGCACTCATGTGGAGTGCTTAACCCAAATGAAAAAAGTGCTTGAAAAGCGAGTAATGAAAGCTTTGGAAGCTAGCCGGTCAAAGACATGGTAAAGAGGCTATGTTTAATGAGAGGGGCAAACACTAGGGGGCAGATTTACAAGCCCCTTGCGCCACTTTTGCGTCACTTTTCCCATGTTAAAAATGACGCAAAAGTGGCGCAAGGGCCTTGTAAATAAGCCCCTAGATTGACAAACTGGGACAAAAAAAGAAGCAGTGATAGGAATACCAACCAGTGGTAAGCAGTGGGCCATCCACCCAAGAAAGAGGGGTGAGAAGGTCCTTGCACATACAGGCTGTTTTAAAGTGATTGGCAGCTGAACTCTCTCTTTACTGATGACAGGCTGAGGACCACCCATTCCAAGAATGAGTTTACAGTTGAGAATATTTCTGTGAGCCCTGCAAGCTACCACTATAACCAGAGTCTGCCATCCAGCAACTCTCATGGCTTTCCATGCAGTCTCTCTGCTCTCTAAGGACAAAAGACTGTGCTTATCATGCAGCAGGGCTGAGATCCTGCCCCTTCGTCGGTCTGCCTTCGTCCCAACTCCCTGGCCACCATCACGCAAGAGAGTTGGGTTGGCCACACCAGCTGTGTTTTGCTGCCACTACCTTGCTCAGAAACTTCCACAGTGACATCACATTACCTATCAGTGCACTGTTTCAGTCCTGGAGGGGTGCACTTGTACATAAGCTCTGCACTCTAGCAAGCATCTGATCCACATTGTTCTTACACCTCAGCGGCAAACTGTGAGTGCATACAGCAGTTTAATGCAGCACTTTCCTCCAGAGTCAGACTGGCCTATAAGCCGATCTAGTAGTGCCAGAGGGACTGGTCTGACAGGGCAGTGTGTGGGTCAGTTATTTGACTGTTTGTGGGCCTGTTTCTTGTTCTGATGGGCCATTATGTACTGTTAATGTCTCCGATGTTACTATAAACATTGCATGTAGCAAGCATAAATGTATACAGTCTACAATAAATTGCTAAACACCTTTACAGAATGCCTTTACAAGTTCAAAACTGCCCCTATTTGGAAATGTGGGACAATTGTTTTAGCTAACTGATTCGTTAATGGGTCCCACTTTGGTTTTGGTGCTTAGGCCTGTTTTTTGTCCTTGTCCTACACTGCTTTCCATGACCAATCATCAGGTGCCCAAACAGGCTCTAGCTTTCAGGGTACTTTTTCGGAGTGCACGCTGGACAGTGAAAGCTTTGTCATAATTCCCAGGAACTGCAACTTATTTCCAACAACCTCCAGAACACTGAGCTAAAGGCATACATACGCTTACTATAGGCACATATTGGGCCCGATTCGCAAACTTCATTGTAGTACGTAAAGCAGTAGTATAGCAGTAGTTCTTACTTACTACAAAATGACATTTACAAATCTAATGGTGGACATCCCCACCTCTCCTATCTTTTCTATGGGGACATCTCCACACATGTAAGTTTATTACTTAGTAGTAAATGTAAGGAAGACCGGGGCAGTGGGGGGGGGGAACACGGATAATACCCACTACAAAATGGAAGGGGTTTAGGAATGAGTAAGGAGGTAGTCAGGGAGGGGTTTAGAGAGGAACATGCAAATACAAACATCCACCCACAAAAGAGTAAGCCTACTTCTATTCACAAAACAGCAATTCTAAAGTTGTTACAATCTAAAGGTCCACAAAATCGCCATAAATGTACTCTAGTCTAGCTCTAATTATCCACTGTAACTGCAACACCCTCTCATAGAAAATAATGGAAGAAAGAACTTAAGATGGACCCCATAGGGAATAATGATAAAATAATATATTTTGACTTTTTTTTAAATATGTAAATTTTAAAAATGTAAACATATGTAAATGTAATTTAATGTTCAACATTATATATAAATAAAAAATATTTTATTCTAAACTATTTTTTAAATATTTGAACTTCAATTGTATAAATACTCACATACATCCTAGTTTAGGTGAAATTTCTTTAAATACATTCTTAAAAATGAATTGAATTTTAAGATATTTAGGTTAATTAAATATTTATTTCAAAATTAAGTAAATAGTGTTGTAGCATGGAGGAGGCATGGCTTGGCCGAGCAAGATGGCAGTTGCACTCTAGGTGCGATCCCAGCCGTCCCTACCATCCTCCATAATCCGGACCACCATGCGATGCTGCACCGCATGGGTTCCCTGCATGAGCCCACCGACATCAAGGGCCGGGTATTGACCCATTTCCACTCTGGCTATTGGAAGCAGCCGGACTTCCGGGGCCCCGCCTTGAAACTTATGGCCTGCTCGTTTGAGTGACTGGGTGCGGCGTGTCACATGGCTGGCTGGGGGATGGTGTGGGGCCCGAGATAGAGGGTGACCCACTGATTTTCTTCCCCCATTGAACCTTTGACTGGCGCCGGGGACCGGTTGCAACTGGAGTGACGCCGCAGCCGGCAGAAGCGTGCTCCTAAGAGTGGCCGGCCTGCACCCAACACAACTTAGAGTGCGGGAGGGGGGGGGGGGGCGAGGTGGCAGACTGGTGCCCGGTGGGTCACGTGCCTTTCTCACCTTGGAATTGGCCGGCCCGCTCTGATCTCTAGTCCTCCTGGGCTGAGCCATTGGGTCTGGCTGGGTAGGGGTAGGACCTGGTTGCCTCTTCCCTGAGCATCGCTGGAATCGCCTGCCAGGATGGACACGTGGAGGTCAGCCTTTGCTTCCTGGGCCTACTGTGACATCTTTACGTCTTTTACTACCCTGTTCCAGATTATGCCCGGGGGAGACTGTCATGGGCCATTCCTTGAGGGGCTGGCCCTGAGAGCAAAGCTGCCTAGTGCAGTTGTCGCAGTGTCCTCTTGGCTGCGGCCGGGGCATGCTGTAAACACCTGCTGGGGACAACAGACCTGACCATCGACCCTGCCTGGTCATCGGATCCCCACTCCACCTACGGACCTGGAGCTTCCGGCCCCCCTCTACCATGTGACATCCCCATTGGGAACCCTCAGCTGTTCATGTTGCCCCAGAACTCAAGGAACAAGTGGGCAGAGCGGGGCCATTTGGATTGGACTCCCCGGTCTCCAGCTTCTAGCATCCCTCCCTCCGCGGCATGGGAAAGGACCAAGGGCCAACAACACACTCACAAACCAAGATGGATAGGTTCACCACCACTCGGGATGCGAGCGCCAAGCGAAAGGACAGCCTCCGTGCACCGGCGCATAGCGGAACTCTCGGACCTTGCTACTGTACTACAGTCCATCCAGGCATCCCGGTATGCAGTTGAGACCAGAATAGTAGAGGTCAAAGTAGACACCTCACTCATCCGACAAGACCTCCTGAAGATGGCCCAGAGAGTAACTGCAGAGGTGAGAGGATCTCCACAGTGGAAGACAAAGTGAACTCTCTCAAGACCAAATTGTTCAAGCTATTATTCCCACCATGGAAAAGCATGCAGAGGATGCAGAGAACAGATCACGGCACAACAATCTATGATTTATGGACCTTCCGGAGGTAATAGAATCCTCGGACCCTGCGGACTTCCTGCACGACTGGCTACAATCTTGGCTGCCCAAAGAAGCTGTTTCGCAGTGGTTTGTGATTGAAAGGGCCCACAGGTCGTTGAACCAGCAGCATCCCAGGGGGCGCTGTGTGACCACTCATCTTTAGAATGCTTAATTAACGAGACAGAGGCTCCATCCTACATGAGGCATGGAGGATTTCTGACACTGACATTCCAAACATCATGGATCAAGATATTCTCGAATTACACCCACGAGAATCACAGGCAGCATAGATTCTTTGATGAGGTGAAACAAAAGCTGAGAGCCCTCAACATCAAATATATGCTCTTCTTTCTGGCGAAACTCAAAGCCCTGCACGAGGATTTTTCTCACTTCTTTGACACCACAGAGGAGGCATGGGAGTGGACGGCCAAATGGGCCCCTAAGCGCCTGGGAGCAGACTCCGGGCTTCCCCCCAAAAATGGGAGCATCCCTGCATCCTCGGCTTACGAAACCTAAGCAACATCGGTGTGCTAGATCTCCTCAAATGCACCGCTGACCTGCAGACTCTCCTGACTCATACAGCACAGAGGTCCGGGAGAACAGTTAGCTGACCATCCCACTGTCGCTGTAGGGAGATCCTCCTGAGGGGGGAGGACCTGGTTAGAGAGGCGGCCTCCGTGGCGGCTCCACGGCTGGGGAGCAGACGATCCCAAATGATCACCCTTCAGACATATGTTAATGAGCAGTGCTGGGGAGGCGTATGAGTACTTGTCAGACACAGGGAAGCCACCACTAGTGAAACCCCAAGGACAGTTACCTTTCCTTTGAGTTGAATGTTGTGTTTGGGTGTTTTTGGGCATCAGATGCTTCAAGGGAGGAAGTATGGGATGGGAGGAGATGGGAGGGCTGGGGATTGATTGGTTTGTTGTTTTTTATTGGTTTGCCTTTATTGTTTAGCCTGCGTACTGACCACAACACATCAGACACCACACAAGGATGACTAGTGCCCGCTCCGAAGTGGAGCCTCTTAATTGTAGCAGGGCCTCTTGATTTCCTTCCTATGCTCTCACTGGATGCCCCTTTTAGGGTGGACACCAAGCATGACCACTACACCATATGCATGGCGGCTTATACCAACCTTACTTGGAATGTCAACTGTCTGCTACACCGTATTAAAAGGACAGCAGTCCTATGATACGCTAAGCACCTACTCCCATCTGTCCTGCTGCTGAGCTCGTATTGCCCCTTTCTGAAGTGCTATGGGTATGACAGGGTGTTTCACACTGGGATGGCCAGGGACTCCAGGGCAGTGGCTATACTCCTACGTGGATCCTTCCCCTTCACGGTTACCCGCACAATCAGCGACCTCCTGGGCAGATATGTGGGAGTAGAGGGTTTGCTTGACGGGTGCCCCAGCAATCTCCTCAGCATTTACATCCCATCACACTTACCTACCCAAACCTACGAGGCCGTCACAGACATAATGTCAGTTTTTCCTGTAGGGCCAACCATTAGGGTGACTTCAATGCCACCTCTAACCCTGATATGGTTACCACTGGAACTCCCACGTCGCACCGTTTTGGGCTATCGTGATAACTTCAGGGATGAATGGAGTCCTTTGGTCTATGTGATGTATGGAGGACTTGGCATCCTTGAGACAGGATGTACCCCCACATGTTAGCATCTCAGAAGATGCTTTCATGTATGGTCTTCTTCCTGGTCCCTGCGACTGAAGTACAATATGTCACCCAGGTGGACATACTCCCATAGGTATTTCCGATCACTCCCCATAGAGCTCCACTTTGGTGGCCTGTGCCCCGCGGCACAACCTGTGTGGCACCTGAACGCATGGTTCTTACAGGAATATGGCTGTGCAGACTTCCTTGCCAGTGAATTGCAAGCATACTTTGAGGCTAACATTGGCTCAGTTGAATCAACAGGCATCCTTTTGGGTTACCTCGAAAACCATAATGTATGAGATTGCCAAGGGGTACGTGCAGCGGGGGGGAAAACAAACAACAGATAATAATGAACCTGGAGACCCAGGTCACAGCCCTGCAACAACAGTGTGTCAATCATTCTACTGAGACCACGCAACATCGATTGGAGTTGGTCTAGTTCACCCATAAACAGACCTTGAAGAGGCCAGACAGTGCTGGAGGCAAGTCCAGCAAAGTCCCCTACAAGTTACTCACCAGAAACTCGGCTGCTATAATAATACCTGAAGTCCTGGACTCCTTTGGGGTCCTTCATGTCCACTCTATCGCAATAGTGGTGACATTCGCCGAGTACTACTGAGGGCTGTATGCACAGCGCCCTCGTCCCCCCTTGGGCATAGCCGACATCTACTGACTGGGATGCCACTTCTGCAGCTATCGCCCAGCAAGCAGATGGCCTTTGACGAGCCCCTTACAGAGGAGGAGATCCAGGAAGCCATATCCAGCTGCCCTCCGGGAAAACTCCTGGGCCAGACGGCTATCCGCTAGAGTACTACAGAAAGTTCCGGGATATCCTCATGCCCCACCTCCTCAACCTATATACAGAGGCAGCTCCGAGGGGCTGGTTCCTACCGGAGTTGGACGCAGCCACCATCCTGGCGATCCCAAAGTCTGGCCAACCATCACCTCACTGCAGTTCCTCTCACCCTATTTCCCTCATTAACACTGAGATGAAGAACTTCGTGAAAATCACTGCCACTAGACTACGACAGATTATCTCCAGCCTGGTTCACCCAGACCAGTGTGAATTTATGCCATACCGAGGCAATTTGCACTGTATACACTGACTGCAGGCCATACTGACACAAGTCCACAAAATACCTGAATCTTGCATGCTCTCACTTCTTGATTTCAAGAAGGCCTTTGATTCGGAAGACGGGGGCTTTATAAAGACAGTACTGGTCAGAATGGGCTCTGGTCCCCGAATACGTGGCTATCTCATCCTCTTATACTCCAAACCAACAGACCGGGTGCTGGTTAATGGGATACTCTTGGATCCCTTCTGTACAGGCAGAGGAACCCACCAGGGACGTCCCTTGTCATGACTTCTGTTTGCCCTCGCCATCGAACTCCTCTCCCTCCTAGTGTGTTGTGATGCGTAACTGGGAGGGTAGAGCTGGGAGGGCTTGGGGGGGACAGAATTGCGCTTTACACCAATGACGTTCTTATATACCTGGCTGAACTCGATCTAACAGGTCAGAGATGCCTTCGCATCTGGGAGCTATCTGAAGAGGCTTCCAGTCTACAAGTGAATCTGACTAAATCTCTGCTAGTACCAGTCTGTGGCGATGCTGCTATGACACACTGGCAAGCTTCTATACCTGTGAAAAGACGGAGTTTCATATATCTGGGGATTCCCATCTCCCTTATCCTCGAATTGACCTGGAATCTCAACATGCCACCTCTCCTCACCCGAGCGAGAACGGAACTGCAGAGTTGGGCGCACCTTCCTCTTAACCTCTTGGATAGCATGACCCTTTTTAAGATGATGGTTTTCCCACGCTGCCTGTACATTTTTCAAAACTTTCTCTTGATACTCCCTGACCTGTGGTTTAGGGACTTCACCTCAGTGGTCCATGTCTTCCTGTGGGCCAATCGTTTGCCTTGCATTGCCTGGGCCAAGTGCTGGCTGGCAGTGTACGATGGTGGGGTAGCTATGGCAGACCTCCAGATGCACACTGAGCCTCACCACTTCTGGTGATCAATGACTGGATGACCATGGGTGGGATAATCACTCGTATCGAACCGAACTTGCCTTACTAAACCTGGATAAAGTCACGAGAATACTTTAAGGAGACCCCATCCCTTAACACCATTAAAACTGCTGCAGGTCGGAAAATCACAAACCAACACTTGCTTTCGCTGCCCTACCCCGAATGCAGACTTTTTTCATATGACATGGATGTGTCCCCCAATCCAGGAATACTATACACAAATAGCACACTCCTTATCCCAGGTCCTGGGATCCACACTCACGCTGACACCAAGGGGGCTCTGCTGGCTGTTTTGGATGAGCTTGGTAATACCAGAGGGGAGAGGTCCCTTATTGGGGTGGACATGGTGGTGGTGAAAAGGGACACTGCCCGCGAATGGAAACTGGCAGTGGTGGCCTAATGGAGGAAAGGGATGGATTGGTGCGCAGCACAAGAGAAACCCATATATGAGGCATGGGATGCCCCATAAATCTGAATGTATATGGGGGTTGTGGCTGGATCATTATGGCTAGTGACTCACTGCATAAAGGTATTGCCCATAATGCTCTGCAAAATGTCATGATGTAAGTGGTTGGGCAGCGAGGGTGCGTTTTATGCATCCTTGTACCACATTGCTCTGAAGTCAATAAAATTGGTTATCAAAAAAAATAGTGATGTTGCTCTTTTTATTTGGGGGCGTGGCCAGGCTGCCGACCAAGATGGCTGCGCAGCGCTGAAGCTCCGCCAGACGATCCCAACAACTGCATCTTATCCTGATTAATGCCACTCTAAGCTTTCGGCGGGATGGGTGCCCGCGTAGCAGATGATGCTGTGATGCTGGGGAGCCGTCTACAGCGGCCAAAACTAAAGATATCGGCCCGATCTGAGGCCGGCGAACGCGCGTGGGCGGAGCCGGTTGCTGCGGCGTGGGAAGGCCTGGAAGAAAGCCGCACCGATCGTCCGATCCAGTCTGGAGATTCCGGCGGTGTAGCTCCATAGGAGCGGTGAAGTCCTGCTCCCGCTGCAGGCAAGGTGAGCGCGCCTGATATTTGCCCCCCCTCCCCTCCTCCCGTTGTAGCCGGCTCTCACTGTCTAGTGTGAGCGCGACCGGCCCGATTTACTCCCGGAGGCCCCGCGGTGATAGGGGCCGCGGGTGAGCCTGGGGGACAGCCATCCGGCTTATCGGGCCGGCCGGGGAGGGATACCGATGCTTGGGACCCCCCGCCTGCCCAATATGTGGAATCGGCCGCCCTACCGGGCACAACGGCCGAAGAGACGCATAACTATGATTGAAGAAGCACCGGTGCACCGACAGCGCTAGGCCAGCACTCCTGGGCATTACACAACATTGGGCATTAACCTAAACTGAAGAAAGGTTTGCATAAGTGGCGCAGATGTTTCATTGCAGCCCATCCAGCGAGGCCCAGCCGGCGGCTGTATATGCAGCATATAACGTATTCCAGTGAGCTTGGAGGACTTTTATTGCCTGACGATTCCTAATACCTGGCACAAGGGACCCTTTGGGGTTTTTTTTCTTTTGTACTGATTAGGCCTGCGCACCGCACAGTGGCCCCTAGCCCCCTCGGCAGATACTTGCCTGCGATAGATGTTGCCATCCAATGGGTTTATGCAGGAAGATATCGGTCATAAAGACCCCAAACAACGGCTACTGCAGTTTGGTAAAACCACAGAGAAAACGCCAGAGGTGGGCAATAGCATGGCTGAGGGTGGCTTGGATGTGGCCCCTTCGAACTCGCTACTGCTGGAATTGAGGGCTGGCTTCAGGGCTCTGGATGGTCGGTTTGACGCCCTGGAAAAACGCCTAGACAATCTGGGCGCCAAACTAGAGGTGCATGTCAAGCACCTTGACACAGTGAAAGGTAGGGTGTCTGACCTAGAAGACGGGGCAGCCCAGTCCATTAAGCGCCTGGACCGCATGGAAAAGATCCTTAAGGATGTAGCCATGAAAAATGAAGATTTGGAAGCGCACAGCAGGCGCAACAACATTCGCATCCTGGGAATACTGGCCGAATGGATCTTTTTGTTGAAACTCTGCTGGCACATATTTGGCAGGGACGCCTTCACCCCTGGATTTGTTGTTGAATCGCACATCATTTTTTGGGTCCCCGCCACAACCCTGGCTGTCCGCCCAGACCGATAATTGTGCGCCTCCTGAACTTTTGAGACAGAGGTACGGCGCTACACCTGGCGAGAGAGTGGGGCGCTATATTATGGCAGGGATCGGCGTTGGCCCTGTTCCCTGACTTTACAGCGATGGTACAGGAGGCGAGGCGCAAATACAATGGAGTCAAGGCGGCGCTCCGGAATCTGGGACTCAGATACGGTATGTTATATATACCCAGCTCGCCTTCTGGTGGACGTCGAGGGCAGATCCTGGATTTTTGACACCCCTGCAGCGGTTCAGGAGTTTTGCAGAGTCTATAAAGGCAGCGGCAGCCAAAAGAGTAAAGACACATCCAGGGCTACTCCCCCTCACAGTGGCTCGGCGGCCAGCTTGGAACTTTTTTCCTCCGAATAACCCGGGCACTCTGCCCCGGGTCAGTATGGCTCAGTTCAGTATGTTTTCTTCTTGTGTTGAGATAGGATGCTTATGACGCCAATATAGTTAACTGCAAAGTTGGGTTTCTGGCGTGGCGTTGCCACACCCTTTGTGTTTAGCACAATAAATGTGTCACACGATCGTATTGTATCTTGCTTATCTCCTTCTTAATTATCTAGGATGTTTACATGATGCATATGACTGCCTGGTCTACAGGGTTGTTCCCTGCGAAGGTTGGTGCAGGGATGGGTGGGGGGTGGCGGGTGGGGTGTTCGCAACCATTGGTTTCTATTGTTTGCATTTCAGTTTACTCACTGTACAACGATGAGGGCTAGCTATGACGCACAACAGCAATCACTGTTTTTTAGTCTAAATGTCAGCATTGGATAGTCTGTCCACTTTTTCCGACCTGTCGCTTATCACCTGGAACGTCAGGGGGCTCAATAATGTTAGAAAAGTGAAGCATATATTACAATACTTACAACGACATGGGATCGACATTGCATTTCTACAAGAGACCCATTTACCCAGAACAGACGTCACCAATTTTGCTGCTAGTTGGGTCCCACATTGGTACTTTGGAAATTATAGCACTTATGCGAGGGGCACCGCGATATTGATACACAAACGTCTCCCCTTTCAGCTACACAAAACACACAATGACAAAGAAGGGCGCTATACCATGGTAGTTGGTCAGCTAATGGGTCACCGCATAGCATTTGTTAGTATATAGGCCCCTAATATTGACAGCCCAGAGTACTTCCATGATCTGCATGCACAAATTTTGCAACTTGACGCCGAGTACGTATGCCTGGGGGGTGACTTTATTCTTTTACTAGACCCAGCCCTTGACAGTTCCTCCACCTCCCCTGACACTAAACTGCGCGCGCGCCGAGCACTGTTAGACTTGTGTGACTCAGTTGGGCTGGTGGATATTTGGCGGCAGCGTAACCCGATAAAACCCGCATACTCTCACTACTCGGCCCAATACGATACGTGGACCAGGCTAGACTATTGGTTGATCTCCCCCAATTTATCTAATTCAATCAATCAATCAATCACAGAATTTGTAGAGCGCACTACTTACCCGCGAGGGTCTCAAGGCGCTGGGGAGAGAAAGGGGAGGGTGCTGCTACTGGTCGAACAGCCATATAAATATATATATAAATCTTCCCAACTTCTTCCCAGAACGTACTCGGACCATTCCAGAGTGATGTTGAAAGGTCGTGTCCCCAGACCAGAGGGCAGCAAGAGGCAGTGGAGATTTCCTGGGCGGGCCTTGATGGATGAACTATTTAAATTGGAGCTTCGCGTAGCAATAGAGGAATATTTTGAGTTAAATACTGGATCTGTTAACTCCTGGGCCACACTTTGGGAGGCCTTTAAGGCTTATACGCGAGGCGTTTGCATCTCTAAACACGCGGGGGTACTGTAGGACCTCAGGGCTACGATAGCCCGTATTGCGCAGAACATGGAGACGTTAGAGAGCAGATCGAGCATCCCGACTCGTCCCGGTTTGGCCGCCGCCTGACCCTTTTGGCGGAATTCAGGGATGCCGCTGAACGGGAAACAAATTTTTAAACAAATATGCCATCGCCTGCCGCTATGGGGAGGGCGACAGACCGGGTCGTACACTGGCACGACTTTTAAAACCCTCACCTGGGCGATCATGCATCACCGAAATTCGATCCCCTACAGGCCAGATTCTCACGGGCACCCCAGAAATACGGGACAAATTTTTATCATACTATACTACGTTATATACGTCTCGGGTGACTCATACTGCATCAGACCAGGAAGAGTATTTGGTAGAGATTGCCATGGTTTGGCTTGAGAAATTCATGCAAGAGTTCCTGGTGGAACCATTCTCCGCAGAGGAAATCATTAGTGCTATAGATGCTATGAATGGCTCTACTGCCCCCGGCCTGGATGGCTTTACGGGTGACTTCTATAAGACCTACAAGGACCTGTTGGCACCACCCCTCCTCGAGGTTTACAACGAGGCCCTTGAGCGTAAGGAGTTGCCCTCCACTCTGCGAGAAGCGTAATAATACAGCTTCCTAAACCTGGGAAGGATCCGCTAGCTTGTGGGTCATACAGGCCACTTTCCCGCTTAAACCTTGACTATAAAATCTTGGCTAAAATGATCGCGTTAAGGTTGGCCTTATTACTGGACCAGATAATTTCCCCCCCCCCAATCGAGATTCGTCCCCCATAGATCGACCGCCCTCAACATGAGGACTCTGTTCGCGGTGGTACATAGAATCTCGCCGGAAGTTCCGGCAGCGGCAATCCTTCTTGATACCGAAAAGGCCTTTGACTCCTTGGAGTGGCCTTTCTTCCTAACGGTGATGAGGTGGATGGGCATGCCAAGAGGTTTTATTGATCTTACAGCATTGCTCTATACTGCCCCAACTGCTCGGCTTCGCTTAAATGGCACGCTACCACATTCATTCAATCTCAACCGTGGCACCAGGCATGGGTGCCCGCTTTCCCCATTGCTCTTTATTATAGCTATGGACCCTTTGGTCAGTCACTTTCAAGAACGGCATCTGCATAGAGGACTCCAGTTTAAAACGGGCCCTCTCCTTATTTCCCGCTATGCGGATGATATCATTCTTTATGTACGTACCTCCCGCCAGGAGAATCTAGAACCTCTTATCAAAGAGAATATACGATTTGGTGGTTATTCTGGCCTGGGAATAAATTGGCGTAAATCAGAGATATTCCCCCTTACCCCATGTACTACGAAATGGACCTGTGAATTCCCTCTTGAGTGGTGTGAGGACTCTGCTAAATATCTGGGAATTCATATCCACAAAGAAACAGAACAAATTATCTGATTGAACTATGGCCCTGCTATGCATAAATTAGAGCTACAGGTGGAAAGATGGTTGAGACTCCCCCTCTCGCTTGCGGGCCGCATTGCGCTGATAAAACTGGTTGTTCTCCCGAAGTTTTTATATCTATTTAATAACATTCCCATCCAGCTCCCTAATAGATTTTTTCTCAGGCTGCGTTCTCATCTTATCAGGTTGGTCTGGGGGGGTAGGAGACCCAGGGTTAGTTGGGATGCTATGACCCTTCCGTACGGCAGAGGGGGATTCAGTGTCCCTAATTTTCAACTATATTATTTGGTTGCGCAATGCAGTTTTGCACACTCCTTTTATCACCCGGATGCGCGGATTCCCTATACTAGACTTGAGGCTGACGTAGTTTTGCCAGCCTCCCTGAACACGGTGTTGCCACAGGGATTCCCAAGAGATCCCCGGGATATTCAAACTGTGTCTACTACCAGTTGGGCTTGGCAGAAGTTAGTGAGAGTCACTAGAGCTTTTACTTTACTTTATGGAAGAGAAACTGGTACAGCGCACACTCACCAAATACTCAATAAGTAAAATTAGGGACCTGTTCACAGGGGGTCATGTCTTCTCTAGCACGGAAGAGGGGAGATTTAGCGAGGCAACATTTATGGACCATTTTATCCTGAACCGGGTCCGCTGTGCACTAAGAGCGGGGATTTCTGAGTTCCCTTTGGAGCCCGAATCTTTCACCCCATTGTCCACAGTGATTGTGAATCCCTGGGGGAGAGCACCTTATTTCTAAGATGTATGGCGCATGCATGTCAATATTTCCCAGTAGAGATGCTAAGATCCGGGAGGCGTGGGTGAGATCTAGGGCACCCAATTCAGGATTCGCACTGGGCTTTCTGCTGCACACAAATTAAAGAAGTCTCCCTAAACAGTCGACATAAATTAATACACTTCAAATTTTTGTGGAGAATTTATATGTCTCTGGAGAAACTGCACACTATTGATCACAGCAGACCACACACCTGCTTTAAGTGCAGGGCGCCACATGCCGACTTTGCACATCTTGTCTGGAACTGCGTTAAAATTGGGGCCTATTGGCGAGCGTAATAGGAAAAATGATAAGCTTGGAGGTTCAGCCCACACCCGAGACCGCGCTTTTGGGTTACGTGTTTGGTTCCCCAAAGGGGGTACGCAAATTCACGCCAATTGCTTTGCTGCTTGCGAAGAGGGAGATAGCTCTTGAATGGGTCTGCAGATCCTCCCCTACAGTAAAAGCCTGGCTTAACACCCTAACATATTGCAACACGAACAGTGAACTTTACGCTATCACCCAGCCTCTGGCGTCTCGGCCAAAGGATATCTGGGGGCCCCTTAGGAGTTATTTGCTTGAAGTTAGAGCTGCCCCCTCTTCGCATCAACCAGATGGGATTGTCCCCACCGGAGTGGGGTAAAATAACACAGGTCAGATGCTTTCAAAGGATGTTAGCTGAATTGAGGCGGGGAGATGTGAACCACTGGTGGAATGTTTTAGCTTGGGAGAGGGTAGGTGTTTGCAATTATAAATACAAGTTGTATATGCTATCATGAGATTGATCTGGGTCAGATGGAGGACAGGGATTGCTATGCAAGTAATTGTTTTTTCTTTTCAACTTCATGCCTTGTCAAATTGCAAAATTACAGTGAGTAACTATGTGCTGAATGTAATTACTACGAAAATGATAAATAAAGTTATTAAAAAAAAATGTTGCTCTTTTTATTTTGTTCTACATTTAAAATAGATGTATTCAATTAATTTACAACAATATTTAACATAAAATATTTTTACTCATTTTTTTTATTTAATAAAGTTTTTTAAATTTCCCTATACTTTACAATAGGGAGTTCTCCACCACAGTTGGAAAGATCTCCACCAAGGTGGAGAGGATCTCAGCCTAAATGTGAAGTTACTAGTAGCAACTTTACACTCATAAATTTGGCTCCACCCCCTTGTTTCAGGTGGTGGAGACATAAGTCTACGCTTTGTAGTAAATTTACACTCAGAAATGGTGAATAGGTAGAAGTTGTGAATTGGCTACAAAATGTAAGAGTAAATTTAAATCAGAAGACTTACTTAATGTAAATTTCCCTTTGTGAATAGGCTCCATTGTGTACAGTGCACTGTGTACAGCTTATTGTATGCATAAAACTGTTTTTCTTTCCTGTCATTAGTTTAATAAATCATTGCTCGTGTTTATATAGTGCCCAGAGAAATTTCTTGCAGGTGATGTGGATTTTTATTTTCATGTGTTCTCACATTGCTCTTTTTATTAACTGGAGGTGGGACGCATGAGTTTTCTTTTTTGCAGCTCCTGCCCCAAGATACTGCTGGTAAGTCCTGTCCTCTCATATCGGGACTTCCTGTGTTTGTGCTAAGGTGAGGGGACCTTAGAAATCCAAAGACCTATGGGTATGCCCTGTTATATCTATACAGCTCCAACAATGCACTGGGGGGGACACAGCCTGTCTAGGGTCTATTATGCAAAAGGGGGGCCAGTCAAGAGAGCATCTTATATCTATCTAACAGATCACTTTCTTTACACCGCCAACATCCTGCACACTGTGCTATCGCATACAGGTGCACATACATTTTCTGCTTATCAAGATCTAAGACTAATGACAAAAAAGCACTCATTGGCATGTTTCTGTTTCAAACCAACAGAAAACACTGCGAATAGCAAATGCCATTCCACCGTGTCTTCCCATCACTAAAAATTGTACCATCTGTGTATGAGTTTGCATAGGTAACAATATAAACTAAGGCAAGAACTGCACCACATCAGAAGTGTAGAGAGCAATTAAAACACATTGAAATATTGACGTGCTTGGACTGAGTCATCTGGCGGGCTAGGTACCCATCAGAACCTAGAAACTACATATGGCTAGATTACGACTCTTGTTTTTTTCTGACCCGTGCATAAACCCATGCTTACTCACTGGTCAGAATTATGAGTTGAGTGTTTTTAATGAATCCGATAGTTATTGGATGCCTTACAGATCTCAACCTTCGTTAAGTTTCGGCAGGTCAAACCTGCGGAAATTTAACAGGGGAAAACTATATGGTAATTACTGCATTATGCAGATTTTGCCGTGTTAAACACCAAAATCCGCATGTTATTCCCCAGAAACTCATAATAGGTGCTATTTATCGCACAGAATAAATAATGAACCCCCAAGGTATTGTTATTTACAAGGTGTGGTAATTAGCATCTATACTTGTAATCAGGCTATAGAATTTGGAAATTCATCATTTGGATTTTCTGAAAGGTGAGCTTAACTGATTTTGCAAGGTGCTCTTATTAGTGTTGTGTGGCGTTGTAAAGCTTTTTTCTTGCGTATTCCTTAAAAAAACGGAGAAATTCCGTGAAAGTCGCAGAATTTAACTGTTTGAGATTTTCTCAGAACCTCTCGGGCTATTTATTGGAGGGCCATGCTAAATCAGTGCAGAGTTGAGCTCCTGTTTAAATGGTCTGCAGCGTGTATTCATCATGTGTTCATGATACAGCCCTTGGACTCCTGGAACACTTTTAATGCAGCATATTCCCATCTTTACAAAGACAGCTTTCACATATCTAAAAAATTTACCAGGTAATCTTTTTTTGTCCCTCCGTGAACATGCTTTTCATAGCTACGCAGGTGTATTATTTAACAAATCTATCCTGTCTGCAAACCAACGTCATCCACCCATTTTAGGGGCATATTTACAAAAGAAGTGATGGAGCCTGGCATTAGCCTTGTTGGCTTAAAGCCGCGCTCTGCCACTTCTGAAACGCAACGCTGCACCGTATTTACAAGAATACGGTGCAGCCCTACGTTTCTCCCTGTGCTGGCGCTATGTTTAGCAAAACACACAAGATGATGGACGGAATGCTGCACATTGGCAAACATTCACCCCCAGTCACAGATCTGGGTTTAATCCATCGTTATTTTGCTTCACCACGCCACCCCAGTTCAGACATAGCCATATGCAAATCAGTCTTGACCCTGTGCCTCATGGGAACAGTCCAGACCGAACTGCCAAGCCATGTCTTCCTGGACCGGAATCAAGCATCCTAGGACCGGTTTCAGGCTATCAGCCTTCATCAGCCAGGATAGCTTGACTCCAGTGGCGTAGTGAGCACGGGACCCACGTCTGGGCATACCCTTCCCACTTAGGGCGAAATGCAAAACACACAAGATGATGGACGGAATGCTGCACATTGGCAAACATTCACCCCCAGTCACAGATCTGGGTTTAATCCATCGTTATTTTGCTTCACCACGCCACCCCAGTTCAGACATAGCCATATGCAAATCAGTCTTGACCCTGTGCCTCATGGGAACAGTCCAGACCGAACTGCCAAGCCATGTCTTCCCTGGACCGGAATCAAGCATCCTAGGACCGGTTTCAGGCTATCAGCCTTCATCAGCCAGGATAGCTTGACTCCAGTGGCGTAGTGAGCACGGGACCCACGTCTGGGCATACCCTTCCCACTTAGGGCGAAATGCAAAACACACAAGATCATGGACGGAATGCTGCACATTGTCAAACATTCACCCCCAGTCACAGATCTGTGTTTAATCCATCGTTATTTTGCTTCACCACGCCACCCCAGTTCAGACATAGCCATATGCAAATCAGTCTTGACCCTGTGCCTCATGGGAACAGTCCAGACCGAACTGCCAAGCCATGTCTTCCCTGGACCGGAATCAAGCATCCTAGGACCGGTTTCAGGCTATCAGCCTTCATCAGCCAGGATAGCTTGACTCCAGTGGCGTAGTGAGCACGGGACCCACGTCTGGGCATACCCTTCCCACTTAGGGCGAAATGCAAAACACACAAGATGATGGACGGAATGCTGCACATTGGCAAACATTCACCCCCAGTCACAGATCTGGGTTTAATCCATCGTTATTTTGCTTCACCACGCCACCCCAGTTCAGACATAGCCATATGCAAATCAGTCTTGACCCTGTGCTTCATGGGAACAGTCCAGACCGAACTGCCAAGCCATGTCTTCCCTGGACCGGAATCAAGCATCCTAGGACCGGTTTCAGGCTATCAGCCTTCATCAGCCAGGATAGCTTGACTCCAGTGGCGTAGTGAGCACGGGACCCACGTCTGGGCATACCCTTCCCACTTAGGGCGAAATGCAAAACACACAAGATGATGGACGGAATGCTGCACATTGGCAAACATTCACCCCCAGTCACAGATCTGGGTTTAATCCATCGTTATTTTGCTTCACCACGCCACCCCAGTTCAGACATAGCCATATACAAATCAGTCTTGACCCTGTGCCTCATGGGAACAGTCCAGACCGAACTGCCAAGCCATGTCTTCCCTGGACCGGAATCAAGCATCCTAGGACCGGTTTCAGGCTATCAGCCTTCATCAGCCAGGATAGCTTGACTCCAGTGGCGTAGTGAGCACGGGACCCACGTCTGGGCATACCCTTCCCACTTAGGGCGAAATGCAAAACACACAAGATGATGGACGGAATGCTGCACATTGGCAAACATTCACCCCCAGTCACAGATCTGGGTTTAATCCATCGTTATTTTGCTTCACCACGCCACCCCAGTTCAGACATAGCCATATGCAAATCAGTCTTGACCCTGTGCCTCATGGGAACAGTCCAGACCGAACTGCCAAGCCATGTCTTCCCTGGACCGGAATCAAGCATCCTAGGACCGGTTTCAGGCTATCAGCCTTCATCAGCCAGGATAGCTTGACTCCAGTGGCGTAGTGAGCACGGGACCCATGACTGGGCATACCCTTCCCACTTAGGGCGAAATGCAAAACACACAAGATGATGGACGGAATGCTGCACATTGGCAAACATTCACCCCCAGTCACAGATCTGGGTTTAATCCATCGTTATTTTGCTTCACCACGCCACCCCCAGTTCAGACATAGCCATATGCAAATCAGTCTTGACCCTGTGCCTCATGGGAACAGTCCAGACCGAACTGCCAAGCCATGTCTTCCCTGGACCGGAATCAAGCATCCTAGGACCGGTTTCAGGCTATCAGCCTTCATCAGCCAGGATAGCTTGACTCCAGTGGCGTAGTGAGCACGGGACCCACGTCTGGGCATACCCTTCCCACTTAGGGCGAAATGCAAAACACACAAGATGATGGACGGAATGCTGCACATTGGCAAACATTCACCCCCAGTCACAGATCTGGGTTTAATCCATCGTTATTTTGCTTCACCACGCCACCCCAGTTCAGACATAGCCATATGCAAATCAGTCTTGACCCTGTGTCCTCATGGGAACAGTCCAGACCGAACTGCCAAGCCATGTCTTCCCTGGACCGGAATCAAGCATCCTAGGACCGGTTTCAGGCTATCAGCCTTCATCAGCCAGGATAGCTTGACTCCAGTGGCGTAGTGAGCACGGGACCCACGTCTGGGCATACCCTTCCCACTTAGGGCGAAATGCAAAACACACAAGATCATGGACGGAATGCTGCACATTGTCAAACATTCACCCCCAGTCACAGATCTGTGTTTAATCCATCGTTATTTTGCTTCACCACGCCACCCCAGTTCAGACATAGCCATATGCAAATCAGTCTTGACCCTGTGCCTCATGGGAACAGTCCAGACCGAACTGCCAAGCCATGTCTTCCCTGGACCGGAATCAAGCATCCTAGGACCGGTTTCAGGCTATCAGCCTTCATCAGCCAGGATAGCTTGACTCCAGTGGCGTAGTGAGCACGGGACCCACGTCTGGGCATACCCTTCCCACTTAGGGCGAAATGCAAAACACACAAGATGATGGACGGAATGCTGCACATTGGCAAACATTCACCCCCAGTCACAGATCTGGGTTTAATCCATCGTTATTTTGCTTCACCACGCCACCCCAGTTCAGACATAGCCATATGCAAATCAGTCTTGACCCTGTGCTTCATGGTAACAGTCCAGACCGAACTGCCAAGCCATGTCTTCCCTGGACCGGAATCAAGCATCCTAGGACCGGTTTCAGGCTATCAGCCTTCATCAGCCAGGATAGCTCTGACTCCAGTGGCGTAGTGAGCACGGGACCCACGTCTGGGCATACCCTTCCCACTTAGGGCGAAATGCAAAACACACAAGATGATGGACGGAATGCTGCACATTGGCAAACATTCACCCCAGTCACAGATCTGGGTTTAATCCATCGTTATTTTGCTTCACCACGCCACCCCAGTTCAGACATAGCCATATGCAAATCAGTCTTGACCCTGTGCCTCATGGGAACAGTCCAGACCGAACTGCCAAGCCATGTCTTCCCTGGACCGGAATCAAGCATCCTAGGACCGGTTTCAGGCTATCAGCCTTCATCAGCCAGGATAGCTTGACTCCAGTGGCGTAGTGAGCACGGGACCCACGTCTGGGCATACCCTTCCCACTTAGGGCGAAATGCAAAACACACAAGATGATGGACGGAATGCTGCACATTGGCAAACATTCACCCCCAGTCACAGATCTGGGTTTAATCCATCGTTATTTTGCTTCACCACGCCACCCCAGTTCAGACATAGCCATATGCAAATCAGTCTTGACCCTGTGCCTCATGGGAACAGTCCAGACCGAACTGCCAAGCCATGTCTTCCCTGGACCGGAATCAAGCATCCTAGGACCGGTTTCAGGCTATCAGCCTTCATCAGCTAGGATAGCTTGACTCCAGTGGCGTAGTGAGCACGGGACCCACGTCTGGGCATACCCTTCCCACTTAGGGCGAAATGCAAAACACACAAGATGATGGACGGAATGCTGCACATTGGCAAACATTCACCCCAGTCACAGATCTGGGTTTAATCCATCGTTATTTTGCTTCACCACTCCACCCCAGTTCAGACATAGCCATATGCAAATCAGTCTTGACCCTGTGCTTCATGGGAACAGTCCAGACCGAACTGCCAAGCCATGTCTTCCCTGGACCGGAATCATGCATCCTAGGACCGGTTTCAGGCTATCAGCCTTCATCAGCCAGGATAGCTTGACTCCAGTGGCGTAGTGAGCACGGGACCCACGTCTGGGCATACCCTTCCCACTTAGGGCGAAATGCAAAACACACAAGATGATGGACGGAATGCTGCACATTGGCAAACATTCACCCCCAGTCACAGATCTGGGTTTAATCCATCGTTATTTTGCTTCACCACGCCACCCCAGTTCAGACATAGCCATATGCAAATCAGTCTTGACCCTGTGCCTCATGGGAACAGTCCAGACCGAACTGCCAAGCCATGTCTTCCCTGGACCGGAATCAAGCATCCTAGGACCGGTTTCAGGCTATCAGCCTTCATCAGCCAGGATAGCTTGACTCCAGTGGCGTAGCGAGCACGGGACCCACGTCTGGGCATACCCTTCCCACTTAGGGCGAAATGCAAAACACACAAGATGATGGACGGAATGCTGCACATTGGCAAACATTCACCCCCAGTCACAGATCTGGGTTTAATCCATCTGTCCATCAACTGTTGTTTTTGCATTTGTCACCCCGAGTGGGACGGGTATGCCCAGACGTGGGTCCCGTGCTCTCCATGCCACTGGAATCAAGCTATCCTGGCTGAAGAGGGGTGAAACCCCGAAACCGGTCCTAGGATGCTTGTTTCCAGTCCAGGGAGGACCTGGCTTGGCAGTTCGGGCTGGACTGTTCCCATGAGGCACAGGGTCAAGACTGATTTGCATATGGCTGGGTTCAAACTGGAATGGCATGGTGAGCAAAAACGATGGATTTAGGCCCAGATCTCTGTACTGGGGTGAATGTATGACATTGTTCTGCATTCTGTCCATCAACTGTTGTTTTTGCATTTGTCACCCGACTGGGACGGGTATGCCCAGACGTGGGTCCCGTGCTCTCCATGCCACTGGAATCAAGCTATCCTGGCTGAAGAGGGGTGAAACCCCGAAACCGGTCCTAGGATGCTTGTTTCCAGTCCAGGGAGGACCTGGCTTGGCAGTTCGGGCTGGACTGTTCCCATGAGGCACAGGGTCAAGACTGATTTGCATATGGCTGGGTTCAAACTGGAATGGCATGGTGAGCAAAAAAACAATGGATTTAGGCCCAGATCTCTGTACTGGGGTGAATGTATGACATTGTTCTGCATTCTGTCCATCAACTGTTGTTTTTGCATTTGTCACCCCGACTGGGACGGGTATGCCCAGACGTGGGTCCCGTGCTCTCCATGCCACTGGAATCAAGCTATCCTGGCTGAAGAGGGGTGAAACCCTGAAACCGGTCCTAGGATGCTTGTTTCCAGTCCAGGGAGGACCTGGCTTGGCAGTTCGGGCTGGACTGTTCCCATGAGGCACAGGGTCAAGACTGATTTGCATATGGCTGGGTTCAAACTGGAATGGCATGGTGAGCAAAAAACGATGGATTTAGGCCCAGATCTCTGTACTGGGGTGAATGTATGACATTGTTCTGCATTCTGTCCATCAACTGTTGTTTTTGCATTTGTCACCCCGAGTGGGACGGGTATGCCCAGACGTGGGTCCCGTGCTCTCCATGCCACTGGAATCAAGCTATCCTGGCTGAAGAGGGGTGAAACCCCGAAACCGGTCCTAGGATGCTTGTTTCCAGTCCAGGGAGGACCTGGCTTGGCAGTTCGGGCTGGACTGTTCCCATGAGGCACAGGGTCAAGACTGATTTGCATATGGCTGGGTTCAAACTGGAATGGCATGGTGAGCAAAAAACGATGGATTTAGGCCCAGATCTCTGTACTGGGGTGAATGTATGACATTGTTCTGCATTCTGTCCATCAACTGTTGTTTTTGCATTTATCACCCCGACTGGGACGGGTATGCCCAGACGTGGGTCCCGTGCTCTCCATGCCACTGGAATCAAGCTATCCTGGCTGAAGAGGGGTGAAACCCCGAAACCGGTCCTAGGATGCATGTTTCCAGTCCAGGGAGGACCTGGCTTGGCAGTTCGGGCTGGACTGTTCCCATGAGGCACAGGGTCAAGACTGATTTGCATATGGCTGGGTTCAAACTGGAATGGCATGGTGAGCAAAAAAACGATGGATTTAGGCCCAGATCTCTGTACTGGGGTGAATGTATGACATTGTTCTGCATTCTGTCCATCAACTGTTGTTTTTGCATTTGTCACCCCGAGTGGGACGGGTATGCCCAGACGTGGGTCCCGTGCTCTCCATGCCACTGGAATCAAGCTATCCTGGCTGAAGAGGGTGAAACCCCGAAACCGGTCCTAGGATGCTTGTTTCCAGTCCAGGGAGGACCTGGCTTGGCAGTTCGGGCTGGACTGTTCCCATGAGGAACAGGGTCAAGACTGATTTGCATATGGCTGGGTTCAAACTGGAATGGCATGGTGGCGGCCAAGACCTGGAACTCCTCCCCACTCACCTTCGGCGAACCCAGGACCATCTCGCCTTCAGGAAGCAGCTCAAGACCTGGCTGTTCGAGCAGTAACTTACCCCTCCCCCAGCGCCTTGAGACCCTCCCGGGTGAGTAGCGCGCTCTATAAATGCCGTGATTGATTGATTGATTGAGCAAAAAACGATGGATTTAGGCCCAGATCTCTGTACTGGGGTGAATGTATGACATTGTTCTGCATTCTGTCCATCAACTGTTGTTTTTGCATTTGTCACCCCGAGTGGGACGGGTATGCCCAGACGTGGGTCCCGTGCTCTCCATGCCACTGGAATCAAGCTATCCTGGCTGAAGAGGGGTGAAACCCCGAAACCGGTCCTAGGATGCTTGTTTCCAGTCCAGGGAGGACCTGGCTTGGCAGTTCGGGCTGGACTGTTCCCATGAGGCACAGGGTCAAGACTGATTTGCATATGGCTGGGTTCAAACTGGAATGGCATGGTGAGCAAAAAAACGATGGATTTAGGCCCAGATCTCTGTACTGGGGTGAATGTATGACATTGTTCTGCATTCTGTCCATCAACTGTTGTTTTTGCATTTGTCACCCGAGTGTGACGGGTATGCCCAGACGTGGGTCCCGTGCTCTCCATGCCACTGGAATCAAGCTATCCTGGCTGAAGAGGGTGAAACCCGAAACCGGTCCTAGGATGCTTGTTTCCAGTCCAGGGAGGACCTGGCTTGGCAGTTCGGGCTGGACTGTTCCCATGAGGCACAGGGTCAAGACTGATTTGCATATGGCTGGGTTCAAACTGGAATGGCATGGTGAGCAAAAAAACGATGGATTTAGGCCCAGATCTCTGTACTGGGGTGAATGTATGACATTGTTCTGCATTCTGTCCATCAACTGTTGTTTTTGCATTTGTCACCCCGAGTGTGACGGGTATGCCCAGACGTGGGTCCCGTGCTCTCCATGCCACTGGAATCAAGCTATCCTGGCTGAAGAGGGGTGAAACCCCGAAACCGGTCCTAGGATGCTTGTTTCCAGTCCAGGGAGGACCTGGCTTGGCAGTTCGGGCTGGACTGTTCCCATGAGGCACAGGGTCAAGACTGATTTGCATATGGCTGGGTTCAAACTGGAATGGCATGGTGAGCAAAAACGATGGATTTAGGCCCAGATCTCTGTACTGGGGTGAATGTATGACATTGTTCTGCATTCTGTCCATCAACTGTTGTTTTTGCATTTGTCACCCCGAGTGGGACGGGTATGCCCAGACGTGGGTCCCGTGCTCTCCATGCCACTGGAATCAAGCTATCCTGGCTGAAGAGGTGAAACCCCGAAACCGGTCCCAGGATGCTTGTTTCCAGTCCAGGGAGGACCTGGCTTGGCAGTTCGGGCTGGACTGTTCCCATGAGGAACAGGGTCAAGACTGATTTGCATATGGCTGGGTTCAAACTGGAATGGCATGGTGAGCAAAAACGATGGATTTAGGCCCAGATCTCTGTACTGGGGTGAATGTATGACATTGTTCTGCATTCTGTCCATCAACTGTTGTTTTTGCATTTGTCACCCCGAGTGGGACGGGTATGCCCAGACGTGGGTCCCGTGCTCTCCATGCCACTGGAATCAAGCTATCCTGGCTGAAGAGGGTGAAACCCCGAAACCGGTCCTAGGATGCTTGTTTCCAGTCCAGGGAGGACCTGGCTTGGCAGTTCGGGCTGGACTGTTCCCATGAGGCACAGGGTCAAGACTGATTTGCATATGGCTGGGTTCAAACTGGAATGGCATGGTGAGCAAAAAAACGATGGATTTAGGCCCAGATCTCTGTACTGGGGTGAATGTATGACATTGTTCTGCATTCTGTCCATCAACTGTTGTTTTTGCATTTGTCACCCCGAGTGGGACGGGTATGCCCAGACGTGGGTCCCGTGCTCTCCATGCCACTGGAATCAAGCTATCCTGGCTGAAGAGGGTGAAACCCCGAAACCGGTCCTAGGATGCTTGTTTCCAGTCCAGGGAGGACCTGGCTTGGCAGTTCGGGCTGGACTGTTCCCATGAGGCACAGGGTCAAGACTGATTTGCATATGGCTGGGTTCAAACTGGAATGGCATGGTGAGCAAAAAAACGATGGATTTAGGCCCAGATCTCTGTACTGGGGTGAATGTATGACATTGTTCTGCATTCTGTCCATCAACTGTTGTTTTTGCATTTGTCACCCCGAGTGGGACGGGTATGCCCAGACGTGGGTCCCGTGCTCTCCATGCCACTGGAATCAAGCTATCCTGGCTGAAGAGGGGTGAAACCCCGAAACCGGTCCTAGGATGCTTGTTTCCAGTCCAGGGAGGACCTGGCTTGGCAGTTCGGGCTGGACTGTTCCCATGAGGCACAGGGTCAAGACTGATTTGCATATGGCTGGGTTCAAACTGGAATGGCATGGTGAGCAAAAAAACGATGGATTTAGGCCCAGATCTCTGTACTGGGGTGAATGTATGACATTGTTCTGCATTCTGTCCATCAACTGTTGTTTTTGCATTTATCACCCCGACTGGGACGGGTATGCCCAGACGTGGGTCCCGTGCTCTCCATGCCACTGGAATCAAGCTATCCTGGCTGAAGAGGGGTGAAACCCCGAAACCGGTCCTAGGATGCATGTTTCCAGTCCAGGGAGGACCTGGCTTGGCAGTTCGGGCTGGACTGTTCCCATGAGGCACAGGGTCAAGACTGATTTGCATATGGCTGGGTTCAAACTGGAATGGCATGGTGAGCAAAAACGATGGATTTAGGCCCAGATCTCTGTACTGGGGTGAATGTATGACATTGTTCTGCATTCTGTCCATCAACTGTTGTTTTTGCATTTGTCACCCCGAGTGGGACGGGTATGCCCAGACGTGGGTCCCGTGCTCTCCATGCCACTGGAATCAAGCTATCCTGGCTGAAGAGGGGTGAAACCCCGAAACCGGTCCTAGGATGCTTGTTTCCAGTCCAGGGAGGACCTGGCTTGGCAGTTCGGGCTGGACTGTTCCCATGAGGAACAGGGTCAAGACTGATTTGCATATGGCTGGGTTCAAACTGGAATGGCATGGTGGCGGCCAAGACCTGGAACTCCCTCCCCACTCACCTTCGGCGAACCCAGGACCATCTCGCCTTCAGGAAGCAGCTCAAGACCTGGCTGTTCGAGCAGTAACTTACCCCCTCCCCCAGCGCCTTGAGACCCTCCCGGGTGAGTAGCGCGCTCTATAAATGCCGTGATTGATTGATTGATTGAGCAAAAAAACGATGGATTTAGGCCCAGATCTCTGTACTGGGGTGAATGTATGACATTGTTCTGCATTCTGTCCATCAACTGTTGTTTTTGCATTTGTCACCCCGAGTGGGACGGGTATGCCCAGACGTGGGTCCCGTGCTCTCCATGCCACTGGAATCAAGCTATCCTGGCTGAAGAGGGGTGAAACCCCGAAACCGGTCCTAGGATGCTTGTTTCCAGTCCAGGGAGGACCTGGCTTGGCAGTTCGGGCTGGACTGTTCCCATGAGGCACAGGGTCAAGACTGATTTGCATATGGCTGGGTTCAAACTGGAATGGCATGGTGAGCAAAAACGATGGATTTAGGCCCAGATCTCTGTACTGGGGTGAATGTATGACATTGTTCTGCATTCTGTCCATCAACTGTTGTTTTGCATTTGTCACCCCGAGTGTGACGGGTATGCCCAGACGTGGGTCCCGTGCTCTCCATGCCACTGGAATCAAGCTATCCTGGCTGAAGAGGGGTGAAACCCCGAAACCGGTCCTAGGATGCTTGTTTCCAGTCCAGGGAGGACCTGGCTTGGCAGTTCGGGCTGGACTGTTCCCATGAGGCACAGGGTCAAGACTGATTTGCATATGGCTGGGTTCAAACTGGAATGGCATGGTGAGCAAAAAAACGATGGATTTAGGCCCAGATCTCTGTACTGGGGTGAATGTATGACATTGTTCTGCATTCTGTCCATCAACTGTTGTTTTTGCATTTGTCACCCCGAGTGTGACGGGTATGCCCAGACGTGGGTCCCGTGCTCTCCATGCCACTGGAATCAAGCTATCCTGGCTGAAGAGGGGTGAAACCCCGAAACCGGTCCTAGGATGCTTGTTTCCAGTCCAGGGAGGACCTGGCTTGGCAGTTCGGGCTGGACTGTTCCCATGAGGCACAGGGTCAAGACTGATTTGCATATGGCTGGGTTCAAACTGGAATGGCATGGTGAGCAAAAAACGATGGATTTAGGCCCAGATCTCTGTACTGGGGTGAATGTATGACATTGTTCTGCATTCTGTCCATCAACTGTTGTTTTTGCATTTGTCACCCCGAGTGGGACGGGTATGCCCAGACGTGGGTCCCGTGCTCTCCATGCCACTGGAATCAAGCTATCCTGGCTGAAGAGGGGTGAAACCCCGAAACCGGTCCCAGGATGCTTGTTTCCAGTCCAGGGAGGACCTGGCTTGGCAGTTCGGGCTGGACTGTTCCCATGAGGAACAGGGTCAAGACTGATTTGCATATGGCTGGGTTCAAACTGGAATGGCATGGTGAGCAAAAAACGATGGATTTAGGCCCAGATCTCTGTACTGGGGTGAATGTATGACATTGTTCTGCATTCTGTCCATCAACTGTTGTTTTTGCATTTGTCACCCCGAGTGGGACGGGTATGCCCAGACGTGGGTCCCGTGCTCTCCATGCCACTGGAATCAAGCTATCCTGGCTGAAGAGGGGTGAAACCCGAAACCGGTCCTAGGATGCTTGTTTCCAGTCCAGGGAGGACCTGGCTTGGCAGTTCGGGCTGGACTGTTCCCATGAGGCACAGGGTCAAGACTGATTTGCATATGGCTGGGTTCAAACTGGAATGGCATGGTGAGCAAAAAAACGATGGATTTAGGCCCAGATCTCTGTACTGGGGTGAATATATGACATTGTTCTGCATTCTGTCCATCAACTGTTGTTTTTGCATTTGTCACCCCGATTGGGACGGGTATGCCCAGACGTGGGTCCCGTGCTCTCCATGCCACTGGAATCAAGCTATCCTGGCTGAAGAGGGTGAAACTCCGAAACCGGTCCTAGGATGCTTGTTTCCAGTCCAGGGAGGACCTGGCTTGGCAGTTCGGGCTGGACTGTTCCCATGAGGCACAGGGTCAAGACTGATTTGCATATGGCTGGGTTCAAACTGGAATGGCATGGTGAGCAAAAAAACGATGGATTTAGGCCCAGATCTCTGTACTGGGTGAATGTATGACATTGTTCTTCATTCTGTCCATCAACTGTTGTTTTTGCATTTGTCACCCCGAGTGGGACGGGTATGCCCAGACGTGGGTCCCGTGCTCTCCATGCCACTGGAGTCAAGCTATCCTGGCTGAAGAGGGTGAAACCCCGAAACCGGTCCTAGGATGCTTGTTTCCAGTCCAGGGAGGACCTGGCTTGGCAGTTCGGGCTGGACTGTTCCCATGAGGCACAGGGTCAAGACTGATTTGCATATGGCTGGGTTCAAACTGGAATGGCATGGTGAGCAAAAAACGATGGATTTAGGCCCAGATCTCTGTACTGGGGTGAATGTATGACATTGTTCTGCATTCTGTCCATCAACTGTTGTTTTTGCATTTGTCACCCCGAGTGGGACGGGTATGCCCAGACGTGGGTCCCGTGCTCTCCATGCCACTGGAATCAAGCTATCCTGGCTGAAGAGGGTGAAACCCCGAAACCGGTCCTAGGATGCTTGTTTCCAGTCCAGGGAGGACCTGGCTTGGCAGTTCGGGCTGGACTGTTCCCATGAGGCACAGGGTCAAGACTGATTTGCATATGGCTGGGTTCAAACTGGAATGGCATGGTGAGCAAAAAACGATGGATTTAGGCCCAGATCTCTGTACTGGGGTGAATGTATGACATTGTTCTGCATTCTGTCCATCAACTGTTGTTTTTGCATTTGTCACCCCGAGTGGGACGGGTATGCCCAGACGTGGGTCCCGTGCTCTCCATGCCACTGGAATCAAGCTATCCTGGCTGAAGAGGGGTGAAACCCGAAACCGGTCCTAGGATGCTTGTTTCCAGTCCAGGGAGGACCTGGCTTGGCAGTTCGGGCTGGACTGTTCCCATGAGGCAAGGGTCAAGAATGATTTGCATATGGCTGGGTTCAAACTGGAATGGCATGGTGAGCAAAAAAACGATGGATTTAGGCCCAGATCTCTGTACTGGGGTGAATGTATGACATTGTTCTGCATTCTGTCCATCAACTGTTGTTTTTGCATTTGTCACCCCGAGTGGGACGGGTATGCCCAGACGTGGGTCCCGTGCTCTCCATGCCACTGGAATCAAGCTATCCTGGCTGAAGAGGGGTGAAACCCCGAAACCGGTCCTAGGATGCTTGTTTCCAGTCCAGGGAGGACCTGGCTTGGCAGTTCGGGCTGGACTGTTCCCATGAGGCACAGGGTCAAGACTGATTTGCATATGGCTGGGTTCAAACTGGAATGGCATGGTGAGCAAAAAACGATGGATTTAGGCCCAGATCTCTGTACTGGGGTGAATGTATGACATTGTTCTGCATTCTGTCCATCAACTGTTGTTTTTGCATTTGGCGCTATGTTTAGCAGCCTAGCGCCAACGCAGGCACCCTTGCACCGTAGTGCAAGGGTGCCTGCTTTGAGGGGAAGGATTGTTTATGTGCAGGAAGGTTTCCCTTCCTGCACATAAACAATCTGAAAATGGCATTTTATTAACTTCTATGTGTGCTACTTTGTGCAGCATACATAGAAGTTGCAACTCGTCATTTTTCTTAATGATTGTTTATGTGGAGGTAGGGACACCTTCCTGCACATAAACAATCAATGGCGTTTGGCTGTTTCTATGTGTACTGCACAACGCAGCACACATAGAAACAGCAAAAACTAGGAGAAATAAAGCATTTCTCCTCGTTTTGCCAGGGTAAGACCATGTTTTCCCTGGTCTTAATTTTGGTGCTGCCCCATATTTACGCCACCGTTATGGGGCAGCGTCAAAATCAATGGGCGTTGCAGTGGAACATCCACCACAACACCCATTGCCCGTCCCTTTCAGGCTAAGTATATCATGAAAGGTGCCTTAGTTACAAGGCAGCTTTAAGCCACGTTAAGTGGTTTAACGCTGCCTTATAAATAAGGCGAAGCCCATATTGCCACAGGAACGTCACTAAAAATGAGGTTCCTGTGGCGATAGGGGCTTGTAAATATGCCCTTTAGAGTGACGAGGAGAATGCAGCAAGTGCAGCCCCCACCGGGTTACACAGTAAGCCTGCGAGAAAACACCACATATAGCTTTAGCGCAATACTGGCACTCACGAGGAAATGTTATGCAGTGCTTAATTTGTAAAAGAAAGAGAGCCGGTGCCCGAAACTCTGTTCAGAAGCCCGCAGCTGGTGCAATCAAACGTTGGTGCGCCAAATACCAGGGCATCATGGTCTTAAATCCACCTCATGCCACTTTAATCCACTACCAGACACACAGGAGGCCACTTATTTCACTCCTGTATGTTCCTGCTTTCTCCCTTTGTGGGGGTTTTTCTGTCTTTCTCTTCCTCCATCTTTCCAATTTGTGTGTTTTTCTCTCTCTTGCTCTCAGTAAATACCTGATACAGAAAAATAAGTGCAGGTGGGCAAAAATAAGTGCCAGTGGCCCACAAGGCAACCATCGGCTAAAATTAAGCACTGGTTAAGCCGTACCATTAAGTGTTCGAATAAAAACTTGGGCAAAGTCAAAAGGAAAGTAGCAGGCTGCAAAGTATGCCAAGCAAATAATAATAAAAAAATGTGCAAGCATTTGCTTGTGTAATAAAAACTTTGCACACCGGCAGTCTCTAAGTAGCCGAATTGAGTTTTGTTTTTTGCAAACCCGTTTGCACCCCTCCAAGTGTTTCATAACAGTGACTCTATAGAGCAATTTTGGTTGACATTCTACAACCTTCTCAAGCCAAAAGGTAATAAAGAATGTCTTAAGCCATGCATATATTTCTCTAGTATACTAATAATTAGCAATCTTGAAAGGGCAAGACCTACGATTGCATAAAGTTTCACTCCCCAAAATCAGTGCCATTTTTTCTAAATAGTGGGTTACCACCAATTTCTGAAATAAAGAGGAACTGATAAATTTAGGGAGCGCCCCTTATTTATTGAACTGTGATGACCATTTGGTCATGAGTATGAAAACAACTACTAGTGTTTTCATTTTGGTTTAACCAATGCCACACCTATCTCTGCTGCATAACATTTGCTGTGAACAGTGATCAAATAATGCACTGCACGCTCATCCACCGCTCTAGTTCTTTAAGTACTATTTTTTTAAGAAAAAAACACAGACTGCACCAATTCTCCTCCCTTAGCAAATATCCTCTGACCAACCTGAATTTGGCCAGGAAATTTACTGTTCACTGCCATAGGTTTTTGAGAATGTGGACAAACTATAGATTGGAATTAAATAAGGAACACATTTCACCTTCTCTCCTTGATAAAATCGCCCATGCCTGAAGTCTCTGGGATCTAATTTTATGCTTGCCCTGTTTTTTTAAATTGACCAAGGTGGTTTAACAGATGATGTCTGTTGCAGGTTTCCGTGCGCTACAGGAAGGTCACAGACAGGTTTCCCACCTGATGAGGACTAAAGAAGCAAACATTCTTGTTATTTTCATTCTCCATGTAGCAATGTGTTTGTCTTTAGAGCCTATAATAATTATTAGTCTTTTTTTTTTTTTTTATGTGTTGTGAAAGGAATCACAACCACCTGTTTCATGAAACTGGCCATGTTAGTGGAGCTGCTCATGTCGGAGGTCTTCACTTCAATAGCTAATGGCCAACGCCAATGCCTTTTTAGTTAGCAATCAGTAGCGGCCCGTCCCATGCCAAAGTGGGGCGGGGGTGGGACGGACCAGAGGAGGGAGGTGGGGAGTGTTTGAGTACAAAAAATACAATTAAAATAAACTTAAACTTTCCTTATTGCTGCTGCCGGCGTCGTATCCCACGCATCAGCTCTTCTAGCTTCTGGCTCTGAGGCACAGAATCCTCAAGCTGCTCTCACTTGACAGCAGCTTCAGGATTGGCCTGAGCATCGGCAAGTTGCACTCCCAGGCAGACTGGGAGCCTGTGCCTGCTCTCTCTAGCCCCAGCAACGCAACTGAGGCTGGAGAGAGCTTCACTGCACATGAGGGGTTTGACCGGCCTGAGACGGCCAACCAAACACCTCATGCGCAGTGAAGGGAGTGCCTACCACTCCCCCACCAGCAGCCGCTGCAGGTAAGAGCGGTGGGGCGGTGGGGCAGGGTGGGGGGGATTTCGAGAGACGACCGCGAGTGAAAATTAATTATTTATTTAATTTTCCCTCTTGGTCGTCACTCAAAATCGCCCCCACCCGGCCCCACCGCTCTTACCTGCAGCGGCTGCCCACCAGCTGTGTCATCGCCTGGACCTGCCCCCAAGACTCGTCAGAGTCCTGGGGGCGAGTCCAGGAGATTAAAATAAAACGATAAGAAAACAGGTTTAAAACCCGTTTTATTATGGTTTTATTTACTGGTGGTGGCAGGGTGGGCGACGCTCCTCCGCTCTAATGGAGCAGCCACCGCTGGTAGCAATTAAGGTTGTTCAAAACTGAGAAGTTTTTTCTCATAAAATTTCATAAAATCTTGTTGAACAGTTTAAGAATTATGTTTTCATAGCTAATTATGGTTCACCTGAATATTACATGACTTTTTTGATGCAAGAGCGCAGGTCGTGCATGAAAGGTCTTGCCAGATGCCGATATGAAACTGTTTTGAACAGAAAATATGCATTTTCTGTTCAAATCAGTCTCTCGCAAGTACCTTGCAAGACTTTTTTTATGCGAGGTGTGCACTACCTGAAAAAGTTACATTATTTTGCCTAATGCGAAATGTTGGGGATTCGTGGATTTCGCCGGTGTACTTAAAATTGGGTCCAGGCCTATTAGCAATTTGTCACTCATCAGATGTGGGCAGATTGACAAAGGTTCTTCTGTGAGGTAGCTGTGTCTTACTCCAGACTTAGCTGTGTGTTACTCCTGAATATCCAACTTTGGTATATAAAGCTTATTCAATTACTCATGAGGAGGTGAATCACACTCCAGGGTTAGGTGTGACCTACTCACAAATGTTTGCATACTCAAGAGGTTTTGCATACTCATGGTTTGTGTGAGTAAGCACGTCTTATTCCTTTGAAGTATTCACAGAAAACTCTTTGTGAAACAGGCCTGGAAATGCAGGTGCAACTCGCATCTAAGACCGGAGTAAGACACACCTATTCATAGAAAATGTATGAATTGGGCCCTATGAAGTGCTTTAAATGGAAAAAAATAAGTGCAGGTACTCAACAAATTGAGACGTTAGCTAGGGGGTGGGGCTTGGGGCGGGGTTAGGGGGCGGGGTTAGGGGCGGGGCTATTGGCAGTCCAAAGGAATACGGCCAGGGGCACACATTTAATGTGATTGAGATTTAATTGGTGTGCAGATGTGCATAATGATGCGAAATCATTTCTGGTATATTTTGATTATTCCATTTCCCTTATATGTACAAAAGGGTACATTTATTATTAAAGTGGGCTTCTCATGGTGCAACACCTAGATCACATATGACTCGTACAAGATATTTTCCTTAACATTTTTTGGAAAGGTTTAACTATGGTTAACCCTCTTGTCTCACTGCCACTTAGCAGACATCACCCTGCGCCTCCTAGATGGCACAGCTTTGCCTCAAAACTCCTTGCCTGCTGTAAAGTCTGATTCCCTTTTTCTGGTGTCGAGTATTTACCTCCTTTGACACACTTACTTTTTAAATCAGAATTTCCTGCTCGCCCTGCCTCCAAGAGTTCATTGCCGCCCCTGTGCCTAGTTAGATAATTACAGGAGGAGGCCGGTGTTCGGCCTGTCACCTCCTGACCTCGACACTTCCTGCCTTTTTAGCCCCTTCCTGGGGGATCCCTGAAGATTGTGTCCCACACAGCATGAGTCTGAGAGCAGGTGCTGCGTGTCTTTAAAAGGCACAACAAACACGGCTCTCTAGACAGCGGTGCCACTTAGCAGATTATCTCCCGGTCATCACTGCCTGAAATGTAGATTGCCAGCAGCTGTCTGCAACCAAGGAGTGTGACAAACTCCAAGAGACTATGGGGGACCCATGGCCAGCAGTCTTTAGATCTCCAGCTGCAGCACTGTGACTTGTTGAACTTGGTAAGAGTAAAAAATGAAAGCTGCTGACATTTTAAATGTTCACGCTAAGGTCGGGGTTGAAGTTTTATTAGATAGCTGCCAAGGTTTCAGATTGCTATGTGTGACATTTTCATAATTTTAGTACAATTTTTGATGTATGTTTCCCTCATCTTCATTGCTCGCAAAAAAGTCACTCATATTTGTTGAAATGTTACTCATAATTACACTACAATTATGAAAATGTCACACATAGCAATCTGAAACCTTGGCAGCTATGTCTGAGTGGACACTGCCTCAGGCATCACAGTGTGAGTCTGGCCCCTCCCAAACTTCCTGCCAACTCTGGAATGAATGCCTACGGGCCGCGGCTCAATTAGCACATTGAAAGGGGAGATTAGCACTCGATTAGAGTGCTTCAGGAAAACGGACCCACTCGTTGTCAGCTGTATTGCTCTTCCTTTTTTTGTAAATGCCAATATCACTGAGCTTGGCTTAAAGCCCATGAGTACCGGTACTCTCTTTGGACAAAGAGAAGTTCCGGTACTCAAGCGCCGAAAATTTAGAAGTGCCGGTACTCAGTACCGGTGAGTACCGGCCCATTTAAAGCACTGGCCCTATGTCTCCTTACTCCCCAACCCCTCTTGTTCTTTTGCATGTTTCTGTGTTTTCTCATTTTTTTCCTTGATCAAGTTAATTTTGTTTACGAACCTTCCATAAACGTTTAGTCTTTTTGAATCATGACTTTTATGAAATATGAATACTGTAATATTCATAGTATTCAGCGCAGTTTTTGTTCTAGTTTTAACTAACTATAGTAACTGGAATTAGCAAATACAAAGAGAGGATTAACATTAAGGTAGCACTGCAGATAAATGCACGGTTTCAATAAAACTCTTCAAAAACCAATTCCCAGCTACAACGTTACACAAATACAGCATGTCTATACTAATACACACAAATTCAACCTTCACATAAAATAATACACAAAACACTACATGATGCACAGAAATACACCCTAGTGCATCATTGTACACAGACACAGCTACCAGATACCATAGTACACCTAGACAGCATGCAGAGGGCTCTGTGTATATGTGCAGCTTATATGTGCAGCATTCACACACCAACACACATAAATACATTGGCTTCATAATCTCATGCAAAATTCAGCATCCGTACACCACTATACACATATGAATTTCCAACACTAAACACAGATACGAGATGCAAAGATCATTAGACTATAATTAAAACATCTAGTCAATAACGTACAGAAATGCAATGTGCCTAACTTATTATACAATGTAAAGCATCACAAATAACTATGCACCACTGGCTTACACAAACAAGCCAGAAGTACTCCTAACTGACTTCTGGAATACAGGAGTAAGTTACGAGTGCACCAAAAGTAAGTCAAAACAAAATCTTCTTGAATCGCCACCAAACTGCACAGGGGTCACAGCAAACAAACAAATACAGCCTCCAAAAAGTGTTGTGCACACAAAACACCAGTAACAGATGCATACTCAAAAACGAAAAAACAATGTTAGCGCATTTGCATAGCACTTCATACCCCGGCCGAGGCTGCAAAGTGCTCCGATTCGCATTAACATTTTGTGTTTCTATGTTGTCAAGAAACAGTACAATATTAACAAATTCGTTTTGCAAATTAAGTAATCAAACAGTATTCAATAAAATTCACAAAACCCTTTGGAATACAGTCATCCTCTATACTACGGTCTCTAACGATGAGCTTCTTTGTAAGTTTTACTGATTAGATTTGTTATGACTTATATTACATAGTGGGCTAGGGAGGAAGCCATTTTTTCTTACTACACCCTTTCAGAGAAAGGCTATTTAGTTTATGGTGCAGAAAGGCAAGATTCTCAAATTTGGAATGGAAACTGGACAGCAGCTGAAAAGTGAATAAATTGTTTAATGCCTGCTTTGAAAAAAGAAGGGTGTCCATGTTCCAAAGCTGTGATGTCATATATCATGTACTTCCTTCTGTTTTTAAGAAAACACTGGCCGTTAGATGAAACAAAAAATCAAAGGTCAGCTTCGGGTTTCGTTCATGCCTACAGCCATACTTGGGAAAAGATATATTATGATGTAACCTGCTCTACTATACTTAGACAGCAGGAATCCTTAAATAAAAAAACTAAGCAATTGAAATTACCTGCAAAGTTGTCAAGTACATTTCTGGTTATACACCCTACGAACATTTCGCTAATAGGCTCCAAATGGCTTTCTCCACCATGTCCAGGCTATCATTGCAGAACACTACCATACTGGGACACGATCATAGTATATGTGTTACATGACTGTACAGTATGTCCACAATCACTCTACCTTGTGTTGGGTGGTTCACGTTAATCGCATGTAGTCACACTGATATTATAAACCATTTCCCTACCTTGGGTGTGGCAGGCAAAGTTAATAGTATGGTCTAAAATGTCAACCCATTGGTCATAATTTAAGTGTATGGCTAGTTCCTTCCTCCAAGCTACTGAGAATGTTTTCCTGTCTTCTCTGTCTATCACAAGAACCTTATAGATCCCGGATATGGCATGTGGAGATGTGCCTAAGACTATGATACATTTTTCCAAGGCTGTTAGTGCTCCAGTCACTCTTTGCCGCAATGTGGGTTGAAGCTCTGAATGCAGGACATTCGGCATACCTGAACCATTCTTTTTCTGATAGAAATTTAGAATTGAGAGGTTTCATAAGAAACTTTAGGCCCGTCGGCCATGTATCAAGCCTTTCCATGTCAGAAAGGCTTTCCATATCGGGCTTTCCGACATGGAAAGCCTGTCGGAAAGTGACTTTGGGGCCCCTAGCAGGTCCCCCTTTCCTCCGTGGCCTCCTGTTGGGGGCCGGGGGTGTAAATCCCTGCACCGTGTGGGCAGGCACCATGAGGTTCCTGTCACACGGTGCAGGGATTTACAGTCACTCCCATTTCTCTATGGGAGCTTTTGCTAATCGGCCCCTTAGGGTTAATTGTGTATCTTCTATATCATAAATTAATATATTTTAATATGTCTGGTTTTTTTTTATTGATATGCTATTGGTTTTAGAGCAGAGTAGGGTATTAAGGGCCAGATGTATGATGGATTTTTGCATGCGCAAATGGGTTTCAGATCCGTTTGCGCATGCAAAAATCCTGTGGGCCATGTACTAACACTATTTTGCGAGTCGCAAATAATTTGCGACTCGCAAAATAATGTAAAGCGACTCGCTATTAGGAAGGGGCGTTCCCTTCCTAATAGCGACCCCACAAGCAATGTAAGAATGTTTTGCGACTGCAATTGCGGTCGCAAAACACTCCAGCTTACCACCCTCTTCAAGAGGGTGGTACAGCACTCGCAAACGGGAAGGGGTCCCCAGGGGACCCCTTTCCCTTTAGGAATGCATGCGCAAACATTTTTAGGGCAGGCAGTGGTCCTAGGGACCACTGCCTGCCCTTAAAAAATGAAAATGAAAAGTAAATTTTTTTAAGTGCAGCCCGTTTTCCTTTAAGGAAAACGGGCTGCATTTTTTTAAAAACTGCTTTATTTAAAAGCAGTCCTAGACATGGAGGTCTGCTGACCCCAGCAGGCCACCATCCCTGGAAGTGCCCGCCTTTCCCAATGGGGTTGCAAATTGCGACAGCCTCATTAATATTCATGAGGCATGCAATTTGCGACCCCATTGGGAATCGCTAACAGTGTCTCAGACACTGTTGTAGATTGGAAATTGTGACTCGCAAATTGCGAGTCGCAATTTGCCGCAATTTGCGAGTCGCAATTTCCAATGGTCGTACATCTGGCCCTAAGTGTTTAAAAAATATATATATGTATATATTTTGATTGAACCGCTTATTACTAATTAGTTTATTTGTTTATTGAAATATGTAAATTATTACAATGCTTTTTTTTTCAAAATTCCTATGCATATTTTGGTGTTTAAAAAAGTGTACTCTATCTATCTATCTATCTATCTATCTAGCTATCTCTCTCTCTCTCTCTCTGGGTTAGCCATATTGTCCTGAGTCATGTCTTAATTATCCACAGACAAGGATAGATGTATATAAACATATCAGAAAACTAAGGCTACAAAAGTATTTTGAAATCAAGAAGGACAAGGGGGGTATCTAAATTTCCTCCATCTAGACACGAAAGTAGAGGATGTGACAATTTACAAATAAGTAATCGGCATGTATTAGGTACTTTATTAGATCTAGAGGAAAATCCAGAAACACTTACAGATAACCATCATGAGCCATAATGAGCAACAGGTCATCGAAACACTGAATTTGGAAGTTAGCCGTGAATCAGTAAGCTCTTTCAGACCACAGTCGAAGTTTATCCCTCAGATGCCACATGACGCTATAGACGTATTTTTTTAATGTATTATTGGGGAATTGAAACATCTAAGCTCCCAAAGCAGTAAGAGATCCTAAGATGGGAGGATAAAAACAGATGGTTTTGAAGAACAATAAACAATCAAGCTGCTAAAAAGAACTGTATTATAAAACCGTTAGAAAAGGGGGATAACATTGTGCTGTGGCCTAAAGCTATTTATCTACAAGAAGCTTATACCCAACTGTTGGATGTTGAGTGTTATGAAAAAAGAACAAAAGGTGAATACACAATGGTGATTGAGAGGTTTCATAAGAAACTTCAGGCACGGCGGGAGAAAGAACGTTTAAGCTATGATGAATACACTTTTTTGAAAGTGGATCACTTGAAGTTTCCAGTTTTTTACTTAACTCCAGAAGGACATAAACGTACAACAAATCCTGCTGGGAGACCAATCATATCTGCCATTGGGAGCCTCCTAGAAAACACTTCCAAGTTCATTGACAATTTCTTAAGACCTCATGTAGAGGATGTATATGCCTTCTTACATACAAGATACATAAGACTTTTTCAGATGCATCTGTGACATCAGCTGTGAGGTTTGAGGTTGGCTCAAGCAAGAGAAGGGCTTTTTTTAAATGCATAAAATGCAAAGTGTGCAAACATAAAAAAACTGAAAGTCAGTTGACAGCCCCCTATTTGGAGCTAAAAAGTATCTCCAACTTCACTATAGATGCAGAGATTATATTGTATAGTGATCATGTTGCAGTGTCCTTAACAGTAGAGGTATATAGGAGGTACAAAGTTACCCATACACAGAAGTATATTGCAGAATTTTAGAGCAATTGACAATCAGGATAATAGTTATACTGTGGTAAGACACTTTAGGCAGATACATCAAGGCAACAACGAATACCTGACCTACAGTGTGATAGATGGTGTACCCAATATAATATTGTGAGGAAATAGGGAAAAAGAACTGAGAAGGCTAGAAAGTAGATACATCTTGAAATTAGACACCCAGGAACCTAATGTTTTAAGTATGGATTCAGAAATGCATCTCCATCTACGAACATTTGATTGTTTGATGTTTACTGCTCTTCCTTGAACATTGTTTGGATTCAGACTCAATCCCTGTGTTGATTTTTGATTTCGTTTGTGATTTTTGCTATTAGCTGTACATAGAACTGGGAGGATAATGAATAATGAACAGTTACAGCACCAGGGGAGGTTGATTTATTACATGACTATGGATGTCTCATTTCTACAGCCCCTATTAATTTGGTTGATGTGTAATTATGAGTGACTTACGAAGTCAATTGAAAAGTATTTAATTTTGTGTTTTAACTATGTTAAATAATTTGTGGGTAAGTACAATGAGTTCTATTGGGATCATATATTTAAGTATTTTGTCTATGTCGATATATGTTTTAACCAAAGATGGTGCTTACTAGCGTTAACAATTTTATTTAGATTGTGTTTGTATTTTTTTTATTAAAGCTTTACTATTATTTATTTTTGGTGTGTTTTATTTGTTTGGAAGTAAAGTTGTAAAAGTTCCTAAAAAATGTGTAATTTGTTTTTTAATTATTAATTGCAGACATTGTTTATTCATTTTGTGAATTATGTGTTTTAATATTTTATATTGTGTGTTTTCTTATTTTGTTATAATTAAGACATGATATATGTGTATATTTAAAAGTAAGTAGTGGTTTTATTTTAATCCATATTTTTATGTTTAGTATGTGTATTTATAATTCGTTTAACTAAATCATTGATATTTATGGCTTTATGTTTTTATTATTTTTGTTGAGAAATTAAAGTTAAATGTTTATTAATATTAATCAATGCCTATTAACTTAAATTATTCTATTTATTGCGTTTAGTTTGATTTTAGTGGTATTAACATTTGAATATGTTTAGTTTTACATTTACATCATTGGCTTTGATGTTATATTACTTTTTCTATTAGAATTTGGAACAGCAAACATGGATTTTCTATAGTCCTTACATTTTTATACTGCTGGTCAGGTTGGATTGAGAATAATAGGCATTATAGTTTCAAAGTCCAACATTTTCCTTATTGTTGCTCTGGTTGGAGTGGCAATAGTAGATCTGACCGCTCCTGAGTCCATCACTTTCACTACTGTTACTCAGGTTACAGTGACAATAGTAAACCTGACCCCTCAAAAGTCCAACATTTTTCTTACTGTTGCTCAGGTTTGAGTGGGAATTGTAAATTTGACTTCCCAGAGTCCAACACTTTGCCTGCTGTTGCTCCGCCTGGAGTAAGAATAGTAAATCTGACACTTTCAAAGTCCAACAATTTCTCTACAGCTGCTCAGGTTTAGTGGGAATAGTAAATTTGCCCTCTCAGAAGTCCAACTCTTTCTTTATTGCTGTTCAGGTTTGTGTGGGAAACGTGCATTTCATTTTTTATATGTGTTTTTTAAATTTTTATTTGAACACAGTTATAATAGTATTTTTATAGGCATGTTTTAATATTTAATAGATTAAAGATAACGTTATATATATTTTCCCCTTTGAATCCAATTTGCATTCATTTGTATTAATTTGTTGAATGATGAATTTTATTTGATTTATGTGTTGAGTGCTGAATTTTATTTATTGCAGTACTTGTGAATATGTCTTTTTCATTTATTTATTTGTTTATTGATTTGTATTTATTTTAACATTTTTAGAAATATTTGGTGTTTAATTTTAAATTAGTTATTTATTTTAACTTTACATTTTTAGTTTGCATTTTTTAAGTGTTATGTTATAGGATAAATACTACTTCTAGTAATCCATGTATTTTTTTAATGTTAATGATTTAATATTTACATTGTAACATTTTTTTTCATTAAATGTATATATGTATGCATATCCATATATGTGTATGTGCTTTTATAATATTTAAATTATTGTTTTTTTAATTCTACCTAATTATTATATTTAGATTTAATGTTTATAACTTATTTTCATATTCATTCTGGTAAATTTTGGTCTACGTTTATTTTTAAGTTACATATGTTTAATGTTATTTTTAAGTTAAAACTTAGCTTTACAGTTTATTTAATATATGTTTTTATGTAATATTTAATAAAGTCAATTTATATTATTTTCAAGTCATTAATGTTATATACTTTAAGATGTGTACACTTATGTATGTACAGTCTGTATTTTTGCCCACTATATTTTTTTAGGCAATATATTTGTACTTTACATAGTATGCAAAGTCAATATTTTTTACCTCGATATTTTATGTAGCCATGTTTTTGACTTCAATATTATGTCAAAAAAGCATTTGTGCAAAGACTTTAAAAAAACTAGATGTAAATCTATTTAGGCTTAGGCTTTCCCCACCATAATGCACTTGATAGCTTCCATAACTTCCTCCTTCATTACAGGGCTACCCAACTTACCCTCCTCCTATACCAAGAGTCTTGGCAGCTCATCCGATGCCAGAGAGGTATTCCTTCTTGCATCTTTTCTCTCATATAATTTTTCATACACACCTCAATATGCTCTTCTTTTCCCTTCCTCTGTATCAACGTATATACCTACCAGTCCTTGGTTTTCAGATATATAATCTCATGTCAGTGCAGCCTTAACCTTGTTAGATAATAGGCTCCTTGTCTTATTTTCTTCCACGTAAAACCTAAGGTACAGTCTGTGCAGTGCATTTTCTGCTTTATCAAAATCCAGCATCTTGTTTGATCTGTTAGCATTATAGTCTTCCACCATATATGCTGGGTTTGTGTTGCTTTGTGCTGCCTCTATAGTGTCATGAGATATGTTCTGAGGGTAGAAAATGGTGCTAGTCTCTCTCATTTCAATCTTGATACCTCTGCAATAAGTCCCTTGACAACTGTGTATAAAGCATCTCATAGGATTGCTTTCCTTACTTTATTGTTCCTCTTGTAGTCTTTTGTCCTACCTGCTATCTTGTGTGCTACTAGCGCCAGTGCTTAATTTGAGCCGGAGGTTTCCGGTGCTCGGCACCTTCACTTAATTCTCAACACCGGCGCTTGTGACAATCTGCCATAAGGTGGTGCTGTCAGGCTAATTTAGAAAGGACCACAACAACAGTTAATTATTAATTCAATATACTTTAAAAAGGACTATTACCTGCCGCCCAAGCCATTCTTATAGCTTCGATGCCCTAAAATACCCCGAATTGTCACACTTGTAGAAGTATGATGGCTAGTAGTTGTGTTTTTACTATCATTGGCAGCATAGCAGGGGCAATGTGTGATGCAAAATGCAGTGGCCTCCTGACGGTAGCCCCGGCACTGTTTTTTTATAAATTAAGCAGTGACTAGCGGGTCTTTAAGTAAATGTGCACCAAGCTGTCACCCTGTAGTTCTACTCTTCGTGTCCTCTTCCACGGAATGTGGTTGATAGTGGACCATGGATTGATACTGGTATTTCTCCCTGCTCCACATCTCCTACTGCACCCATCAGGGATCTGTCAATGCCTGAATCTGACTTGTGAGAAATAGGAGTATTCCTGCTCCAAGGGATGCCTATGTCTCCATACATCTATCAACCCCAGATCCTCCAGCATCCTATGTCCTTTGGTTGTCAAGGCACCTGTGCCTCCAAACGTCTGGGTCTGTCGGTCCCTGCCTGCCTCCATTCCTATATTTAACTCACCCCTTAGCACCAAATGATCCCTGGATTTTTCTACTATGGTCTTCAATGCACTGCATACAAAATCTCCCAGGCTTGTATTTGGAGCATATATTGAGACTATTGTTTGCTGCGGCCCATGTAACAAACCACTCCTCAGGATACATCTACCTTTGGGATCTTTTAGCTATTTGTGTACCTGGTATGGAAATTGTTTGGTTATCAACATGTCCCCCTCCTGTTTTAATATGTTTTGAGGCTAAATATTGCATGGAGAAGTATCTAGAGCGGGATCTTCCGTGCTCTTTGGCCACCAAATGTGTTTCCTGTATGAACCCCATGTTCATCCCACCTAGTTGGATATCCTGCTGAATTCCTAATCTCTTCCTTGGTTTATTTAAACCTCTACATTACAGGAACTAAACGTAAAGGTAGTCATTTTGGTACGCCTAACGTGTCCTTGCTACATCTAAGACCGTGAACCATACCATTCGATCCTTCTTGCCAGTGTGGGATTAAACCCTGTGGAGGCCCCTAGGCAGTCAAAAGTTCGCCCCCCCCCCCTCGCAAATTATATCCTAATACACAATGCACCGGATTTTTTTACAAACTGACAACTGCCAGAAGATGAGCTTTTAAGAGACAAACTGGTATGTGAATCTGATGTCTTTGGTGTATGTACTTTAAGTTGTTAATGGGTACATTACATTAATACAGTATTTTCTCTATAGAGTCTTTAATGTAAAGTTTTCGTTTCTTTGAGTTGATTAATTTTTTTTTCTATATTTTGGAAACAATATTGAAGAAAGCTTGATTGTAATTTTCTTTCAAGATCATATCAATATTATTTTGATCCGTTGTCACCTAAAAGGAGTGGGGCCCATAGGCCGTTGCCTACTTTGCCTATTTGGTAATCCGGAACTGCTTCTTGCCATTCACCTGCTGCCCGCTCTTTTTTCACAAGGCTTTGAGATCATTGGTTATTTGTGTCTCACCACCTCCTCCATGTATAATTTCATTCTCCAAACCATTCCTCTCTGTTTCCCTTAACACACACCGTCCCACCCAAAATAAAAAAAAAACAACTACAATATAGCTTCCCCAACGGGGCTTCCTTTTCTCCCACCATATATGTTCCTCAACACTAATTGCCCCTTCTATAGTTTGCGTGTATGGTGTCCAAGGCAAACGGGCATAGAGCTAGTCCCACATCACTCCTCCAGAACATTTCAGAGCTCAGTGCTGACATGTATGTTAAATTCTTAGATTTCCTCTAACTTCGACTGTGCTATTTACATTGTTATTAATGCGCATATACATATTGTAATGTTAAATTACTCTTTAATAAACTACTCTGTAGAAAATGGCATTTTAGTGCTTCAAGAAAAAAACCTCTGAAACGTTGGGGGTCACACAACTTTACCGAGCAGTGTTGTCATTAATGATGAAATCACACATTAACAATCATCTGTGACACTCTGGGCTGTGAACTACACACAGTACAATCGACAAGTGCAATGCAGACGTTTACTTACATATGCACACACCGAAAAGTATTTATAACAATTTTTTCATGAGCGTGCTTATGTGCATAACATTCACACACATCACGCGTTCGTGGTTCTCTCATGTTATGCACATGCATCTATTGGCTGAACGATGTGTGCATCTGTTGTTCACAAAGAGATGCACACAGGTGTGTGCGAGTCAGGAATGCAAGCCGGGCATGGCTCCCCCTGAGTGTGCATTAAGCCAATGTGTGCTATTTTCCATTCCCACTTGTTCCGATAGAGATAAAAAACAAACATGCGCTCCAAGCAATCACGTAGATGGAAGAATATTGTCTGCTGACGTCAATAGGCCTCAGCCCGTCTCCATCTGTGTACGGAGAGCAAGATAACTGTGGTAAGTACGTATTCTCCGGCACGCCCTCAGGGCGTTCTTATATGGGGGTGGGGGGGGGGGGGGGTATCATCTGCTATTGCGGTCACCACTCAACCCTTTAACAGCACAAAGGAATTGCATTGTGCATAGACTTGGACACAAATCGGTGATGTACACAACAGAGGCTTGCAACCTGCCTATTGTGATCCAGGGCCAACACATGTTCCAGGGCCTGGATTCTTGCACCTGTGATCAGGGCTTTAAGTGGGATGAAAAAACAGGGGGCCGTGGCTGATGTAAGTAGGGTGTGGCTTAAAACACATAAGCTAAAAATCTGTGCTTAGCATAGTGTGTCGCCCGACTGGTATTGTCCTGCTTCTGTCATTGCACTTGGATATATGATACAACAAGTAGCATTACACCTACAACAAGCCAGGACTATTGGCTTTGCCAATGGTTGTTAGTTGTGTAAGATAAATAAGCAACACCTATGGCTTCGTTGTATATAATATTGAAAACGCTTCAATTGTGAAATGATGAGACTGTGAAAGAACTATAATGAGTCTCTTCAAAGTTACATAAAAAGCAGTGAAGGGTGGCACTGCTGCAGAGTTGAGATGTATTTTTTCCATCCTGAAGGTGAGGGTAAAAATGAAGAGCCCTAAAGGGACCCGTCTCAGTACCTGCTTTTTAGAACTGCCGGTGCTGAGCACCGGCAGTACCCGGTCCACTTAAAGCCCTGCCTGTGATCACTCATTTGCATATAATATTAGTGTGGAAGTACAGTGTTACCCAGAATATACAACGTAATGCATTTATAGCAATCTGTGGGCGTACACACTACCTCTTCATTCGTCTTCCTAGCCCCAGGCTTTAAAGCATGTGTTTGCCTCAATCAATATTCAGGATTTACCTATCCTGCCCCTATATCACAACTTAAATCAAACCGTACACACTAGGCATTGTCTTTCCTGAGTGCCACAAATGGGGAGCACCTATGCAACACATCCTAAAATATCAAGCACCCATCAATGTCCCTGTAGACATCCAGCAGGGCAGGAAGCTTTACCATAGCCATGATTGTGAAAATAACTAAATTATTTTATGTACTTACTTTTTTTTATAACTCTGTTTATTGACATTTGGTTATTTAAACAAAATTCACAGCTTGCAGTCATCTGTTTGTACATATAGCTTATCGAGCATCCACAATCATAAGCACATAAGGCATTAATTGTCATTTGATTGTGGTGCTTTATCCCTTTACCCCTCTGAGTACTCTAGCCATGGGCCCCATACTTCGATATGCTTCTCAGGGTAGCCCCTCGATTTATATAGCAATTTCTCTGCTCTGGCACAATTGTACATGCCCCTTGACTATTCCTCCATTGAGAGGGCACTCTCTGATCTCTCATGTCCTGCAATGTCCCTTTTGGCGACCAAAAAGCCCATGGCGACCAGAAGCCTGGTACTCCTTCTGCCTTCCCACTGATCCATCGGCCCCCAGTAACACCATTTTAGGCTCTGTCCAGTCCTCTTCCTCTAGTGTGCCTACATCTTATTTCCACCATTCCTTCAGTGCCTTATAGGATCAATTGTGTTGTTTATCAGTGTGCAGTAGATGTGTGTGATGCTTTTCGTATTATTATAGTTTGGGTGACGGGTTGTTTTGTGGGAGGTCTGTGCCAGAGTCAGTGATGCCTCTAGCACATGCTGGAGTTGCAGGTGGCGATAGAATTGTGCATTGTGCATCTCACAAGTGTCTTGTAGGTGTTGAAATGAGCATATCGTTTTCCCCTCCCATACATCTCCAAATTTAGAGACTCCAAATTTAGAGAGGACTATTGTGCCCCAGGCTCATAATCCTTCTAAGTTGTTTGTTTGGGTTAGCCACGTCCTGGTCCACAATGGGGATTCTTCAGTTGGCACACTGTCATTTTATCCATCAGGCTTAGGAATGCGTGGGTCGCCGGAGGGAGGTTGGCGTCCGCTCTGGAACCATAAAGCAGGTGTAGGGTGTCACACTGTTCCAGCACACGCATTTTTACGGCTATTGCGGGGTCATTGCGGTCCATGAAGAGCCAGTCATTTATAGGCAATATCTGGCTGGCCCAATAGTAGAGCTTCAGGTCTGCAATTCCTAAACCCCTGTCATAGGGGTTGAGTGCACATTCACGATAGGAGATACATGGTTGGGTTCCAGCCCAGAGGAATTTTACCAATGCCGATTGCAAGCCTTGAAAGAACTGGGGTGCTTTAGCATAGGATAGTTCTGTAATGTATCGAGCAGCATTAGTAGGAAGATCATTTTAAATAGTGCTCCTCTTCCCGCTATATTTAGAGGGAGACCTTCTCATGCTCCCATAACACATCTGGTCCTGGCAAGTAATGGGGGAATGTTTAGATCCTAGGCCTGTTGCTTTTCCCTAGCTATGTGCATGCCTAGGTACTTGAAGTGACTGTCCACCCATCATAAATGGGTGGTAGCCCAAATATTGTCATGGTGCCTGGAAGAGGGGAAGTTGGTATTTTGAACCCAGATGACCGTGAGTCCAGAAGCATCTGCATACACTTGCAGCATATGCATCATCTTAGGAGGGAAGTCTTGGAATAACTATTATAGACGAGAATGTCGTCCACATATATAGTGATTGCCTGTCTCCAGGACAGTTCAGCCAATGAAAGCTGCTGATTTGTGCATGTTTGATCCACTCCGCCAGGAGCTCAGTAGTCAGGATGAGGAGGAGAGGCGGAAGGGGGCATTCTTGTCTAGTCCCTCATTCAGTCTGGAAGCTTGGGGAGAGTTTTCTGTTGAATCTAACTCACGCCCATGGACCGGAGTATAGTACCGAAGCATATCTATGGAAGCATAGTCCGAAGTTCATTCTCTCCATAATCAGAACATGAACTTCCATCTGATTGAATCAAACTCCTTCTTGAAGTCTATCGATATCAGCACTCTGCGTCTGTGCTTTCTCCAGTCATTGCCAACGTAGTGTTCAGATGTCTTATGCAGCGTTGTCTGCTTCTTCCTGGCATAAATCTGCTCTGGCGCTGGTGGATCAACCTCATGATCACCCCGACCAACCATGTTGCCATAGCCTTTGCAAGGATCTTGGTTTCTATATTGAGTAAGGAAATGGGCCTGTATGCATTGCATCGATCTGGAGGTTTAAGGCTGACAGAAATTGTGGCTCTCCGGAGGTCACTTGGCAGCTCTCCCTGTTCAGAGCTTTGATGTACATGTCTTGCAATGGTGTGGAAAGGCGTAAGGCAAACCTCTTGAAAAATTCCAGTGGATAACAACTGGGGCTAGGTGTTTTCCCTGTGGAGACTGATTGGATGACTGCCAATATTTCGGCTGCCGTGAGCAGTTCCTCGAGAATTTGCCTGTCTGTTTCATTGAGATGTGGTAGGATCAAGTCCTCTTCGATCGGGTGTTTTCCTTCTTGTGTCATCATGTGCCACTCTGCGTATAATTGATCCTAATAAGTTGCAAATTCCTGTGCTATCAGTTTGTAATCAGTGATAGTATAATGCCTGGGTAGTGTGATGTTAGGGATTAAGCACAGGGCTTGTTCCCTTTAGGCCAAACAATGCAGTAGTGTACCTGCCTTGTCTTCGACTTCACATATCTTATATTGAGTCGCTGCATGGGCCCTTGTGGCAGTGTCTAACAACTTGCGGAGGGGCGTGAGCTTCATCTTTTCTATTTCATGCCTCGTTTGGTTGTCTGGCATTTCCCCTAGCTTTCCTTCAGCCTCTGCTGTGTCGTTTCCTAGTGCTGCTACTTCACAATGTCTTTTGTGCTTAGCTGCCATCTGATAGGATATTGCCTGCCCTCTCAGGACTGTTTTCAGTGCCTCCGAGAGGGTGACAAACTCTTGACTGAGGCTTTATTGATGTCTAGGTAATCCTCAAGGGAGCTTCCCACAGCCACTAGGCATTTAGCCTCCAGAGTCTGAATTGTCCTTGACCAGGTCATTTGAGTTCTATTGTTATTAGAGCGTGATCGGATAAGGCTCATGGGAGTATGCGTGCAGAAGTTAGCGTGAGAGTGTCAGCTGAGGGCATAAATAAGTAGTCTATTTTGGAAGAGGATCTATGGGGGTGGGAGTAGAGCATGTACTCGGCTGCTTGGGGGTGTAGCAGGTGCCAGGTATCAGTGAATTCCATTGAGTTGGCCCATGTATTTAGTATTGTGGATTTACGGGTGTGGGTAGAGTTAGTATTGGCCTCTGGGGCCATTCCGGTGTTGAAGTCATCCCAGGATCGTGCGTCTGGAGGTGGATTGTAACAGGATATTTATTAATGTGCGGAGGGTGCTATCTATTAGTGTGGGGGGAGGGGCATGGACCGAGGCGGTGGTCCAGCGCATCTCTCCCATGTGTTCTTTTATCACGGTGAATCTGCCGAGGTCAGCGTGTTATGTGTTTGTTACATGCAGCAGGAAGTGTGTAAGCCGTGGGATGCAGTAAAAAAAAATGTAAATCCATATTTGTAAAGCGCGAACTACTCACCCTTACGGGTCTCAAGGCGCTGGGGGCAGTCATGGAAATTAAGTGAGCTATTGCCCAGAGTCACATGGTGCTGAGCTGAGCTGCCACCGGAGCCGGGGATTGAACCGTGAGCCCTGTGCTCCGAAGTCAGCTGCTCTGGCCGCTGCACCACACCTCTCCGGTGTGGTACACGCTAGTGTATCTGCCTCGAAAAGGACGGGGCAGTTGTTTCCTAATAAATCAATTTCTTGGAGTAGTACCACCGGCGGTGGGTGCCTCTTAAGGTATTATTTAGGACATTGACGTTCCAGGAAAGAACTTGGAAATTGTTGTGCGTTATAGCCATGTTGGGTCTGTGGTGTGTGATGTTGTTTAGGGCATGCTCGCTTGCTTGTGCGCTTGCTGTGAATTAGTAGGTGCCACAGCTTTTCTAAGAATGTAAGATTTTTTTCAGCTTTCTTTGAAAGCTAAGCTTAATTTGAGCCGGTGTTTGTCTGTGCTCAGCACCAGCACATAATTCTCTACACCGGCACTTATGGCAGTCCACCACAAGGTGCATATATGTGTCTCTTTTTGAGCTGAGCTAACAGTGCACCTAATAATTCAATATACATAACAAAAAGTTAAATAATGGCTGTCCAGTCCATTGTTAAAGGTTTGTGTGGCCTGGAATAGTCCGAATTCTCACTCTTGTGAGAGTGTTATGGTTAGTAGCTGTGTTGGTGTTGGCACTGGCAGTGCTGGCCGGGACAATGGGTGTTGCAGATTGCAGTGGCCTCCAAAGAAGGGCCCTGGCAGTTACTTTTTTATGAATTTAGCAGTGGTGTTTTTGAATACGGAGACCTTTTTAATCTGGTTTAACAAAGAATATAAGTGTATCCAGTCTTGTTAAAGTAACAAACTGAGATCTATAAAGAGCATCAGTCCTCTGAAAATGTTGAAAGATCACACCATTTAAAAAGGATCCTACCAAAAAATCACCATCAATTGCAACCAGACTTTTGGAAGGACGCAATAGGCTAAAAGAGTAAGGTTTTAATGAAAAGTGATTTAGCAAAAGGATATAAGTAGAATATGAATACAAACTAGTGATTCTTTGATGCAGAAAAGTACCTGGAAAGGCTTTCCACACTCACATTTTTGGTAGTCTTATTGGACACTGGAGACAAGTTTTATTTCCTGCAACCTATCCCAATTGAATAAGAGAATATTGACAGTATCAATTGACAGAATATTGACAGTAGCAATTTATGAAATGAACGTGCAAGGATTAAGCCTGGATGGCTCATCCTCGCATCTGGATAGCGAGTCTCTCTAGTAACTTTATTATACAAGTCGATTCTCAATTCTAGTATCATTCTAGTTCCAAGACAGGGAAATGGATGATTGGAAACCAAAATCAACCATAGGGAAATTGTTCAAACCAATTCTGTACTGTAGGAGGTTGAGAGTAAAGTGCGACTGTGGGAGCAGATTGCTTCGCAGCCTATTTTAAATGAAGCCCGCTGGCCGGCAACGACTGGAGAAATGCCAGTGGGGCAGAAAGGGCCCATCCCTGAAGAAGCTTGACACTGATCTGGTTGGTTCCTCTAGCTTGATATATCCACTACATATCCCAAGGAAAGTATCAGCAGAAGTGATATATACAAAATTACCTACTTGGGCCTTAGAGAAGGGACTTTGTGTGCGAATCAAGCTGGTTTTCGCGAAGGCTACTCTATGATTGATCATAGAGCAGGCTTTGCCCAGGTGGTTCATGGATGGATTAAACAGGGCGGTGTAGTCCTATTCTGATATTTGCCTGATTTTAAGGCAGTGTGCATCAGCTGTGTGCTCCCTTTGAGATAGCCAATATTAGTGTCAAGGTGTCATTACACACCAAAGATGCAATAGTTTGCAACTGTATCTAGGATGGTCATCGGAGGACATTGCAGAATGTAGGTGTATTTGCCACATTAAATTATATTATGGTAAATTACTTTACAACAAAAATAATGTTTGTTGGGTCAATATTAATGAAGAAGCCTTTCAAATGCATCTTTGATATGTTCCACTTCATGACCCTACAACGGTGTTTACAAATTAGATCTCAAGCAGATGACGTCAAGGATGGAAAGACACCCTTTTAACTCAATTTATGGAAACTCATCCAGTGTCTTTGGTAACATTTGAAATCAGTAGGGCGTATGCATCTGCCTGAGGCTGCACCAAAGGGGTTGGCCATTAAATTAAATTAAGCCTGGCTTCCTTTCGGAAGGCTTGAGGGTTTTGAGCCATGACGGGGCATATTATCAAGAACGGCGATAAAATTATCGCCGCTTTAGCGGCAGAAAACTGCCGCTAAAGCGGCGATAATGGGCTTGCTAATATGCCCTGGAGAATTCCAATAGAAGCCCATGTTCACACCAGAACATGGACTTCTATTGGAATTCTCAAGGGCATATTATCAAGCCCATTATCGCTGCTAAAGCGGTGATAATTTTTAACGCCGTTCTTGATAATATGCCCCCATATTCTTTTGAAAAACATAGCGCAAGTTGATGCATTTGCAGCAAAGTTTCACATAAACTAACTATCACACTAAAGCTTCTCTGGGAGCAGAAATTGAATAATCCGATACATTCATTTTATGCCAGCCAAGCCTTACCACCCCCCATCCCACTGGTATAAGGATACAACCGCCCTAAGAAAAATGTTTGCAAAACTGTTAATGTTTCACCCAGCTTTACCTAAAACGGTCCAAACACCTTTATGTATGGTAAACAGATAAAATGAGTTTTACTTTGTCATATGGCCTATCATTTTTCAAAATGCATAAAGCAACTTTCTTCACTTCAGCTTTCCATTATTCTGTAATCAAGAACTTCTGACATGGCACAATAGGCGAATAGGCAGGGTTTAAAATCAAGGGTTGTAGGGGGCACGATGTAAAAATCAAAAGTCATATAAACCTCATAATCATAGTCCCCCAACAGAGCTAGACACATTCTACGAGCTCAAACAGCAATGTTCCTTTTCAATTACATAGGGCTTACAAGATGAGACAATAGTCTTACACGCCCAGGCTCAGAAAGCAGTAGTGATAACAGAGAGAGCCTTATCAATATAGCTGCCAAAATACCTCCATGAAAGTGATGAAATAACAGCCATCACACTGCGTCCTGTCTTCTATCAAAGACAAAAAATCAGCAATAAGACTCCCAAAAGCAGAATGAAATAATACTCAAATATCTGCTTTAAATAAATGTCAGTAATGCAGTCATTTAGCCAAAACGCCAGCTTGGCAGGCTATGACAATAAAATAATTTCACAATGAAATAGGTCTCAGTTCTAAAGAAAGTGCCGGGTTGTTATCAATCCACATTTGATTCTGGACTGGCCGAGAACATACCTGCAGCCCAGATTTCACAGCAGGTAAAGGGGCAGAATTATCAAGCAATTCTTGTCTCGTGGAAATCGCAGATGGAGAATTTTGAACGCATGAAGGCACTGGAGAGGCAAAGGAGATAGCGGGGGAGGAGGATGAACTAAGATCCAGAGGGAGCTGGCATGGACTAGCAACAACCCCGGTCTGAGACGGGTTGGACTGAGGGGGGACAGACTGCTGTAGCCCCTTCGTAAAAAGGGGAAACTCCTTAACACTCTTTCCCTCCTCTTTACTGCTTTCAGTAGTAAAAGGAATATCCACTTTTGACTTGCCAGTCTCACCGTTTTCCACTATGGATATCGTGGGGGAGACTCTGCCTCCCTGGCCTATTCCAATGGGCTCTACCACAGGTTCATCTTCAGAGCTCTCAAAGCTGGAATTATGGTCCGGGCAGATCCCCACAAGTCCTGCTCTTCCTACCCCAGAAAACAATGCCTTTGCCTGCGCCTGTGCCAGGCGAGTCTTTGCCTTTAAACCAGTCGCTGAGTCTATTTTACCAACGGCGTTGCTCTGTTTGTTATGCCTCCCCATATTTCAATCCTGCTCGGAAGTCCTGCTTGAAGGTAGACGCAATAACCACCGGGGCCAGAACTTCTCCCCTTTAACAACGGCGTTTAAATGTTTAATCCTTTGAATATACTCTCAGCCCCTCACCTCACCTTAACTTCAACTCCGCTACTTCGCGGCTCACAACCTCCTCACCTCTCCAGCTGCCCGTTACCCTCGTCTTCTCCGTCCAGAACGACAAAGGCACAACAGCCGCCAGCCAATTATCCAAATCCGGAACGGCCGTTACAGCGTGGAAACGTTTTTTTTCCCCAAAAACCGCTGACCAGTGCTTCCGTCGATCTGCCGAACTTTCCTCCAGCCGGAGACTGCACACGAGAAATCCCCCTATCCTTTTCAGCTACGGAATGCTGCTTGAAGTACAATTTCCTCAGGAACTGCTGCTGCTGCTGCTACAACGAACGCCAGATTGCCGGACCGCCATTACCGCTGGGGGGCGTGGTCACTAGCAGCTACTCGGAGGCGTGATTCTCTGACATAGCCCCTCTCAACAGGTTCAGCTAACCAGCAAAAGACTTCAATTCAGAAGCTAAAGACCTCTAAAAAACTACAGTTGATCCATAACCAGAAGAACCAAGAGGTGTCAGGTACTTTGCAATTTCCAGCCTCCGATTCAGTCTCAGTTTCTGATTCCGGTGAGATATTAGTAGAGGATCCAGCAGGGACAATTTCTACTAAACAATTTGAAATTAAAACACTGCTCAATCTCATTCTTGAAGAAATACGAGATATGAAGAGGTCGCAGGAGAACAAAATTGCTTCCCTCCATCTTCGTCTAGAAAAAATTGAAGATGCAGTGGCTGGTCTCCCAGTTAAGATCCAGGAAGCAGAATCCAGGATTTCTCAGTTGGAGGATCAGATGTCCGGACTGTCTATTAAAATACGCGAAGTCACTAGGGATAGGAGCTCCTTAGAAAGTAAGCTCGAGGAGCTGGAAAATCACTCTCGTCACTCCAATTTACGAGTAGTGGGAGTTCCGGAGAGAATGGAAGGTACTCAGATATCATAATGGGTGGAATCCTTCATTAGGGAAAAGGTCCTCCCCGAGTTCAGCGGGGACCTAACAATTACCAGGGCCCATAGAGTCCCATTCCATCCTTTGCCAAGTACAAGTGGCCCTCGCACCATCTTAGTCAACTTCGCAGATTATCGTATAAAGGAGAGGATCCTGGCTAAGGCCATACAAGCAAGGCAATTCCCGGTTAATGAAACCTCAAACTGTAGAATTTTCTCTGATATGTCTGCTGCTGCGGCTCGGAGACGCAAAGAGTTTGTGGAGTTGCTTTTTCTGTTTAAAGCTCAGGGCGCACAGGCGTCAATTGCCCAGCAGTCGAAACTGCGGGTTCTGGTCAAGGGAAAATTTCATGTGTTCTCCAATCTAGAAGATGCCCAGGACCTCCTTAAGGAAATGTCAGGTCCATAATGTATTGATGGATATATGAATGCCGTTTTCTGCTAGTAGATGTGATGGTCGGGTGGGGCGGGTCACGCTGGGTGCAGATTCATGGCACCCTTAAAGGTAGTGGGGGGGACGGAGAGGTGGTTAGCGTGGTGGTGTACCTCTCCGGTGGGGTGGGTTGAAGGGGGTGGGGAACAGGGCAGAAAAAACAGCAGTAAAAAGAGCAGGAGTAGGGGGCTTAGTGTAAAATCTTTTAGGAATATGGGAATGTTTAAATCTTTCTATTTTTCTTTGGTATTTTTTTTAGGAGAGAATGATTAATTTATGCCGTATTATATCTATCAATGTGAATGGGATATTAAATAAATCCAAATACGGAGCTTTAATAAGGTGGCTAGTGTCTTCCTCCCCACAGGTATTATTTTTTCAGGAAACTCATTTAAAAACAAATCTCCCAAAGTTATATCTCCCTAGGTTTTTTTCTCATGCTTTTTTTGCTTCAGCTGGGTTGGCCAAAAGAGGAGTTGCTATATATTTTTGCCGTAGTCTCCCTTGGGTATTCGGTCAAATTAGGAGAGATCCCCTGGGGCGGTGGCTGTGGGTTGAGGCTAAGTTAAATGGGGCAATTCTAAACTTTATCAACTACTATGGCCCAATAGTGGATGATACCACAGCCCTAAAAAAGATCGGGGAGATACTCAGGGGGGCCCCGGGACAAATAATTTTGGGCGGAGATTTTAATTTTATTCAGGATCTGAAGAAAGACACCTCGAATAAAAAGAAAAAAGAACTGAAACCTCAAACTAAGAAAGTATTGGAGGCCATAAAACAGGAGTATCTATTGGTCGACCAATAACGTAAATCTAACCCTACTGCGGCAAAATTCACCTGTCATTCTAATCAATTTCATACGGCCTCCCGGATCGATTTTTTCCTCACTTCACGATCTTTGAAGGTTTTAGATACTACGATAGGGGCTAATCCATTTTCAGATCATTCCCTTATAACAATAGTGTTCGAAATTGAAGTGGGAGTAAAGACGCAATCCAGGTGGCAGATGGATCGTTTACTCCTGCAAGATTCCAACTGGGTAGTACAAACCAAAAAGTGGATAATTGAGTTTTTTTGTATAAATGAAGATACAGCAGAAATCTTTTCGGTATGGGGTGGGTTTAAGGCAGCAATGCGGGGACAGATAATTGCGTATTCAGCCGCCCAGCTGAGAAAAAGGCGGGTCAGGATAAACCAACTTCAACAAGCTGTAAATGATGCCATGAACCTGAGAAATACTCTGCCACAAGGGAGTAAAGATGTTACCACCTAGCTAGAAAAGGCAAAGTTAGCCTTAAAATAATTTTTCTTACTTGAAGAAATTAATAGCTCCAAGACTTTTCAACAGAAAGTTTACGAGGAGAATCAAATGGTGGGAAAAATGCTTGATGGGCAAACCAAATTAAAACAGGAGAAAGCCTTAATTTCCGAAATAATTGATCCCAAGACCCAAAATATCTGTAGAGACAAAGATGATATAGCACAAGTCTTTTTGGAACATTACTCACAACTGTATTCTACAAATTACGAGGTAGATGTAGACTATATCAGTAAATATTTTGATGAAGTAAATCTTCCTATCTTATCAGGCGCGTCAGCTGAACAACTTGAGCGCGAAATTTTGGCGGCTGAAATCATAGATACGGTCAAATCAATAGCAGGGGCGAAGGCCTGTGGAGCAGATGGGCTCCCAATTGAATTTTATAAGATCTTCTCTAAAGAGTTGACTCCCTTTTGGGAAAATTATTTAATGTTATTAAATTGGGAGGCGCGGTGCCTCCCAGTTTTAAGGAGTCCATTATTATTAGTTTTGTCAAGAAGGGTAAGAACTATAAGGATGTCAACTCTTACAGGCCGATTAGTTTGCTTAATGCGGATTTTAAGATCTTTATGAAAATATGGGCTCAACGTTTTATCCCCATCGCTAAGGCGTTAATCCACCCTGATCAGTCCGGTTTTGTGGCAGGGAGGTCTATGTCTTCAAATACGGGATTTTTAATTCAGGCCCTTGATTATGTTGCCAATAATAAAATTCCAACTTTAATCACAATGGTCGATGCCGAGAAGGCATTCGACCTGGTGAACTGGGATGCACTCTTTATCGGAATGCAAAAATTTGGCTTCCCTGTTCAGGTAATTAATATGTTGAAAATCATTTATCAAGGAGCCCAAGCTCGGGTGGTAATTAACGCCAATACGGTAGGGGCAATTAGTATAAATCGAGGCACTAGACAGGGCTGCCCGTTGTCCCCTATTTTGTTTACTTTTTTCATCGAGCCGCTAGCATTAAGAATTCGCGGAAATCCTGAAATTAAACCACCAATAGAAGGGATGGCGAAAATTAAATTATTCGCTGACGATATAATTTTATACCTGCAACCAGACAAATTAAATCTTGATCTGGTTCTATATGAATTCAGTAAATATGAATTGATAGGTGGATATAAAATAAATCAAAATAAAACTGAGGTTTTAGTTCTGAATGTGGACTGTAATTTTTTACCATTGAACTTAAAATCCCAAGCTTTAAAAACAGAACCGATTAGATACTTGGGCATTTACGTCTCCAACCAATTTGAACAACTATTTAATTTAAACTATTTAGTAATGCGTAATAAAATTAAAATCTTGCTTGATAGATGGATTCTCCTACCATTAACTTTGATTGGCCGGGTCGCACTTATTAAAATGTCGATACTTCCTTTATTGGTTTTTCTTTTTATAAATGTTCCGTTAAAAATCCATTCCCATTTCTTTAAAGATATTGAATCAATGATTAGGGACTTTGTTTGGAATCGAAAAGCATCCAGGGTTAAGTTGCCTATATTACAGCTAGGAACCACGCAAGGGGGTCTAGCATTACCAAATATTCATATTTATTATATGGCAGCGGCTCTGGATCTCTCAGCTCGTTTATTGGATCCCGATGGTTTGTTTGATATGTTTTTTTATGATAGAATGATTCAGGAATCAGGATTGCAGGTTCCTATTTTTTTGAAAACAGCTAAATTACCAAAAAAGACCCGATATAAGACGATTCGGGACCTTTCCGATAGACTTCAGTCCTTTTTTAAACAGGCCGGGTTTGGTGGATTTTATTATTTGAACTTGGAGGAGTGCAAGGTCTTTGGGCTTCAAATCCATTCTAGCAAGCTTAAGAGATGGAAGGACTGTGGTCTTGAAAAATTGGGCTCCTTCTTTATCTCACAAAAACGTATTACTTGGCAAGAGGTTTTAGATAGATCTGACAATCGTTTAAAGACGGGCTTTTTGGAATATTTGCAGATTCTAAGTTTTATAAATAAATTTAATATGTTGTCATGTGGGTTTCCATCTGCTCAGGTCAATGCCCTGTATAAAGCTAAATTAGAAGGAGTGGGTAACTGGTACACCTTACTGAGAAAGGGTCAAGAGTCACCTCTGGTTGAAGAAGTTCTGACCAAAATTACACGTGAAACTGATTGTTCTTTCACGAGACAGGAGTGGGAACAGATTTCCCAGTTAGGAAGTAAGTCCCTTAGAGCTGCTAATTTTAAAAGGATGTCCTTTTTATCTCGTTGGCTGGCCTATCTTACTCCAAAGGCTCTTAATAAACGTTTTCCGGGAGTAGAAAATAAATGTTTTCGTTGCCAGCTTCAAGATGGGGGTGATTGGCTTCATATATTTTTTATATGCCCGAAGCTTGAATTATTTTGGCGGGAGATCTTTACGTCAATAAGCCTGGCTATTGATAAAACGCTCAACCCCGAAGCTGAGATGGCTCTCTTTGGCATTTCTAGAAAAAGATCTGATTTGTCTAAGGCCGAAGAGACATATTCAGCAATCTGTTCTTTAGTAGCCCGCTCCTTAATCCTCCAAAACTGGAGGTCTGAGGATATACCAACTTATTTAAAATGGGTGAATAAAATGCAAAAGATAAAAAGGTTTGAAGAGGCTTATGCAAAAAGAGTTGGGGCAATGAAAAAGTTCACCAATATCTGGAAATTTTTTGATAGTGGTAAATCCAAGGATGGCATATAGTACTGTAATATGTGGCTGTTTTTTCTATTTTCTATGTAATATAAAATCTTTGTACAGGTATGTTTGCACATTTATGTCGTAGGGTTTTTTGTTTTTTTGTTTTTTTGCAAAACCAGTATGTCCACCAAATTAATAAAATGTGTTTATTGGTTGGGCTAAGGTAAAATATAAAAAATAAGGTTATTTATCCCGGCCATATTATTTTATTCTGCACATTTAGCACTTTATAGAAATGATGATTGTAGAATTGTAAATACTCGGCACTTTTTATGCATTAATGTGTGTTTGTATTGTTAGCATTTTTTGTACAATAGAAATTAGGGTATGGGGAACCTGTAAAAAAAAAAATATATATATATTTTTTCTCCTGTCTTTTATCATTAATATTATCAAAATGTTATTTATGGTAATTAATAGATTTTAAATGTTTTTTCAATGACTGTTTATTATGGATCATAGTTTATTGTAGATTTCTCTTCACCCATCTGCTCTGCTCAATAAAAAATTATTTAAAAAAAAGAAATAGGTCTCAGTTATTACAAGTATGGTTAATTGCCACACAAACAGCTTTATCATTTTTTATTAATAAAAAACACATTTTTATCAGATTTTAATTTTTGAGATATACACGTTATTCACTAAAAACTTGCCCTTTTAACTAAACTTGGGTTGGATCTTCAGGTTATTTCTTGATTGCATCATTGTTTGATTGTGCTGTTACACATAACACCTCACTCCTTTTCTTTGAGGTGTGTGCTGTCAAATTTTGCCTAGCTAGCAAAGGTCAGTCAAGAAACCCTAGCAAAAACCTGTTTACCTCTAGTGACTAGATTGTGGAATAGCCCAACAGTCTGGATTCACACACAGTCACTGCAGGAATAATGTTTATTTTTTATTCTAGAACAGCACACATTGAAATCAGTTTGCACTAAGTGGTGGACTGCCAAGTCCTCTCTCTTTAGCTCCAATAAATAACTAGCACTGAACCATAGTTGAACCATAGTTGAAAGTGCTGCTTCATTCATTGATGAGTTTAAGGACTCAATAACTAATTGTGCATACACTCTCTCACTTATTTGTAAATGCATGCATCCATTCAGATATCCATTGACTCACTCTCGCATTCATTTATGGGTCACCAGAGGACATAGCTGCGACCCCTAGGATGCAGCCTGCAACCCCTGGCTGGTTTTCTTGGGACCCCTGTCTTCAATATGAAATCCGGTTTTATTGGGTTTACTTGTTACCTTGGTGAAGCTGCGATTAGGAGATACACAACCTTATTCTGTTTTTTACCCCACTTGCGATCATACATGGAATTTGTAGGATGAATTTTAAACATTTCAGACCTTTACTGAAGCTGTGGGTGACAGAGTCTGTTTTCATTCATTGAAGGTGTTTACAAGAGGCAGTGCTTCCAGAATCTTGACCAAGCAACATTTTCCCACATGGGTGAACTAACTCACCCACATGCAGTAAATACTGACATGCTGTTTTTTGCACTTGCTTGAAGAGTAACAAGTCCTGTTCAGAGGCCTTATAGCAAAGAGTGGGACTTGCAAGAGATTTTGATTTAACTAGTTTTGAAACTCATCTGCACAAAATTGGCTAATATGTAAAGTGAGTCTAATCTAAACTCAAGTCTATCCTGAAGGCTTTTTTAAGAGATTGCGTCCCTGGCACATCATCACATCAGCCTAGACAATGTGTAGTTTATTACTTAAGCACACTTTTATCTATTTTAGTATACATTCTTTATCACTTATTGTAGTGTTTATTTTAATTTCAGTGATGTCACCTTTTTAATGACTGGGTCTGGTGGCTCAATGGACTAATGTGTCCACTTCAGGGGCCTGTGTTCGACCTCATGGTCACAGGTTAAAATCCCGGCAGGTCGACTCAGCCTTTCACCCATCTGAGGTCGATAAAATGAGTACTATTGAGTTAGGTAACAATAAACATCTGTTATTCAGCGCCAAGATACCTTTCTGGGAAAATGTGCGCTTTACAAATACATACGTTATGTTTTTATGTTATGTTTATGACACCGTTGTCAGTGATCGTGTGACATCACTTCCTGTGAAATCACTCGGGTTATAGTCAATTAATTTTACTTCCTGTAATGTCAGATCAAAGGATATGTGATGTCACTTCCAATACCTCTGGCATTTTGGTGAAACGACGCCCATGAAAACAACACAATGAAAAGGCACGTTCATTGGTAAGTGAGGCCAACTGGCTTTTCCAAGGTGTGATTTTTTTTGCTGCAGAGGAGGTAGGGTGTGTTACAATTAAATGAATGATACGTAGTCCAGTGATGTAGTTCAGGATCACAGCTTTATTCTTCAGATAGGATCCATATTAAGTCTCATGCTAGGCCTCATACAATGCCCCACCAGGAGCAGCCTCCTTGCCGCTCAGCCCTTCCACACCAACTGATTCCTTCTCACACTCAAACACTCTCAACATTCTGATGACATCACATAGACTGAGCAGCAAGGCATAAGGGCAAGAACAGAGAGGATGCATCATTCACTTACTAGATTACAACACATCCCCCCTCATCAAAATTGTAAAAATACAAGCATGCGAGATCATAGCACATACATGCAATATGACTGACAATAAATATATGTGCGGAGGTGGACATACACACATACGAAAGTCAACGAGCTTCAAAAATAACATAACGCTACAAGAATAACATCAATTTTCAAGAGCATCGTCCAACACCCCATCCCATCCCATCTTGAGGAGATGAGAGAAACACAAAAGTGTTGTGTTATTTAAATCGCACGCCCAACACTCGAGGGCGTACACTCTAGAGTAATTATGCAACCCCTAAACACAAGGTGATACACATACCACAACCAAAACAAGGGTAAATCAAGAGAAGCTAAAGAGAAAGTAGTCTTCTCATGTGCGCACCCGTAACGCACAGTCCAAACACCTCACACGAGGCAACAACCACTCACAGGGTACATCCAATAGAAGTAAGACAGAAAAGCTACACAAAAGGTAGATCTCTCACATGTGCGCATGTAACGCACAGTCCAATACCTCACACGAGGTAACAACCAATCCAGAGGGTAAAACCAAAATTGGGAAATCAAAGAAGCTTCAAAAGAAGGAGTCTTCTCATGTGCGCACCCATAACGCACAGTCCAACACTTCACACAAGGTGTGCGCACCCGTAACGCACAGTCCAACACCTCACACGAGGTAACAACCAATACAGAGGGTAAAACCAAAACAGGCAAGTCAGAGAAGCTTCAAAAGAAGAAGTCTTCTCATGTGCGCACCCGTAACGCACAGTCTTACACCTCACACGAGGTAACTACCAATTCAGAGGGAAAACCAAAACAAGCAAGAAGCTTCAGTTTCAGAACATGACATGACCAGGGACACTACACTCTCTCTTCCTCTATTCATACATATACCAAACAAAGACACAACACTCTCTCCCCCCTCTCATACAAATACAGGATCAGGTACCAGTGAAAGGTACAATAATCACATAAGACACACATGAAATTAAAACAAAAAGAAAGTCTCATACTCCGGTGAGCGATCTCTCACCCGAGGTCCTCACCAAAAGTTCCACATAACTGTCCACATCCTAAGCGGTGTAGCACAGCGACTCCATCTTGGTTAGCGCTGCTAGGCCTTCAACTAGATGATGTGCCAAAATGTCAAACGAGGTTTACAATCGCCAGCGTTGCCATTAACGAAGAAGAAAAAGTTTCAATTAACTTTATTGTACCGTGGTTGGCAGAAAACCCTCGTAAGAAGTGCAGGAAACATCATACAGGGTCCAACTAAAAGATGGCGGCACGTCTGTGACGCCGAGCCGGATGGCTCACGGCACGTAGGCGCTCCAAAGCGTCTCTTGTCAAGTCATAGAAGTCCCTTCGATGAACAGCGTGTCGTGTAGGAACCCAAGAAGAGACCGCAGGTGAGGTTGCGCGCGCAGGGACAAAGTCAGTTGGTTCAAATCAATCTATGGCGGAAAATGCAAGTGTTCCAAACGGAGCTCGTGCCCTAAATCCAACAACAATAGAGCGGTTGAAGAGACCAAACAAGTCTCAAATGTGGTAAAAAAATAATTGACGAAAACAGTCTCACCAATGTTGATTTCAGGCACTACCGGCACAGAATTAGGGGCACAGAAGGTCAGGACAATGAAGACAAACACTCCTCCAAGGCAGAAAGACAGGGAGGCAGTGGGCAGCGGTAGCGAGCAGGCAGGCAGGCAAGAACTGGCAATGAAGAGAGAGAGACAACGAGAGAGTCCCAAGGAGCAGGAGGGCAGACTTCTTCCAAGACAGGCAGGCAGTGGACAGTAGGTAGGCAGATAGGAACTGGCACCTTTGATCCCAAAATCCAACAGGCAGCAGGAACTAAGCCAAAGCCAAATGTACAGTACTCACTAGTACACAAATAATGTCCAGGTCACAGATGATGTTCTCTGTCAACATGTTACAGGACAGGAACAGTTCAGCAAAGACAGGCAAAACAAAGATAATGAAGGAAAGTCCAAGACAAACTGGCACTTACTGGTTGGGGCGACCGATGAAATGGTCACTGGTGGGGCATTAGGGGTGCCAGATTTGTTCAAATCCACAGGTTGTAGTTTCTTCAGTTTTAAAATTCCAATCTCCATTGAAGTAGCACGCAGGTTCTTTAAAATCGTCGCCAGTGTTACAATTAAATGAATGATACGTAGTCCAGTGATGTAGTTCAGGATCACAGCTTTATTCTTCAGATAGGATCCATATTAAGTCTCATGCTAGGCCTCATACAATGCCCCACCAGGAGCAGCCTCCTTGCCGCTCAGCCCTTCCACACCAACTGATTCCTTCTCACACTCAAACACTCTCAACATTCTGATGACATCACATAGACTGAGCAGCAAGGCATAAGGGCAAGAACAGAGAGGATGCATCATTCACTTACTAGATTACAACAGGGTGCTTTTCATCTGCTCTCTCCGGGTGCACTCGTTTTGCTTTCAATTCGTTTTCTACAGGTGCGTTTCCCTTTTCCTGTCCTATTTTTGTATTTTCAATAAACCACTTCCTGTGCTCTTGAAGGATGCTGCTGAAATCTGGTTTTAAAGAATGGACGGCCAGAGACTTGTAAATCCCTCAACTTCGCCTCCTACCAAAACAGTGTACTGTACCTGGGATGAGGCCCGCAGTTACAGACGTGGAACCCTGGTGCCAGACCCTCGATTCTTTCATGCACTGTTCGAAAGATGTCTGACCTCAGCTTTCCAGAACTTTCTTTTCAAATTTAGCAAAAAAGCTCCGCCGAACTGGATGGAACAGTAGGTAGAGCTGAATAGCTTCTATTTCTGTCTTCGCAGGGAGTGGTTTCATGACCTTCAGCCAAAAAAAACCACTCAGTCATTAAGAATTGTTGTCAGTACTTACTGAACATGGACAGCTTGTTCTGTATGTGTGTGATGAGAAAAAGGGGAGAGTGACACCCAGGCAGTAGCTGTGATCAAAGGGTGCAGTTTACAGGCAGGTGTCTTGAGAGGATGTGAGAGTCCCCCCTACTCGACAGGTTAGAAAGCGCTGCACTGGAGCAGCAGCAATGGAAGAAGGACAGAAGGACAGATAGACACCCTGACACCAGGCTAGACACTGCGTCATTAAAACTGAGAGTCCCTATACTGACAGCAGGCCAGGCTCATAAAACTCAAGACTGTAGACATTGGCAGCAGGACGGAGCCGCACTGTCATTAAAGCACAGGGCGAATGATGCTAGCAGTAAACCTGCCAACAAAATTGAGAACTCAGACATTGGCAACAAGCAAGAACCCAAAGGTCATCAGAACTGAGGCTCCAACTCACTGGCATAAGGCCAGAATCCTAATGCCAACAAACGGAAAGCCCAGAACACTGTCTGTGAAAAAGAATCCTAATGTACCTAATATGATGATATTCCCTGTGCTTAATTTATGCTGGGTTTTGCCAGTGGAGCACACCGGCACTCATTTTTGAGGACCAGCACTTATCATTTCCATATTGGACATGTATCTAGAGCAGTGTTTCCAAAACTGTGGGTTCTGACCCTCTGGTGGTTCACCAGCTGAATTCTGGTGGGCAGTAAATAAAGATGCCTTTACATTTTGTATTTATCTTGTCACATTTGCTGTGCTTCAAAGATAGAGGTCAAATGTCAGGCTATGTATTCTGCCAAATTTCTGCTTATTACTTTAACATGGGGACTGATGCTTACTTTTCTTTCTCTGACTGCAAAGTGAGAGAAGTTTTTTAAATGAACCATGTGACAATCTTGATAGGGAAAATGGAGTGTGAACGCAAAGACTGCTGGATGTAATTTTTGGAACACCCAACAACATTTAAATACCTGTAAATGAGCTGTTACATAATTCAGAATATATCAACAGTTAGAAAAGCAAAAATGAAACTTTTTAAAACAACTTTTGAAGTGTAATGGAAACAAAGATTTTAATATGATGAAAACAAATAAAGACCCTTTTACTTTGTGATGAGAAAATGATGATTATATTCACTAAAATTCGGTTTCCACACATTATCATTTGTGTGCTATATAGTTTTATTCAGTAAAACTGTATTTCTGAGCAAATTTAGTGGCCGTTTTAATGGAAAATGTGTTGTCTGTAAACAACAGTGCTCCATCGCACAATGTTTTACTAATATATTCTTGGCAGTGTGCTCCAAAATGCATCACCAGCTACATACTACACCCTTACCAATTTCCTGCTGAATACATTTGTTACACTTTATGAGAAGCTAGGATTTTTCAAGATCCCTAGGACTCCAGTGATGTAACATGGATATCAGCACTCCCTCTCTGTAAATTGTTCCAGCATTGCTGGTGAAAAGGTGCTGAACTATGGCCCTAAGTCCAGTTTTAAAACAAACCATTCAAGTATTTGCAAGCAAGACTCCGGGTGAACTTTTCAGTATTTTTAGCTGTTTTTTTACTTCGCAATGACATTTCAACAGAAAATGTGATCACTAAATATAAACATACACAGTCATCCCACTTGTGTATGACATTCACACATAAATTGATAAATATGGATGTGACCTAATGGCTAGAGCTGATGGCTTTGGATCTGGGCTAACCAGCTTCGAGTCCTGGCATCCGCTAGGGGAAATCACTTAATCTCCAGGGCTTGAAATAAAATGAATCTGACCTTATATAATGTAATCTGGTGCTCATGTAAAGTGCTCTCTCTCTCTCTCTCTATGTATATATATATATATATATATATATATATATATATATATATATTCACTGAAAAAACCATAGGTTTCAGGGACGTTATATTAGTTGGACATTTCACTCGTACAAAACCTGAGAAATTCGGCCGTTATAGTTAGTTGAGCTAACTATAACTCGCGACCCCGCAATGCACTGCTGATGATGTCACATATTACATAATTGATGACATCACTGATGACATCTCAAATGACATCACTGATGACATCATCCAGTGACTGTGTGTTTCTGTAAAGTTTAAATATGTTTTATATATATATAGGCCAAGGTGTATTGAAGAATGAGTGGGTGTATGACGGTCTGAATGGATGATTTAATAGGTGTGTGACTGACTGTATAAGTGAGTGATTAAACATGTCTTACTGAATGCATGGGTTAGTTACTAAACTGTGTGAATGTCTGTATCAGTCTGTTAGTTGGTGTGTAAGCGGCTGCATGGGTTGGTGAGTAGCTACATGAGTGTCTATATGGGTTATTGATTGGTTGTCTGAGTATCTGTATGGGTGCCTGAGTGTCTGTGTGGGTGGGTGGGTGGGGGCTGTGTGACTCTGTGCATAGATGTGTGAGTGGGTAATTCACTGTATGTATGGGTTCAAGAGTGCATCTTTGAAGGGCTGTAGGGGTGGGTGAGTGTGTGTATGGGTGTGTTGGTGAGTGAATGGTTGTCTCAGTGGTATATGTGTGAGTAACTATTTATGTGAAAGGCAGTATATGTGAGTGTTGGGGTATATAAATCACTATATGTGAGAGTGAGTGATTGTGAGAGTGGCTGTATGGATGAGTGTGTGCTTGTATCAGTGATTGTATAAGAGAGTAAGTATGTGTTAGTATCTGTATGAATAAGTGAGGTGGCGTGTGTATAACTGTATAGGTGAGTAAATGGTAGTGTGAATGATTCTTTGCATGATTGACTAGGTGTATGAGTAACTCTATGGATGAGTGGCGATGTGTGAGTGTCTGTATAGGTGTATGAGTGCAAATGATAGTGCTGTATTGATAAGTGACTGCATGAATTAGTGACTGTATGGGTGAATGAGTGGACGTGTGTAGACCTAGGAATCAGTGAGTGGGTATGTAGTAACTGGTATTGGTGTGTCTATGGTTTCGAAAATGGTAGTCTGTATTTTAGAGTGGGTGTATCAAAGGTTATATTAGGGTGTGAGGAGGTGCATCAGATTATCACGTGGATGATGTCATCAGTGATGTCATCAGTGATGTCATTTGAGATGTCATCAGTGATGTCACTGACCATGTCATGAATGATGTAATATGTGACATCATCAGCAGTGCATTGCGGGGGCGCGAGTTATAGTTAGCTCAACTAACTATAACGGCCGAATTTCTCAGGTTTTGTACGAGTGAAATGTCCAACTAACTATAACGTCCCTGAAACCTATGGTTTTTTCAGTGAATTTCTAGGGTTTTTTAAATGCTAATTTCTAACTATAACGTCCCTGAAACCTATGGTTTTTTCAGGGAATTTCAAAGATTTTTAAATTCTAGTTTCTAACTATACCGTCCCTGAAACCTATGGTTTTTTCAGTGAATTCAAAGGTTTTTTAAATGATAATTCCTAACTATAACGTCCCTGAAACCTATGTTTTTTTCAGTGAATTTCAAAGGTTTTTTAAATGATAATTTCTAACTATGCCTACAGAGGTAGGACATGTGAAGAAAGAGGAAGAAAGGCGCAGAAAGAAGCAAGAGAAATGCAGAAAGAGGCAACAGAAGTCCAGAAAGACAAAGAAAAGTGCAGGAAGAAGCAAGAGATATGCAGAAAGAACCAACAGAGGTGCAGAAAAAGGCCTTGTTGCAAAGTCATCCTGTGCCCCCAACTTTTTACTGACTGCTACTGGTGGTAACTGACTCTGACTAACCAGGCCCGGAGCCAGTGCTATGCTGAAAAACACTTAGAATACAGTGAAAACACCTACATACACTAGGGTACACTATGGGTTGGGGTACCCCTGTGATTGACATGACCTCCCCTGTAAGGCCCTAGTACATAATAGGCAGTGGGATTAAAACTTCCTCTAACTCAGAGGTGCAGAAAGAGGCAAGAGAAGTGCATAAACAGGCAGGAAAGGTGCAGAAACAGGGAACAGGGGTGCAGAAAGAGGCAGGTGAGGTGCAGAAAGAAGTAAGAGCAGTGCAGAAAGAACTAACAGGTGCAAAAAGAGGCAAGAGGGGTGCAGAAAGAAGGAAGAGAAGTGCAGTAAGAGGCAAGAGAAATGCTGAAAGAAGCAACAGAGGTTTAAAAAGAAGCAAGATAAGTGCAGAAAGAGCAAAGTGAGGTGCAGAAAGAAGCAAGAGCAGTGCAGAAAGAACCAACAGAGGTGCAAAAAGAGGCAAGGGGGTAAAGAAAGAGGTAGGAGAGGTACACAAAGAGGCAAGAGAGGTAAAGAAAGAGGCAGGAGGGGTGCAAAAAGAAGGAAGAGAAGTGCGGAAAGAGGCAAGAGAATTGCTGAAAGAAGCAACAGATGTCTATAAAGAAGCAAGAGAAGTGCAGAAAGTGGCAAGTGAGGGGCAGAAAGAAGGAAGAGGAGTGCAGAAAGAAGCAACAGAGGTGCTGAGAGAGGCACGAGGGGTGCAGAATGATGGAAGAGAAGTGCAGAAAGAAGCAACAGAGGTGCTGAAAGAGGCACGAAGGGTGCAGAAAGAGGCAAGAGAAGTGCAGAAAGAAGCAACAGAGGTACAGAAAGAGGCAAGAGTGGTGCAGAAAGAGGGAAGTGAGGTGTAGAAAGAGGCATGAGAGTTGCACAAATAGGGAAGAGAGGTGCAGAAAGAGGCAGGAGGGGTGCAGAAAGAAGCAACAGAGGTGCAGAAACAAGCAAGAGAAGTGCAGAAAGATGCAAGAGAATTGCTGAAAGAAGCAACAGGGGTTTAGAAAGAAGCAAGAGAAGTGCAGAAAGAGGCAAGTGAGGTGCAGAAAGAAGCAAGAGCAGTGCAGAAAGAACCAACAGAGGTGCTGAAAGAGGCAACAGAGGTGCAGAAGGAGTCACGAGGGGTGCAGAAAGAAGGAACTGGAGTGCAGAAAGAAGCAACAGAGGTGCTGAAAGAGGCACGAGGGGTGCAGAAAGAAGGAAGAGAAGTGCAGAAAGAAGTAACAGAGGTGCTGAAAGAGGCGCAAAGGGTGCAGCAAGAGAAGTGCAGAAAGAGGCAACAGAGGTACAGAAAGAGTCAAGAGAGGTGCAGAAAGAGGGAACAGGGGTACAGAAAGAGGCAAGAGATGTGCAGAAAGAGAAAAGAGGGGTGCAGAAAGAGGCAAGAGATCTGCGGAAAAAAGCAACAGAGGTGCTGAAACAGACAAGTGAGGTGCAGAAAGAGGCAAGAGATCTGCAGATAAAAGCAACAGAGGGGCTGAAAGAGGCAAGTCAGCTGCAGAAAGAAGCAAGGCAGGTGCAGAGAGAGAGGCAATAGAAGTGCAGAAAGAAGAATCAGAGGTGCACAAAGAGGCAAGAGGGGTGCAGAAAAAGGAGAGAGAAGTGCAGAAAGAAGCAAAAGTGGTGCTCTAAGAGGCAAGAGGAATGCAGAAAGAGGCAACAGCAGTGCAGAAAGAACCAAGAGAAGTGCAGAAAGAAGCAACAGAGGTGCAGAAGGGGGCACAAGGAGTGCAGAAAGAAGGACGAGAAGTGCAGAATGAAGCAACAGAGGTGCTGAAAGAGGCATGAAGGGTGCAGAAAGAGGCAAGAGAAGTGCAGAAAGAAGCAACAGAGGTACAAAAAGAGGCAAGAGTGGTGCAGAAAGAGGGAAGAGAGGTGTAGAAAGAGGCTAGAGAGTTGTACAAAGAGGGAAGACGGGTGCAGAAAGAGGCAAGAGGGGTGCAGAAACAGGCAAGACAACTTCAGAAAGAGGCAAGAGAATTGCTGAAAGAAGCAACAGAGGTGTAGAAAAAAGCAAGAAAAGTACAGAAAGAGGCAACTGAGATGCAGAAACAGGCAAGAAAGGTACAGAAAGAGGGAAGACGAGTGCAGAAAGAGACAACAGGGGTGCAGAAAGAAGCAAGACAGGTGCAGAAAGAAGCATGGGAAGTGCAGAATGAAGCAACAGGGGTGCAGAAAGAGGCAAGAGAAGTGCAGAAAGAAGCAACAGAGGTGCAGAAGGAGGCAAGAGAACTCCAGAAAGAGGCAAGAGAGTTGCAGAAACAGGCAAAAGAGGTACAGAAAGAGGGAACAGAGGTGCAGACAGAGGCAAGAGAGGTGCAGAAATAGGTAAAAGGGGTGCAGAACGAGGCAAGAAGGGTGCAGAAATTTGCAAGAGAGGTGCAGAAAGAACAAGAGCAGTGCCAAAGAACCAACAGAGGTGCAAAAAGAGGCAAGTGAGGTACAGAAGGAGGCAAGAGAACTGCAGAAAGAGGCAAGAGAGTTGCAGAAACAGGCAAAAGAGGTACAGAAAGAGGGAACAGGTGGGCAGACTGAGGCAAGAGAGGTGCAGAAAGAGGGAAGAGGGGTGCAGAAAAAGGCAAGAGGGATGAAGAAACTTGGAACAGATGTGCAGGAAGAAACCAGAGCAGTGCAGAAAGAACCAACATAGGTGCAGAAAGAGGCAAGAGGGGTACAGAAAGAGGCAAGTGAAGTGCAGAACAAAGCATAAGAGGTGCAGAAAGAACCAACAGAGGTGGAAAAAGAGGCAAGAGGGGTGCAGAAAGGGGTAGGAGAGGTGCACAAAGAGGCAAGAGGGGTACAGAAAGAGACAGGAGGGGTGCAGAAAGAGGAAGAGAACTGCAAAAAGAAGCAACAGAGGTGCTGAAAGTGGCACAACGGGTGCAGAAAGAGACAAGACAGGTGAAGAAAGAAGGAACAGAGGTACAGAAAGAGGCAAGAGTGGTGCAGAAAGAGGGAAGAGAGGTGTAGAAAGAAGCAAGAGAGTTGCACAAAGAGGGAAGAGGGGTGCAGAAACAGACAAAAGGGGTACAGAAAGAAGGAAGTGAGGTGCAGAAAGAGGCAAGAGAGTTACAGAAAGAGGCAAGTGAAGTACAGAAGGAGGCAAGAGAACTGCAGAAAGAGGCAATAGAGGTGCAGAAAAAGGCAAGTGAGGTGCAGAAAGAAGCAAGATAAGTGCAGAAAGAAGCAACAGAAGTGCAGAAAGAGGGGTGGAGAGAGAGGCAAGAGGGGTGCAGAAAGAAGCAAGACAGGTGCAGAAAGAAACAAAAGAAGTGCAGAAAGAAGGAATAGAGGTGCAGAAAGAGGCAAAAAGGGTGTAGAAAGACATAAGAGGGGTACAGAAAGAAGCAAATGAGGTGCAGAAAGAGGCAACAGACGTACAGAAAGAGGGAAGAGAGGTGCCGAAAGTTCAAGAAATTTGCAGAATGAGGTCAAGAGAAGTGCAGAAAAAGAAAGAAACGTGCAGAAAGAAGCAACAGAAATGCAGAAAGAGGCAAGTGAGGCGCAGAGGGAAGCAAGAGTGGCTTGCACACCATTAGTACCAATTTAACACCCACATTTAGCAATAAGTAACAGGTGACCATTCTAGGTTTGCAAAGGCCTTCCACCACGCTGTAACACTTGTCGCTACATTTTTGGTAACGTTTGAGCTAGAAACAAGGCTTTTTATGTTCAAATCTGCAGATTAGGGTGCAGATGATGAATTATGTGGCTAATGAAGAAAATGTATAATTGTGCGAAAGTCGGTGCAGCCAAACAGTCACATAATTCCAGTGGCCCTGATCATACCTCTGACTAGGTCCACAAGTGCTCCTCAGTGATTCCATCTTTTTTTGTCTCACTGAGTTCATAGTTGAGCTTCTATGGAAACGAGGAAGACTAAACCTGAGGTTACCACTCCACAACACAGACTACCATACCACATAATTACTCTCCATAACACATAATCCCACTATACATAATTCCTATACACTAAATACCACATACTTTCTATCCCCTGCCTCATACCTCCAGTAAGCCCCACACAGTGGGATAGCTGAGAGGTGGACAAAGGCCACGCCCCCTTTCTCCACCACTCTGCAAACACGCCCCCTGGCGCGTTCTAAGTTGGGGGATTAAGTCCCCTTAAATACTGAGGGTCCCTGGGGGCCAACTAGCCCACCAGGTACCTCCAGTAAGCGCCACACAGCTGGATTGCAGAGAGGTGGTCCGAGGCCCCGCCCGCTTTTTACACCACTCTGCAAACGCACCTCTTGGTGCACTGCTGCTCGGGGGATGAAGTCCACTTGTGTCCTGAGGTCCTCAGGACACAAGAGGACCTCATCGCCCCACCAGCAGTGCGCCACGAGTAGCGTTTGCAGAGTGGTGTAAAAAGGGGCGTGGCCTCAGACCACCTCTGTGCAATCCAGCTGGAGATACCTGGTGGGCTAGTTGGCCACCAGGGACCCTCAGTATTCAAGGGGACTTAATTCCCCAACTTAGAACGCGCCAGGGGGGTGCATTTGCAGAGTGCTGCAGGGAGGGGGCGGGGCCTCAGCGAGATACCAGCTTTTTTTTTTATTTTGTTTTTGGAAGGGGGCTGTGTGACCCCCCCTTCCCTTAATTATTTTTGGGCCCTGGGGACCCCACCCTCCAGGGCCCGTGCATTTTATTTCATTTTTTTTAAAAAATTTAAAAAAGGAAGGGGCCCTCGTGGCCCTCCTTCCCTGGGCCACTATTGGCCCCGGGGACCCCATCCCCCGGGGCCTGGCCTCATTTTTTATTTTTTATTCAAATTTGTGAGGAGAGGGGCCGCGTGGCCCCCTCCCCTGGGCCATTTCTGCCCCGGGGACCATATCCCCTGGGGCATGGCCTCGTTTTTGTTTTTATTTCGCGGGAGGGGGGCCGCCTGGCCCCCCTCCCCTGGGCCATTTCTGGCCCCAGGGACCCCATCCCCCAGGGCTTTTCCTTGTTTTTCTTTTTTATATTTGCGAGGAGGGGGGCCACGTGGCAACCCTCCCCTGGGCCATTTCTGGCCCCGGGGACCCCATCCCCCGGGGCTTGGCCTAGTTTGTTTTTTTATTTTGTGGGAGGGGGCGTGTGGCCCCCCTCCCCTGGGCCACTTCTGGCCCCGGGGACCCCATCCCCCGGGGCCGGCCCTTTGCGCTGGGGACTGTGGGGGGAGCCCCAAGGCCCCCACTGTCCCGCCAGCTCCCCCCGTCCTGCGGGAGCCGGCATTGCTTTTGCACAAGGGGAGCTGCTGACATGCAGCTCCCCTTGTGCAAAAGCAATTCTGCTTTGGTTTTTGGAAGCGAGAGCAGAAGCAGAGTTTGCTATGGCAGGGAGGGAGCTGTGCTTCCACCCTGCCATAGCAAACAGCAATGTCCCGGGGGTGGGCACCCCAAGACATTGCAGGAGCCGGCCCTGGGGTTGGCGGTCCCGAGGGCCAAGGAGGGCTCCAGGAGGGGGGCCGCACGGCCCCCCTCCCTTCATTTACATAGCCCCAGGGAGGTGGTGGTCCCCGGGGCCGAGGGTCCGTAAGGCCCCCCACCTTAATGTTAAGAAAGCCGCCCACACTAATTATTTTCAAAGCCCCGGGGAGGTGGCTGTCCCCGGGGCTTGGGGGGGCCCGTGTGGCCCCCCCACCCTAATGTTAAGAAAGGCCCAGGGAGGTGGTGGTCCCCGGGGCTTGGGGGGCCCACGAGGCCCCCACCCTTATTTCATAATGCCCCGGGGAGGTGGCGGTCCCCGGGGCTGCGGGGGCCCCCGCAACATAATTTGGCATGCTCCCGGGACCTGGCCCACCCGGGGGCTTAAATACAAAAAAAAAAAACGAAGCGCCTGCGCTTCGTTTTTTTTTTTATTTTGTCGTCCGGATTCGCGCACCCAGCGCGAATTCAGCTGATTTTTTTGAGCAGGCCGAGGGGTCAGGGTGTTTGTACCCTGCCCCCTTTTCTTGTTTTTCACTTTTTTTTTTTACTCTTTTCTTGTGACTTGGTTACCAAGTCACAAGATGGCTGCCAACACTTCCTGGTTTGAAGTGTTGGCAGCCAATCAGAGTGAAGCTCGTGCCTCGGTGCTCAGATATCGAAAGTTTTCCTTTTTTAATTTCACAGGAACTACTGAATGGATTTACACCATTTAAAAAAAAGGGCGCTTTCTGAACCAAGAGCTACCTTTTTGCCAAATTTGGTGTAATTCCGTTCAGCAGTTCGGGCTGTAGCTTTGTCTAAAGTTTCCTATGGAATTAACATGGGGAAAACGTGTTTTGGGACCCCCCTTTTTTCTCGGCCCCTGCTTGACGAATCACCCCGAAACTTTCAAGACAGGAGCTGACCGGAGCGCTCCATTAGTTTTGAAAATTTTGCGGAGATTCGTCAAACGGCGCCAAAGATATTGGCAAATCAAAAAACGCTTTTCCTATGGAAAATAGGTTCTAACTATAACTACCTACTGGCGACCGCCAGTAGGTAATATATATATATATATACTGAAAAAACAAAGGTTACGGGGATGTTATAGTTAAGAAATAGAATTTTTTTCAAACTTAGAAATTCACTGAAAAAAACAAAGGTCACAGGGACGTTCAAGTTAGGCTCACATGTTACACACACAAAACCATAAAAATTCAGCAGTTATAGTTACCTGGGCTAACTATAACTCCAGTGGAGTTCACCATCTGCCACTTTTATGGGCAGTTCAATATATATACATGCCACAGTCCTATAAAGACATACCAAAGGGCGCGGTTTAGGTTGTGGCATTTACAAACAATTGTTGTTAGAGAGGAAAACAAAAATTGTAAAGAGCATGTTATTTGTTAATTCCCAGCATTTTGAAAGCATGTCTACTATTACGATTAAAAACTCCTCTGCCTCATATCTGTTAAAGTTTGGTGTGTTACAAAAGTTTGGCCTTCTAAAAATTCGGTTGTGGTTCTATAAAGTTTGAGAAGCAAGACTAAGAAGCCTTATTTGGTACGCCTGCATGTAATAGCGCCGACTGCGGGATTCTCTGTAGAGCTTTGGGCACCGGCACTCTTTCATTTAAAAATTAAACACTGGATAATCCCAAACACAATCAGCAAGCACAAGGCTGAACCTCACTAACGTTGCAAATGAGGGCCACTGGCACTTGCAGGCCATTAGGCTTTTAAAACGAGGATCTTTGGGTGCATGGGATGCATGTGGTAGCAAGTGATGCCATGGGCATCTGGAATCTCAGAGGATCCTCAATGTATTTAGCAGAGGAGCATTCATTTTGTGTAATGCTACAGGTGAGTGCAGGGTTGGGTTGCTACTGATGAGTGCAGGGTTGGGTTGCAGGTTTGAGTGTTTCCAATGACATGATAGATCCCACGAAGTAAATTCAGGTAAGTGTGCACAGACAGGCCGGACTGGCCTGTAGGACAATCAGGCAGTGCCCAATGGGCTGCTCTGAAAGGTCAGTGTGTGGTCCGTTTTTTTGCCTGTTTGTGGGCTGGTTTTATGGTCTTCTGGGCCGGTTTTTACTGTTGATTACCCTTATTTACAACAAACACTGCCTGCAACAAGCTCAAATCTATTCAGTCTTCTATAAATGCCAGAGTAATTATGACAGCGTGTCTTTGCAAGTTCAAAACTGTTCCAATTCGTGAACATGGGCCTCTTTTTTAACTTTCTAATCCACTAATGGGGGCCATATTTATTTTGGCACCTAGACCAATTTTCTGTTCCAGTACGACCCTGTGCACAGATTTCAAGTGATTCTCCGTTCCCTCTAGTGGAGTGCATTTCAGTGATGAACTCAGTCGCATCAGCTTTTTTATACAGGACTGAACCCCCAGATTTGACACATAAGTGGCAATTAGGGTTGCTGTGGGGAAACAGGTACACAATCAGGGGGTGCCCCCTGTGCTGTAACCTCTCAATAAGAATATTTATGCTTTTTTTGAAGGGTGCACGCTGAATCCCCTCTAAGCGATCCTACATTTTTTGCAAAGTTAGGGAGCTAAGGCACAGGTACAAAATAACATGCTGAAGATCACACACTGATCAAATATTCAAGCTGTGACCCAAATTTAGGGATGCACAAGGATGACAACCTTCCATTTCCTGTCAACAGCTGCTACCAGGCTATGTCCTAATTTGAGAAATTGTCAGTGCTTCCTGACAGTCTCAGACAGATCCCAGGTCTTACCCCTAAGTGGCCAACCCTGCAAGACTATATGAACCCTGGCCATTTTCTCATAAATCCGATAATAAAGTCCACCCCTCTTTCATGGCAATATTGTTTTAATCTCAGGACAAGGCACACCTTCTTCACATAATAAGTATAACAAATCCGATGGTCTTTAAATGGTCAATAGCTTCTTTTACATACTAATGCAACACTGCAACAAGTGTCCTAAAAGTGTCCTCTTGCTATCCTAGAGCAAGGTATTGCCTTTAACTCTGACCACAGGCTATCTCATCCAAGAGACGTTTTAAGGCATAGGCAAAATGGGCAATTTCTCAGGGCTCCCACCTTCCAACCCCCCCCACACCCCCCCCATCCCGGAAAAGTGAGCTTTCTCTCTAAATCAATTCTGCACATTTTTCTATCTTAACCTTTAACATATAATTCCCTCTTGTTAGGCAACATGGGGCTTGAATTAGCCAAACGTGTAATAAAATGCAAGTTGTTCCAAATAGGGGCCCCAAAATATTTCTTGTTTGGGGTCCCCAAAATCTTTGAATGACACTGGTTCATCCTAAAGTGTGAGAGAAGGCTTGCCAAAATGTTTATTACAGTACATTAATTTCTGGGTGAAGCTATGCGAGAACTGTTTCATTTTGTAATTAAATCAGTTTTTTGAAAAGTTGTCCTTCCTTAGTGTTTGTGTCTTCAGCTAGCATAAATTAAGTTTTGTTTTAAAAAAACGGCGAAAGCATGCATTATAACTGAAACCCCATCAATACAGGTTTAAAAAACACAGAACCACTTGAAGTTCAATAAACTGAGCTATTGATACATCAAGCCATCGTTCAATGGCTCTATATCACTTCATTCAAGTATCAAATACTCCTACCACAAATCCACTCATCTGATCCAATCGACAAGATGCCTTGTCTTAGGGTGACTAGATAAATCCATAGTGATTCAGGCTGATCTTCCAGAGAAAATAATACACAGATTCTATAGACTTCAAACTTAGACTGATGGGGGCGGCCTGAATATATGCTAATGTCAACCCAGCCCTAAAAGAACCTCACTGGCTGTCAGCAGATTCAACGATCAAATTGAATACACTTTGTATTAATTATCAGGCATACTGGAACAAAGACATACCTATGACTAGTCCCTATCTCCACCCCTATTAAATCCACACCAAGCATTCTTGCATCTGATCCCTCAACATCCCATCAATCAGCAGGAAAACAACAACCACTTCACACAAGTGAACAGCCTTAACCTGAGAAGTTGGTCATCTCAGAGTTGAGATAAACTACCTCTCATCAAGGAAACTCCTTAAAACTCAACTTTTCAGGAGATCATTCGAATAAACGCTTGGATAGGCATTCTTTCCTCGTACCAGAGTCTCAAACAAAGTTTATTTTGTTACCTGTTCTTTCTTATTAGGCCTCACCTGAGGCAGTGCATGCACTGGCATTTGTAAGGCATTTTGTTAGCTTAAAAGGGCTTAAAACCTGCCCATTATTTACCATTGGTTTACTTCGTCACTTTAATTTCCCTGTTTATCATTATCAGTAGTCAGCATGTGCCAACTTCATCTCTTCTTCATGCGTTTGTCCCATCCATGGATGTTTGACCAAGAACTGCTTCCTCTTGGCACCCAGTGTCCTTCCACTGCTTTCAGAGGTACTTTTTAAAAATGTTATTAGCAGCACTGCATGTGTTTGCAGGTCATCTCTCTGCCACCTCCATCTGACATTTTTGTTTGAACCTGCCCCATCCCTCCCACCCTCTACTGCATTCCATTGTTGCTTGCCCCTGTGCCTCCCCTTGTGCATTCTGTTTTTCCTTGCCCTGTCCCTCCCACCGCCTGTTGCATTCCATTGCTGTTGTGTGGCCCGTCCCTCCCACCCACTCCTGCATTTTATTAGTGCTTGCCCCGTCCCCACTGCCCTTCCCGCATTCCCTTGGTGTTGCTTGCCCCATCCCTCCCACCGCACTCCTGCATTCTGTTGTTTTGCTTGCCCCTTTCCCCATGCCCCATCCCCCTTCTGTTGCTTTCCCCATGACATCACCTACCCCCTGTCGTTGCTTGCCCTGTACTGCCGGCCCCTACCCCCTGTCATTGCTTGCCCTATCCCTCCGACCCGTGATACCTGTTGTTGCTTAAACTTCCCCCACCCCCATCAGAAACAAAACCGCTATGGCACGTTTTCCATTTTCAGTCCCTCCACTCCCCCATTCTTTGCTTGCCCTGTATCCCCCGCCCCTACCCACTGTCGTTGCTTGCTTCATCCCCCTGACCAACTTGAACAGTTGTAGCTTGTTCCTTACCCCCACCCCCTCACGACAGAAAAAAAGCTCTAAAACACAGCTGCGTTACGCTTTTTTTCCTAACTTTTAGCCATGATGCACAGCAACTGTATAATATGGCTAAGACACATTGACAAAGCCAATAGCTCTCGCACAGGTGAGACCTATTTGCTTTGCCAGTGGTTGTTTATGTTTCTGTTTACATTGGTATCCTAACATTGCCATAAGATGACAACCCATGCTCCACAAAATACCTAAATATAAATTCGAGTACTTAATATGTCTCACTACTTCCAGCTCTCCATAAGCTCCAAAACTCTGCATTCTCCTTCCTAATAAACACCTTGATATTTCAGTTTTCAAAATTAATTCTAATCTTGTTATCTCCGCAATACACTTTGAGTTTCTTTCTCTCAGTATTTTAGACTCACGTTAGTTTCACCAATAAGCCCTGCATCATCACCATAAAAAACATACTTCGATGTTGTTTGCTTCATTTTGGCAGGAAGCAGTTGTACCTTGCAAAAGCCCCTTTAAGATCTGCTACATAAAGATTACACTACCACAGAGCTAGAATGAAGCCATGGTATAGCCAATTTGCGGTATTAATTTATCCTTAAAACTCTCTTGTCTGTCTAATCCTAATCCCGGCCCAGGTGTTTGTATGGAGTGCGATAATTAGAGAGAGCAGCCCTAACGGAATTCCCCAGTGTTTCATTCATCCATAAAGAAAAGCGAATTACATTGTCAAGCGCATGACAAAAATCCAGACACGCACGGGACAGTTAAATCTCGCTTTTTAGGTCTTGCTAGAGACAGATTTAAGTCTGCCAGAGACGCTATAACAAAAAAAGTGACAACCAGCAGGAGGAGAGGTACCTTGAGACTAACTCTTAGTTGCCAAGCCTCTTTATTGCAGCTTAAAATGTGATTGGTCAGTAGTTGTCTAACTATGTTGCAGGAAAAGGTGGGCTCTTTCTTGTCAGCCTTTGTTTTGGAAACTTTTGGTTCAGCGCCCTTAAGCTACTGCTTTGTTGTATTGCTGTTCACATTTTGCGTGATTTTTTGCCACATCTGCCACGTTTTCAGTCAACTTTTGTGTAACATTTCCATGTCTGTGATATGTTTATTTGTGATGACTGTAGTGTCTATAGCATAAATAAGCAGGTTCCATGCAGACTGTAGAGAACAGGTCCGGTTTATTCACCTCAGCCATCAACAGCTAAAACATAACTGACAACTTAAGAACCCCCACACAGAGATTCTACATAGAACCCACAGCAAGATTCCACAGGGAACCAGGCATGATGTCACACATCTTCCCTCTTTACAACAAAGAAATGTTTAACAACTAAAAGAAGAAAACAAGATAAGAGAAAATAAAAAAAAACAAATAACATATTTGAAAACAATTGACAATGCTGAAAATATAACTCAGGTAACATAGTCCTTCATATACAATGGTAATCTGTGCACCCTCTGACTCCTCCTTCTGTCTGTAGCAGGTAATGAACCCGACCTTGTAAAAGAAAAATCAGCATCAGTAGAAGAGGCACTGAAGTGAGCACAATCAGAATTAGGATTGGAATTAACTAACACCATCTTCAGTTTTCACTGCATTTTTGAACAACTTTACAACTCTTCTCACTTTTGTAAACTTTGACCAGGGCTGACACCCGACAGGTGCCCTAATCTTCACATGGTCCCCAACACTCAAATCATAATTTTGAACGTTTTTTTTATCATCAAAGTACATTTTCCTTGATAATTGCTTATCATACTCTCTATGTCTCCAATCGCCTAACTGATTCTCTTTGAGACCTTTGTCAAGACTCATCCACCCTGGACAGAGCTTAGAATTTGAGGCTCTTCCTTTGAACAACTCAAAGGGTGATCTTCCAGTGGTCATGTGAGGAGACATACGATAAGCTGTGATCCTATCTTGTAAAACAACTTTCCAGTTCAAATTACTCGCTCTGGCTAATTGTATACTCTCCTTAAGAGTATTGTTGACCCTTTCTACAGCCCCATTGGTTTCTGGGTGATAAACAGAACTGCGCTTGTGTTTTATGCCACACTCTTTCAAGAAAGACTGGAATTCAGAGGAACAAAACTGAGGTCCATTATCAGAGAGATTGCAATTAGGGAAACTTTCTCTCTTGAAAACTTCCTCCAGAAACTTCTTGACACTAGCTGAAGAGATATATCCCTGACTGAACTTACTTCGATCCATCTGGAATACAAATCCAGAAGTACAATCAAATAAGGAGTGTCAGACACACCATGCAAGGGTCCAACAATGTCGATGGCTATCTCATCCCAAAGGTAATCAGGTAACTTTCTGCAGACCATAGGCATCTGTTTAGTTTTGAGTATCTTATCACTGGAACAACATTCCATGCAATCACGAACCATCCTTTCAACCTCCTTATCCATCCCTTGCCACCAGAACTGCATTCTCAAGTACTCCTTAGTCTTCACTATTCCAAGATGACCAGAGTGCGCATGACAAAGTAACTTATTTCGCACACCCAAAGGAGGAACAAGTTTTGTACCCCTAACAAGAATGCCATCCACAACTGACAATTCCTCACAAACTAAAGACCAAGGCTTCTCAAGATGCTTGTTTTTCCCAACCTAAGCAATTCCATAACTTTCATAATTTCTTGATCTTTTCCAATTTCGGTTTTCCACTCTGATTCATCCACAGCACCCAACGTGACTTCACAAACATTAACCACATCATCAACAAGACTTGCATCATCCATAACCACAACATCAACATCGACCAACCAAGATAAACAATCAGCAGACTTGTTGATAATACCTGGAATATAGTCTACATCAAAATCAAACTCCTGAAGTGAAATAATCCACTTCTTAATCCTTGAGAAGATAGAATCTAAACCGTTTTTTCCAAAAACCTCCTTGAGAGGTTTATGGTCCGACAGAACCTTCACCTTAGTACCCCAAATCAAGTTTCTGAACTTCCTCAGTGCCCAAAAGATGGCTAATGCCTCTTTCTCGATTACGGAATAGTTAAGTTCCGATCCCCTCAAACACCTAGACGCACAAGCAATCAAACGTTCCACTCCATGGTTCTTTTGAAGCAAAACAGCTCCCAAACCCTTTGCACTAGCATTCGTCAAAATAAGAGTTTCTTCACCTGGCACGAAAGCTTGTAAGGAAGGAGCTTTCATTAATTCTGCCTTGATAGAGACAAACTCTCTGGCACACTCATTACTCCAGGCAAAAACACACTCTTTTCCGTAAGCTTCCTAAGACTCCTTGTCTTGTCAGCATATCCCGGTATGACCTTACTGTAGAATTCCACCATACCAAGAAAAGAGAGCAACTCCTCTTTGTTGGAAGGCACACAGATCTTTACAATGGATTTGACCAAATCTTTTTTAGGAAAAACACCATGTCCAGTGATACAATGACCTAAATAATTCACTTCTTCCACAGCAAACTTGCATTTCTCCTGCCTGAGAGTCAATCCAGCCTTCCTAAGACATTCAAGAACCGCACAAACCCTAGAAAAATGCTCTGCCTTTGTGCTACCATAAATCAACAAATCATCTTGATAGCACTTCACCCCTGAAATGCCCTTCAGTACATTAGGCATTATCCGTTGAAAATCAGACGCAGCAGAGACAAGCCCAAATGGCATCCTACGAAATTTAAAAGTTCCCATAGGCGTCACAAAGGCTGTCAAGTTCTGCGAAGGTTCATCCAACTCCACCTGATGGTAAGCGGAAGCAAGATCAAGTGTGGTGAAGTACTTAGCACCCACCAAAGTGCTAATCATCTCGTCAATATTGGGCAGGGGAAACCTATTCACAACTACCTCTTTATTAAGCGAGCGTAAGTCAATGCAGAGGCGTAACTCACCACTGGCCTTCTTGGCAATGACTATGGGAGCCAACCACTCTGTCGCCTCAACAGGCTCAATAACTCCCATGTCAACCAAGCGCTCAATCTCTTTCTGGACCCCTGCTTGTTCGTTCAAAGGGACTCTCCTAACCTTTGCAACAACAGGAACAGCACCTTCTCTCAATTTAATATGATGTTTGTACCCTTTCAAACAACCTAGTTTGTCACCAAAAACACCAGCAAATCTTTCAGCTATAGCAGAGACAGAATCGTCGACAACTTGAACATGGACTTGTGGCACAGCATTAGGATTCAGAAGAACACCAAGCAAAAGTTGATGAGGCCACCCTAAAAGTGCATCTCATTGCTTGGCTACATAAATTTTGCCAGCAGTCATACATTCACTCAGTTCAATGCAAGCTAAAAAATAACCAAGCATTTTTATGGGTAAACCTCCATAACCAACAGGTGAGACATCACTTTTTATGAGAGTAACCCTATCTTTAAAATGCTGTTCACAGATGTCCTTACTAATCATGGTGAGATGTGAGCAAGAATCAAATTTCAACTCAAGCTCAACACCATCAATAGTGACTACATGAGAGGGATGTTTGATTTCCTGCTCACCCACCTGATAAATTATTTCTTTTACTTGCGGCTGATCTTTTACCTGAGGTTGTTCCCTCCTTTTACCTTGCTTTTGCAACATTTGGCAAAATGACCCTTTCTCCCACAAGTACTGCAATTGAATCGCAGGGCAGGACAAAATGGAGCATTAGCTCTGTGGCCTATTCTCCCACATCTGAAACAGGTGGAACTGTTGTCTAGCGAAGAGACACCCTCAGAAACACGAGAAGGCTTGTCCCTATCACTGTCAACAGCTGTTTTGTTTTTTACAAGACAAACTACTTCTTCAACATTAGTACCACTCACAGCATTAGGTTTGTTTTTTACAATATTCAACTCTTCTACACATTTCATCATATGCTCCACACATTTGGCAATAGCTAGAACCTCATCCAAAGGAGGCTCGTCCTTCAACCATAACTCCTCTCTTATTTTGTCATGAGCACATTTTAAGACAAACTGATCCCTAATCCTTTCCTCAATAGCACCACCATACTTGCATGAAGCAGCAAGGTTCCTTAAAGCTGTGACAAACTCCTCAATAGATTCTTCCTTCTTCTGCTCTCGTAGGCCAAAATGATACCGCTCCATAATTGTACTGAGTCGGGGAAGATAGTGTCGATCCAACTGTAGTATACAAATTTCATACTCATTTAAAGTTCTCTGGTCAGCAGCACTGAGCTCCGGCAAGTGCTCAAGAACCTCCTGACCTTCTCCCCCTAAACAGTGTAACAATAAAGAATGCTTTCTCTCTGCACTTAAGTTAGTCCCACAAACTCGTGCATAGTTAACAAAAATCTTCTTCCACTTTTGTCACTTTACGGTGGGTTCTCCTGGACTTGTTAAGAAAAAAGGTGGCTGGGTTACATTCTACATACTGAATGAGTATGAAACCCTTATTATAAAATTAACTTCAAACACACTTGAAGATTAATAAAACTGAACTTTGACTTGTCACAGTGCAAATAAATTATACCTGACTTTGTGCAGCTAAACAAAAGTACTTTCTTTGAATTAATCACACAAAATAAGCACTGATAGACTCCTCCTCCTTCGTACACAAGACTTCTGAAGCAATGAAAAACAATTGAATTTACTACTCACAAGCGCTTGAATGTGACTCCAAAAATATTGTGACAGATAAATTGCCAATCTTCGATGAGCTGCAAGTCTTCTCAAAACTGGCAAAAACACAAAGATGTGCCAGTCCCGATGAAGTAAATAACTGCTCAATGAAAATAAAAACCGCTCTGATAAACAATGCGGATAAAAAAACACAATACAGAGCATGGGTTAAAGATAAATACGATGCTATTCAATGTAATCCATCCCAACAAGACAAAATGTCCTCCGTGCGTGACGACGCACACTTTAAATAAACTCCAGTCTGCTTCCCAATGCTACAAAATGTCCGCTGTGCGTGACGACGCACGTAGCCACATTATCTAAATTCTTCAGGTGGCCCGCAAACAAAATGGCCCCCCTTGCATGACAACGCACGTTGACACGCAGGCAACGCTCTTCAGCTGGAACGCAAATGCGTTCCAACACCTCCCAAGGCCTGTGAATATTCTTCCGGTGAAACGCAAGTGCGTTTCACCACAGACCCCTCCCTCGGACCTCCTCACCAGTTTTCACTCGTGTACAACGTGCCGAGGATGCCGCAAGCTGCCGCTGGAGAAGTACTTCATTAACCTTCTCATCTTCAATTCGAACTGCCGCTGGAGGATGTAGAATCACCAGATCAAAATCCGATGACGAGGAGAATGAGAGGCAAGCTTCGCTGGATGTTGAGGTGAGAACCACCTCTGTCGCCAAATTAATGTAGTGTCTATAGCATAAATAAGCAGGTTCCACGCAGACTGTAGAGAACAGGTCCAGTTTATTCACCTCAGCCATCAACAGCTAAAACATAACTGACAACTTAAGAACCCCCACACAGAGATTCTACATAGAACCCACAGCAAGATTCCACAGGGAACCAGGCATGATGTCACAATGACTTTATATATTAAGTGAGAATCTGACACATTATCACAAACTTAATTATATACATTTGCCTCCTGTATTCAAATACAAATTGTTTCCAGTAGCACAATTTGAAAAACCAACCAAGGGAACTGCCACAACAGTGACAGTAATTACAGCAGCAAAATTGCTTATTTGTCCCAGCCTGCAGCCACCCAAATGGAGGCAGTGCTGAAAGGGCATGAAGAGTAGGAGTATTTCATGTGACTGAATTGTGAAATTCCTTTAGGAACCTCACTGGAGTGGGATGTCTCGGGAGCCTGAACAAAAGGTAAGACTATTATTTAGTGTTGTTTCCTTAGGATTAACACCATTACCCCAGGTCCCTCCTGACCTCGTCTCATTCCTTAGAAGTGAGATAACCCTATCCCACCAACAGAAAAAAGAACAAAGGAATGCTGGACCCCTACCCCACACCCTCTCACCAGGAGTAAATAAGTGTACTTACCCAGCATTCCCTCTGTACTTTTTTCTGTCTTCCGACAGAATGGGACAAGTCAGAAGCTGCAGTTCCTGGCAGGATGGAGTCTCTGCTGCCCGGCGGTGGGGCCGTTGCTGGCTGGTCGTGTCTCCCTCTGTGCTGGGCTTGGAGGGAGACATGCGCGGTTCCTCTTCAGGACCTTCTGATGTACTGGTTGTTTTTCCCCTGCTATGGCGATGAGGGCTGCACTTCCTGGACAGCTGGGTGCGACGGGAGGCACATAGGATCAGTCTGGAAGCTGACTCTGTGCACCCAGTGAGTGCAGAGCGCTTCTGGTTTGGCTTGCCTGTCTTCAGGTGGGACAGGATATTGCGGCTGGATCAGGAAGTTAGGCACGCCGATGCCAGTTGGCTGCGTGTTGCTGCAATGGGGGTCAGAGGTGCCGTTCTTGGCCGGTATTAAGTGGCCGGAGGGTGAGTTCTGCATAGCGGTTTCTTGTTTGTGGTGTGGCATTCTCTTTCCAGTGGGGGCTGTTCCTTGGTGGTGTGGAGTGCCCATGTTGCCGTGTGAATTGTTCTCTACAGTGCGCCTCCTCGTTCAAGAGGGGGTTTGCCAAGCTGGGCAAACATTCTCGAAAGCGCACACATGTGGAGGATTCATCTTCGTCCTCTTCTATGTCCTCTTCTCCTTCACCGGCATGATGAAAACACTGCATAGAAGGGGATGATAAGGGAAACTTTGCAGGAGATGGGCGGGGGAGCCCAGGCCCAAGAGCACTGTCCCAGTTCAGCCCTCTCATTCCTCGAGTTCAGAGGAGGAGTGGATGGGAGGAGGAGCACACAGGAAAATATGTTGATAAAGACATGTTGCCTGAGTTACTAAGGCATGTGAAATCCAATATGGGCTTTCCTGTGGAGAAGGCTTCAAGCACGTCTGGAGGTTCTTTGCTTCGTCAGTTTCAAAGTGCTGCCAGAGTGGACAGGCTGAGCCTGTCCATCCTTACATCCATGAGGTATTGAAAAGAGAGTGGAGGGACCCAGATCGGATCATGCTACCCCACTTCATGGCCAAACTGTACCGTCTCCAGGACAGGTCCAAGGACTTGCCAGACTTGATTCCCATTGATTCCTTTGTTGCTAGTCTGGTGGAAAGGACCTACTTGGCCAAGGATGCAGTTATTAAAGATCCTGTCAATAAGAAGGGGGATGCGTCCCTCAGGAACGTTTACTCAAGTTCTCATCTGGCTCTGTGTGTTTATGGGACTTATGTTGCTCAATCCCTCATTTCTGATGTCAAGGCTCTGTATCAGTCCTTGGATGATACATCAGACTGTTCTTGGCTTTTGGATCATATCGAGCGCCAGGTGGAGTTTCTTTTGGTTGTGATCTTTGATGTGGTGCGGGCCTCAGCTCTTGGGTGGGGCTTGTGTGGCAGCACACTGCAATCTGGTTTTGAAGGATTGGAAAACTAGTTCCGCTCAGAGGGCCTTTGCCCTGCGTTTGCCTTTCCAAGGGACTATGATGTTTGGGGAAGAGTTGGAGGGCACGTTGCACAAACTTTTTAAGGACAAGAAGCATTCCTCTTCTTTGAAGCAGTTCTCCACTGATAAAGGGGCTTCAAAACCTAAAACCTCCTTTCGTCAGCCTTCTAGGAGGCAGTTTTCTCGCGGTCAAGGGAGGTTTTCTTCTGGCTGGGGCGGGACAGGAAGGCGAAGTCTCCCCTGCCAAACTTCGTTCCTGACTATATGATGGGCGAACCTGAATTGTTGGTAGGGGGACGGATTCAGCACTTTCTTCTGGCCTGGTTGCAGTCTTCTTCAGATGTATAGGTGTTGGACATTGTGTGCCATGGGTACTGCATCGAGTTCTTGGTGCCTCCTCCCGATTCAGGGGTTCATCCGACTCCAACGCCGTCCTGTCAGACCAAGTGGACCGAGTTGTCCCTGGGGATTGGGTCCCTCCTACGGAAAGGGGCCATTCAGGTTGTGCCTCCTCTGGAAAGGGGAATGGGATTTTATTCCATAATCTTTCTGGTGGCCAAGTTGACAGGGGGGTCTGACTGGTGCTGGACATGAAGGCTATGAACAGGTATGTTGTTTGCCTGCCCCTCAGGATGGATACTCTATAGCGGGTGATCCCGTTGGTTCTCCTGTGGCATTTCATGTGCACCCTTGATCTGCAGGACGCTTACTATCATGTCCCAATTCATCCCAGCTGTCGCAGGATCCTGAGGTTTTGCCTTTGCGGACATCCTTTTCAGTTTCATATCCTACCCTTTGGCCTTCGATATACCCGAGGGTTTTCACCAAGATTGTGGCTCTGTTGGTGGTTTCTTTGCATCTCCGGGGTATCCTCCTCTACCCTTACCTTGGCGACTGGCTGATCCATGCTCCATCTCGGGATCAGCTGCTGTTCAATCAGGGGGCAGTGTGTTCAGCTTTGCAGGCTCATGGGTTTCTGCTGAACCTTCCCAAGTGTCAACTGGTGCCCTCACAGGAAATTTATAAGGGCCCGATTTCACACAGATCTGAACAGGGTGCTCTTGTGGGACTCCCGGGCTGTGACCTTGAGTTCCCTTGCTCAGCGGATCTTGAGCGGGGTCTCCTTTCCAGTTCGGCTCTGGTTACGGCTTCTGGGGCTCATGGCCGCAGCAATGTTCACAGTGCCGTGGGCACATTTTCATCTCCGGCCTCTGTGGGTACATCTGCTGGTCTGTTGGGATCCTTTGTCTTGGGACCTCGGCCTTCGGGTTCTGGTGCCTCCTTCCCTCCTCCCTGCCATGCACTGGTGGACAGTGTCGGACCATCTTTCTTGGGGGATGCCGTTGCAGCCCTCTCCTCCTGTGGTTCTGACAACGGATGCCAGTGCTTTATGGTGGGGGGCGACGTTGGAATCCGGCTCTCTGCAGGGTCATTGGTCTCTTCAGGAGGGAAGGCGTTCATCCAATTGGAGGGAGTTGACGGCTGTTTCCAGGGCAGTCATGAGTTTCCAGAGGCTCCTGTTGGGGAGGAATGTGGTCTTCCGGTCTGACAAAATGGTAACAGTGGCCTACCTGAATATTCAAGGGGGGATCCGGTCCCGGTCTCTGAATGCTGTGGTGGTTCCCTTGTTTTGTTGGGTGGAGGAGCACCTGTTGCCTGTGGTGGCTGTTCACATCCGGGGGGTGGACAATGGGGTGGTGGAAGCCCTCAGTAGTTTTTTCCCCCTCCCAGGAGGTTTTCTCTGACCCCGGAGGTCTTTCGACAGGTGTGCGGGAAGTTTGGTCTTCCCTTTCTTGACATGTTTGCTTCCCGGCACAATGCTCAGCTTCCTGGGTTTTGTTCCCGGGTTCATCAGGTGGGGGATGGGGGGTGGATACTCTGACCATTCCTTGGCCGTCCCACATGTTGTATGCCTCCCCGCCCATTGCTCTGATCCCCCGGATCCTTGCTCGCCTGGTGCAGGAGTCTCGGGAGGTGGTGGTTGTGGTGCCCTTTTGGCCTTGTCGGTCTTGGTTCCCCACTCTGCGGCTCTTGGCGGTTCAGGGGCTGTGGTTGATCTCCTGCTTGCCTTGTCCCCTGCAGACAGCTCCGATGTTGCCTCTCATGCGGCAGCGACTGTCAGTGTGGAGGTTGAGAGTCAGGAGTGGTGGCATCGGGTATCCCCGAACATTTAGATTTGGCCACCCAGCAGTCTCAGACGCCTTCGACCCTCAAGTCCTATGGGCGGCATTGGGGGAATTTCCAGCGCTGGTGTCGTGCTCTTGAGTTGTCTCCCCTGGAGTGTTCTCTGATGGGGTGTTGCAGTTTCTCTGGGAGGGGTTCGAGAAGCTTTTGGCTGGTTCCACCTTGAGGGCTCAGTGGGTTGTGATTAAGGCATTTCGTTCCCCTTGGGGGAATTTGGCAGATGTGGACGATTTAGTCTCCAGGTTGCTGAGGGGGTTTTCTGTGCTCCGTCCTTTGGTGCGGCCCCTGTTCCCCTTGTGGGACCTTCCTTTTGTGTTGCGTGCTTTGGTTGTGGCTCCTTTTTTAAGCCATTGGATGAGGTGGACATCAAGTTTGTCACTTTGAAGGTGGTTTTCTTGGCGCCCATCACTTCGGCCAGGCGCCTTGGTGAGTTGGGGGCTTTGATGGTGCGGGAACCCTTCCTGTTTTTTTCTGAGGATGGGGTGGTCTTGCGTTTGGATTCCTCTTTTGTCCCGAAGGTGCCTTCACAGTTCCATCGTTCCTGGGAGGTGGTTTTGGCTGCTTTTAGGGTGGGTCAGGTGTCTGGGGATGATCTTCCTTGGTCGTTGCTGGATATTAGTTGGACTTTGCGTGTCCATCTGGATCAAACTTGTCCTTTCCGGAAGTCGGACTCTCTGTTTTTGTCTTTTGGGGTCTCCTCTCATGGGGGGAAGGCCTCTTCTTCATCCATTGGCCATTGGTTGAAGCAGCTCATTGAGTTGGGTACTCCCTTTCTGGTTCCCCTCCTCCAGCTGGGGTACAGGGGCATTCTACTTATGGAATGGCGGCCTCCTGGGCTTAGGTGCGGGGGGTTTCCCTGCCCAACATTTTTAGGACTGCTACTTAGGCGACATTTTTGAGGCATTATCGGATCCAGAATTTGCTGGGAGGCGATGCTAATTTTGTGTTGTGGATGCTGCAGGCTGTGAGCTCCTGACTTCTTGCTTCTGTGTTCCAATAAATCACTGGGTGTTGCTGTCTTACTTGTGTCCTGGCGGTTTTTTGTTGATGAATGCCGGTGTGTTGCTTGGGTATTTTTACTTGTAATGAATGGGACAAGGACAAGAGGGACCTGGGGGTAATGCCCTATTACTTACAGGTAATCTTCATTACTCCTGGTCCTGTTGTCCTCGTCCCATTCATTACTCCCCTCCCTCCCGGACGGCAGGCCTTCATTTGGGGCTTGGTAGCTCAGGGGGAATGCTGGGTCAGTACATTTATGTACTCCCGGTGGGAGGGGTGGGGTAGGGGTCCAGCATTCCTTTGTTCTTTTTTCTGTTGGTGCGATAGGGTTATCTAACTTGTAATTAATGGGATAAGGACAACGGGACCAGGAGTAATGAAGATTACCAGTAAGTAATAGTGCATTGTCCTCCTTTCATTATTTTTACAATAGGCCTATTCATTTTCTGTACTAAAAGCATTGATCTTCATGATTTTTGTACATGTCCCTTCGGAGACCTTTCAAACTAAGGCTGTGACTCTTTTAAGGAATCAGTGTCTCTGAGCAAGGCACACTGGCACCAACTTAACTTTCTTAATAGTGGGGTTAAAAAAGGTTCCATGTGTCCACCATTTGTATTAATCTCGTTTTATTTTTCCCCTTCTCTTTTTTGTCCTTTTTTCATGTTGCCCCTTCTCTGTTGTGTTATGGCATTCTTACCCCTCTCCCTTCTCCATCAGTAACTATAACTCCTTTCCTTTTAGGTTTGGGCCTCACTGTATACCCCTAAGACATAACGTGTGTTCATGAGTAAGCGCCCAATGTTTTCTTCCTACAAACGGCTATCATTCTCAATTCACATCTTGATAACATAACATGTGTATTTGTAAAGCGCACGTATCACCCAAGAGTATCAAGGCACTGAATAACAGATGTTTATTGTTACCCAACTCAATGGTACTCATTTTATCGACCTCAGATGGCTGAGTGGACCCGCCGGGATTTGAACCTGTGACCATGAGATCGAACACAAGCCCCTACAGTGGACGCGTTAGTCCACTAAGCCACCAGACCCGGCATCGGATCATAGCTACACAAATATTTCCCTCTCCCGGAACATTGCCACTGCATTCTGAGGGACGAGACATTTTCTTTCTGTTATCTGCAATGTGATGCTGTCTAAATTCGGTTTCCATCATCCCAGAAGGTATTCTCTGGCTAAGGTCTGAGGTGGCACTTTCCTGAATCATAAATTGATACTGTTCTACAAGAGGGAAGCAAGACTTGTAAGAACTCTCTGGGGCAGGAGAAATGAGTGGCAAAGTGATTCTCCATCCCCTCATACTGCTGAGACTGAAGATGGCAGCCATGTCTGCCCGCGGCAGATTGGAGGAGCTCCGGCTGCCACTGAAGGTGGCCAATGCCCTACAACAAGGAGATACAGCTTAATTGCTCTGTAGTAGAGAAGCCAGCCCATATTAATGTGTGACAATTTTATCAGTTTTCCCATTGTAAGGGCACATGATCTTCCTTACCCTTTTTCCACGTGAGATGCCTCGCAGCAGAAGTTGTAGTTTTGTCAATGCAGTAGCCCAAGATGGAGTGCCACTATATTGCCTTTTACAAGGTTGAACACGGGAAAATGTATTCAAAGTGCCTCACAGCGTTACAAGACCTTGCCTGGAGAAGGTGAGATACCTCTGCCTCTACAGATCATTACTTCAGCCCCAGTCTCCTTTCGGGTAGCTGGAGACCCGAAACAAAGAAAGCCAATGGTAGCGTAGCTGACGTGTCAAGAGGTGATAAGGCCTTGATGACATTACTAAAGAGCCTCCACAATAAAGTAGGTGGCCTTAATGCCATAGTTGCAGCAATCGAGAAATGACTGGAGTGACGTCAACTGATTCAAGTGAATATATATATTCACCAGTGACGTAAGCAGAGGAGCCTTAGCGTTCAACTGTAAACTATGATTGCATGTTCATCTGCGTAGGTCACAATCCTCAAACTTTCCTCTCAAATGGAAACATATTTTGTCACTGTGCTTTGTCCTGCCAGACTCTATTCCAGTGGAAGACAAGACCGCATTTGTCTTCAATTATGTTGCTCTACCAAGTGAAGGACATCCACCATAGGGGGGTTGCTTCTAAACAATTTCTTAGTGATTTCTGTCTGCTTCCTTAGTTTCTTGCCTTCCTTTATTAAGCGGTGAAAACAATGATATGGGGGGGCAACCCTGGGCCTACGCTCGCCTTTGAAACTGATTGGTGCTTAGCACTGATCTCCAATACACCCTACGTCCTTCTGAACTATTCATAGATCCCCTTGGGACCTAAAGTTGTTGGGACACATCTTGATTTTGTCTGAGCCCAGAACAGTCACTGTGGTAGTTGCCTCAGGCAGCATGCTGGGGCACTCTTTCTTCAACCTGAGAGCCGGCAACAATGAAATTGTAGCACGTGCCACCATACCACGTCAGCATCGCATCATCATCATGCCTGTAGATGTATCATTGCTGGGGGCCTTTTGGAGTGCCTGTCCAAAGGCAGCCAACTGTCCCTAAACTGCACTACCCTCGAAGATCTCAAGTACAGAACCAGCAGGACATGGAGGGCCACAACCAGGAACAGTGACCATGCAGAAGAAACAACTAACTTCAACGCAAGCCCCTCAACACTCATCTTACAAGTTGGGAACGTTAAGGAAATTCACAGAATAATGAATACAGGGAATGCATAATCTATTTTTAATTTGTAAGAGATCCCTATAGATATTCAAGCTCTGTTAAATGACAAAATAATTTCAAAATGACCAATGCTCAATGTTTCTTCAAGGAAGAATTCGTACTTCCTGCAAAGGTTAATCTAACACAAGTTCTTTCGTTAATTTAAATGGTTAATTAAATTCATTTTTCTTATATGAACATGTGATTTTAGCAAAGAAAAGGAATGCTAAAGACCATAGAGGATTTTTCAATATGACTGCTGTTTGCTTTTTACCGCAGGATTCCTGTGGCATTTTACTTGCTATTAATTAAGCAAAGTGCTTCTTTGTATGGTGAAGGCTAGCATGCTGTGCCAGCAAGTGGTCACTTTATACTTACTGAACAGCTCAGATTTGCAGGCTGCCTTAACACTCTCTCTATCTCTATCTCTCTCTGTGCACATTCCCTCTTTCTCCTCCACCTTATTAACACACAAAGGGGGATATTTTCAATAAAATGTCGGAGCGCGGTGTTATTCCAAAATTGGTAACACCCGCGCTCCGACATTTTTTAAATACAGGGATGCCCCGTATTTACAAAAATACGGCGCACCCCTGCTTTTACCCTAGTGCTGGTGCTAAAAAAGCTGCCGAGGGCCAGCGCAGGCACCCTTGCATCATGTAGCAAGAGTGCCTGCGCTGCAGGGGCGATGTTTATGTGCAGGAAGGGACACCTTCCTGAACATAAACAATCTTCAAAGACGATTTGCTGTTTCTATGTGTGCTGCAGAATGTAACAAACATAGAAAAAGCAAAATATGAGGAGAAATTAATAATTTTTCCTCATATTGCCATCCTAAGACCAGGTTTTACCTGGCCCTAGTTTTTGGCGTTGCCCGGTCCTTGTAAATATGGGACAGCATCAAAAAGCAATGGGTGTTGCGGCGTAACGCCCACTGCCACACCCATTGCACGCTCCTTTCACGCTAAGTTAAGCGAGTAAAGGGGCCTTATTTACAAGGCGGTGTTAAGCCACGTTAAGTGGCTTAACGCCGCTTTGTTAATAAGGAGAAGAGGATATCGCCACCAGAACATTAGTGACGTTCTGGTGGCGATAACCCCCTGTAAATATGCCCCAAACACTTCTCACTAGTGCTCTAAGTTGGCTGACCCTGCCAAGGCGAGGAACTGGCAAAGTTAGAAAATGGACATTGAACCAGGGCCCTAACAGGCCCTCAATTTCTGTCATTCACTGGTTCAAGACAAAGAACCCTACTTCATGCGTAACACATGCTAGTGTTGCAACTCAATGCAACCAGAAGTCTCTTTTGTGACACATGGACTAAGTGACTTTATTGCTTTTGGACCCGAATAAAGGTACTATACAAACTGCTAAATTAAATGTCCTGCTGATATTGATTATGCTTAGTTTAGTGAGACTCCATTTATGATTTTTTCAAACACAGGATGCTGTTTTACCTTTATTAAATACATAGGCAACGCCTCGTGTAAAAGCATCTGAAGCCACACCCTTTTTTGGGCCCGTCACCTTTTTCATCCCACTAAAAGCACTGCTCCTCCTCCACCCACCCAGTTCAAGTCACTTGAAGGGTTGCCACCTTTCTCAGGAAACCATACCATCCATTTGTTAACATTTTGCTACTTTAAAAGGCCCAAGCGCTGATCGGTGAAAAAGAAAGTCTGTCAAATTCTCAGTATACTTTTGTGCCATATCAATTATCTCTTTGCTTGCTATAATAATCAATTAGAAACTATTTACACAGTGATCAAGTTCTTTTTAAGTGATTTCTTCAGTTTCAGGTTTATATTTCAAAATAAAAAAAATACTGCTTTTCACTGCTTTTATCAATTTTAGGTCTGACCTTTGAAACAGCTGTAGCTGTCTCACCAGACTAAAGAGTTCCCAAAAATCACACATATAATCAGGAGCAGCCCATGCAGTTAAGAGCGGTGGGGCAGGGTGGAGGGGATATTCGACAGACGACGCAGAGAGAAAATGAAATAAATAATTAATTTTCCCTTGTCGCCCGTTGAATCCCCCCACCCCACCCTGCCACACCGCTCTTACCTGCACTGGCCACACCTGCATATAATCTACTTTTGGTCAGCAAGATTCCTCCAATTGCCATGCATACAGCATGGAGCAATGGGACAGACCACTTTACCTGTTGGTTCCTTTCACTTCGAGAGCCTGCACACATTATTTATTTCTGCTTGAAAATAGTTCCTTTCGTTTCAGTGGCAAAGCTCTTCCAAAGTGAGTTTTTAAATGATATTTCAAAATATTGTTTAAAAAACACGTATTTTCTTTTCCTGCCCCAGAGGTGGCCAGTTTCATGGCGATTTACTTCCTGGTTCCTTTTTAAAGTTGCTCTCATACAGTGTTTGGCATTCTGACATTGTAGCTGCCTGTAATTTGAGTGCTTGGTTGGGTGACGATTTCCTTTCTTTCCCTTCACTAGAAATAATAGTAAAATGCATGGCACAACTGAAAAAGTTTTAAAAAAACTTGTAAAATATCCACCTCAGTGAATGTTAATTTAAAATTGCTATTGTAAGTACATGGTTGCCACATTTAAGTGGCAGCATGATTTACATTTATTTTTATGGCATACGGTTGCAATCAGTTTGTAAAAAAATGAATCTTTGCACCAGCATGACAAGGCCAAAAGCTATTATCTTTGCCAGTGCTTGTTTTTACTGCCAGGGACATAAAAATACAGGCCAGATCAGGAAAAAAAAAAAAGAATCCCAGAACCAAAGCTACTATCTGGGCTAGGTTTCTTCCCGGCAGCACTCAGCTCTCCTGGAGAATGACTCTATTTTAACTCCCCCCTGCCCAATTCACAGTAGCTCTTTGGACCTGATTCACAAGGGGCCTCTGCACTCATGGCGGAGCCCCGCAGTCGTGGGGGAGTCTCTGCACTTGGGGCGGAATCTCCACAATGAGAATTCTCATTGCGGATATTCCACCCGAGCAGTGGCGGCTGCTCCCGGGCAGCAGTAGTGCTGCAGGGAGAGGGAGGGGTTTAAAAAAAAAAGATCACTTACCTGCTGGCCAGCCAACTGGCCGGCCGCCGCCTCTCCTCCGTCCTCTTTGTCGTCTTACTTCTGTGTGAACAGGAAGCAGGAAGCACCTACGCTCCCCTAAGCCAATCACAATGCTGCAGCATTGTGATTGGTCTTAGTGCCGTGGTTCGGCCCTCAGACAGGGACTGGGAGCCTGTGCATGTTCTCCACCCAGGCTGTGCAACACAGCCCGGTGGAGATCATGCCAAGTGCGCATGACTGTTTAGCCGGCCCAAGACGGCCGGCCAAACAGTCGAGCCCACTTAGAGAGTGCCACCACTCCTCCCCCCTGCTCGGCCCAGCCCAGCCAAGCCAGGCCCCGCAAAACTGCCTCAGCATGGAAAAATAAAATGATAATAACATTGCGTTATTATCATTTTATTTTTCCTTTTTTACAGTGCTGAAAAGCAATGGGGTGATGTTCCTCCGCCTTAGCGGAGGAGCCGCTCTTAGCCCTGAGTGCGAAGACTCCCGCACAACTGCGATGCCTCTGCCCTGGCAGCGTTAAGCCAGGTTAAGTGGCTTAACGCTGCCTTGTATATAAGGCGAGGCCCCTATCGCCATCACAACGTCACTAAAAGTGACGTTGTGGTGGCGATAATGGCTTGTAAATCTGCCCCTTTGTGTTTTTACACAGGGATTTCATCAGCTGAAAAATGCCAAATCTCCATGTCAAAGACCAGGCAAATCGGCACGAGAACAGTTATTTCCAAAAAACGTGCAATTGCCGGTATGTCCTCCACCCTCAGAATTATTGGGACCCTTTGTAAAGGTAATTCTGGAGCAGGAAAATTAAGGATTTTTTTCAGGACCACTGGCAATCCTCTACGTGTAACTTGAGTGCGAAATCAGTGACATGAACTGGCTCCAATGTATTAATAGAGCGCTTCTGTTATTCCAGCAGCCATAGCGCTAAAACACCTAACCCATCTGAGTGCAAAAGCACCACTTTTGGGCAAACTAAGGAGCAAGCAGGCTGAGGCCTCCTAGGTATAACGAATGTGTGTGATCAGGAAAACAAACACAAGGGAGAGAGAGAGCTTGGCTGCCTGCCAGCTTAAGCTATACGTGCCTGGGGTCGTCATCATAATGATCTGTTTTGAGTACGTGTAATCTGCCATGGGATATGGTTGCTGCAGTTATCAGCCGTGGCGGTGGTAATTTAATTAATTGACCCGAGCTGTGGCATTTGCAATGTTGCAAGTGTTGCAGTAATGTGTGGAGGGCTAAGTCGGTTATGGTGCACCGATTTTCAGTAACCGTAATTTGCCCAGGCATGTGGTGATTTTTACTTTAATCTGCCCAGAGGTATGACAAAAATGATCTACCCAGGTTTAAGTTGATGGCAGTTTATCCACACTCTGGTAACTGTTACCTACGCTGGTGCACCTGTGATACCTGCGTGATTGTGAGAACTATAATTTAAGCTGATGTGTGTAATTGTGTTTTTTAATGCCCGTCTTCCCACAACTGCTGGGATTACTTTACTGTAGAACAAAAACAGGCAGGGCAGTCCAATCATGACATACACTGTGGTTGTGTGAAAAAGTCCCCTTTAATGAGGCAGGTTGGTGCAAACAATGTTAGAACATTAGAATGTTGGGAGCTCCATTGAAAACAATGGAGTGCTCCGGGCTTCTAATGGCCGATAGAAGCCCGGAACTCCAACATTCCGATGTTTGTTCACAGCTGTTGCTGTGAACAAAATGCCTCATGGAGCCGGCCTCCGTGGGGCCTTTGTTTTACAAATTAGAACATTCTTCCCTCTAGGGGCGGACTGTTCTAAAAGCCTTAGAGCCTGCCGTAGTGGGCTCTACTGGCCATTAAAGGCCAGCTCCCTTGTTAAAGGCCCTCGCCTTCGGTTCAGGCCTTTAACGCTGGAGCAGGCCTTTAATGGCCGGTAGAGCCCGCTACAGCAGGCTCTAAGGCTATAATAATACCCTAGCAATGCTTTATAGACTAAACTAAAGGCCCCACTAATACAAGATTAAAGCAACAATCCATCCACCTCTAATCACCTCCAAAAGTCTAACCACCCCGCGTAACAACCACTCTGTCCGCATAACAAACTGCTGCTCAGCTAATTGTGCTGCCCCTTTCCTCTCTAACATGTCTCTGCCCCATGTTTGTTCTATTTAACTTGTATCCTCTTTCTAATTGCTTTCTTAACAGAACATCACAGCTCAACTACTGATTCCACATAGACTTTGCAAGAGCTGGCTTGCCTCTTTGGGGTCCAAGCCAACCCTACTGTAAGCCCACATACAGCCCCCACTGTCCATAAACAGGCTTTGGCCCTACATTCCAAAATAACTTCTCCCCAGCAATGCACCCTATGAAAGCACGTTAAGAGGGAGGTTGAGAGGTTGCAAACATAGACCCCTTGGAAGTGCATTGAAAAGACAAAAGAGGAATCCTTTCCAGGCGCCCCCACATCTAAACCATTTTTCCAACTACTTGTGTTCTCTAGACCCAGCGCTTCCCAAATCTTTTAGCACCACGACCCAATTTTTAGGACTATAACCCTTTGTGACCCACCTCGCTTTAAAGGACATGAGGTGGGAGATTTTTTAATGTAACTAAAGCATCGTGTCATTCACAGACAGCACATTTTCCATTAAAATGGCCACTAAATCTGCACACACTTTCAGTTTTACTGATATAATTATACTGCACACAAATTATAATGTATGGAAATCGGGTTTCAGTGCATCACAAAGTAAAGTGTCTTGATTTGTTCTGATCCTATTAAAAGCTTTGGTTCTCTCACACTTCATAATTACAAAAAATATGCTTCATTTTTGCTTTGGTAACTGCTGAATGTGTACAGTTCATTTACAGGTCTTTACGTTTTGCTGTGTGTGACAAACAAATTACAGCCTACAGCCTTTCCTTTCACACTCAAAGTACCTCAGCAAGATTGTCACAGAATTCACATTACTTTTCATTCTCTGACTTCTAAGTGAGAGGAGTTTGTAAACACCAATGCCCATGTTAAAAAAAATAAGCAGCAATTTGCCACAAGACATAACCTGACATTTGACCTCTGTCTTTGAAGCACAGCAATTGTGACAAGATAAATGTAGAATTTAAAAGCATTTTTATTTATTGCTTGGATTTTAGCAATACCCAAAAATCGGCTTGTGATCCACAGTTTGGGAAACACTGCTCTAGACTAACCCTTCTACACCCTCGCTCCTGGATTGCACCATCAGCAGCAATGTCTGGGAATAGACCGTGTTGGCTGTGCCCGCACCTCTTGGGACCACATCGGGCAGGCCACTGCAATCCTGATGATAATGTGAAAAAGACAGCTTTAATTTGAGGGGTCTGTGTTAACACTAATAATACCCTAGCAAATTCTTCCACACTAAACCAAAAGCCTCATTAATACAATTTAACACCAACATCCTCTCTTTAACACCTCCTGAGCATAAACCACCCAGGCCAATAATTCTTTAGATTGCGGTCTGCCCCGTTAACCAGCTGCTGTCTAGCTAACTGTCCTAATGTTTTTAATATATCTTTGCCACATGCTGGTCCGCTTATCTCCCTTCTTTCTAATTCCAGCCTTAGCAGAACATCACAGCTGCACTGAACTCGTCCTCCCTCAACCCCCGCCCCCTAAGCTGGCTCGTCCATTCAGGGTTCAAGACAACCCTTCTGCAATCCCTCAAATGTGAGACAAAAGCTCCATCTAGTAAAACCTCCACTGGCTCTTTCCTCCCCAACCCATTCGTTGATTTTACTCTTCCTCCCAGCGTTCTCTTTCCTCCTTATCTTATTGTCTCCTTTCACCTTAACTGCCTTGCAGTTCATTCTCTAAACCGCTTCAACTCTGCAGATCACCTTCATTTCTTTGACGCTCCACTCCACCTTATCCACTGTATACGCTCCCTCATTTCTGTACTAGCTCCCCAACAAAGACAATTCTACTCAGTCTACCTACCAACTGTTCCCTTTACCAGATCCTTTTTTGGCCTCAACATTCTAATCCCTTTTGACTGACCCCAACCATTACGCCCCACAGATGTATTACAGACTCAACTGGACAACCTTTTTAATGCAATTCCAGTAAGGGTGTTGTATTGAAGTAAACAAAAAAGTGATGAATGAAATGCTCGAATACATCTCAGCCACTGGTTATTAATTGGGGCCACATCCTAGTCCATCAGTTTTCGCCCACTGTACCTCCTGAGATTAGACCCAGCCATATGCAAATCAGCCTTGGAACTGCTCCATAAGGACCAGTCCGAACTGCCAAACTAAGGACTCTCGGAAACAGAACACAAGCAACCCAAGACCAGTTTGGCCCAGCTGCGGTTCTTAGATTGGGTGCAGCTTCATTCCAGTGGAACAGTGAGCATGGGACTCACATCTGGGCATACCCGTCACACATAAGCAACAAAAAAGTGATAAGTGGAATGCTTCAATTAATCTCAACCACTTGTAATTACTCAGGCTGCATCCGAGCCCATTGTACTTTTTTACCCATGGTGCCACCACTGATTAAACCCAGCTAATTGGAAACTGGGTTGCTGTATAGCTTGGTGCCTTACAGTTGCATGCTGTTTGAATTGGTGCCATACAGCTCCAAGAGACCTATGGTGCTCATGCTCGCTACAAATGGATTTAAAATAGCATCAATAGGTAGCCACGATGCAGCAGCCCAGCCCCTTAAACTGGCCTTCCCTGTTTTTTACCTAACATCATTTGCACCGATCTACCTCAACTTTTAATGCTGCGTAAGGAATAGCACTTCCCATGCATTGCTTTCTACATTCATGTTTTACAATCAATGTCGGCACTGAAAGCCTCTCAGTACCTAAAAAAGTACTGCTGTTACCAATGCATTTGCCTTCCCCATAGTCAGTGGTGAGTCTCTAACTCAGCTTTTAAAAAAGCTCCAGCACCTCCCTTCCTTCTAACTCTCTCATGTGTCTAATAAAGACTACCCCGTCCAATGATATTTCCTTTCTTGTAGCAAAAACCCTTATAAAGCCACTGCAGAAAGCAACCAAAGTTATCCAGCCACTCCAAGTCTCTGAAGAGCTTGTTGCTAAAACTTTAATAAGCATAAAATAGCATAGAAGGGAGTGGTGCAGGGTAGAGTTCAGGGTAGAGTGAAGTGGCGTAGAGTGGAGTGGCATAGAGTAAATGCGTAAAGTGGTGTAGAGTGCAGTGGTGCAGAGCATATTAGATTGGCGTACATTGGATTGTCATAGAATGCAGGGGCATAGAGTAGAGTGGTTCAGAGTAGAGTGCAGTGGAATAGAGTGTAGTGATGCACAATAGATTAGCTTGGCGTACAGCGGATTTGAATAGAGCACAGGGGCGGAGAGTGCAGGTGCGTAGAGTGCAGTGTTGTAGAGTGGAGTGGCGTAGAGTGGAGATGTGAAGAGTAGAGTGGAGGGTCCTAGACTGGAGTGGTGTAGAGTGCAGTGGCGAGGAGAAGTGCAGTGGTGTAGAGTGGCGTAGAGTGCATTCGCATAGAGTAAAATGGTGCACAGTAGAGTAGAGAGGTGTAGAATAAAGTGCCGTAGAGTGCAGTGACGTAGAGTGGAGTAGTGAAGCGTGGACTAGAGTGCAGTGCTGCAGAGTGCAGTGGTGTGGTGTAAAGTGGAGTGGTGCAGAGTAGAGTGCAGTGGCATGGAGTGGTGCAGAGTAGAGGGGGGTGGCGTAGAGTGGAGTATGCATGGTGCGGTAGCATACTGCCAATACAGACAACACATTTTCAATTGAAATCACCATTACATTTGTACAGTCATACAGTTTTACTAATAAAACTATACAGCGCACAACCGATGTCTGGCAATACTATCACATAGTGTGCGGATTTGCTTTGATCGTAATAAAGTATTTGTTTCCAACACACTTCAGAATTAATACAAAATGTGTTTCATTTGTGCTTTATTAATTCTGATATATTCTGAAATACTTGCACAGTTTATTTAAATGTTGTTGTGGGCTATTATAAAACATTTCCTCTACCCCCAGTATCGAAGCAAGATTGTCACATAAATTCTCTCACTTTGAAGTCAGAGAAAGAACAGTAAACACCAAGCTCCATCGGAAGACAGAGCCTGACATTTGACCTCTGTTTTTGAATGCACAGCAAATGTAACAAGATAAGAACAAGATTTAAAGGCCTGTTTACAGAAAGGAGCACAATATACAATGAATAGGTTGTGTGAAAAGTCTTTGCTCCCTAGGAGGAACGAACTGAACAGTTGCGGTTTGTGGTAAATCACATTGAGAGTGCGCAAAAATATACACATAACAAATACAGATAATACACAAAACATATACACTTACACATATATACATATACACGTATACACATAACACCTACACATAATACACATAACAAATGCACAATAATATACATATTAGCATAAATATGCACACAAAAAATCACTTACTTACATTGCCGCTCGATGTTCTGCAGTACGTCCTTGTTCTGTAGCACGTACCCCAAGCGCGAAGCCCACAGCCAACTCTCTCATCCAATCAAGAGGCTGTTCTAAAGCTTGGCCATAGCAAGGTAGCCGGCCAAACCAACATGAGCAGTACAAACTTAAGTGGTTACTCCTCACTGCTACCAATCATTGACAGCAGTGACGCACTGGCCCCGCCCTGCCCTCACACTGCTAGCAGGAAGTGTCAAAAATAAAATGGTAATAAAATAATTTTATTCCCATTTCATTTTTGACGCTTACTGCCCAGCAGTGTGGGGGGGGAGGGGGCGACGCTCCTCCACTCCCATTGAGGATGAACCTTGACAGCCTAAAACAAATAACGGCAGCAAACAGAAAACCAGAAAATGTGAGTTACAAACCACAGAGCCAACGGAAAGCAACAAGCGGAATGCATTCCCAGGGAAGCTTTCTGAATGTCCCCTTTGACCTAAAAACTAGCCTATTGTTACATCTCGACATCATTGCCATGTCGCCAGACACCCCTTGGTTGATCCCCACAGACTCATTCCCACTCATAAATAACCAAAGGTTCATTCTGTGCATAAGATCAATCCACTTCCGTGCCTCTGAGAGGTCCAGTGCTTCATATTCAGCATCCCCCACCCCTCGAAGAACAATAAAACTGTAGCATGTCTACACCCTAAAAAAACTAGAGTGAAATGGGCCTAAACCTCCCTAGTCCTCTACTGCTAACTGAGCATCTTCTGCACCCATACTAGAATAGCTACTGCCAAGCTCATTGTCCAAACCACCGAGCTCCCTCGGGGTCTGATAACTTCTCCGAACCTCCCTCAAACCTCCCATAACATTATTGCTGCACCTTCACCCAGCAAAAAAGAGTCTGCATATGGGCATTACTCCTTAGCACATATTCACCCTATTCACATTCCTAATCCCAGAAGAAGTTTTCCTTTACCATCAGCACCCTCTCAAGTTTGTGAAACCTCCATGCGTCAGGCCCATTTCGTTCCAAAGTTACCCTTCATAGACAGAGCCACCTACCCTCTACTAGGATCTAACTTTGAACAAGGTCTTACCTCTTCCTCCCTTTATATGTTTAGTTCACCAACCTTCAATCCACCAATTTAATTAAATCTCAATTCATTCTGATCACCTCTGTATAACATGTTATCACCCATGGTGCCTCAAGCTATGTGGCCCATTTTGGGTGCCCCATCATGGCATTCCTATAATCTGAAAAATCTATAGGTGTACGCGCACAACCTCTAGTTGATCAAAGTTGTATATCACTAAATCAGTTAGGATGTGCTCCTGGGGTAACGCTCTCCGGTCCAGAGCGCAGAATACTTTTATAATAAGATAGCGCACTCACAAACTTGGGTGAGTCCCCCTGGGTACAATCAGGACCCAACACTGGGTTTAATACAGTGTTCGAGCAATTTGCGAAGAAAATTAATCACTCCAAATGAAATAGTATGAGTTTCACAGATATATTTTGAGCGTTACATGGATTTCAACATTCAATCCATAGTGAACTCCTGACAATCATCAATCGCTGTACATGGAACGATAGTCATCAATCATATGATGTTCAACAATCAAGTGTTCCAATGCATTTCGGGCTCAGTACAGGGAACAATACTATAAAGCAAACAAGAAATAAAATCCAATGAGGAAACCACCCTAACAGCAACAACGAAAATACTTTCAGAGTGAGCGTGAGCATGCTGAAACATGCACTATTCATTGATCTTTTCCAGGTGGATATCAAATCGTGACGTGAACTATAGCAGTGCAAGTGTAAAAAAACTCCAATGGTGACTTCCTAAATAAACCAAAATGTGACTAGACACATGGTGAGATCGCCAAACTGATATACACGACAGATTAACCCATGTGATAATCGTCCGTGCTAACACGAAACGCCAAGTGCTCTGAATTACAAAAGGATTGCTTAAGCGCGTGAAGTGCCAAAAACGTAGAGACAACCGAATGCCCAAAGAAAGTGAAAAGCGTGATCCGCGCCCGGGTGCATGCATACCATACAATCATACAATCATAAATTGCTGTACATGGAACAATAGTCATCAATCATATGATGTTCAACAAATAAGTGTTCCAATGCATTTCGGGCTCAGCGCTCTTCATCAGGGAACAATACTATAAAGCAAACAAGAAATAAAATGCAATGAGGAAACCATCCCAACAGCAACAACGAAAATACTTTCAGAGTGAGCGTGAGCATGCTGAAACATGCACTATTCATTGATCTTTTCCAGGTGGATATCAAATCGTGACGTGAACTATAGCAGTGCAAGTGTAAAAAAACTCCAATGGTGACTTCCTAAATAAACCAAAATGTGACTAGACACATGGTGAGATCGCCAAACTGATATACACGACAGATTAACCCGTGTGATAATCGTCCGTCAAAAAAGACCAAACTACGGAATTTAACAAGCAAGGAACTCGGGATACTCAAAAAGATTGCCAACAACACTGACATCACATGCCAAAAATCTGACAAAGGTGGTGCACTTGTTGTCATGAATACCACTTTTTATGTAACAGAAGTAGAGACGCATATATCTGATGAACTCACATACATGAAGCTTGACACCAACCCCACTGAAACTTTCTCAGCAATGTTGCACAACATTGTCAATAAGGCTTTTGAAAATGGTGTTATAAATGAAAGAACCAAGAGATTTCTGATACAAAACAACCCGAGAAGTCCATCAATACACATGCTACCAAAAATTCACAAAGACTAATGGCATCCACCTTTACGGCCTATCGTGTCCACAAAAGTTAGCATACATGAACCTATAGGTCAGTTCCTTGACCGGTATTTACAACCCAGCGTAATGAAAATGAGTACCTATATTAAGGGTGTAGGAGAGTAGGATCTGCTTCACATGGGTACCCCCACTTTTTGCTGATGCTTCACTGTTTTTCGACCTTAGTCTGGCTGGGGCCCTGCTAATCAGAACCCCAGCCTAGCTGCTTCCTCTCTAAAATGGTTTCCATGTGCCTTAGGCACATCTCTGATTGAATCTGGAGTGCCCTTATAAGTCCCTAGTATATGGTATACTATGTACCCAGGGCATAGGTACCTCAGAGGCCTACCAGGGGCTGCAGCATGTATTGTGCCACCCCTGGAAGGCCATCCAAACTGACACCACAGGTCTGCTACTGCAGCCTGGGTAAGGTGGTGCATGCACCCCTTACTGTGATATAGGCTACCTATATCACTATATACATACACACATATAAACCTATAAGTCACTCCTATGGCAGGCCTTATCAATCCTGAAGGCAGAGTGCGTGGTTCCTATGTGAGAGGGTGCCCCTGCATGAGCAGGGCCCCTCTGCAGCGTTCGGAGACCCTTCTCTGATGCTGTTTGTAGTGCAGCCTGACCATATACTCTTAAGCGCATTATAACCTCGCGTTAAATGCTAACTTTGGGATGGCTGCACGGAAACATGTCGTGTTTGGTGTCAAACATCTTGGAATACTACCCCCCCGCCAGTTCTGGTGGCGGGGGTAGCATTCCACCCTTCTAGAGGGAAAGATATGTACACACCGGTCTGCCCGGTACTGACTTTCCAAGCCCTGGCATCACAAAATGGATGCCGCTGCCACAGACACGAGTCTGGCCTCCTGCTGCTGACCGAAACTCCGGCAGGGGAGGCCTGGACAATAGGTTTCCTGTCCCAGGGAGGTGTGACCACCTCCCCAGACAGGATAGTGTGTATTGGGGCTGGGCGGGAGCACTCTCGGGTGCTTTGAAGTCCTGCACTGGGGGCACATTTGGTGTCCCTGTGCATACCCCAGTTCAAACCGGATCAGGGGCTTCCAGCCCCTGCTTTGGCGTGAACTGGACAAAGGGAAAGGGGTGTAGCCACCCCTCTGCCCTGACCCACCCATAGGTGGGACCACAGAGTAAGTCCAACCCCTAAACTTAGTATAAGTATGGGACCCCAGTCCTTAGGACTTTAGATTATCCCTGGACGAAACTCTGACACAGAATCCTGGACCTTCGACGCTCTACTTAAAGATTAGAGGACAGAAGAATCTCCCTTGGGGTCAAGGAGTGACTCCCCTGCTTGGCAGGCACCAAAGAAGCAATTGTCCGGTCTGCATCGCTAAAGCTCCCGTCGGACGCCGAAGTCTTTGCATCACCAGAGGTGGATTTCCAGACTTCCCCGAGGCTGCCCTGAGTCCCCAGCAAAGCTGAGGCCCGTAGCTGTCGTGGGTAACGTGGAACCGTGACCCCTGGACACCGCACGCATTTGCAAGTGCATCCTCTTCTGGGTGTCCCACGAAGTCGTGCTTTGGGCTCCGAGTAGCCCCAGCCTCCAGCACCAACTGCACCGAAGATCACTGGCCTCCACTCCACGAGTGTCCTGTGAGCCAGCTCCACGTGCACCGTCTCGAGGCTCCTTCGCGGTCGCTAGCCCATTGGCTAGTAGCCCTTCACGAAGGCCAATCGTTTTCTACTTGGGCTCCCTGGTTGCTCCAGGCTTGCCCTCACTTACCCTTGCTGGGTGAGTTCCTCAGACCTTGCTGGTCTGCACCATCGTCAATCTTCATCTTCATCAAGACTTGCCGTTGCCAAGGCCTGTTGGGTCCAATCCGGTCGCCGATACCTCAGCACTCGACAGACATCGTGTACCAGCCCGAATCCTGCTCCTGGTTGCCGACAACGCCTCCTGGACCTCGTGGCTGAAGAGTCAAGATGACTGTCAACCTACCTGAAGCACTCAACATCGGTGGGCATCTGCTCATCGCCTTCCTGGTCACTGGCTAGTGACCCAGACTCTGTCCCCTCTGCTTTCAGGTTCTTCAGATCTCCGATCCACCCATGGATCCACCCGGACACTTTTCACTTGGTCGCCAGCAGCACTTTGCAGCAGATCGCCATTCAAATCGACGACGAAACCCGACCCCGAAAGGCACCTATGCACCCGGCTTCCCTGGGTGAGGTAACAAGAGTACTCCGGTGCTCCCGTGGGTAGAGACTCTAGAACGACCTAGTTCTCAAAGGGTTTGCTCCAAGTCCTTCTTTAAGTGTCCCTTTTCTTTAAATTCCAAACCGCGACTTTCTCCATAGAAGTTAACGGCGATTCACGGCTGTGTTACTACACTGCACGCGTCCCCGTGGTTCCCCTGTGTCACTACCTTGGGTGGTTCCTTGTGGTCCAAGCACTTCTACAGGCTCTAGGCCTAGTGTCTAGCTCAGTCGTGGTTCTTATACCACTTTATTGGTATATGGTTTGGTACGCCCCTAGGGCCCAAACGTGTATTTGTGCTATTACTGTGTTTAAATAACTTATAACTTATGTACTTCGAACTCTAGCCTCATAAAGAGACTAGAGGGGTGTGTTTAGTAATAAATACATATATTTTGAATATATACCTGGTGTGGTGCTCTTTCATTTGGTCACTCAAGAGATTATAGACTGGTAAAACAAGCTGCTTTACATTCCTTCAAGACTTAGCCTGAAGGCTGCTCTCCATAGCTACCACTAGGATAGCTTTCAATAAAGGTTGTCTTTAACCTATCTCCAATAAGGGGTTGTTTGGACTGGTGCAAGGTGCCCACTATAATTAGTGGACAGCATATGCCAGGCCAACTTCTCACATTGGTGTGCAGCGTGTGGGATTCCAGCTTTCTATTGTTTTACCAGATAATCTCAATTGAATTGATCAACTGAAAACCACTAAAGGTACCTAAGGTACATATAAATTAAGCTTAGTATACAGTAAGTTCTACTGAACTTAGAGTTGTGTGTTAAGGGATAGCACACCCTTTCTACAACTCAAGAGAGTTTAGTAGGCCACACTAGAGTAGGTAGTGCATACACCACACCTCACTAGTGATGTCTTCAAAGCCAGGACCCAGAGAGTCCTTGCCAGAAGCCACTGGGCTTCTTCCCTCCAAGTATGATACACTCCCATTCTTGGAATTGAGAGCAATATGCAATGTGAGGAAACTGAAGACAGGCCAAAGTCCCACCACCCAACATCTGAGAGAGATGTTAATGGCTGATGATCTCAACAGGCCCTTAGGGACTGAAGGGGTAGGTGCAGAGGGTGGGGCAGAAGATGAGGATGGGGCCAGGGGTAGCAACACCCCCAACCCCCTCTGGAACTGACCAGGAGGGTGACAATGACCCTGACCTGGAAAACCCAATCCCTCCTGTGGAAGAGGAAGAGGAGGATCAGAATGACCTCCACTTTGTCCCCCCAGGAAGGATTATGAGTGTGCCTAGAAGGTCTAGATCTCCTTCTCAGGAGTCTAACCACTCTGACACCTCAATAGGGACCTCTGTCTCCTCTCATAGGAGGGAATCCTCTCATGAGAGGAGAAAGAGGCTGATTCAGTATGAGCAAGCCCAGCTTGAACTCAGAAAGCAGCAATTGGCTCTAGACAGGGAGTCCCTAGATCTCTACAGAGAGAGAAAAAGTTGGGACTAGAGTCCCATGGTGGCAGCAATATCCCTAGAGATAGGGAAAGGTCTTATGACCATAGAAACCTGAGCAAGATTGTCCCTCCCTACCAGAGTGGGGATGACATCCACAAATGGATAACTGCTCTAGAGAGGGCCTGTAAAGTACAGAAGGTCCCTCAGGAGCAGTGTGCAGCAATCTTGTGGCTCTCCTTTGCAGACAAAGGTAGAGACAAGCTCCTCACTGTAAGAGAAGAGGATGCTGATAATTACAAGGTCTTGAAGAGTGCTCTTATTGATGGGTTTGGCCTAACAACTGAACAATACAGGTTAAAGTTCAGAGATGCCCAAAAAGCACAGACTCAAGACTGGGTAGACTATGTGGATTGTTCTGCTAAGGCTCTGGAAGGCTGGTTGATGGGCAGTAAGGTGTGTGACTTCACAGGATTGTACAATCTGATAATGAGGGAGCAGATTCTTAATAACTGTCAAAATCAGCTGTTGCATCATTACCTGGTGGACTCTGATCTGACCTCTCCCCAAGAATTGGGAAAGAAGGCAGACAAATGGGTCAGAACCAGGGTGAGGCAGAAGGTACAGAACCAAGGTGGTGACCCTAAGAAGCAAGATTCTAAGAACTCTGATAAGGGTGGGGAGAAGGGTAAAGATCAAAAGACTTCACAAGGCCCCTAAAAATCTTCTTCAGGTGGGGATTCACAGTCTACCAAAGGGAAAGGCCAAAGAAAACCATGGTGCAAGGTCTGTAAGCAAAAGACCCACTGGACCAGTGATTGCACCAAGTCCAAAGACTCGACTCCAGCCCCCACCAATGCCCCTAAGGCACCTGTTCCCCCTAGTACAGTTACAGTTGGTGGTGGGAGTACTACAGCCAAGGGTTTAGTAGGGTTGACCCTGGGTACTGAGATGGGCTCTGACCTAGTCAGAGAACTCACTCAGGCTGTCCTAGTCTGTGATGGAGGCATGGATATGACCTCCTCTATGAGTCCCAGTAATCTGGGCAAGTACAGACAACAGCCTTTAATCAATGGACGAGAGGCTTTGGCATTTAGGGACACAGGGGCAAGTGTCACCATGGTGACACAAGACCTTGTGAATCCTGGGCAAGTTATACTTGGTGAGATGTACCAAGTGACCAATGCTAGCAATGTCAGAACAGACCATACTCTGGCAGTTGTTAACTTCTCCTGGGGAGGGGTAACTGGCCTTAAGAAGGTTGTGGTAAGTGCAGACCTACCCGTTGAATGCTTGCTTGGCAATGACTTAGAAACTTCAGCTTGGGCAGAAGTGGAGCTCAGGACCCATGCAGAAATGCTGGGGATCCCTGCAGATGTGTTTGCTGTGACCAGGTCACAAGCCAAAATGTCTAGCACTGAACAGGCCTTGGATTCTGGAATAATGGACCAAGTGCCTTCCAAGAGGAGGAGTAGTAGGGTAAAGGCAGTGCCTTCCCCTTGGCTCAGAAGGAAGATCAGTCCCTTGAGGGGGATGATCTCAGCCCTGAAGAAGGAACTGTCCCAGAGGGGGATGATCTCAGTCCTGAGGAAGGAACTGTCCCAGAGGAGCTTGAACCTGACCAGGTTGAGTTCTTGGGGACAGGGGGACCTTCCAGGGCAGATCTGAGCCAGGAGCAGCAGGGCTGCCCCTCTCTTGAACCCCTCAGACAGCAAGCTGCTGCTGAGGCTGCTGGGAAAGCTAGTGGTCCCCATACTGTGTATTGGGATGATGGACTCTTGTACTCAGAGTGTAGAGACCCCAAGCCTGGTGCTACCAGGAGGTTGGTTATACCTCTGAAGTTCAGGGGCTTCCTATTGACCCTAGCCCATGATATTCCCTTAGCAGGTCACCTGGGCCAGAACAAGACTTGGGACAGAATTGTCCCTCACTTTCACTGGCCCCACATGTCTGAAGACACCAAGGAGTTTTGTCGCTCCTGTGTAACCTGCCAGGCCAGTGGCAAGGCAGGTGGCACTACAAAGGCCCCCTGATACCACTACCTGTGGTGGGGGTTCCCTTTGAAAGGGTGGGGATTGACATTGTTGGTCCCATGGATCCCCAAACAGCATCTGGGCACAGGTTTATCCTGGTGGTAGTGGATCATGCCACCAGGTACCCAGAGGCTATTCCCCTTAGGACCACTACAGCACCTGTGGTGGCAAGGGCCCTCCTGGGAATTTTCTCAAGAGTGGGCTTCCCTAAGGAGGTTGTATTAGACAGGGGTGCTAACTTTATGTCTGGATACTTAAAAGCAATGTGGAAGGAGTGTGGAGTGACTTACAAGTTCACCACACCCTATCACCCACAATGCAATGGTTTAGTTGAAAGATTCAACAAAACCTTGAAGGGCATGATTAAAGGGCTCTCAGAAAAGCGTAGGCGAAGATGGGACATACTCTTGCCCTGCCTTTTATTTGCATACAGGGAGGTGCCTCAAAAGGGGTTGGCTACAGCCCTTTTGAACTTTTGTTTGGTCACCCTGTCAGGGGTCCACTGTGCTTGGTGAAGGAAGGATGGGAGTTACCTCTCAAGCCCCCAAAGCAAGACATAGTGGACTACGTACTTGGTCTCCGCTCCCGGATGGCTGAGTATATGAAAAAGGCAACTAAAAACCTTGAGGCTAGCCAGGAACTTCAAAAGGCCTGGCATGACCAAAGGCTGTACTGACTGTTTATCAGCCAGGACAGAAGGTGTGGGTGTTGGAGCCAGTGGCCCCAGCAGCTCTCCAAGACAAATGGAGTGGACCCCATACCATTGTTGAACAGAAGGGTGAGGTTACCTACTTAGTAGACCTAGGAACACCCAGGAGTCCCCACAGGGTTCTCCATGTCAACAGGTTAAAACCATATGTGGACAGGGCAGACATGGGCTTGCTCATGGCTACTGATGAGGGACAGGAGGAAGAGTGACCCACTCCCTGACCTGCTCTCACAGAACCCTGATGATGGGTCAGTGGATGGTGTAGCCTTGGCAGGCAGCCTCACTACCCAGCAGCAAACTGATTGTAGACAGGTGCTCAATCAGTTCAGACACATGTTCTCACTGACTCCAAGTCAGACCACCTGGTGCACTCATGAAGTGGACACTGGGGACAGTCTGCCTATTAAAAATAAGATTTATAGGCAACCTGACCATGTCAGGGACTGTATCAGGACAGAAGTCCAGAAAATGTTGGATTTGGGAGTTATTGAACCCTCAGATAGCCCTTGGGCTAGTCCAGTGGTCCTTGTGCCAAAACCTCACACCAGTGGTGGGAAAAGAGAGATGAGGTTTTGTGTGGACTACAGGGGTCTCAATGCAGTGACTAGGACTGATGCCCATCCAATACCTAGGGCAGATGAGCTAATAGACACTTTGGCATCAGCCAAGTATCTAAGCACATTTGACCTGACAGCTGGCTACTGGCAGATCAGACTAGCTGATGATGCAAAGCCAAAAACAGCATTTTCAACCCCTAGTGGGCATTATCAATTTGTGGTGATGCCCTTTGGTCTGAAGAATGCACCTGCCACTTTTCAGAGGTTGGTGAATACAGTCCTTACAGGTCTGGAAGCCTATAGTGCAGCATATCTAGATGATATTGCTGTCTTTAGCTCCACCTGGGAGGATCACCTGGTCCACCTCAGAAATGTTTTACAGGCCCTGCAAAAGGCAGGCCTAACTATCAAGGCCACCAAGTGCCAGATAGGGCAGAGTCAGGTTGTGTACCTGGGCCACCTTGTGGGTGGAGGCCAGGTTCAACCCTTGCAGAGCAAGATCCAGACCATCATGGACTGGACTGCTCCAACTACCCAGACTCAGGTGAGAGCCTTCTTAGGCCTGACTGGGTACTATAGGAGATTTGTCAAGGGGTATGGATCAATAGTGACACCCCTGAATGACTTAACTTCCAAGAAAATGCCCAAAAAGGTTCAGTGGACAGTTAGCTGTCAAAAGGCATTTGATGACCTGAAGCAGGCCATGTGCACTGCTCCCATTCTACAGAGTCCTGATTACTCCAAGAAGTTCATTGTTCAAACTGATGCATCTGAATTGGGGGTAGGGGCTGTACTGTCACAATTGAATGAAGAAGGTCAGGATCAGCCAGTAGCTTTCATTAGCAGAAGGCTGACCCCTAGAGAGAAACGTTGGTCAGCCATTGAGAGGGAGGCCTTTGCTGTGGTCTGGGCTCTGAAGAAGTTGAGGCCATACTTGTTTGGTACTCACTTCCTTGTTCAAACAGACCATAAGCCCCTCTTATGGCTAAAACAAATGAAGGGTGAAAACCCCAAACTGCTTAGGTGGTCCATTTCCCTACAGGGGATGGACTTCACAGTGGAACATAGACCTGGGAGTAACCATGCCAATGCAGATGGACTCTCTAGGTACTTCCACTTAGAACATGAAGACTTAACTGGGCAAGGTTAGTTTAATGTCCCTACGTTTGGGGGGGTTGTGTAGGAGAGTAGGATCTGCTTCACATGGGTACCCCCACTTTTTGCTGATGCTTCACTGTTTTTCGACCTTAGTCTGGCTGGGGCCCTGCTAATCAGAACCCCAGCCTAGCTGCTTCCTCTCTAAAATGGTTTCCATGTGCCTTAGGCACATCTCTGATTGGAATCTGGAGTGCCCTTATAAGTCCCTAGTATATGGTATACTATGTACCCAGGGCATAGGTACCTCAGAGGCCTACCAGGGGCTGCAGCATGTATTGTGCCACCCCTGGAAGGCCATCCAAACTGACACCACAGGTCTGCTACTGCAGCCTGGGTAAGGTGGTGCATGCACTCCTTACTGTGATATAGGCTACCTATATCACTATATACATACACACATATAAACCTATAAGTCACTCCTATGGCAGGCCTTATCAATCCTGAAGGCAGAGAGCATGGTTCCTATGTGAGAGGGTGCCACTGCATGAGCAGGGCCCCTCTGCAGCGTTCGGAGACCCTTCTCTGATGCTGTTAGTAGTGCAGCCTGACCATATACTCTTAAGCGCATTATAACCTCGCGTTAAATGCTAACTTTGGGATGGCTGCACGGAAACATGTCGTGTTTGGTGTCAAACATCTTGGAATACTACCCCCCCGCCAGTTCTGGTGGCGGGGGTAGCATTCCACCCTTCTAGAGGGAAAGACATGTACACACCGGTATGCCCAGTACTGACTTTCCAAGCCCTGGCATCACAAAATGGATGCCGCTGCCACAGACACGAGTCTGGCCTCCTGCTGCTGACCGAAACTCCGGCAGGGGAGGCCTGGACAATAGGTTTCCTGTCCCAGGGAGGTGTGACCACCTCCCCAGACAGGATAGTGTGTATTGGGGCTGGGCGGGAGCACTCTCGGGTGCTTTGAAGTTCTGCACTGGGGGCACATTTGGTGTCCCTGTGCATACCCCAGTTCAAACCGGATCAGGGGCTTCCAGCCCCTGCTTTGGCGCAAACTGGACAAAGGGAAAGGGTGTAGCCACCCCTCTGCCCTGACCCACCCATAGGTGGGACCACAGAGTAAGTCCAACCCCTAAACTTAGTATAAGTATGGGACCCCAGTCCTTAGGACTTTAGATTATCCCTGGACGAAACTCTGACACAGAATCCTGGACCTTCGACGCTCTACTTAAAGATTAGAGGACAGAAGAATCTCCCTTGGGGTCAAGGAGTGACTCCCTGCTTGGCAGGCACCAAAGAAGCAATTGTCCGGTCTGCATCGCTGAAGCTCCCGTCGGACGCCGAAGTCTTTGCATCACCAGAGGTGGATTTCCAGACTTCCCTGAGGCTGCCCTGAGTCCCCAGCAAAGCTGAGGCCCATAGCTGTCGTGGGTAACGTGGAACCATGACCCCTGGACACCGCACGCATTTGCAAGTGCATCCTCTTCTGGGTGTCCCACGAAGTCATGCTTTGGGCTCCGAGTAGCCCCAGCCTCCAGCACCAACTGCACCGAAGATCACTGGCCTCCACTCCACGAGTGTCCTGTGAGCCAGCTCCACGTGCACCGTCTCGAGGTTCCTTCGCGGTCGCTAGCCCGTTAGCTAGTAGCCCTTCACGAAGGCCAATCTTTTTCTACTTGGGCTCCCTGGTTGCTCCAGGCTTGCCCTCACTAACCCTTGCTGGGTGAGTTCCTCAGACCTTGCTGGTCTGCACCATCGTCAATCTTCATCTTCATCGAGACTTGCCGTTGCCAAGGCCTGTTGGGTCCAATCCAGTCGCCGACACCTCAGCACTCGACAGACATCGTGTACCAGCCCGAATCCTGCTCCTGGTCGCCGACAACACCTCCTGGACCTCGTGGCTGAAGAGTCAAGACGACCGTCAACCTACCTGAAGCACTCGACATCGGTGGGCATCTGCTCATCGCCTTCCTGGTCACTTGCTAGTGACCCAGACTCTGTCCCCTCTGCTTTCAGGTTCTTCAGATCTCCGATCCACCCTTGGATCCACCCGGACACTTTTCACTTGGTCGCCAGCAGCACTTTGCAGCAGATCGCCATTCAAATCGACGAAGAAACCCGACCCCGAAAGGCACCTATGCACCCTGCTTCCCTGGGTGAGGTAACAAGAGTACTCCGGTGCTCCCGTGGGTAGAGACTCTAGAACGACCTAGTTCTCAAAGGGTTTGCTCCAAGTCCTTCTTTAAGTGTCCCTTTTCTTTAAATTCCAAACCGCGACTTTCTCCATAGAAGTTAACGGCGATTCGCGGCTGTGTTACTACACTGCACGCGTCCCCCGTGGGTCCCCTGTGTCACTACCTTGGGTGGTTCCTTGTGGTCCAAGCACTTCTACAGGCTCTAGGCCTAGTGTCTAGCTCAGTCGTGGTTCTTATACCACTTTATTGGTATATGGTTTGGTACGCCCCTAGGGCCCAAACGTGTATTTGTGCTATTACTGTGTTTAAATAACTTATAACTTATGTACTTCGAACTCTAGCCTCATAAAGAGACTAGAGGGGTGTGTTCAGTAATAAATACATTTATTTTGAATATATACCTGGTGTGGTGCTCTTTCATTTGGTCACTCAAGAGATTATAGACTGGTAAAACAAGCTGCTTTACATTCCTTCAAGACTTAGCCTGAAGGCTGCTCTCCATAGCTACCACTAGGATAGCTTTCAATAAAGGTTGTCTTTAACCTATCTCCAATAAGGGGTTGTTTGGACTGGTGCAAGGTGCCCACTATAATTAGTGGACAGCATATGCCAGGCCAACTTCTCACAAAGGATACAACTGATTTTTTGACAAAAATTCACCAAAGCAATTTCCAATCTGATGAATCTATTTTATTGTGCACAGTGGATGTCAATTCCTTATACACCTCAATCCCACATCAACTTGGCATTGAAGCTATTGAACATGCTTTGCTTCAGACTGATTTGAAGGTTGTTATCCAACATAGGGATTCTACCATGTATTATGTGAATATATATGCACCCATGTGTGTGCTGCTATTTTTATTTTTATTTGAAGTGTCTAGTCATACGTGAAAAATGGTGCAAAAGGATCAGAGCTCCTTCTCTCAATTTGTGGGAAGGGCAATGTTTCAAAAAATTGTAAAATACCCCTCACACACTGAAACCTGATTCAGTGTCATGCTTCATCATTGGGGTCTTCCGGCCCCTCTACGGGACGGGGCGTGCTACGACTTACGTAGACGCAGGAGCACTTTATTCAGTGATTGGTGAGTATGTGTAGTGCGTGGGATCGTGAAAAGAAAATGTGAGATGGTTAAAAATTCTCTGGCTAGTGGAACGAAAATACTTTATTGTCTTCCCTGGCTGAGAATAGTAAAAGTGGGGAGGTGTAGATGGTGTACTATAATGAGTCACCTCCTACAAGGTCGACATGTTTCAGAAGCCATCCCCTTGGCTTTCTTCCTCAGGACCAAAAACCCAATCCCTGTTACACCTCAATGGGTGATAGAATAAATGTACATATGCCTGATAGTCACAAACACTGTCCTTTGTTCCCTGTTATGGGAGTAGAAAAATATACCACTTGTATATCTTAAGAACCTGAAAAGAAAAATATTTTGGATAAATCATGGCTTTCATCATTTATCTTTATCTATTCACATCACCATCACGTTGAAAGTTTTAAGCTTTTTTGTGATATATTTCTCTTGTGCAACCCTTTTGTAGGTAATGGTACCATTTGGTAAGTATCCTCTACTCATAAATCATCTGAAAGAACACTTGTGATTTCTAGTACCCAGTATCACATTTATCCAACATTCTTTCATCTTTCATTGCAAGATACATTTTATGTTACAATACATTCATACATAAAGGAAATATGTGTACACTCCTATTGTGCCCCTAAAAGGTTACAGATTGATGTTCACAGCAACTGAGCACTCGCATTCATACTCCCATGATGAGCCTTGGAAAAAATGGGAGATGTTTGGCAAAAGTCTGTGCACTCGTCCTTTTTAACTGTGATCTCATGGTGTGTCTTTTTATATAAAAAAAGTGGTATTCATGCTCTCAAAAGGACGTGCCATGATAATACATACTTTAAAATTTAATCGTTATCGCTCCATGAGCTCACACGAGCGGTGTTGGGCGCCTTCAAATAGACACTGTAGGTATTTTAAAAGAACAGAAGGAAAAACAAGGTTTTAACGCCAGGGTCATTTTTAAACAAACAAGCGTGGTCTCTTTGGCCTTTTTAAGGACATGCCATTGTCCTACTTACATGCTGGAAGGAGCGCGATCACCAAAGGAAGTACCTTCTCGTGGCTCGTCGGAACCTAACTGAGGTTTGCCAGAGCCCGGTGTTTTATAGTGCAAGGAGGCATGCTTGATAGGAAACAGGTGTGGCTGGAAACACTAGACCTTGAAATTTTAAAGATGGCCGCCGGTAAATGGACCCAAAACAGAGTTCATTTTGATCCACTTCCTGTTGGAACGATTAACACTGAGTCGGTTGGAAAAACACTAGACCTTGGAATTTTTAAAGATGGCCGCCGGTGAATGGACCTAAAACAGGGTTCATTTTGATCCACTTCCTGTTGGAACGATTAACACTGAATCGGTTGAAAAAGCAAGCATATATTTGTTTGTTTTGAGGCTTATTTTGGAGGAGTTTCTAAAGGCAGCCAAATGGAGGTTGAATTTAAAGGAATTATTAAACAAAAAAGAAAACCAATTGTTACGCTAGAGATGCCCGGATGGAGTCATCGCAGACGTGCATTTATGTATGTGGGTTTTATGAAAAAACACGGGGGGCAAATTAGAAAACCTAATGGAAAAAAAAAGTTAAAGAATAAATCCTAGCAATAAAACGCTAGAGGCTGGAAAAATATTTACTGGGAAAAAAAAAAAATTGCCAGAGGATAAGGATTGAAAAGTAAAAACCATGTATATTTACAAATAGAGTGTGTGTACACTCAGGTTTCCAAAATTATAATTTCTCTAAAAAGAGGGAAAAAAAAAGGGGGGAAAAAGGAAGAAAACCAGTATCCAAAGGCATAAACCTCCTCTTTGTTCAGTATTAGTTACGGGGGTGATTGTAGTACTGTATACTCCTTATGAGTCTGGCAACTCTTTGGTTGATCATTAATTGCCAGGGGATTCCTGTGTTAGATTTTGTATACATCAGAGCTGGTTCCAAGGAATCTCATCGTTCAGGCCTTTCTCATGAGTCCTCAAACGGAACACCCACCGTTGTTCTTTTTCAAACAAATACTTTCGTTTTGGATTTGTTCAATTACTGTCCACGAAAGATCTTCCCACTTATGATCTTTTTCCAGAAAATGGGCTGCCATTTTGGTGGTACTCTTTTGCATTTAATGTTACTTTTGTGTTTCCCTATCCTTACCTTGACAGGGCGTGTGGTCATTCCTACGTATTCCAAAAGACACGGGCACGTGATCAGATAAACCACATTTTTTGAATTGCATGTTGTGAATCTTCTTTGGACCCATTTGGTTCCATCATGGAACAGGATTTCTTTGCTTTTTTAGTTAGTTTGCACACATTGCACATTCCACAGGGATGATGCAGAGATTGGGGGCATTAAAGTGGTTTGCATTGTCTGTTCTTCTCTTCTTTCTTTTGGTCTGGTGTGTACCACTAAATCACGGATACTCTTACCTCTTCTATGAGACAAGATCGGTTTTGGTAGATTGATGCTTCCACTGTTGAGGATTCGCCAGTGTTTGTTTACTATTTTTGTGATTCAAGTGGAGAGGTGTGGTGCAGCGGCCAGGGCAGCTGATTTCGGAGCACAGGGTTCACGGTTCGATCCCCGGCTCAGGCGGCAGCTCAGCTCAGCACCATGTGACTCTGGGCAATAGCTCACTTAATTTCCACTCTGGCCCCCAGCGCCTTGAGACCCGTAAGGGTGAGTAGCTGCGCTATATAAAAACGGACTTACTTACAGTTTGTGTTGAAAGTTGTTATACATACTGGGCAGTTCTCTTCCTCCTTATGGATTTTGGGTTCCAAAAGGCTGTCTCTGCAATTGTTGCGTGCCCTTTTGTATGCATTATCAATCACCTTTTTAGGATATTGGCGTTTTTCCAATTTCTTTTTCAGATCGTTTGATTGTTTTTTGAAATCTTCGATTTCCATGCAGTTCCTTTGTAGGCGTAGGAATTGCCCATAAGGGAGGTTATCGCGGAGATGTCGAGGTGGAAGCTGTTGTACAATAGTAGGCAGTTTTTGGAGGTTTCTTTGAAATGAGTGGTAGTTGTTAGTTTTCCTCTTTTGCATATATGTTTAGATCAAGGAAGACAAGTTTTTCATTTGAGGTAGTGCTTGTGAATCTCAAAAATTGGTCTTGGCAGTTCAACCATGATAGGAAACGTCTGGCGGTGGTTTCATCTCCTTCCCAGATAATCAATATATCATCTATATATCATTTCCATATATGTATATCGTTACGAAATGGATTGTTGGGAGTGAGGATCTTCTGTTTTTCAAGTTGATGTACATAGAGACCAGCTATGCTAGGAGCAAAAGTGCTCCCCATGCTGGTCCCATGTTTTTGCAAATAGAGAGTGTTCCGGTATTCAAAGAAATTTTCTTTGAGTGCCAATTGGCAGCACTCCATAATCATATTTCTCGGTGTCTGGTAGTCCCAATCGGTGTCGAACAGGACATCTTCAATGATGTTGAGGGTCTCGTTGTGGGGAAGGCTCGTATATAAGCTCTCCACATCACAACTTATCAATAATTCTCTTTCTGGGTCAAATGTTTGCCCTTCTAACATTGCAGGACGTCTTTGGTGTCTTTCAGGTACGTAGAAGTTTGTTGTACAAGTGGTCTTAAGAAAGCGTCCGCAAATTTGGAGACTGGTTCCAAAATGGATCCAATTCCAGACACTATTGGACGTCCCGGTGGGGAGACCAGATTTTTGTGGATTTTTGGTATAGTGTACAGGTAAGGTGTTCTTGGCGAAGTCGTGGTTAGAAAATCCCATTTCCTTTTTAGATATCCACCCATGTGATCGTGCCTCTTCCACCATACTTGCTATTTTCACTCGTAATTGCTCCGTGGGGTCCTGGTTGAGGACCTCGTAGTTCCTTTCATCGTGGAGGAGGCGTAGGCACTCTTGGTCGTACTTCTCGGCTGATTGTATTACAATCGCCCCTCCTTTATCGGCTGGTTTTAGTGCCAATTCTGGGTTGTTTGCTAGTTCTCTGAGTGCCTCATTTTCCTCTCTGGTGATATTGTGAAAGACCCTGTTGGTTGCTGGATCTATTTCTTCCAGATCTTTCATGACAGCTTTTTCGAAGGCGATCAGTTCTACTGGTAGATTGGCTTCCGGTGGAGTGAAAGTAGATTTTGGTCTCAAACCAGTGTCTCCATCCTGCTGGTCATTTTGTTTATCTTTGAAAAAGATTTGTAACCTAAGTCTCCTCATGAATTCTTTCATCTCTTTGCATAATTGGAATTAAAATGTATCTTGCAAGGAGATACATATGTATGAAAGAATGTTGGATAAATGTGATACTGGGCACTAGAAATCACAAGGAGTGTTCTTTCAGATGATTTATGAGTAGAGGATTCTTACCAAATGGTACCATTACCTACAAAAGGGTTGCACAAGAGAAATATATCACAAAAAAGCTTAAAACTTTCAACGTGATGGTGATGTGAATAGATAAAGATAAATGATGAAAGCCATGATTTATCCAAAATATTTTTCTTTTCAGGTTCTTAAGATATACAAGTGGTATATTTTTCTACTCCCATAACAGGGAACAAAGGACAGTGTTTGTGACTATCAGGCATATGTACATTTATTCTATCACCCATTGAGGTGTAACAGGGATTGTTTTTTTGGTCCTGAGGAAGAAAGCCAAGGGGATGGCTTCTGAAACATGTCGACCTTGTAGGAGGTGACTCATTATAGTACACCATCTACACCTCCCCACTTTTACTATTCTCAGCCAGGGAAGACAATAAAGTATTTTCGTTCCACTAGCCAGAGAATTTTTAACCATCTCACATTTTCTTTTCATGATCCCACGCACTACACATACTCACCAATCACTGAATAAAGTGCTCCTGCATCTACGTAAGTCGTAGCACGCCCCGTCCCGTAGAGGGGCGGGAGGACCCCAATGATGAAGCATGACACTGAATCAGGTTTCAGTGTGTGAGGGGTATTTTACAATTTTTGAAACATTGCCCTTCCCACAAATTGAGAGAAGGAGCTCTGATCCTTTTGCACCATTTTTCACGTATGACTAGACACTTCAAATAAAAATAAAAATAGCAGCACACACATGGGTGCATATATATTCACATAATACATGGTAGAATTCCTATGTTGGATAACAGTATCAAGAGGAGGACGATTCTACCTTTTTCCTCTTCACTCCCTCCTTTGATTTTTTGATTTTTGATTTGAAGGTTGACCTACAAGTTTTCCTCATGGAACTTTTACATTTTACACTATACCAGAGCTATTTCAAGTGGAAGGATCAGTGGTTCCTTCGGTTATCTGGCACATCTATGGGGAATTGTGCAGCATCAGCTTATGCCAATCTCTTCATGAGCAAATTCGAAGAAGATTATATCTTATCTCAACCTACTTGGAAAACCCACAGTAAACTGTTCTTCAGATACATTGATGACATTTTCATTCTATGGAATGGCACACATACTGAATTGACTTACTGCTCTTAATGAACTTAACCAAATCAACTACAGAATCCAGTTCACGTTTGACATACAGAACAACTGTATTACCTTCCTGGACGTGGAGATCAAAAAGGTTGAACTTGGCTTAGAGACTGATATTTTCAGAAAGAAAACTGATCGGAATAATACACTTCATTTCAACAGCTTCCATCAGCTTCCTTTAAACGCCACTTACCTTTCTCTCAGTTACTCAGAGTCAAAAGAATCGTCTCTAATCCCCAAACAGCGCTAGTACGGATGGATGACATGATGCAACGATTTGCACAACGTGGATATCCTAAATCAGTTTTAGATCAAGCTAAACTTCGTTGTCAGCAAAGAACACGCAGGGAATTACTTTTGAGTAAGACCAAAGTTATTAAAAACCGCATGGTGGTGGTATCTAGATTTTCTTCTATGAGCAGTGCATGTAAACGCATCATCAGACGACACTGACCCATTTTATCATTGGAGCCTGATTTTAATCATCTGTTTAACGAGATGCCAAAATTCGCCTACAAAAGAGGCAAAAACTTGGGCGAAATATTGAAAACTTCATAAGTCACCAAACGAGTACAACATAAAGGTACAATACCATGCCATAACTGCAACAATTGCAACAACGTGATCCAAGGTCCGGTCATGACACACCCCCGGAAAGGTACCAACATCAACTTGAAGGTCACAGCCACTTGTGACACGAAGAACGTTGTTTACTTACTGAAATGCCCTTGCGGGAAAGTTTATGTTGGGAAGACAGAACGCAAAATAAAAACACAGATTAACGAACATAAAAGCAATATCAGAACTCGCAAAATGAAATCCGTGGTTACTAGTAATTTCATTGAAAGTTATCACAACATTAGTAAGTTGAAATTCTTGGTACTGGAGGTCATTGCAAGAACTGAAGGAAGAGACAACAACAAATATGCTTTGAAAAGAGAAAATGTTTGGATTAAGTATTAAATGAACGCATGGAATTCTTGTGCTATCTGTAACCGTTGCTTGTTTATCAGTTTATTTTTGGTTACCATTTATTTATTTATTTATTTTTATTTAAACGGTTTTATATAGCGCTGGCTAGACCCAAAGGTATCAGAGCGCTTAACAAGGGTTGGGAGTGGAACAAAATGCAATATAACATTTGTACAAAAAAGAAAAGTGCAAGATAATAAGAACAAAATGCAAAGAACAGTAAATACATGGACAAGAAAATAAGGAGTACAGTTAGTCAATAACCAGAATTGGATAGTTGATCTAGCGTGGGTGGTCAGGGATGGGGGGGGGAGGAAAGTAGGGAGGCAGGGGGAAACTGAGGATGGTGATGGGAGAGGAGATAGCATGTAGGAGTAGGCAGAGAATTATAAGAGAACTAGTATGGGGATGGTGGAAATATATGTGAGAATGAGAGGAGGGGGGTAGTACGTCAGGTATAATGTGGTGAGAACATAGCACCGTCATGGGCAGGTTGAGAAACCCTGTTAGGTGGCAGGATTAAGGGCCCCAGTATTTGTTGAGAAGGTGCCGCTTGAGATCTTTTTTGAAGCTAAGGTAGGAGGGGTTGCAACGTAGGTCTTTGGGCAGTGAGTTCCAGATAGTAGGCGCATTTCCGGAGAAAGAGCGTAACTGGGTAGATTTCTTGTTTACCAAGGAAGGTACTAGCATGAGAGTGTTTGTGCTCCTCATTTCTCTAGAGCAGCCCGCTTTGTGGAGTTTGTCTGAGAGATACAATGGGGTATGATGATGCAAGGCTTTATGCGTAATGCAAGCATTCTTGTAGGTGGATCTGCCTTCGATGGGAAGCCATTTGAGATCTTTGAGGATGGGGGAGATGTGATCGGACCGCTTACAATCCGAAATAAGCCTGGCCGCGAGGTTAAGTACTGATTTGATTGGGGCTAGGTGGACTTTCGGTGTTCCAGAGAGAATGGCATTACCATAGTCCAATCTAGAAAGTACTAGTGATTGAACAACTAACTTAAAGTCATCAGCAGGAATGAAGGGTTTAATTTTCTTGAGGTGATGTAGAGAGAAGAGAGCGCCTTTGGCCGCGTTTTTATGTGGGGAGAAAGGCTGAGGTTCTGGTCAATGCTTATTCCGAGGGATTTAACTGAGTTAGAGGTGGACAAAGAGCAGTTGAGAGCTTTAAGGTCGGAGATCCAGTGTTGAATGGGGAGCCGGTTGTTTTTAGGAGCGAAGAGAATGACTTCTGTTTTATTAGGGTTGAGTTTAAGGTGATTGTGATGGAACCATTGTTGAATCTTAGTCAGGGCATCATTGAGGTGCAGGATGTCAGCTTGGGATTTGATTTTATAGTAAAGCTGGGTATCGTCAGCATAGAGGTGGTAGTTGATTCCTGCTTGCTTAAGAATGAGGGTGAGGGGTTCCATGAAGAGGTTAAATAGAGAGGGAGAGAGAATAGAACCCTGGGGAACACCCAGGGAGACAGGAGTAGGTTTAGAGAGGCAATTGCTGATTTTAATTTGTTGGGTTCTGTGCTGAAAGAAGGAGGTGAACCATTCGAGGACAGGACCATTGAAGCCGAACCAATCTTTGAGGGTGTTGAGTAAGGCGGAGTGGTTAACAGTATCAAAAGCAGCAGATAGGTCAAGAAGAATGAGAAGGGAGGCCTCCCCTTGTCGAGGGAGTGATGGATGTCATCGACAATGTTGAGCATAGCAGTTTCAGTACTGCAGCCCTTTCTAAAGCCTGACTGTAATGTGTCGAGAAGGCTGAAAGAGTCAATGTGCTTGTCCAGTTGGAGCAAGGCGCATTTTTCGAGGGCCTTGGATAGAAGAGGAAGATTAGAGATAGGACGCAGATTGTTAAGGTCGGTGGGGTCAGCAGTAGTATTTTTGAGGATGGGAGTGATTTGGCCAAGCTGGAGGGAAACAGGGACACACCCTGTGGCCAAGGAGGAGTTGATGATAGTGGTCCAATAAGGAGCGATGATATGCTTTAAATCTTGAACGAGGTTAGCGGGGAGAGGGTCCAAGGTATGAGAGGAGGGTTTAAGCTTAGTGATGATGTTGAGGACTTCACGCTCTGAAACTGGGCTGAAGTTAAGCCAAGATGCATTATTTTTTAGCTGTGGACTGGTGAGGAAATGTTCTGGAGGGGCGACGGCGGGAGGGAGATGAACAGAGTCAGGGGGGGGCGAAGGTGTAAAAGGAGACTTGGATGGGAGGTCATAGAGGGGTGAAGCGCACTATGGTGGGAGGGTAACGGCAAAGAATAGATCAATCTTGGTGATTTTTTTCCGAAAAGAAGTTCGCAATTTCATCAGATCTTTCGATAGAGGCCATCAATTTGGGGGGGGCGAAGCAGTTTGATTTTTGATAATGCTGAATAGTTCCCTGGGTCTATTTTTGGCTCGGTCGAGTTGTGCGCGGAAGAAGGAGGCCTTTTCATTTAGGATGTGTTTTTTGTAATTAGCCCTTGCAGTTCTGAGGAGGGCAAGATTTGGGGAGGAGGGGTGTTGTCTCCACGTGCGTTCGGACAGCCTAAGCGAGCGTCTCTCATTGTTGAGATCAGCATTAAACCAGGATTTGGCGGGAATGTTTTTTTGTGGTTTTAATTGGCTGGGGCAATTTGGTCAAGGACCTCGATGATGGATTTGTTGTAGTGTTCGGTAAGGTCATTAGCATTGTGTGAGGGAGTTAAAAGTTGAAGTTTTGCTTTAATCTTAGTCTCCAGTTCGCCTGGGGGAATAAGGTGAAGATTTCTGGTTAATTTCCTATTTTTGATGTTTTTAGGGGAAGGGGGAGGTACGGCACTATTGATCGTGAAGAGGATAAGGTGATGGTCCGACCAGTCAATGGGGACAATGAGGGAAAGGGAAGCCAGATCTTTGCTAGTAATATTAGCGTCAAGAGTGGCCCCTTTGGAATGTGTTGGCGAATGGCAGAGTTGATTCAAGTCAGTAACGTCGAGGAGGTCATTGAGGATGTTAACCAAGGGATCATCCTTCTTGTTCCAGTGAATATTAAAGTCTCCGAGGAAGAGATTTTTGGAGTTGGAAATCGAGGCTTGGGAAAGTAGGTCAGACAATTCCTCCACAAAGGGCAAAGGTTCACCAGGGGGATGGTAGATATTATGTAGCCGAATAGGAGGGGAACCCTGAACTTTAAGTTCAGCTCCAATGTATTCGAAAGTGGCATGATCGGAATTCGGAATAAGGGAGAGTTGGAGTTCATCTTTATAGATTATGGCTAGGCCCCCACCAATTTTGTCAAGCCTATCTTTTCTGAGGATGGAGTAACCCGGGGAGAGAGCAGGTCAAGAATAGATGAGGAGTGGGCCTTAAGCCAGGTTTCAGTAAGAAAAGCGATGTCAATGGCTTCACTAAGGATGGTTTCCGAGATTTCTGTTGCATGTCGTGCGGCCGATCGACAGTTGACCAGCATGCAGTTGAGGGGTTTAGGGTTGGTTTTGGGGGGACAGCAGGAATGGATAGTGGTGAGTTGCGGAAGAGGTCTGGGTGAGCCTGGGGAGGTAGGGATACGGCTATTCCCCAGGATCACCGGAATAGTAGAGTGAAGTGTAGGAGGGTCAGTAATCACGGTGAGTTGCGGAGGAGGCCTGGGAGAGACAGGGGAGGTAGGGATATGGCTTCTCCCCAGGGTCACCGGAATTGTGGAGTGAAGTGTAGGATGGGCAGTAGTCATGGAGCTATGGGGGTAGGTATTATTTAAGTCCCAGGGGTCCGGGGAGGAGAGATGGATTGGGGCTTGGGATGGTATGAGAGGACAATTACCAGGAGGTCCATCGGTTGGAATACCGTAAGGAGTAGTACACCCTTGTTGAGGGAGAGTAGTGTTAGTTTGTGCGGAGCCCATGGTAAAGGGATGATTGGCAGGATTAATGTCGGAGAGGGCATTAAAGTCTTTCCTGAGAGATGAAAGTTCCAACGACAGGATAGAGAGGTGGAGTTCAATGTTGAGAAGCGATTGGTTGAGATCACCCTTGGTTATTGTCTGTCCTGAACATAATAATCAGAGGTTTGACTAGGTGTGATAGATTGACATTATCCTTTCACCATTTTCTACTCATTACTGTTGTGTTTCAGTATCAGCACCCATTCCTGAGAAGGGTTTATTTATTGACTCGAATGTCTTTTGATTTAAACACTGGGTTAGACTGTTAGAGTGTGTGATACTAAGGTCTGTTTTCTCACTTTCTCTTTTTCTTCTGACTCCTCTTTGGGCACTTTTGGTTTCCTTCTACTAGGTTTACTCGCATCCATCAAGATGTTTGTTATGAATATACTCATGGATTTTACACCGTTATGCTACAGTTTCAAGTGTTTGTCAAACGTATCTGAGACTGCGCTTCACAATTATATAATTGCCACTTGACGACCCTAGGATCTGTAGATGCTCGTATTCAGAGCCGCGATGTAAACCTTATTTACCATTTCAATATGGCCGCTACATACTAATCCACTCGCGAGTCCATTTTTCAGCTTCACTACACCCAGGAAGCACCTATTTGTTGGTGAGTCACACCACCCTGCGTTAGCCACACATCCGGGAAGATTGCTCACTGTTGACCACCCGTTCATTCATGCAATTGTGAGTACGGCAACACGCTCGCTTATACACGTGTCATTTCGTAACTCAGTTTCTGGAAAGAATACTGATATGCGTCCGGTATGCATGCACCCGGGCGCGGATCACGCTTTTCACTTTCTTTGGGCATTTGGTTGTCTCTACGTTTTTGGTACTTCAAGTGCTTACGCAATCCTTTTGTAATTCAAAGCACTTGGCGTTTCGTGTTAGCACGGACGATTATCACACGGGTTAATCTGTCTTGTATATCAGTTTGGCGATCTCACCATGTGTCTAGTCACATTTTGGTTTATTTAGGAAGTCACCATTGGAGTTTTTTTACACTTGCACTGCTATAGTTCACGTCACGATTTGATATCCACCTGGAAAAGATCAATGAATAGTGCATGTTTCAGCATGCTCATGCTCACGCTCACTCTGAAAGTATTTTCGTTGTTGCTGTTAGGATGGTTTCCTCATTGCATTTTATTTCTTGTTTGCTTTATAGTATTGTTCCCTGATGAAGGGCGCTGAGCCCGAAATGCATTGGAACACTTGATTGTTGAACATCATATGATTGGTGACTGTCGTTCCATGTACAGCGATTGATGATTGTCAGGAGTTCACTATGGATTGAATGTTGAAATCCATGTAACGCTCAAAATATATCTGTGAAACTCATACTATTTCATTTGGAGTGATTAATTTTCTTCGCAAATTGCTCGAACACTATATTAAACCCAGTGTTGGGTCCCGATTGTGCCCAGGGGGACTCACCCAAGTTTGTGGGTGCGCTATCTTATTATTCCTATAATCTGCACACAAAGTGCTGCCATTCTCCCTTTTTCCTTTTTTTCATCATATACATTACCTAATATCTTAAAATAATGTGACACTCTGTAGTGGGCTGCATCTGCTTAGATACCCAATATCCCAAAGTGCAATTGCGCCATCTTGACTTGCCAGTGGCTTTCCAGACTTATGGCTAATTCTCATTCATTCTTTTACATCCGACTTTCCACATAATTCTATCAGACGAAACGCTCTGGACCACGTCTGCAGTATGTATTGTATGGCCGCAATGCCCATATCCCCTTTTGAATTATCAATGGTTCCCAGTTCTTTCCTAGTTAGGTCATACCCTTATACTTAATGCAGTGTTTCTCCCTAACCCCGTTTGTACTATGGGCACCAGCGTAAAATATAACACTTGCCCATATATCCCTATCCATCACCCTGTTCTGGCCCTCTACTCCTCCCATGCCAACCTCTACCTAAGGTCTCCATTAAATCCTCCTTCACCATTTCAGAGGCTTTGCTCATTTCTTTCATTTTTCAATGTATAGATGGCCATCCAAAACCAAGCCGCAATTTTAGCGCACTTCCACTCTTACTCTATTCTGCTCTCAGTCCCTTCTCACAACTACCCCATAATACAAGTTTGCACTTGCACTACTTTACAGTCACCTCTGCATTTATAACTATCTGCTTTTTACAGATTTTACTGTCTGCTGTCAATTTTCTCGAAACTCTGTCCTACCTGTCGATGTCCCAAGCCAATGGCTCTTTTCTGATTTCTCCGCCTCCTGTATTTTACTTCTTCCTCCACTGTAGTTCTAGAATATTTTCTTCGAAATATTGTGCTGCAAACATATCACAGCAAGAAAATCACAACAAATATATTGGTAAAGTAAGTATATATCTATGTAAGTACATATTTACTGCACTCAACTCCACATGTTTATACCTTGCCGATACATATCTTTAAGATACATAGATGTGGAGTTAAGCATAGTCCATCTATACCTACCGATATATATACTTACTGTAGCAAATTCACCTTTTCAGTATTGTTGCCCTTGTTTTTTTGTCATTTTTCTGGACTCTACTATTGCCGGTATTGGGCCACAGCTCTATCCAGTGCCACAGTACATGTGTTCTGGCCCTAAATTGGTTTTGGAAATATTGGTATAACCTAATTTGTCATTTTAACCTTCCAATAAGGCCCAGGGAAATGATGCAGGAATTGCACCAGTGCCATTGAAGTTAAATGTCATATGTGGGCTGCAGCGTGTATTTACACCCAACTAGTTATATGAAAAATATATATATGGCAGCCGGGAGCACCAGGAGCTCATCTAAATTAGGAAGTGGTTAGGGACCAGGAAAGAGGCCCGCCTTGTGGCAGAAGGGACTATCACCTTGAAACACGGGCTCTTAAGTAAATCTACAGTGAGACAGAGAGGAAATGCTGCAAAAAGAGGTAGGCATGGGGTGAGAAAAAAGCCAGAATTGGGTAGGGAACGTTCTTCAATCACTGGCTAGTGCAAAGGATAAGGCTAGCACCTCACCACCACTGCCGCACTTCAGAACATTCCTGGACCGGAACATCTCCATCTGAAGAAGAAGTACCTGCTGAAAGAAAGAAGACTCAAAACTCCTGGTAGATGAAAACGACAAGGAGTCCTGGCTTCTGTTCACACACAGGGACTGGAATTAGGGTTGCCATATGGCCAGTTTATCACCAGCTTGACCAGTATTTTAATACCTCAGCAGTATAAAAATCTGGAAAATCACCTAAATCAGTAATGTTCCCTCAAACCAGTAGAACCTTTAAACAGTAAATATAAGACGAAAGCACATTTAAAAAATGTACCAGAGCTGCCCTGACTGATAGCTAAACAAAGATTGAAAGGCCATTTTAAAAATGAATAAAGATGATTTTCTACAAATTTCGATTTAGGTATCATGTCCGGACCTTGACAAAATCTAAAGCATAAAAAAATGGCTGGTATTTTTCTCTGTGAAAGTTGGCAACCCTAACAGGAACTGCTCTCCAAGGATCAAGTGGCTGGCCTCTTATTTACCTGCTCCAGGGACATAAAGAGCAGAAAAATTCCTGATCACAGAAGGCCAAGCTGACCACAGAGGACTTGACACTGAAGGTACCCTGGCGGGAGAGAGATCTGGGGCCTAGAAGCCTGCCCTTATGACCAGTAGGACTGACCTAAAATAACTTTCCCAGCAGTTGATGAAAAGTCCCCAGGGGGCTGAGACAAGATGCTGAGGCTTGTCTGGGGAGGAGGGGGGGGTCGCAAGAAAACCAAGGTAGGCAACAAAATCAGCAAGCCTTCCGTCTGCGTTGTTGTGCGTCAAAATAAAAGGGCAAGAATATGCTGTATCTACAAGATACGGTGCATTCCTGTCCTTCTCACCTGCACTGATGCCCAAACAGCAGACACCCTTGCGCCATGGTTCAGGGGTACCTGTGTAGCATGGATGATTGTTGGTGTGCAGGGAGGGACACCTTCCTCCACAAATACAGTCATTAAGGGTGTTTCGTTTGTGTGCTGCAAAATGCAGCACACATAGAAAGAGCAAAAAACGAGGAGAAATAAAAGTATTTCTCCCCGTTGCGCCACTCCTACGCCTCCCCTGGGTAGGCTAGGATTCTGACGCATTCCCAGGTTTACAACAGTTTGTAAATCTGGGAATGTGTCCAGTTCCATGGATGTTGTGTGGGAACACCCATAGCAACACCCATGGAACACCCCTTTCACTCAGAGTAATGCATGAAAGGGGCCCATATTTACAAGGCCACAAAAAGCCACGCAGGGTGAGTTTACATGGCCTTGTAAGTATGGGCAGGCATACCTCGCCGCCAGTGTGTCTAAAAAAGTGACACACCGGCGGAGCAATGGGCTTGTAAATGAGGCCCTGTGTTTTAGATTAATCAGATTGTTTATTAAGTTGATAGGGGATACCCCCTCCCAAGGCAATAATCCAGTTTCTGACAGTTACCTTCACAATAATTGTTTTGTCGATATTGTTGCTATGATATGTTGTGGCATGATATTTTTACAGATATTCTGACATACAACCTCTCTCTCCACTGTTAAAGCATTTCCTGCTTTTCCTTTTCTGCAAAACCACTAGGCTCCTCTCACTTAATTTTCATACCAGGTCATCTCGTTTTTTAACACTACTATATACTGTCAACGTCCTGCCTTACATCCATTCCCCATCAACCCACTGCATTTCTGTCCAGCTTTCACTTTCAACAACACGCCCTCTTCAATATCTGTGCTTCCTGCCTTACAGAATCATTCTCATGCTATTTCTTTTGACCTTATGATAACCGCTCCCCTGATCAGCCATGACTTCAACACCAATGCAGCGTCGGCTCCTCCGCTAAGGCTGAGGACTATCGCCCCACAGGAAAAATAAAATGATAATAACACCATGTTATTATCATTTTATTATTCAGTACTGGCTCTGTTTAGCTGCGGGGTGGGTCGGAGTGGGCTACCCACAAAGCAGGGTGAGGAGTGGTGGGCACTTTCTAAGTGCGCATGACTGTTTGGCCAGCCATCTTGGGCCGGCCAAACACTCATACACACTTAGCATTTCTCCACCCGGCTGTATTGCACAGCCAGGTGGAGAACATGCACAGCCTCCCACTCCCTGTCTGAGCGCCGAACCAGGCCGGTCAGACCAATCACGACGCTGCTGTCATGCTGTGGACAGAAGCGTTGTAATTGGCTTCCTGTTTCCTGCGTCGACCAGCAGGTAAGTCAATTAATATTTTTTTCCTTTTATTTTTTGTTAACCCCCACCACTACTACCCCGTAGCAGCTGCTACTGCACCAATGCCCCCTTTAGCAAATCTGCATAACAAGCCTTTGTTGTCAAGAGGGATGTACCTTCACGTCAGACTAATTCTCTTCAACTGCCCCAGACTCTGCCTATTTTGAACCACTTCGCCAACATATTTTGCACACTTGCTTTACCTTTTCCTTGCCTCGCTGCTCAAACCCAGCAGGCAGGTTTATCCACACCAGAGCTTTCCTCGCCTGCTTATTGTAGGAGAGTAGGATCTGCTTCACATGGGTACCCCCACTTTTTGCTGATGCTTCACTGTTTTTCGACATTAGTCTGGCTGGGGCCCTGCTAATCAGAACCCCAGCCTAGCTGCTTCCTCTCTAAAATGGTTTCCATGTGCCTTAGGCACATCACTGATTGGGATCTGGAGTGCCCTTATAAGTCCCTAGTATATGGTATACTATGTACCAAGGGCATAGGTACCTCAGAGGCCTGCCAGGGGCTGCAGCATGTATTATGCCACCCCTGGAAGGCCATCCAAACTGACACCACAGGTCTGCTACTGCAGCCTGGGTAAGGTGGTGCATGCACCTCTTACTGTGATATAGGTTACCTATATCACTAAATACATACACACATATAAACCTATAAGTCACTCCTAAGGCAGGCCTTATCAATCCTAAAGGCAGAGTGCATGGTTCCTATGTGAGAGGGTGCCCCTGCATGAGCAGGGCCCCTCTGCAGCGTTCGGAGACCATCTCTGATGCTGTTTGTAGTGCAGCCTGACCATATACTCTTAAGCGCATTATATCCTCGCGGTAAAATGCTAACTTTGGAATGGCTGCACCTAAACATGTCGTGTTTGGTGTCAAACATCTTGGAATACTAACCCCCGCCAATCCTGGCGGCGGGGGTAGCATTCCACCCTTCTAGAGGGAAAGACATGTTAACTCTGACTAGTCCGGTAACTTCTTTCCAGAGCCCTGGCATCACAAAATGGATGCTGCTGCCACAGACACGAGTCTGGCCTCCTGCTGCTGGACGAAACTCCGGCAGGGGAGGCCTGGACACAGGTTTCCTGTCCCAGGGAGGTGTGACCACCTCCCCAGACAGGATAATGTGTATTGGGGCTGGGCGGGAGCACTTTCGGGTGCTTTGAAGTCCTGCACTGGGGGCACATTTGGTGTCCCTAGGCATACCCCAGTTCAAACCGGATCAGGGCTTGCAGCCCCTGCTTTGGCGCGAACTGGACAAAGGGAAAGGGGTGTAGCCCCCTCTGCCCTGACCCACCCATAGGTGGGACCACAGAGTAGTCCAACCCCTATCTTTAGTATAAAGGTAGGAACCCAGTCCTTAGGACTTTAGATTATCCGTGGACGAAACTCTGAAACTGAATCCTGGACCTTCGACGCTCTACTCACGATTAGAGGACAGAACAATCTCCCTTGGGGTCAAGGAGTGACTCCCCTGCTTGGCTGGCACCAAAGAAGCATCTGTCCGGTTCGCATTTCTGAAGCTCCCGTCGGACGCCGAAGTCATCGCATCACCAGAGGTGGATTCTCAGACTTCCCCGAGGCTACCCTGAGTCCCCAGCAAAGCTGAGGCCCATAGCTATCGTGGGTGACTTGAGACCGTGACCCCTGGACACCGAGCACATTTGCAAGTGCATCCTCTTCTGGGTCTCCCACGAAGTCGTGCTTTGGGCTCCGAGTAGCCCTAGCCTCCAGCACCAACTGCACCGAAGATCACTGACCTCCACTCCACGAGTGTCCTGTGAGTCAGATCCACGTGCGACGTCTTGAGGCTCCTTCGCGGTCGCTAGCCCGTTGGCTAGTAGCCCTTAACGAAAGCCAATCTTTTTCTTACTTGGCATCCTGATTGCTCCAGGCCTGCCCTCACTTACCCTCGCTGGGTGAGTTCCCCAGACCTTGCTGGTCTGCACCATCGACGATCTTCCTCTGCATCGAGACTTGCCGTTGCCAAGGCTTGTTGGGTCCAATCCGGTCACGGACACCTCAGCACTCGACAAACATCGTGTACCAGCCCGAATCCTGCTCCTGGTCGCCGACAACGCCTCCTGGACCTCGTGGCTGAAGAGTCAAGATGACCGTCAACGCACCTGAAGCACTCGACATCGGTGGGCATCTGTCCATCGCCTTCCTGGTCACTGGCTAGTGACCCAGACTCTGTCCCCTCTGCTTTCAGGTTCTTCAGAACTCCGATCTACTCTTGGATCCACCCTGACACTTTCCACTTGGTCGCCAGCAGCACTTTGCAGCAGATCGCCATTCAAATCGACGACGAAACCCGACCCCGAAAGGCACCTATGCACCCGGCTTCCCTGGGTGAGGTAACACGAGTACTCCGGTGCTCCCGTGGGTAGAGACTCTTCAAAGTCCTAGATCTCAAAGGGTTTGCTCCAAGTCCTCCTTTAAGTGTCCCTTTCCTTTAATTTCCCGATCACGACTTTCTCCATAGAAGTCAACGGCGTATCGCAGTTGTGTATTTACACTGCACGCGTCCCCCGTGGGTCCCCTGTGTCACTACCTTGGGTGGTTCCTTGTGGTCCAAGCACTTCTAGAGGCTCTAGGCCTAGTGTCTAGTTCAGTCGTGGTTCTTATACCACTTTATTGGTATATGGTTTGGTACGCCCTAGGGCCCAAACGTGTATTTGTGCTATTACTGTGTTTAAATAACTTCTAACTTATGTATTTCGAACTCTAGCCTCATAAAGAGACTAGAGGGGTGTGTTTAGCAATAAATACATATATTTTGAATATATACCTGGTGTGGTGCTCTTTCATTTGATCATTCAAGAGATTATAGACTGGTAAAACAAGCTGCTTTACATTCCTTCAAGACTTAGCCTGAAGGCTGCTCTCCATAGCTACCACTAGGATAGCTTTCAATAAGGTTGTCTTTAACCTATCTCCAATAAGGGGTTGTTTGGACTGGTGCAAGGTGCCCACTATAATTAGTGGACAGCAGATGCCAGGCCAACTTCTCACATTGGTGTGCAGCGTGTGGGATTCCAGCTTGCTATTGTTTTACCAGATAATCTCAATTGAATTGATCAACTGAAAACCACTAAAGGTACCTAAGGTACATATAATTTAAGCTTAGAATACAGTAAGTTCTACTGAACTTAGAGTTGTGTGTTAAGGGATAGCACAACCCTTTCTACAACTCAAGAGAGTTTAGTAGGCCACACTAGAGTAGGTAGTGCATACACCACACCACACTAGTAATGTCTTTAAGGGTAGGATCTAAAGAATCCTTGCAGGAAGCCATTGAGCTTCCACCCTCCAAGTATGATACACTCCCATTCTTGGAATTGAGAGCTTTATGTAACTTGAGAAAATTAAGGACAGGCCAAAGCTCCCACCACCCAACACCTCAAGGAGTTGTTGGTGGCTTATGACCTTAGTAAGCCCTTGGGGACTGAAGGGGTAGGAGCTGAGGGTGGGGCAGAAGAAGAGGACGAGGCCAGGGGTACCAATACCCCCAGCCCCCTCTGAAACTGGCCAGGAGGGTGACAATGACCCTGACCTGGATAACCCAATCCCTCCTGTGGAAGATGATGAGGATGATCAGAATGATGCCCTCTTTGTCCCCCAGGAAGGATTAAGAGTGTGCCCAGGAAGTCTAGATCTCCTTCTCAGGAGTCTAACCACTCTGGCACCTCCATAGGGAGCTCTATCTCCTCTCACAGGAGGGAATCCTCTCATGAGAGAAGAGACAGACTGGTCCAGTATGAGGAAACTCAGCTGGAGATCAGAAAAAGCAATTGGCTTTAGATAGGGAATCCCTATATCTCCTTAGAGAGAGAAGAAAGTTGGGACTAGAGTCCCATGGTGGCAGCCATGTCCCTAGAGACAGGGAAAGGTCCTATGACCATAGGAACCTGAGCAAGATTGTCCCTCCCTACCAGAGTGGGGATGATATCCACAAATGGATAACTGCATTAGAGAGGGCCTGTAAGGTACAGAAGGTCCCTCAGGAGCAGTGGGCAGCAATCTTGTGGCTCTCCTTTGCTGACAAAGGTAGAGATAAGCTCCTCACTGTTAGAGAGGAGGATGCTGATAATTACAAGGTTTTGAAGAGTGCTCTTATTAATGGGTTTGGCCTAACCACTGAACAGTACAGGTTGAAGTTCAGAGATACCCAAAAAGCACAGACTCAAGACTGGGTAGACTATGTGGATTGTTCTGCCAAGGCTCTGGAAGGCTGGTTGATGGGCAGTAAGGTGTGTGACTTCTCAGGATTGTACAATCTGATAATGAGGGAGCAGATTCTTAATAACTGTCAAAATCAGCTGTTGCATCAATACCTGGTAGACTCTGATCTGACCTCTTCCCCAGGAATTGGGAAAGAAGGCAGACAAATGGGTCAGAACCAGGGTGAAGCAGAAGGTACAGAACCAAGGTGGGGAAACCAAGAAGCAAGATGCTAAGAACTCTGACAAGGGTGGGGAGAAGGGTAAAGATCAAAAGTCTTCATCAGGCCCCCAAAAATCTTCTTCTGGTGGGGATTCACAGTCTACCAAAGGGAAAGGCCAAAGAAAACCATGGTGCAAGGTCTGTAAGCAAAAGACCCACTGGACCAGTGATTGCACCAAGTCCAAAGACTCCAGTCCAGCACCCACCAATGCCCCTAAGGCACCTGTTCCCCCTAGTACAGTTGGTGGGAGTGCTCCAGCCAAGGGTTTAGTAGGGTTCACCCTGGGAACTGAGTTGGGCTCTGACCTAGTCAGAGAACTGACTCAGGCTGTGTTAGTCTGTGATGGAGGCATGGATGTGACCTCCACTGTGAGTCCCAGTAATCTGGGCAAGTACAGACAACAGCCTTTAATTAATGGACGTGAGGCTTTGGCATTTAGGGACACAGGGGCAAGTGTCACAATGGTGACACAAGACCTTGTGCATCCTGGGCAAGTTATGCTTGGTGAGATGTACCAAGTGACCAATGCTAGCAATGTCAGAACAGACCATACTCTGGCAGTTGTTAACTTCTCCTGGGGAGGGGTAACTGGCCTTAAGAAGGTTGTGGTAAGTGCAAACCTACCAGTCGAATGCTTGCTTGGCAATGACTTAGAGACTTCTGCTTGGGCAGAAGTGGAGCTCAGGACCCATGCAGAAATGCTGGGGATCCCTGCAGATGTGTTTGCTGTGACCAGGTCACAAGCCAAAATGTCTAAAACTGAACAGGCCTTGGATTCTGGAAGAATGGACCAAATGCCTTCCAAGAGGAGGAGTAGTAGGGTTAAGGCAGTGCCTTCCCCTTGGCTCAGGAGGAAGATCAGTCCCTTGAGGGGGATGATCTCAGCCCTGAAGAAGGAACTGTCCCAGAGGAACTGGAACCTGACCAGGTTGAGTTCTTGGGGACAGGGGGACCTTCTAGGGCAGATCTGAGCCAGGAGCAGCAGAGCTGCCCCTCCCTTGAACCCCTCAGACAGCAAGCTGCTGCTGAGGCTGCTGGGAAAGCTAGTGGTCCCCATACAGTGTATTGGGATGATGGACTCCTGTACTCAGAGAGTAGAGACCCCAAGCCTGGTGCTACCAGGAGGTTGGTAATACCTCTGAAGTTCAGGGGCTTCCTATTGACCCTAGCCCATGATATTCCCTTAGCAGGTCACCGGGGCCAGAACAAGACTTGGGACAGAATTGTCCCTCACTTTCACTGGCCCCACATGTCTGAAGACAGTAAGGAGTTTTGTCGCTCCTGTGTAACCTGCCAAGCCAGTGGCAAGGCAGGTGGCACAACAAAGGCCCCCTGATACCACTACCTGTGGTGGGGGTGCCCTTTGAGAGGGTAGGGATTGACATTGTTGGTCCCATGGATCCCCAAACAGCCTCTGGGCACAGGTTTATCCTGGTGGTAGTGGATCATGCCACCAGGTACCCAGAAGGTATTCCCCTCAGGACCACTACAGCACCTGTGGTGGCAAGGGCCCTCCTGGGAATCTTCTCAAGAGTGGGCTTTCCTAAGGAGGTAGTATCAGACAGGGGTGCTAACTTCATGTCTGGGTACTTAAAAGCAATGTGGAAGGAGTGTGGAGTGACTTATAAGTTCACCACACCCTATCACCCACAATGCAATGGTTTAGTTGAGAGATTCAACAAAACCTTGAAGGGCATGATTAAAGGGCTCCCAGAAAAGCTTAGGCGTAGATGGGACATACTCTTGCCCTGCCTTTTATTCGCATATAGGGAGGTGCCTCAGAAGGGGTTGGTTACAGCCCTTTGAACTTCTGTTTGGCCACCCTGTGAGGGGTCCACTGTGCTTGGTGAAGGAAGGATGGGAGTTACCTCTCAAGCCCCCAAAGCAAGATATAGTGGACTATGTACTTGGTCTCCGCTCCAGGATGGCTGAGTACATGAAAAAGGCAACCAAAAACCTTGAGGCTAGCCAGGAACTTCAAAAGGCCTGGCATGACCAAAAGGCTGTTCTGACTGTTTACCAGCCAGGACAGAAGGTGTGGGTGTTGGAGCCAGTGGCCCCAGCAGCTCTCCAAGATAAATGGAGTGGACCCCACACTATTGTTGAGCAGAAGGGTGAGGTCACTTATTTAGTAGACCTAGGAACACCCAGGAGTCCCCACAGGGTTCTCCATGTCAACAGGTTAAAACCATATGTGGACAGGGCAGACATGGGCTTGCTCATGGCTACTGACGAAGGGCAGGAGGAAGAGAGTGACCCACTCCCTGACCTGCTCTCACAGAACCCTGACAATGGGTCAGTTGATGGTGTAGCCTTGGCAGGCAGCCTCACTACCCAGCAACAAACTGATTGCAGGCAAGACCTCAATCAGTTTAGACATATGTTTTCACTGACACCCAGTCAGACCACCTGGTGCACTCATGAAGTGGACACTGGGGACAGTCTGCCTATTAAAAACAAGATTTATAGGCAACCTGACCATGTCAGGGACTGTATCAGGACTGAAGTCCAGAAAATGTTGGAATTGGGAGTTATTGAACCCTCAGATAGCCCTTGGGCTAGTCCAGTGGTCCTTGTACCAAAGCCTCACACCAGTGGTGGAAAAAGAGAGATGAGGTTTTGTGTGGACTACAGGGGTCTCAATGCAGTCACTAGGACTGATGCCCATCCAATACCCAGGGCAGATGAGCTCATAGATACTTTGGCCTCTGCCAAATATCTCAGCACATTTGACCTAACAGCTGGCTACTGGCAGATCAGACTAGCTGATACTGCAAAGCCCAAAACAGCATTCTCAACCCCTAGTGGGCATTATCAATTTGTGGTAATGCCCTTTGGTCTGAAGAATGCACCTGCCACTTTCCAGAGGTTGGTGAATACAGTTCTCACAGGACTGGAAGCTTATAGTGCAGCATATCTAGATGATATTGCTGTCTTTAGCTCCACCTGGGAGGATCACCTGGTCCACCTCAGGAATGTTTTACAGGCCCTGCAAAAGGCAGGCCTGACTATCAAGGCCACTAAGTGCCAGATAGGGCAGAGTCAGGTTGTGTACCTGGGCCACCTTGTGGGTGGAGGCCAGGTTCAACCTTTGCAGAGCAAGATCCAGACCATCATGGACTGGACTGCTCCCACTACCCAGACTCAGGTGAGAGCCTTCTTAGGCCTGACTGGGTACTATAGGAGATTTGTCAAGGGGTATGGATCAATAGTGACACCCCTGAATGACTTAACTTCTAAGAAAATGCCCAAAAAGGTTCAGTGGACAGTTAGCTGTCAAAAGGCATTTGATGACCTGAAGCAGGCCATGTGCACTGCTCCAATTCTGCAGAGTCCTGATTACTCCAAGAAGTTCATTGTTCAAACTGATGCATCTGAATTGGGGGTAGGGGCTGTAATGTCACAATTGAATGAAGAAGGTCAGGATCAGCCAGTAGCTTTCATTAGCAGAAGGCTGACCCCTAGAGAGAAACGTTGGTCAGCCATAGAGAGGGAGGCCTTTGCTGTGGTCTGGGCTCTGAAGAAGTTGAGGCCATACTTGTTTGGTACACACTTCCTGGTTCAGACAGACCATAAGCCCCTCTTATGGCTAAAACAAATGAAGGGTGAAAACCCCAAACTGCTTAGGTGGTCCATTTCCCTACAGGGGATGGACTTTACAGTGGAACATAGGCCTGGGAGTAACCATGCGAATGCAGATGGACTCTCTAGGTATTTCCACTTAGAACATGAAGACTTAACTGGGCAAGGTTAGTTTAATGTCCCTACGTTTGGGGGTTGTGTAGGAGAGTAGGATCTGCTTCACACGGGTACCCCCACTTTTTGCTGATGCTTCACTGTTTTTCGACATTAGTCTGGCTGGGGCCCTGCTAATCAGAACCCCAGCCTAGCTGCTTCCTCTCTAAAATGGTTTCCATGTGCCTTAGGCACATCACTGATTGGGATCTGGAGTGCCCTTATAAGTCCCTAGTATATGGTATACTATGTACCAAGGGCATAGGTACCTCAGAGGCCTGCCAGGGGCTGCAGCATGTATTATGCCACCCCTGGAAGGCCATCCAAACTGACACCACAGGTCTGCTACTGCAGCCTGGGTAAGGTGGTGCATGCACTCCTTACTGTGATATAGGTTACCTATATCACTAAATACATACACACATATAAACCTATAAGTCACTCCTAAGGCAGGCCTTATCAATCCTAAAGGCAGAGTGCATGGTTCCTATGTGAGAGGGTGCCCCTGCATGAGCAGGGCCCCTCTGCAGCGTTCGGAGACCATCTCTGATGCTGTTTGTAGTGCAGCCTGACCATATACTCTTAAGCGCATTATATCCTCGCGGTAAAATGCTAACTTTGGAATGGCTGCACCTAAACATGTCGTGTTTGGTGTCAAACATCTTGGAATACTACTCCCCGCCAATCCTGGCGGCGGGGGTAGCATTCCACCCTTCTAGAGGGAAAGACATGTTAACTCTGACTAGTCCGGTAACTTCTTTCCAGAGCCCTGGCATCACAAAATGGATGCTGCTGCCACAGACACGAGTCTGGCCTCCTGCTGCTGGACGAAACTCCGGCAGGGGAGGCCTGGACAATAGGTTTCCTGTCCCAGGGAGGTGTGACCACCTCCCCAGACAGGATAATGTGTATTGGGGCTGGGCGGGAGCACTTTCGGGTGCTTTGAAGTCCTGCACTGGGGGCACATTTGGTGTCCCTATGCATACCCCAGTTCAAACCGGATCAGGGGCTTGCAGCCCCTGCTTTGGCGCGAACTGGACAAAGGGAAAGGGGTGTAGCCCCCCTCTGCCCTGACCCACCCATAGGTGGGACCACAGAGTAGTCCAACCCCTATCTTTAGTATAAAGGTAGGAACCCAGTCCTTAGGACTTTAAATTATCCGTGGACGAAACTCTGAAACTGAATCCTGGACCTTCGACGCTCTACTCACGATTAGAGGACAGAACAATCTCCCTTGGGGTCAAGGAGTGACTCCTGCTTGGCAGGCACCAAAGAAGCATCTGTCCGGTTCGCATTTCTGAAGCTCCCGTCGGACGCCGAAGTCATCGCATCACCAGAGGTGGATTCTCAGACTTCCCCGAGGCTACCCTGAGTCCCCAGCAAAGCTGAGGCCCGTAGCTATCGTGGGTGACTTGAGACCGTGACCCCTGGACACCGAGCACATTTGCAAGTGCATCCTCTTCTGGGTCTCCCACGAAGTCGTGCTTTGGGCTCCGAGTAGCCCTAGCCTCCAGCACCAACTGCACCGAAGATCACTGGCCTCCACTCCACGAGTGTCCTGTGAGCCAGATCCACGTGCGACGTCCCGAGGCTCCTTCGCGGTCGCTAGCCCGTTGGCTAGTAGCCCTTAACGAAGGCCAATCTTTTTCTTACTTAGCATCCTGGTTGCTCCAGGCCTGCCCTCACTTACCCTCGCTTGGTGAGTTCCCCAGACCTTGCTGGTCTGCACCATCGACGATCTTCCTCTGCATCGAGACTTGCCGTTGCCAAGGCTTGTTGGGTCCAATCTGGTCGCCGATACCTCAGCACTCGACAGACATTGTGTACCAGCCCGAATCCTGCTCCTGGTCGCCGACAACGCCTCCTGGACCTCGTGGCTGAAGAGTCAAGATGACCATCAACGCACCTGAAGCACTCGACATCGGTGGGCATCTGTCCATCGCCTTCCTGGTCACTGGCTAGTGACCCAGACTCTGTCCCCTCTGCTTTCAGGTTCTTCAGAACTCCGATCCACTCTTGGATCCACCCGGACACTTTCCACTTGGTCGCCAGCAGCACTTTGCAGCAGATCGCCATTCAAATCGACGACGAAACCCGACCCCGAAAGGCACCTATGCACCCGGCTTCCCTGGGTGAGGTAACACGAGTACTCCGGTGCTCCCGTGGGTAGAGACTCTTCAAAGTCCTAGATCTCAAAGGGTTTGCTCCAAGTCCTCCTTTAAGTGTCCCTTTCCTTTAATTTCCCGATCACGACTTTCTCCATAGAAGTCAACGGCGCATCGCGGTTGTGTATTTACACTGCACGCGTCCCCCGTGGGTCCCCTGTGTCACTACCTTGGGTGGTTCCTTGTGGTCCAAGCACTTCTAGAGGCTCTAGGCCTAGTGTCTAGTTCAGTCGTGGTTCTTATACCACTTTATTGGTATATGGTTTGGTACGCCCCTAGGGCCCAAACGTGTATTTGTGCTATTACTGTGTTTAAATAACTTCTAACTTATGTATTTCGAACTCTAGCCTCATAAAGAGACTAGAGGGGTGTGTTTAGCAATAAATACATATATTTTGAATATATACCTGGTGTGGTGCTCTTTCATTTGATCATTCAAGAGATTATAGACTGGTAAAACAAGCTGCTTTACATTCCTTCAAGACTTAGCCTGAAGGCTGCTCTCTATAGCTACCACTAGGATAGCTTTCAATAAGGTTGTCTTTAACCTATCTCCAATAAGGGGTTGTTTGGACTGGTGCAAGGTGCCCACTATAATTAGTGGACAGCATATGCCAGGCCAACTTCTCACACTTATCACCTTTCCACCCTCCTCAGCAATATTGAGCAGAACAAGGAGGACTGCCTGTTTGTGTGCTGCTGCCACCACACTTGCCTCACCCATCTCTTCGCAGGCTTACATGTGAGTTCCCTGCCTGCTACAGAAACCCACACACATCTTGCAAACTAATGCTGGGATAGGGGTGGATCCAGCCAGATCACAGATCCCGCAGCTTTCAGTGAACTTCATCCAGGGTCCGGATCAGAAACAATTAAATGTGCTGAATGTGTCCCAGTGCAATTTAGTCACACATACAGCTGCGGCTCCTCCATAGCGGAGGAGCATTGCCCCCCCTTCCAGCAGCAAAGAAAATAAAAATAAAATGATAATAAACCGTGGTTTATTATCATTTTATTTTGTGTCCGGGAGTCTTGGGAGCAGGGCCAGGGGAATAACAGGCACCCACGGGAGTGGTATGCGCTGTTATTAGTGTACATGACAGTTTGGCGGGCCGTCTCAGGCCGGCCAAACCGCCATGCGCACTTTGCATGTTCTCCACGCAGGCTTCATTACAGCCTGGGTGGAGAACATGCACAGGCTTCCAGTCCCTGGCTGAACGCCGAACCACAGTGCTCAGACCAATCACGACACTGCACTGCAGCATTGTGATTGGCTCTGGGGAGCCTGGATGCTTCCGGCTGGAGCACAGCAACGACGAGGAGGGACGACAAGAAGAGACGCTGCAGAGGGGGCAAGGAGGTAAGTTTAATTTTTTTTTACTACCCATGCCCCCTCCCCCCCCCAATCCCTCCAGCCCTGATCCGTGTGAGCCGCCACTGGACACATTCATCAAGGTCCGCACATTGTGTGCTTTGCGTTCAGAATACCAACCTGCAGGGGATGAGTGAAGTCCCTTTATTCAGTTCCACTTGGGCCAAACATAACAAAATAAACTCACTTAAAGTGCCATCAGCACTCCTTTTGTTCGATTCTTATCTGGCTGGGAGCTAGCTGAAGACTAACACCTTGATGCTAATGTCATCAAGAAAATAAAGACCCTCAGCGTGCTGTAACTGCATTCAAAGCTATGATTTGGAGGCAGTGTTTGTACTTTTCCAAGCTCTGTATGTAAAAGATATGCATGCACAGTAAGGATGTCAGCTGTATCTGTCTATACATGTAATTACGCTACCAACCATTAATTTAGCACGTAGTAATAAGCAATTATTACTAACTAAAGGAACCATTTATAGCAACCATAGAATAAAGAAGTATTGAGGTAAAAAAGGAATAAGGTTCTAACCTGCATGCAGTTCCCTGATGCCGGTCTATTACTCACTAAGCTATATTAGACGGATTGTAACTTGTGACCTGCAAGTAACACATTGATCTCTGCGACAAGAGCAACAGCCCACAAAGCTACCTTCGTAAAATACAAATCTGTGACCTGTATGTTACACACTATGCTTTGCAGCAGGGACATTAACCCTCTATGCTATTTTATGATAAGTCAAGGCTGCAACTAAATTGCATACAGATCCCTCCAGCAAGTGCATGAACCCCCCTCACTATTAAATCCTGTCTGGAGATTGCAGGGTACACACACGACTCTGCAGCAGGTGCCTTGATCCTGGAGGATATTTCCAAATTCAGTCTGTTTATGATGAAGTACGTAAGAGAGAACAGACTTCCTATTACATTTGTCCTTGTAGTCAGTGTCTTTGGGGCCATTTTTTAAAAATAATAAATATACAGGCTGACTGTCAGATGCCACGCCTCATGCCTCAACCCCTTTTCGGCTGCAACTCTTGAACCCCAATTTATGTCTTCCGGAGTATGTTTTTTTTAAAATTACCAGCATTACTGCAGGCTATGACTCACAACAATACCCAGAACTGTTACCTTCATCCCAAATTACCCTGCTGCATATCCTTCCCTGATCTACGAAACTGCCCTGCTTCTCTAACCAACAGACAGTGATTAATTTGAGCCTGTGGTTGCCGGTGGGGGCCTTCTGCACTTATGTTAGGGGACCAGCACTTATTTTTTTCTCATCAAACATTTCCTAGGAGGAAAAGAGGGAAAAACACAGAAAGGGGAAGAGAAAGACAGAAATTCCATCACCAAGGGAGAAAGCAGAAACCTGCAAAAGTGAGATTACAGGGCTGAGAATGCCTTGCAATGGATAAAAAGGGCTGAAGTGGAATCAAGACTATGCAGCCTTAGTATTCGGCAGCTGACATTTTACAGTGCCGACTTCTAGTGTCTGAGCGTTGCTTTGGGCAACAGCACTTATTATTTGACAAATATAGCACTGCCAAAAACCCCTCCTGATATCCACAGGTAAGCGCTCTCTCTGCCTGAGCATTTTTTCCCTAACCGCTCCTCCACCCGTCCATGTTTTTAGCGGGCCAGTGGCAACTTGCTTCTAAGTACAGAATAAATGTGTCCTTCTCTGAAAAGAGAAAACACAGCAGCTTTAGAAATTAGTAGTAATATTGCTGTGTTTAGATTCTCTTTAATGGCAAACAGGCAAGCTTGTATTAGTGTAAAAATTGGACCGGGCACCAAAATAAAAGTGGCCCCCGTTAGCGAACCAGGTAGCTAAAAATGTGGCCCACATTCGCAAATCAGGTCAGTTTTGAACTTGTGAAGATATGCGGTATGGATTTTCTGCAAGGAATGGGAGACTGCTTGATTTGTGTTCGCTGCAGGTAATGTTTGCATTAAGCAACGGCCCACCTGGCCATAAAACACCCACAAACCCACAAACTGCAAAAAAAGGGCCTACACACTGATCTGTCAGATCAGCCTATTGGGCACTGCTTGATAGTCCTATACGCCAGTCCGACCTTGTGCAACAGGTGTGCAAGTCCTCCATAAAGCGTGGGATATGGTGGACCCTCCCCTAGTGACGGTCAAGGCCTCAGCAATCCACACACACAACTGACTAGATATCTCTCTCTCTCACTCTCTCTCTCTCTCTCTTTCTTTCTTTCTTTCTTTTGTGGATCTGGACTGTAGAGAAAAAAGAGGCTTGCCCCTTTAATAGATTTTTTCCAGGCGAGCCTGTGGGATGCCTGACAAACATTAGTCTTTTGTTTACAAGATTTTGAGAGCGCTGAAGGTGAAGTCTCCAGATCTGGGTTGAATCCATCATCGTTCTTTAGCTCACTTCGCCACCCCAGTTCAGACCCAGCCATATGCAAATCAGTCTTGACCCTGTTCATCATGGGAACAGTCCAGCCCTAACTGCTAAGCCAGCTCTTCCCTGGACCGGAAACAAGCATCTTGGGACCGGTTTCAAGGTAACACCCCTCATCAGCCAGGCTAGCTTGAATCCATGGGCAAAGTGAGCGAGGGACCCATGTCTGGGCATACCCTGCCAACTTAGGGCGAGCAAAGGAAACACAAGAAGATGATGGACGGAGCGCTGAAACTTTTTAGACACTCACCCCTAGTCACTATTAGATCTGGGTTGAATTCATCATCGTTCTTTACCTCACTTTGCCACCCCAGTTCGGACCCAGCCATATGCAAATCAGTCTTGACCCTTTTCCCCATGGGAACAGTCCAGCCCGATCTGCCAAGCCAGGTCTATCCTGGACTGAAAACAAGCATCCTGGGACCAGTTTCGGGGTAACACCACTCATCAGCCAGGCTAGCTTGAATCCAGTGGCAAAATGAGCAAGGGACCCACATCTGGGCATACCCTACCAACTTAGGGCGAACAACGGAAACACTTGTTTTCCGGTCCAGGGAGGACCTGGCAGTTCAGGCTGGACTGTTCCCATGGGGAACAGGGTCAAGGCTGATTTGCATATGGCTAGGTCCAAACTGGAATGGCGTGGCGAGCAAAATAACGATGGATTAAACCCAGATCTGTGACTGGGGGTGAATGTTTGACAATGTTTAACATTCCGTCCATCATCTTTTTGTGTTGCAATTTCACCCTAAGTGGGAAGGGTATGCCCAGACATGGGCCCCATGCTCGCTATGCCACCGGTTTCAAGCTAGCCTGGCTGATGGGGTGATGCCCCAAAACCGGTCCCAGGATACTTGTTTTCCGGTCCAGGGAGGGCCTGGCCTGACAATGCGGGCTGGATTGTTCCCATGGGTAACAGGGTCAAGGCTGATTTGTATATGGCTGGGTCCAAACTGGAATGGCGTGGCAGGCAAAATAACGATGGCTTTAACCCAGATCTGTGACTGGAGGTGAATGTTTGACAATGTTAAACATTCCGTCCATCATCTTTTGTGTTGTACGGATCTATGAATGTTCAGCAGAGATTAGTAGGTGGTTCTATGACTGTTCAGTGGAAGATGTGAAGCTGTTTTTATGAATGTTCAGTGGGAGATGGGTAGCTGGTTCTATGAATGTTCAGCAGAGATGCGTAGCTGGTTCTGTGACTGTTCAGTGGGAAATGGATAGCTGGTTCTAACAATGTTCATTGGAGATAGGTAGCTTGTTCTATGAATGTCCTACAAGAGATGGGGAGCTGATTTTATAAACGTCCATTGGAAGAAGGATAGATGGTCTAGAAATGTTCAGCAAGAGAAGGGTAGCTGGATCTATAAACGTTCAGCAGGAAATGGTAGCTGGTTCAATAGGTGTTCAGCAGGGTAAGGGTAACTGGTATTATAAATGAGATGGGTGCTGGTTCTATGAATGTTCAATGAGAGATGGGTAGCTGGTTCTAGGAATGTTCAGTAGAGATGGATAGGTAGTTCTATCACTGTTCAGTGGGAGAGGGGTAGCTAGTTCTATGAATGCTCAGCATATATGGGTAGCTGGTTCTATAAATGTTCAGTAGAGATGGGTAGGTGGTTCTATGACTTCAGTGGGAGATGGGTGGCTGGTTCTATGAATGTTCAGCAGAGATGGGTGGCAGATTCTATGAATGCTCAGCAGAGATTGGTAGCTGGTTCTATGATGAATGTTCAGCAGAGATTGGTAGCTGGTTCTATGAATGTTCCGCAGAGATTGGTAGCTGGTTCTATGAATATTCAGCAGCGACGGGTAGCTTATTCTATGAATGTTCAGTGGGAGATGGGCAGCTGGTTCTATTAAGTAGAGATGGGTAGGTGGTTCTATGACTGACTGTTCAACAGAGATTGGTAGCTGGTTCTATGACTGCTTAGTGGGAAAAGGGTAGCTGGTTCTAACAATCATCAGTGGACTGGGGCACTTGTTCTATGAATGTTCATCGGAAGATATGTTGATGGTCTAGAAATGTTCAACAGGAGAAGGGTAGCTGGATATAGATCCAGCTACCCTTCTCCTGTTGAACATTTCTACCCATTTCCAGCACAACATTTATAGAAATGGGTAGCTGGTTCTTTATGTGTTTTCAGCGGGAGAAGGGCGACTGGGTCTATAAAAGTTGAGCGGGAGATGTGAAGCTGGTTCTGAACCCATTGTACCTTTCTCTAAAGCTCGCTGACCGAAACAGAGGCAGCTAATGTAGTCCTAATGGGAAAACTCTGAAGCAATAACAGGCGGAACCAAGTATGAAAAACAATTCAAAGACTTTGAAAACCAAAATTTATGCATTTTCTGACTGACCGGTCGAAGGCCAGGCCAAAATAATTATAACAATACACTGTTTTATATACTGATAAATACTGTTCTTCTGTTGGTTGTAAGAGCTCAAAATAATAGATTTATGGTACTCAACTTGCCGACCTAGTAAGAATGAGCCTGCTTCACTTGCTTCTGAACTGAGTTAAATCGGCTCCATAATGAAGGAGAAAAGGAAATTATAAGGTGAAAAATTAGAAACAAAAGTATAAATATTGATGGGAGACTAATCAGATACGGGGGAATACGTTTTCAAAGTAACAAATATTAATGCGAGAGTGACGTAATGGTTTTATTTTGCTAAAACAGCAATTTTACATACATTATAATACGCAATCTCTGGAGTGAGTAAATTAATGTTAGAACAAGTAACCTTATAAGGGAAGTGAAAGCTCATCACTGCACTTAGGGATTAGTGAAATATATCAAATCCGTGGCATACAATATTTTGTGGAATTACCCTTGGAATTCTCCAGAAATAGTACAAATTCAAAGTTTTTTTGCAATTCCTGCATGCACAGAACCTCCAAGATCTGGCTGTGCATCAGTGCTTTAAATGGAAATATAGAAGTGCAGGCACTCACTATATATATATATTTGCTTTAGAGAAGTGCCGGAACTCTCCCATGAAACGTATTGCAGTAGTGCTGAGAAGTGCAGGTACTCTCTATTTCAAATGAAAGAAGTGCAGGTACTCTCAGTACCGGACAGTACCTGCCCATTTAAAGCACTGCTGTGCATAAAATGGAGTAAATTATGTGCAGAATTCCACCTGGTATACGAAGCTAAAATAGTCCCTGCGGAATGAGCCGGATTCCACTTATTACGTGAAATGGAGTATCAGGAATTCCCGCTCACTCTGCTGAAGTGCCCTTTTATAGATATGTATCCTGCGTCACAGAGGGTCGTGGACTCGAGGGTCGCCGTAGTCCTTTGAAAGTCTGACGATCTATGACTCCGCGATTCTCTCCCTCTGTCACGATAGGCAGCGGAGCGCACGTGAACCCCAGTAACCGGCGCACGTGAACCCCAGTAACCGGCTGCGTAAAGCACTGCGCGCGCAAGAGTCCCAGCGCGTTGCTGCAGTCACGTCAGGCCAGTGCGTTGCTGCCCTCACGTCAGGCGGAAAACATCTTCAGCTTCACTGAGTGAAGAAGACCCCTTAGGTGACCACGCTAAGGGTTCGAAAGAGACTAACTACATTGACATTTGCTTTCCACGTTTTAAGATATTTGCCCGAGATCTAGGAAACAACATTTTCAAGTTCACTGCACCAGTCACAGTCCAGTGAACTAGACTATGCAAGGAGCAACGGATGTAAAATTTAGCTTTCAAGGACTACTTCATCGAAATTGTTTGTTCTCTCACAGGCACAAAACTGGTCTTCTCCAAACTGCAGATATTTTTCATTCAATAACTTGATCTCTTCAATCAACGTCCTTGTACTACACAGTTCAAGTAAAACAAGCATGTGCGATACGATCGGTCTCGCATTTGTGAAAGTTAGATCTCTTAGCGTTGAATATGACAATGTTTTTTTATATTTTTTTATATTTTTATTGTTGCCTGAAAACTGCTGGATCCACAAGCAACTTTAGTACTTCTAAATCCATAAGTTATTTTTAAAGGCAGCGCCCACACCAAAATCAGTGCACGCACCCCCCTAAAGCCAGCCCTGCCCCAGTACCTGGGGCGGGGGGAGAGCTGGAGCTCGGTACCTTTAATTTGACAATGCAGCAGTTCTAAGCTTGCTCGCTATTCTTCCATGGCGCCAGCCCTTTAGCGGGTGATACTATACTTTTAATGTGGAGTCTGGCACTATTTTACTCAGTTGTCATGCCTTAAACGGGACAGCACTTTAAAAACAGTGCTGGATTACGTCACATTTTAAATAACGCTATCTTAGTGCTCATCTCTCAAAGAGCTGGAAAGATCAGGTAAGCAGGGGATAAACCGAACCTCCAGAGATCTGCGTATGTAACCAAGAGGTCGCATTTAGGTTAGGGTCCAGTCAATCTACCATCCTTCCTAGACGGATGAAAGGAGCACCGTTTTGTTAGGAATGCCTGTCATTATCGTGTCAGGGAACAGTTTAATTGGTGGGTAAAATTTCTAGATGACAGATGCAGAGGAGAAATCATAATGCGGCTAGTAACAATTGACAACTCCAAAAACTTTGTCAAAACCTCCCCTAGTGGAAATGAAATATTAACAATGTCCAGACCCTACACAAGCACACAAGTATCTGTTTTTTTCAGCTCATCGCACTAAGCCATCTGACGCACATGATTAATGTGCTGCCAAAATCCAAGATCCGCTGCGTCTCTTGTCCTGGAGGCATGCTTCTAGCCCACGAACCGATGAGGGGAGAGGGGGCAACGACGAGGGAAGAAGGGTGGTTGTATGTGAAAGCAAGAACAGGGGGTGAGGGGACGCTATACAAAACTGCCCCAAAAAATAAGAAGCAGCGAGAGGCATTACCAATGAACAGGGCAAACAGGAGCCAGGCAGCGGCACGCGATAAACAAAAAAATATATATAAACTCAGCGCTCGCCACTCATTAAAACAATAGCACTCCGAATGTGTGGCTGGAACAGTCACCCATTTAAAAAATAAAAACATTAGGTAGTGGGGGAACGAGATGAAACTGAGTGCTGGTAGGGGAGCGAGATCCGGAAGGAGTACTCAAAGAACAGGGCCCTCACCATTCTCTCCTCTGCCAGCTTTTGTTCTCCTCACCTCAAAACACCTGGGAGGAGGTCCTTAGCTACTTGCTCACCCGTGGTAGGATGTTTACAATCTCCGTCGGAGTCGGTGCCTAGTGCTACACAAACATACTGTGCAGAAGTTCCCATTAGAGGAATGACTTGCAAGCAACGCATCCATTGACGTGCATCAACGCTATGTGCGTAAATACAGGGCTTGAAAGAATGCTGTGGTGATACCAAAAAGTAAATAATTGAAATACCTAAATAAATACATTAAACATACTTAAAGATAAAGCACAGCATTGCAGCGAGCCGCCCTGGAATTGCTCGGTGGCAATGTAAAACAAGCGTGGCGTCGGTCAAGTGGTCACCGTACTGATAAACAAGCCAGAGGCAGACCAGAAAAAAAAAATTGTGCACGAAGGAACATAAATTTAAAAAAGTGTAAGACCACACATAGGAGGGGCAGTCTAATGGGAGGGTCAGAAACACCAAAAGGCGGGACTAATAAAGCATGCTGACCAAACAAAAGCAGGCATTTATGAAGGGCTGTAACAGGAACCAATGGAAAAGATTGGAGGTGCTTCAAGTCACAGTCTAGATTACAGCATGCCTCGCAGAGCAGCGCATGCCTGCCCAGGCTCGACCTAAAAAAAAATGCTGGTTCCGAGACCAACGGACGGACGAATGGATGGGTGGATGGATGGATTGGGATGGAAGGATGGCCGGACGGATGGACGGGCAGATAGATGGGTGGTTTGGTTTGGATGTTCAGTCAGTCGGTCCAGTAAGTTCATAGATCGTTCAATTGAACTGCAAACGTACACATGGAAAAACGCAGTCTCGTTTTAAAATGGATCTAAAACACAAAATAACGTGCCTTATTGGAGTGTTGTGTTTTAGAATCAGTTAGGTGAGGACATTCATTTATCTGGACCAAAAGTCCTCACATTCTAATGGGTGTCCCCGCTGCTTCTGTACACAAAGCAATGCATTTTTGTTGTCACCTGAGAGACGAAGAGGAGCTGCAGGCATGGACAAACTGTTGTTTGAAAACGTGCGTTTCTAGGCATATGGGGAGACGGCACTAAAATTATGAGGCTGAGGCCAGCAACTTTGGCACTGAATAATATAAGGCGCCACACCAAACTTCCGGTGGACCACAGGATGTAGGAACACACAAATAATAATAACAAAATGAAAGTCACAGTTAACGGTTCTACAGCTCCACACAGCGACGTCACTGAAATGTATGCTTGGAAAGCAACAGTTATTTTCACTAAATCCGAGCCAACATACAGGCACTCGCGCACAGACCAACAGTCACACGTAACCATGTGCAGCTCGGGTCAAAGCGGAGCGAGCACGAGAGGATACACAGCTGGACAGAACAGAACACGTTGATATGCAGCAGGGGAGCACAGGATGATGTGCACGAGCGGAGCACAGAAAAACGTGCACCTGGTGAGAAGAGGATGATGAGCGCCAAGGGAGCACAGAATGATGTACACTAGGGGAGCACAAGAGGATACGCAGGAAGATAGAACACGTTGATGTGCACCAGGGGAGCACAGGATGATGTGCACCTGGTGAGAAGAGGATGATGTGCAGCAGGGGAGCAAATGAAACGTGCACCTGGTGAGAACAGGATGATGTGCTCCAAGGGAGCACAGGATGATGTGCAGCAGGGGGGCGCAGGATGATGTGCAGCAGAGGAGCACAGAGCGATGTGCACTAGGGGAGCACAGGACGTTGTTCTACCACGAGAGCACATGATTATGTGCATGAGTGGAGAATAGGATAATGTTCACCAGGGAAGCACAGGTTGATATGCACCAGGGGAGCACAGGTTGATGTGCACCCTGGGGAGCACAGGATGATGTGCATGAGTGGAGCACATGGAAAATGTGCACCTGATGAGAACAAGGTGATGTGCACCAGGGGAGCACAGGATAATGTGCACCAGGGGAGCACAGGATGATGTGCACCAGGGGAGCACAGGATGATGTGCATGAGTGGAGCACCTGGAAAATGTGCACCTGATGAGAACAAGGTGATGTGCACCAGGGGAGCACAGGATGATGTGCATAAGTGGAGCACAGGAAAATGTGCACCTGGTGAGAAAAGGATGATTTGCACCAGGGGAGCACAGGATGATGTGCACCAGGGGAGCACAGGATGATGTGCATGAGTGGAGCAAAGGAAACTTGTACCTGGTGAGAACAGGATGATGTGCTCCAAGGGAGAACGTGATCATGTGCACCATGGGAGCACAGGATGATGTGCACCAGGGGAGCACAGGATGATGTGCACCAGGGGAGCACAGGATGATGTGCACCAGGGGAGCACAGGATAATGTGCACCAGGGGAGCACAGGATGATGTGCACCAGGGGAGCACAGGATGATGTGCACCAGAGGAGCACAGGATGATGTGCACCAGAGGAGCACAGGATGATGTGCACCAGGGGAGCACAGGATGATGTGCATAAGTGTAGCACAGGATGATGTGCATAAGTGTAGCACAGGATGATGTGTATAAGTGTAGCACAGGATGATATGCATAAGTGGAGCACAGGAAAATGTGCACCTGGTGAGAAAAGAATGATGTGTGGCAGGGGAGCGCAGGGCGATGTGCACCAGGAGAGCACAGGACAATGTGCAGTAGGGGAGAGCAGGATGATGTCCACCAGGGAAGCACAGTGTGATGTGCACCAGAGGAGCACCGCATGATGTGCAGCAGGGGAGCACAAAGTGATGGGCACTAGGGGAGCACAGGACGATGTTCTACAGGGAAGCACAGGATGATGTGCACCCTTGGGAGCACGGGATGATGTACACCCTTGGGAGCACGGGATGATGTGCACCCTTGGGAGCACGGGATGATGTACACCCTTGGGAGCACGGGATGATGTGCACCCTTAGGAGCACGGGATGATGTGCACCTTTGGGAGCACAGGATGATGTGCATGAGTGGAGCACAGGAAAATGTGCACCTGATGAGAACAGAATGATGTGCAGCAGGGGAGCACAGGACGATGTGCAGCAGGGGAGCACAGGATGATGTGCACCAGGGGAACACAGGAAAATGTGCACCTGGTGAGAACAGACTGATGTGCACCAGCGGAGCACAGTATGATGTGCACCAGGGGAGCACAGTATGATGTGCAGCAGGGAGAGTACAAGTTGACAGGCACAAAGGGAGGACAGGGTGATGTGTCTCACGGGACCTGAGGGTGATGCATGCTAGGGAAGCACATGGAAGCACCAGGGACACGTATCAGTCAGGCGCGGTCGGTGGTAGGAGTGCCGGTCGGGCGGTGACGTGGGGCGGGGGAGGGGTGGGGGATAGTAAACTACGGATTAAGGCCGAATACAGGTAAGTAAACATATAAATAAATAAAACGAATTTCGTTGTGAGCGCTGCATCGCCAAATGCGATGCAGTGCGCGCAACGAAATTCGTTTTATTTATTTAAATGTTTACTTACCTGTATTCGGCCTTAATCCGTAGTTTACTACCCCCTCACCCGCCCCACGTCACCGCCCGACCGGCACTCCTACCACCGACCGCGCCTGGTATCAGAGGAGCACTGGGGGGCACCCTAGTAGAGCACTGGGTGAGGTGCCTCATGGGAGCTCAGGGGTCTGAGCACCAGGGCAGCACTGAGAGTTGTGCATGAGGTGCGCACAGTGCTGTGCATCAGGGGAACGCTGGGTAATGTACACTTCATAGGCAGAGGCTGTGTAGGATATAGTGACACATGGCGATTCGCAATTGGTGCACATGATGAATTCCAATAGGGGGAGTAGGATGAAGTGTTCCAAGTCACATGTGAAACTTTGAGCCAGTCCTGGTTTTTAGCAGCACCCTTTGCGAGAGTTGCTTTTGAAGCCAATCCTTATCTTGCTTAAGTTTAGCTGCTTCTCCCAGAACACACAAATCAACAGGCAAAAAGCTGAATTTTACAAGGCTGCCCCACAACACAACCACATGGAAGCTATGCACAAGGATGAATGGATGGGTTATTATTGTATGTCACAATGTCAAGATCAACATTATCGACCTGTACAAAGATGGACTCCAGAATATCGACTACTCATGTATCGTAAAGCTAATCATTTATAATGAAGTAGAAATGAACCATTGTTAACTTCACATCTCCTCCACGTCACGATATGTTTGGAGTCGATAGTGTGGGGTCGATGTAAGTGTAGGTGAACATTACAACTTCAATATTGTGGTAGAACAGCAAACATTCATTTCTTTTTTGTGATACATTTCAGAAAAAGTTTTCTCTTTTTTTCGGGTTACCATGTGCTTAGGTGTCATTTAAATAATGTTTTCAAATAATTTGATTTACTGTGTTCTGAAACATTTCCACTACAGGCACAAAACATCCCTTAAACCAAATGCCTTTAATTGGGCGTGTGGAAGACAAACTGGAGTTTGCTGAATGAAAGAATGAACGACGTTGCTGGCAAGGAATGCACCGCCTGACTCCAATGATTTTTGTGAACGTCACATTTATTTGCCACCAGTGAAGAACCAATGGAAACAGAAAACACTTCTACAATAATACACCGAAAAGGCTAAACTCCGCTCCTGAATCATGAGGGTAACTCCTTAACCAATCACAAAGAGCGCAGTTTAGTTTCTCACACTTAAGCTCCTATCAGAACATTCCGCCATTCATTAGGCATTGGTGTGATGGAATACCCTCATTCATGAGTCACACCCAAAAATGTGATGTTTTATTATTCTCTCTCAGTGATCTCAACTCCTTATGGCCATCATTGCAGGTGCACTACAAATGTAGTGTCATGTAGGCGCTGGCACCCTGAAGTAAGCATCTCACCCTCGACGTTGTCTGGTTCTATAATAAAGACCTCTCCTCGTCATGTGCCCTCCAATTCTCAGCTCTCCTGTATCTCTTCCTTTTCACTTCTGTCTCTCCTTCTGAACGTTCTCCTGTGCCCTGCTAATCTCTGCTGCCCATATACCTCCTTACCTCTCCCTGTCCTTTCCTTTTTATCACCCTTCCCCCCTCTCTGTTCTCACCTCCTCAGCTACCCCCTCTCTTCTGCAGCTGTCTCTGTCCCATCTCCATATATCCTCAGCTGTTACATCCTCCCTCGTTCACTAGTTCCTCTAGACCAGCCCTCTGGCGCTCCTCCCCAAGCCCCCTTCACAGCGGTCCTTTCCTCACTCCAGCAACCCCCTTTCATCCACAGCTTTACTGTCTCTGCTGACCAGGGTTTCCTCTCTCCTCCTCAGCGTCATCATTTGCCTTCCATCATCCCCAGATGAGGACTTCTCCTACTATTTATTCCCTCCTTCCCATTCACAGCGTGATATGGTTGTCAGTTCCCCTCTCCTCCTCAGCTGCCCTCTCCCCTCCCTGTCCCCCATAACTCCTCCCCAGAGCTAATTTCTCGTATCGGTTTCTTTGCTTTTACTCCCAGCCCTTGTGTCCACTCTGTGGTTATTCACCACGCATTTAGCTCACCGATTCAGTCACTTTTGAGCACAATCAACCCCTTTTCATCCACTATCTCTTCCTCCCCGCATTTCCAGAGCTCTCTACATATTCTTCTTATCTCGAAGGACACTTTCAACTCCTGCTCCAACCTACATAGCACCAGACAATTACCTCAAGAAAGTAGATTGCTAGAGCAGAAAGAAATTGCAAAACAACAAATTATTCCCATCTGTTACTTCTGTTAAAGTGTTTACAGCATCCAGTCCGAACTACACTGCTAAATGATCATTCCCCCTACTCATAATTCTAAGGGTGCGGCCATTTTATATTCCAACCTCCAAAACCTATGATATTCTAGGGCCATTGCATGGATTCTTCTGGCATTTTATCCAACAAATGTAAGAATGTAATGTAAGAAAAGTAAGATCTCAGTAAGCACCTGCTCGCTTTCACATAGCTGCTGGATCAACTACAACGTCAACACCCATTGGTCATAGAATACTAAGTTACGTTATTTTAAGGGAACTTAAGGCATACTGTGTTATGTTGCGCTATGTTATAAGACATCATTTGGTTAGGTCTGTCTTTTGTCCATAAGTAAGAATTTCACCCTTTTGCCACACAGTCATCTGCAGCCTAATAAACTTATATTTACACCACTCTATTCTCAGAGCAGTAGTTATTTCAAGACGGCACTCACAAGAGACAACCTGCATCTCTGCTTGAGGTCTGAGGTCTTGAATCTTGTACAACCTCCCAATGAACACGTACATATTAAAAATTGAATTTACTGGAATGTAAGGCATGGCTGATTTTATCTACAAAGAGTTGGTCCTAGGACACCACAGTGGAAAAACAGAATAAGCCCAAAGCGACAGTGTATACAATAAAAAAAAATACACATTTATTACAAGAAGTGTTCATGTGCAGGTTTGTGTACAGCTGACTACAACACTGGATGTATTTTACTCAAACGTGAAGTAGACAGTGATAATGAAACATTGGTCATTTGATTTCATGCAAGACACATTTTACAGTTGTTAGTGAATGGTATTTTTAATGACTTGTTCTATATGCATTCGGATTTCTTTGTTAAGAAACTTCAGTATTTTCTGAAGAATGTGGATCTGGTTCGTTTCAATACCTCCGTGTTTCAAGAGGTCACGATAGCTAGATAATAACGCCACAGAATGCGCTGTATGATTTACTTTTGATTGTATAGCACGTTACATTATTTTCCTATTCTTGTTACATAATTCAGTCAACCCTGCTGCATAAATCGGTCCTTCGTTGATGCATAATTCCAGTGGCTCTTCCTATGGTTAATTGCTGGCCATATTTGGCGATAGAAAACCTCTTTATAATTACTCATCTTTTTTCAACAGTTCCCAGACTCCCTCACTCCCCTACACACCTCTCTCCATTCAGCCCCTTCACTTAAAACCATCCCTCCATTCACACAGATTTCGTCACTAGTCCCAAACACCATTCCGCGTGATTAGGAAATCCCCTCAAAATTCTGCTTTGCCACAACAGATCTGAATCCCAAGGATTCTGGTGTCAGGGAAGCATTCCCATCTCCATCCTCACTTTTTCAGTGAGTTCCCAACTTATGTTGTCCCAGAGAGACATGGGGCATTCTGGACAATCTGATTCGATGAACATGCAACCAATGAGAGTGGTAGGAACATGCAGGGAGTTTCGGATGATCTGACGGTTACCAGGTGGGCAATCAGACTGATTAAAATATTCCGTCGCTTAAGATGGGTGGCCGAAAGGGTAGTCGCAGGAGTGCCAGGCTTTCACTCCAGGCTCCTCGTCCAAGCCTACTTCTCTACTACTCAGCCTACACCTCTGCATTTTCACCCTAGCCTGGTCTGCTTCGTGTACTGATCCTTATGATCACTCGAGTCTATCAATTTTGCCCACTCACTGAGCCTCGTTTTTACCATCCCTCACCTCAGCATTCAGTCTTATGGCTGGACTTGCCACGAGACAGATGGAATGGCCCCAGCCGGCTCCTGATATGAGTGGATGAAAGCGGAATCATCAGCAGGGGCGCACACAGTTCACTTGTGGACACATATGTAATTTGCCCCGTTCACATCCCCACACTCCCAGATCCTCCAGGAGATGGTAGGACTCAACCGCTACACTCACTCGGTACAATATCAGGCTGGTAGGCACTATTTTCCAGGGCTAAATTCAGATCCTAGTTCACCATTGTTCAGTCTTCCACACCTCATCCCAGCCTTCAAAATGTGTCCACTCTCCCCTTTTTCACAGACCTGCTGTTACTCTTAGTCTCATAAACCTACACTCACTCTGCCCCAGCACTTACTCTTACTCTTATAAACAGACCTGCACTTACTATCACTCTCACAAATCAGCACTTACTCAGCACTTACCTGCACTTACTCTTACTCTTATAAACCTGCACTTATTCGGAACCTGCACTTACTTTTACTCTTATAAACCTGCACTTACACAGACCTGTGTTTACATTTACTCGCATACATTTGCACTCACACTGCAGCTCCACTTACTTTTGGTCTAATAAACAGAACGACATTCACTTTTACTCTCATAAACTGTACTTACTCAGATCTGCACTTACTCTTACTTTCATAAGCCTGCACTTACTCTACACCTGCACTTAATTTTACCCTCATAAACACACCTGCAATTAATCTTACTTTCATAAACCTGCAATTACTGTGCATCCGCCACTCTCATAAATAGACCTGCACGTACTCTTGCTCTCATAAACCTGCACTTACTCTGCACCTGCACTTTCTTTTACTCTCATGAACAGACCTCCATTTACTCTTACTGTCATTAAGATGCACTTACTCTGTACCTGCACTTACTCTTAAACTCATTAACAATTCTACTCTTACCCTCTAGAACCTGCAATTACTCTGCACCTGCACTTAATTTTACCCTCATAAACACACCTGCATTTACTCTTACTCTCATTAAGATGCACGAACTCTGCGCCTGCACTTACTCTTATACTCATAAACAATTCTACTCTTACCCTCAAAACCCTGCAATTACTCCACACCTGCACTTACTTTTAATCACGTAAACAGACCTGAAGTTATTCTTACTCTCATTAAACTGCACTTACTCTGCACCTGCAATTACTCTTACACTCATAAAAAACCGGCAATTAATCTTACTTTCATAAACCTGCAATTACTGTGCACCTGCCACTCTCATAAATAGACCTGCACGTACTCTTGCTCTCATAAACCTGCACTTACTCTGCACCTGCACTGTCTTTTACTCTCATGAACAGACCTCCATTTACTCTTACTGTCATTAAGATGCACTTACTCTGTACCTGCACTTACTTTTATACTCATAAACAATTCTACTCTTACCCTCTAAAACCTGCAATTACTCTGCACCTGCACTTACTTTTAATCACATAAACAGACCTGCAGTTCCTCTTACTTTCATTAACCTGCACTTACTCTACACCTGCAATTACTCTTACTAACAGACCTACACTTACTCTAACTGGCCCACACGCACCATCGCTTCAGCTCTTAGACACATACGTACTCACCATCGCCCCTGCACTCGCCCCATCACCCACCCTCCAATCACTGATAGAGTAAATGACAAAGGTGGTTATGCCTTCACCAGGGGAACGTTTCTCTTGTGTACCCTCCCCATCCTGGCCCCTTCTTACCCTTGTACCACCACCTCCCGGTGCAGCTAGAGGAGGTCGACCAGCTCCATGCAGAGGTTGCACCTAGAAACTGATAGTGTGTAATCACTGTTGTATTCAGTCCATCCACCTGAAGAATTCCTCTTTGGCATGAAAGTCATTCTGCCTCTCTCTTGCAAACACCACTACCTCATGCAAGCCAATAAAACACCCAAGTCTATAGCAACATCATCCTGAGCTCTAGTTACCGGGTATGGCACCTCCACAAGAGATAGATAGATAGATAGATAGATAGATAGATAGATAGATAGATAGATAGATAGATAGATAGATAGATAGATAGATAGATAGATTGATTGATTGATTGATTGATAGATTGGGCGGATGTATAGATAGATAGGGTGGGTGGAGGATGGATAGATAGATAGGGTGGATGGATGGATGGATGTCTTACAGAACTCAGACTCAACCCACCGTGAAGCACGCCTCAGCTCCGGAAGGACCGTCTGGGACCGTGGACCCAGCACGCGTGCACCTCCCTTGCACATCAAGTACATAGCATACTTTTGTGTTGCATTCGATCGTGGCAACACTTGCATACATTCGCTATACATTGTAGCTGGAGGAGGAAGGGAGCAGGGTGGACAGAATGGGGGAGAGAGATTGAGTGCCCAGGGGCCCTGAAGGTGAAGGGGGGTGAAGGCTATCACAGGAGACTGTGGCGGGTGTAACATGCAGAAGTAGATTTACTTTGAGTTCTGGCCATGACAGGGTAAGGCTAGAGTTGTATTTAGGCGCTGTCCAGAGGAACAGAGCACAAACAGTAGTTGATGGAGGTTGTGTGGGTGGATGCCAGTGAGGGGGTAGAGGGCCCCATGCAGTGAAAATTATAGTTCATCTTTGAAGGTTCTTGCCGTCCCGCCTGTTGCATCTTCCTTAGACTGAGGGTTCGTGATAGTAGGTGGGGGGGGGGGGGAGGGGACGTTTATCACACGCATTTCCAATTCGTGGTTCGAATGTGCACCATGTTTTCCTACAAGACCGGCAAAAGTGTTGACGCTGCTTTGTAGCTATTGCCTGAAATAGAAACTTAGAAGTGCAGGTACTCCTTGTCCGAGAGTACCTGTTTGCTCCTGAGAAGTGCCGGTACTCTCGCATAAAAAACACTGGAGCAGTGCTGAGAAGTGCTGGTACTAGCCCTTCCAAATCGAAGGACTGCAGGTGCTGAGTACCTGAGAGTACCTATCGGTAGATTTAAAGCACAGGTTGTAGTGGACAAGTCTCAGGCCGGTGCCAATTTAACACTTTTCTTTATTCAATCAATCAAGAGACATTTTTCAAGCCCAGATTCCTGTCAGCCTTCTCTAATTCCCCCACATTTTCATACCCATCAACTACCAGTTCCCGCCCTAACCCCTCACCTTCGTACAAACCCATCCTCTCTGGCTTATCTTTCTCCTACGAACCCCATTCCCCTCACATGGGTGTGTGATGGATGGATGAATTTGTACAGCCTACCACCTTCTTCACCCTAAAAGCACACCACCGTCCACACATCAATGCACTACTCACTTACCACATCACCACTCTTCTCACCGGAACTATCCCATTTTCACTACCTATCTGCTCATGCAAGCTTCCTCCATCGTCCATCACCGAAATATTAACTGACCCTTTACCTAGTGCTTGCTACCAGTTTCTGTCTCTTCTTGGTGCTGTACAAAAAAGAGGAACATGATAAATTGCAGAGGAAGTTGTGAGCGGCGCGTGCATCTGCCCTACCTGCCAGCGCAGCCCCGCAGGTGGTGATGAGCACAGCCAGCAGCACCCCCGCGGAGGGCAGTCCGTTCCGCAGCACCAGCACCCCGATGAGCAGGGTGACCAGGGGCAGGCAGCGCTTGAACATGACGTACATGGGCAGGCTGAGGCCGCGCAGCGCCCACAGGGTCAGGCTGGACTGCATGGTGGACAGCACGGTGACCCCTGCGAAGACTCGGGCCAGACCCAGGCTAAGGGGGGGCACCGAGATCACCCCCAGCCGCCGCAGGAGCTCCAAGCTCAGAGCCGCAGTGAAACTGATGAAGCATTGCACCAGGGTCAGGAAGGAGAAGCCGTAGTGGCTGATCAGAATCTTGATGAGGATGTTCAGGGATCCGGAGAACAGGCCGTGGGCCAGGGCCACCGAGATACCCAGGAGGCGCCCCTTGCACAGCGCCATCCTCTTGCTGGGCGCGGAGCCGCTCCCGGGAGGTCCAGCCCACTCTGACCTGCCTTGGTGTCAGGGGGGTCTTGTTGCATCCACTGGTCCAATATGGTCGGTGGGACGCCTCACTGGGCTTGTGGTCCTCTGCGGATCACGGGATCGGATCTGGAAGTCTCAGTCTCAGCCTTTCATCCTGCCATGGTCCATATCTTGAGGTCTGCTGTGAGGTAATAGTTCTGCTACAAAGTTTGCGAAGAAGATTCGCGCTTAGGAAGATGTATTAGCGCCCTGTAGAAGCACAGCTATAGTCATCAGTGTTCTCTTGACTCGCTCGGGTATCTCGGAAAGTCCTGTTCCAACAAGATCACCCGGCGAGCCCCAACCTCCCTCGCCGCGCGCGATGCAGCTGAACCGGAGCACTGATGCTCTCCTCTATATGAGGCTCTTCCCCTCCCAGGGTTGCTCCGCGTCAAGAGATGCGCTGGGGGAATCCCGGTGTCTTCCCTCCGCGCGCGCTCTGTTTTTGGAGCCCGGGATTCTCGCGGTGCTGTGAGGGGGCGCTGCAGTCCTGAGCCCTGGTTGAACGGGCTGGGGAGGAGTCCCTACTCTCTGCGGGCTGAGGTGAGCACGAACACTGCTCACCAGTTCCGAACCATGGATGAGAGTGGTGGGGGTGCGCTATGGTCCCGTCCGTCCTCCTGATGCGTCTCTCTACCCCGCGGGGACCCCAGGGAATGGACGCGCCTCAGAGCTAGACTCCTCCAGTGCACTGGGAGCAGCTGGTGCAGCGGCGGACAGAGTGATGCACGCGAGAGGGGAATCCCCAGCATACGGTGGCGCGTGCCTCAGTGGCGTCCGAACCCCTTTCATTGCTGATGCGCGCGTGGGGACGCATGAGGTACATCCCCTGCGCAGCGCGTGGGTGGGAGGGCGAACAAGGGCGGAAGTATCTCAGGAGACTGGGCACGGAGGCACAGAAAACTCCGTGTTAACTTTGTAAACTTTGATTTTCATTGACTAACTGAAATGTGCCAGTATCTTTGATCTCTCGAAAGCGTGATGGGGCAGTGCACTGCAACCTACAACAAGAATACGGTGATTGTGACAGATAACAAAACAAAAGTGTATTTATCTGACTGAGAAGTTCCTTCACACAACGGGCGCTGGGAAAGGGGTATCCAAAACACGGAGCTCGCATAGTTTATGCGCTAAATCTACATTTCCATGTCCCTTTCACGGTGCCCTGTCGCTTAAATGGATTTTTGGAAACACGCTGTAACAAAACCACAGCAGCGAGGCAAATAAATACATCCATCGATGAAGTACAGTACCTGGTCCAGGCATCAGCGCTGTGCCTAGGGGCATTATACGGGTATCGACTTTTTTCAGATTATCTCTGCAAAGGTAGAGGCAAAATCACCATTTCTATTGTAGAAATCAAGATTGTTTCGTAGCACATATATTAATGAAATGGGGCTTGCCAAAGCTGTCCGATATTCTACGCCATTAAGGTGTACTCTTGGATAGGTGGATGGATGGGTGGATGGATGGATGTGTCTGTGTCCAATTTGGAATTTAAGACAACATGACACCATAAATTCTCTTTGATTTCGAATGTGCTCGGAAACGTCTTTGCAAAGATTTCCTTATTCGATGACGACTCCCGCGCTGCAGTACATGCCACAGACAAGGCTGGGCAGTGAAACACTGCCCAATAGGCTGGCACACACTGCATTAACTTGACATAAATACGCGGTATGAGAAGAAGGGAAAACTCAAATGTCACAGAGTTCCACCAACCCTACAAATCCTGGAGTGAGAAGACACACGTACGAATCTGAATGGTCTCCACTACAGAGCAATCTGTGCTTGTCTGGCTAGTTATGTTACCTCATGTTGGGAAGGCTGCAACCGCCATGTGGCCACATTTTGGAAACACTGCATTCTGCACCTGTGAGTAGGCGGACACTCGAAGATATGGAGAGTGCCCAAAATGGGTAACAGAGATTGAGTGTGTTATCATATGTTGGCGGTAGACCTGACAGGGGATATATTCCTCAGTTAATTGTGATGGAAAGGCGGAATGAGGAAATTGTGCTCAAATGCGCCACCAAGGCAGCCTTTTATCCATCATCAATCCCAGATTTTTGATTGAGGAAACTGGGCAAGTTCCCACGGTCGGTTACGAAAAAGGGGACCCTAAAACTCAAGAGAGCCCACTGTGACCCTGACCTCTGTCTCATTAAAGTGTAACTTGAGGCTTCACCCTCGCCCTTATAGTCTCTGCAGGGAGGCATCGTCCCCAATACAAATGCAGAATGACCTGAACACTGTTGCCCTAAGCTATGTGCGTTTATATATCATATTCCCGCCATTTTTAAACCTACTAGCAAACCCTCTGGGCCTTATCAATTTGGCTGCGCCACAATGAGTCACTTTCAAAGCACAGGGATGTGTCATATTTGCAAGAATATGTTGCATCCCTGTGCTTTCCCCAGCGCTGGCGCACAATTGGCTGCCATGCGCCAACGCAGGCACCCTTGGTGCAAGGGTGTCTGCGTTTTGGGGGATATTGTTTTTATGCAGGAAGGCACACCTTACTGCTCAAAAACAATCACAAGAGGTGATTTCCTCTTTCTATGTGTGCTGCAGAATGCAGCATGCATAGAAAGAGGAAAAAACGAGGAGAAATGACAACATATCTCCTCGTTGTGCTTCCCTACGCCTCCCCTGGGGAAACGTAGCATTCTGACGCGTTCCCAGGATTACAAAAGGTTGTAAATCTGGGAATGCGGCAGAAGCCATGGGTGTTGCGTGGGAACACCCACAGCAACAAATATGGCATGCCCCTTTCACGCAAAGTGCTGTGGGAAAAGGGGCCATATTTACAAGGACACAGAAAGCCACACAGGGTGGCTTTACATGTCCTTTTAAATATGGGGCAGCAAAGTGTGCCGCCAGTGCGTCACAAAAAGTGACGCTCCAGCGGTGCAAGGTACTTGTAAATAAGCCCCTCTGTATTTAGAGGTATAGAGGGAACAAGAATCAGGAGGGCTGTTGCAAAAATTACCATCCTAGACAGTCATATAAACCCCAAAAAATGTGCAGAACAAATTATATGGGCCTCAAGCAGAAATTGCCATGTTTAGTCAGAGGACAAAGGTGGCTTATCAGGTACTGAGCAGGGAGAATCATTTGACGAAAGTGTGTCTACAAGATTCCCTTCAAGTGTTCCTCCATGGGGCACATATCTCCATAATATAGGCAACTCGTTACAAAGATACGAAAAACAAGAGTATATTGAGTACCTACTGCATGAATAAAAACAGAGTGACTCCTGAATGCTGCATTAATGAGAATTTAACAGAGCTAGGCATTCAGGTCCTGATAAAAGCCGGATACCTCATCTAGGATGCCACTCTACAGCTGAAACATGTTGACTCATATGATGCTGGAGTAATACAGCTCCTAAGCATCCCCAATTTGTTTTAATTATCGCTGTGGCCTCCCTCTTGCAATAAAGTATATATTATCTTTGGGAAGGAGCCTGAGATTTTTTTTAAATTGTTTTTATTAAATTCATCTGTAAAGATAAGAAACAAACCATCTCTTATGGCATTCCCTGGTAAATGGCATGCATCATAATATACATCAGGAGATTTTTTTAATCTGTGTGGTTCGGGAAGCAAACAAGCACATTATAATTCTGTATTTGAGCATGAGATTTTTAGCCAAAAAACGGCACCCTGCACCGCTCCCTCATAAAGTACTCACTGTAATCAGGAAGCCCATTTCTCACTATATTACTTTCTGATGAATGGTGAGGCCCCTGATGAATCATGACTCCAAGGTGGGCGTGAGAGAGCTTGCTATACAATTTTGTGGAATACATAATTTAGGGGTTCCCACCATTTTCATAGCCACGGAGTACTTTTAGAACCTGGGCACCCTTCATGATTCTAGGATTCTTGTAGACAGGATTCAGGTGTCACATAGCATAAAGTGGGTGACACAAGAGCTAATTTAAGACACACCCACTGCCATAGTTTTAGGCTGACTGGTGTCTTAAATAGTTGAAGAGCAGGAGCAGTGCTATTTATTCACCTTAACCATCACAGCTTCTTTTGGATGGAAATGTAGCAGCATTTGTTGATGTCAGATGAAAATAACATAACACAATAGCATGAGCAAAGCAACAAAATTACACAATTAAAACCTAACAGGCTACAACACAGCAGAGCAGTCAAAACAGAATGCAACACTACAACTACAATACAACAACATCATATTGCAACAATGCAACACAAAAGCACAGCAGCACATGAAGTACAGAACACATCACCACCACAACAAAATGCCACACAACAAATATTCACAAACATACTTATCACACATTACCACCTCCAGAAACCTGCATTCATAATACTGTGCTAAAAGGTGTTTGCACCCAGCACTGCTTAACTTACCACCAAGGACAAGAAAACTCACCAGTCAAAAATGTTTGACAATGAGAGCAGCCGGGTCTGATATAGTTGTAGGACCCGTGGGGAACTCCAAATCTTGACTGGAGTACAGTCAAATGAAAAGGGAATGTGAATAAATAAGAATAACTTCACCCATTCTAGGTCCACTGCATAAAACTGATTGCCGGGACCGCCATTGAGGGATTGTCAACTGTGTTCAAAGGCCACTGGTCGATCTAACATGATTAGAGTGCTGATGCCGGCACCATTTGTGATACATCTCTGATCATCCAGTAGAGAGACGAGGACAGAGTCTATCTCTTCATACACCAAATGATGCCTGAAAGTTATTCAGCAGTTGATTATTTTGAACAAAGCACATGATCTGGCACACCACAAAACTCTAGTAATCCATAAATTACAGATACTGGATGAATATTTTCAGGGTATTGAGGATCTAAAAACTCTCTTTTAGCAGATTTGATACCATGGCGATTAGCTGGTTTTCAAGATTCGATGCAAAAATTGCTTCAGAGTTTGCTTCAAAATGGAACAGTGAGTTAACGCTCAGCACTTACAGTTCAAATCCCCACAGTGCCAACCCAGCTTTTCATCCTTCTGAGGTTAGTAAATTGTGCACAATTAAATTGGGTAATAGCGATATATGGTTATGTCCCTGGATTTGGGGTCTTCAGCACCAGAATGCCCTTGAGTATTTGCGCACTTTATAAAATCAATCAATCCATCATGTTGTTTACAGTATTTATGAAATGGCAGAAGGGTGGTGTTAAGCCTCATGTTCTCCAAGGGTCATCCCCAAGCCCTACCCTATTTAACTTGTATGTTGCACCTCTCACGAAACTGGTTCGCTCCTACCGTTTCCAGGTGCCGTCCTATGCAGATGACACCCAGATCATCGCTTCCATCTCCGATGACTGGGAAGAGGTAGCCGACAGGTTTAGGACTTGTATGCAGGAGATTAGCAGGTGGATGAGGGAGAATTGACTCAAAATGAATGGGGAGAAAACTGAGATTGTGTTATTTGGAGTGGGCAGTTCCATCTGGACTCACCGCTGGTGGCCAGAAACTTGGGGTACTTTACCTGTACCAGTGGCGGTGGGCAAAAACCTGGGGGGGTGATTTTTGATATCACCTTGACTTTCGACTCCCAGGTCAATAGAACAGTGAGCTCTTGCTTTTGGATGATTGGGGTCTTGAAGAAAATACTGCCTTTTCTTTCAAAAGAGCTCAGGATGTCAGTGGTCAACGCACTCATCACCCCCGCTTAGATTACTGTAATGCCATGTATCTTAACGTTAATCAACTCTTGTTAAACTAGCTCCAAATCATTCAGAACACGGCCGCACGCTTGGTCCTGGAAGTACCCAAACACTCCTCTGTTAGGGAAGGATTGAGATCTCTTCACTGGCTGCCAGTTAAGAAGCGGGCGTCCTTTAAAGCACTTTGCTTGACGCATAAAGCCCTCCACTCGTAGGGATCTAGCTATCTTAGGACAGCTCTGAATTTGCATGTTACTGGGGGTCCTTTGAGATCAGCTGGACGTTATAAGGTGGCGGTTCTGCGATGTAAGAAAGCCAGGTGGGGGAAACGTGCTTTCACAGTGGAAGCCACCAGGCTATGGAACTCCCTTCCTCAACATATCAGGAGTCTAAGTTTGCACCTGTTTTTTCGGAAGCAAGTTAAAACCTGGCTTTTTGCAGAATAGGCTTCAGTCGGGGTGGCATTATAGAGGGTCTTTGCCTGCTTCGGTTCGTCACTGTTCACATTGTTCTCTTCTGTTATTAGCGCTTTGATGCCTTTTGGTCTAATGCGCTCTAGAAACGCTACAAGTACAACACAAATACAATTAATAAAAATCTACATCCTGGTTTAGAGGTTGGTGGATGGGTTACTCTGTCACAAATATGATGAAAAGCCCATCCACCTTCTTACAAGTGCTTTATGCCATATTATATTATATGGCACTTATAATAAGGCATGAAGAATATCCACCAATTTTGTGAAGGAGTAACCCGTCTGCATAATTCTAAATCAGTCCCTAAGAAACAATTTTCCATGAAAAGCAAACAGATAGTGAGCCAAACCTTATATAAGGGAGCTATGAATTGGGCCTGTGGGACAGCTAGAACAGCACAAGAGGTATTTTGTGGAAGAGAGACCATAATTTCAATGGTGAGTAGTTGCAAGGAAGACATTGTAGAATGCAAATGATCTCCAAAAACCCCGGTGTCATCAATCTGAAGTAAGGAGTCAGTTTGTTACAGGGTGATGGTGGCCCAGGTGCCATAAACCTTCCTTTAAGAATTGGTAGCCACCCACAAACAGAGTTCAGCAACTTCTCAGACCCATGTAGTCACTGTATGTCAAAATATCATGTTTGAAACACCATCCAACATACATTTTGTGTCCTAAATATCATTTACAAAACTATCAGCCAATTGGGTGAAAAATGTATATTATTAATTCTACTGGGGCGATATTTATGTGGATTATATTTAGGACATGATATTTATGTCCGATGATATTCTGGCAATGAAATTCTGGTACCACCCCTTCTAGTCATTAAAGGGTTGATTGCTGAGTTGTTCAGCGGTATGTAAAAGTTCCCCACTGGTATTGCAATTATTGCCACTTCCTCCAATATAATATAATCATTGTGGTTGTTCATTAAGGAATTGCAAGACCTTATTTTGTGTTTTGCTGTGATTTTTGGCAATTAGGCAAGTACAGTTTACTACATTTTCTCTCCAGTTAGCCTGGCTAATCAAATTTTTAGGGATTCAACTTTATCACACACTAAACTTAAAACAGGCACAATTTGTGCCATAGTTTTCCTGGATTTTAGTGTTCGCCCTCAAGTGGAGGTGGGGATAAAAGGAGAGGAGATACAGTTTTTGCGGGTGATTTTTTGCAAATTCTGTAAGGATGGGTTGAGGATATTTATGGCAGCTAAAGTGGTAATGGTCAAACCAGGAACGAGAGTTTGAAGATCGATTAAAGCTGTTCTAGTTGATGAAAATAGCAACACAACAAGATGATGGACGGAGTGCTGAAACATTTCAAACACTCACTCCCGGTCACAGATCTGGGTTTAATCCATTGTTCTTTTGCTCACCATGTCATCCCAGTTTGGACCCAGCCATATGCAAATCAGTCTTGACCTTGCTCCCCATGGGAACAGTCCACCCCGAACTGCCAAGCCAGGTCCTCCCTGGACCAGAAACACGCATCCTAGGACCAGTTTCAGAGTATCACCCCTCCCCAGCCAGGCTAGCTTGAACCCAGTGACAAAGTGAGCAAGGGACCCAAACTTTGGGCATACCCTGATGAAAATACCATCACCTGACAAGTGGTGTGAAGACTCACAAATTGCTGTGGACCCAAAGTTTCTAGAGTATCTTTAAGCAGTGCTTAGTTTGTGAAAAAATAAGTGGCATTGCCCGAGGTACTTCTTAGGAGCCACTGCTGCTGGCACCACACGGAGCTACTGCTACTGCTACTGCTGCCGAATGCCAGTGCCAGCATCACCTTTCTAATCACCATACTCAAATACGTGTGACATTTTGGACAATTCCAGGTCTTCTCAAGCTGTATGGATATCCTGGAAGTACTATGTCTAGTATATTTTTAAAGCACATTGATTTTTATATACCACTCTATGGAAAAAAAGAGCAGACAACGCCACTGTGTGGTAGCTTCTGCTAAAGAAGGTCCAGTGTTTAGAAATAAGTGCAGATGCCGAGCACCAAGAGACACCAGTACAAATTAAGCACTGTCTTTAAGTGACTGTGGTGCTGGCAGGAAAAGATGATTTATCATGGGGTTGAAATCTAACTCAAACAGCGAGCAGTAAGGGGACGTAAGTAGCCATCAATGTTGTCAGGGCCTTGTGGTATGTACACCACTACAAAGACGTATAACACTGTAGCAGAAAACATGCCACTTGCGACCAGAGCCTCAGTGAGATGGGGATAAAGAAGAGGTTCTGGTAACATGACTAGAGGGATTCTGCTTTCGCCACTATTGGACAATCCTGATTAAGGAAGCTGTGTTCAAATGGAATTACTTTAGCAAAGGAGGGTCACAGACATTTTTTATCAAGGTTTCGGTGACACAGATACGATTGATCAGAAAGGTATTCAGCAGCAAAAACACATCCAAACAATGCTCAGCCACAGACTCAGCATTAAGCGTCATCTTTTCTGATATAGTCAGGGCCCTGGTTGGTAAGAAATCATGAGGGAAGGAATACTGCACTGTTAGGCAAATATGTCTGTCAGTGTGGTCTTGTTATACAGTTGTTTGTTGGGTTCCTAGTGACAGAGAAGTATCTCTAGCAAAGGTACTAGCAAGCTTTATGATTAACTAGGATCACAAGTAATCCTTGGCCCAATGGGTAGTGAATGGCAAAACCAGGCTTGCCCTGTTAAAATCCTTCCCTCTGCAGATGCCACATTACCACTGCACAGGGGTTAGGTCTGTCCACAGTTCTAATGTGACAGGTTTCATGGAGAACACCGTAGGGATAGATCAGGGCACTCAGTGCTTGATTTCTGCCTGTGTTGCGGTGCTCTGTACCAACACTTATTTTGTAACACTAACACATATTTATGACAGTCCACCACATGATGGCGCTGTCAGTCTATTTTTCAAAAGCACATAAGCAAAGTTTAGAAATTCAAAATACAATCAAAACAAATAGTAACACCGGGATGCTCAGATCATCCTAACAGCTCTGGGTCACACAGTCTACTACAAAGTGTCACATTTATGGGACTGTAATGTTAAGTAGGTGTTGTTAGTACTGGAGTTTAGCAGCACTGGCAGGGACCGTAGGTGGTGCACAATGCTGTGGCCTCATGGAAATATCTTGGGCCCTGGCACTTATTATTTCACAAATTAGGAACTGACGGTACCACCCCCCCCCCATACACACACTTTAATAGTTAGCTACAGAAGGAAATTCCGGTGTGCTTCAAGAGTAGGCCACAACACCCACTCTACAGAGGACACCAAAGAAACAGGCCCCAGAGCCCACAGCACCTGAACTGAGCTCTGAAGAGCACTACACTGAAATCGAAGGAGCTAACATCAAAGTAGACTTCTCACAGTAATAATCCAGCAGCAGCGGTTCCTCCATGGGAGCGGAGGAGAGTCGCCCCGCCACACTACTGCGCAGAAGGTGTGAAATATAAAATGGTAATAAAATGATTTTATTACCATTTTATTTTTTGCACTCTGCCAGCAAACGGAATGCGAGGGCATGGCGGGGCCAGTGCATCACTGCTGCCAATGATTGGCGGCAGTGAGGAGTGGCCACTTAAGTTTGAAGTGTGCATGTTGGTTTGGCCGGCTATTTTGCTACAGCCAAACCGAAATGCGCAATTCAAACCTCTCCAACTCGGCTGTCTTGGACAACTGGGTTGGAGAGCAGGCACAGGCCTACAGTGCCCTTAGGAGCAACGCTCCAGCCAATCAAGACGCTGTCAGAGCATGCCCACTTTCCAGTCAATCAAGACACTTCACTCATGCTGCTTAACAGCATCTTGATTGGATGAGAGAGTTGGCTTTGCGCGCCGAGGACGTGCTGCAGAACATCGAGCTGTAGTGTAAGGCAGGGGCGGCTCCTCCGCTAAGGCGGAGGAGCGTTGCTCCACAGCTCACAGAGCAGAAAAAAAAAGTGATAATAATCTTGTTATTATCATTTTATTTTTCTTTACTATGGGGCTCGGTTGGGGCGGGGCTGGGGACACAGGGGGCGGAGGGGTTTGCACACTCCAAGTGCGCATAACTACTTGGCCAGCCAAAAAGTCATGCGCACTTTGCATGTTCCCCACCAGGCTATAATGCAAAGCCTGGTGAGGTGCATGCAAAGGCCCCCAGTCCCCATCTGAGCGCTGAACCACGGCGCTCAGACCAATCACAACACTGCATTGCAGCATTGTGATTGGCTATGGGGAGCCTGGCTCCTTCCTGGTTCGGACGTTGCCTAGAAGAGAAGAAGCGAGACGGCAGCCATTTTAAAGGTAAGTTTAAAAAAAATATATATCCCCCCACACCCACACCCGCACCGCCACCCATTTTCCCTGCCAGCTGCCACTGATGTAAGGTAAGAGATTGTTTTAACCCCTACGATGCTCATGACGGAACCCAGCCGTCATGAGCCACGGGTGGCCTGTGCGCATGACGGCTGGGTTCCGTCACGACCACGCCAGCGATTGGAATGTCCAGCACCGGGCTGGAATTCCTGCCGCAGGCAAGGTGTTAATGTGTATATTTATATTATTGTTTGTTGCGTACATTATTATGTGTTCTTTTTTATGTGTATATTTTTTGCGCACCTCCGATGTGATTTGCCAACTGCCACTGTAATCGAGCATTGATATCCAAAGTCTGCATGGGTTTTGGGAGTTGTGACAGGATACCTCCTGCTTACGGATACCTGTGCCTGTTTAGGAAAGAAAGACATTTCCTCTAAATACGTGAAGGCACGTGTCTATAATGAAGACAGCAGAATTTCGACACACCGGAAAATCTCCTGATAATAAAAGCACAATACGATTCCCACTGTAGAACAGACCTGCCTGATGTAGGTAAACAATGCATGACCGGCGCAGATCAATTCCACTCACCACAATGCAATGCTACCTGCAATCAGCCTAGCCAGCACACTGAGCCCCTTGGTCATCCGTATTACACATCAAATCAAAGACTCAAAACGTGGTTCAAACCAGCAACCCTATCTTTGGGTCAAAAGAAAGGAGGTAAGAAAACCAATCTAGATGCAAAGATACGGGCCCCCTGCTAATGATATGAAGTTCACCTAAGCAGGGAAATACATACTGTAAAGTTCCTAGGGCAACTTCAACACATGTTTAAATATACATGATATAATTAATTATAAGAGAAGAGACCATTACTCGAAAATAGAAAAATACAAAAATATATATTTTATTAAATATTATCATCCGTGATTGTTCAGTATATTCATTTTTATAACAGAGAAATCAGCATTTCAATCTACACACATACTGCATTCATCCATTTGACCATACATTCATATCACAAACATAATTGGGTTCTTCAAAACGATCTATGCATTTGATATTTGATAATTGCAAAAAATCTTTTTGTAACAATGTTCCAAGAATGGTAACTAGATATAGTTTTTATACATTAAAATGACAGATGCACCAATGAGAGATGTGGCAATTATTCGTCTTTCTACGCGCGTTTCGGCAGTGAACTGCCTTCTTCAGGAATGCCACTTCCACAAATATTTTCTCAAGTAGTGCTGACCAAGTGATGCTGATCACATTAAATATAGAGGCTTTTCCTCTTTATATGGCCGTCAATATGTACGGGATTTCCTTTGCTAGGGTAAAGAAGGATCCAATATATGGTTCGATTGTCAAACCAATGCTTCTGTTGCAAAGTGGTGAGGAAGTTTGGTAATGGAATTCATTATGTGTGGTGGTGGTCCTAGTAGTCTGTAATGTTCAAAAGAGGACGAGCTGAGTGTCCATGTCTTAGGAGATGTGGAATAAAAGGCGCTCTAATCGGAGGATGATAAACCTCCGAGAGGAAACGCTATGTCATCAGCTAGTCCTGCTGCTGGATACCTCGTGGGATCCGGATATGGACCCGAATACCGGGTCCATATCCGGATCCCCTAAGACATGGACACTCAGCTCGTCCTCTTTTGAACATTACAGACTACTAGGACCACCACACATAATGAATTCCATTACCAAACTTCCTCACCACTTTGCAACAGAAGCATCGGTTTGACAATCGAACCATATGTTGGATCGTTCTTTACCCTAGCAAAGGAAATCCCGTACATATTGACGGCCATATAAAGAGGAAAAGCCTCTATATTTAATGTGATCAGCACCACTTGGTCAGCACTACTTGAGAAAATATTTGTGGAAGTGGCATTCCTGAAGAAGGCAGTTCACTGCCGAAACGCACGTAGAAAGACGAATAATTGCCACATCTCTCATTGGTGCATCTGTCATTTTAATGTATAAAAACTATAACTTGTTACCATTCTTGGAACATTGTTACAAAAAGATTTTTTGCAATTATCAAATATCAAATGCATAGATCGTTTTGAAGAACCCAATTATGTTTGTGATATGAATGTATGGTCAAATGGATGAATGCAGTATGTGTGTAGATTGAAATGGTGATTTCTCTGTTATAAAAATGAATATACTGAACAATCACGGATGATAATATTTAATAAAATATATATTTTTGTATTTTTCTATTTTTGAGTAATGGTCTCTTCTCTTATAATTAATTATATCATGTATATTTAAACATGTGTTGAAGTTGCCCTAGGAACTTTACAGTAAGAAAACCAATCTAATTAACTTGGACGTGAATTGAATCACCTGAATCTTGAACAGATGACTGCCTTCAATATTGGCCACTCTCCAGAGCTATTCAGGTTTGTATACATTATTGTTTTTCATCAATAAGAGATGTTTTGCGCAAACGCTCGAATTAGTGTTATGTTGATAGTCATTTTGCTATGTATGATTTACACTGTTTTAAGACTTTATGTTTTTTTTTTTTACTTGTTTTATAATTTCAAATTGCAAATAAAACATTTGAACAGGTAAATGCGCAGCTTTGCCTATCTCAGTCATTCACACTTTTTGGAACATAGTGGCCCGCCCATTACTGTCTTCGGCAGCCACCTTCACTAAAGCGAAACTCCGCCTAGATCCGTCCAGACTTAACTAGCACTGGCCGCCTTCTCTGTTTCATTTCAGGCACACCTTTGTTTCTCTTTGTAGGGGTGCTAGAAATGGACCAGGGCGCACAGCAAGCAAAGAACCAGGAGAACTGTCATCAGTAACAGGGTTGTCGTTACAGCCCAATTTACTCCTGTTAACACAGCATACAATCCATATAGCACAGTGCTAGTGTGGGGGTGTGGCCTACCTGCCAGAGCGGCCCCGCCGGTGGTGATGAGAACAGCCAGTATCACCCCTACGGAGGGCATGCCGCTCCGCAGCACCACCACTCCGATGAGTAGGGTGACCAGGGGCAGGCAGCGCTTGAACATGACGTACATGGGCAGGCTGAGCCCGCGCAGCGCCCACAGGGTCAGCGTGGACTGCATTGTGGACAACACGGTGACCCCTGCGAAGGTGCGCGCCAGGCCCAGGTCCAGGGGTGGCACTGCCGCCAGCCCCAGGCGCCGCAGCAGCTCCAGCAGCAGGGCCGTGGACAAGCTCATTAGACACTGCAGCAGGGTCAGGTAGGAGAAGCCATAGTGGCTGATCAGCACTTTTACTAGGATGTTCAGCGAACCCGAGAAGACGCCGTGGGCTACGGCCACCGAGATGCCCAGCAGGCGTCCCTTGCACACCGCCATCGCTCCCTGCTGCTGCCCAGGTGGACCAGTCCGCTTCCGCGCTGCCCTTGCACGCGCTGGGATCAGGTGGCGCTGCGCGGAAACTTTACTCTCAGAACGTCCCGGGCCCCCTCAGCCCTCCGCAGCCACCTGTGCGCCTCATCGCGCAGGAAAGACGCAAGTCCACGGGTTCGCCGGCGCACAGCTCTCTCCAGACGACACCCTGCGGCAGCGGCAACTGATAAAGTCCCCGGCAAACGCCATGGTGGGGGCGAAGGGGAGGGAGCTGCAGGAAATAAAAGTACAGTGAACGGGATTTCGCAGATCAATACCAGGAAAAAAGGCCACCCTGTCCGTAGAGTCCATGACAACAGCCCCTCCCACATCTTGCCCCCCCACCCGTCTGCGCCACGTAGACTGCTGACGAGGGCAGCTTTGGGTACCCGGGAGGCGCACTTTCCATTTACTTAATGATGGTGACTTGTTTGATTGAGTCTGCCATTATTTCTTCATTGTACCCGCGTTGAGTCATTGCGTTTCATGTTTTTTTTGGAGGGCGGTAGGTGTGCGTAGATAGCACACAGCAGCGTATTCCGATTATTTGTAGACGTATATACTTGTGTGCGACAGTGAGGAATTTTATCTGAGATGGGGAGAGCATGACGCGTTTTCCAATCATGGGTCCAGGCGCTTTCTTTTACGCTCTAACTCCTGCTGCATACAGTCAAACGAACGGAAATATATGGGCCTATACTGTCCGGTACTAAGTGCCGGCGCCTTTTTATTTTGAGAGGGAGAGTACCTGCACTTCTCAAGAGAACTGTGATACTTTTAATTGGAGAGTACCAGCACTTCTCAGAAACGAGCAGGTGCTCTGGTACAGAGTACCTGCACTTACATTTTTCCATTTCAAGCACTGGATTGAAAGGATGTTTTTAACCCAGGGCCAGGCAGATTATAGCAAAGTTTTGAACTGTTGCTTTAGTGAGGCGTGTCATCGGCGGGGGAGGGGGAGGGGGCGCACGCACCCCCACTATCCATGTTGCTGTCAGTAATCTGCTGGAAAAGGGGAATCATCAGCTCAGCCAAAGCAAACCGTATCTTCACACACTGCAAGAAAGTTAGCTTTAAATGGGCAGGTGTTGTCTGGTACTGAGTACCTGCATCTCTTTAATTTGAAACGGAGAGTACCTGCACTTCTCTGCTGCAATACATTTAATGGCAGAGTTCTGTCGCTTCTCAGGAGCAAACAGGTACTCTAAATAGGGAGCACCGGTAATTCTATGTTTCCATTTAAAGTACTGGTCAAAGTGGTAGGCAGATCCCTCTGCCAGTCTAAAATATTGAGTTAGTGTTAAGTAGAGGTGGTTGAGCCAACAATTGAACAGGGACAGCAGAGCCAAGGCTTAGCGCTGGCTCTCAAGAGCCCACGCACAAGCCAAGCCTTGAAAATATTTGTAAATCGTGCAGCAAACATCATGGTAGAATTTAGTTATACATAAATGACATAACCATAGTTTGCACCACCATAGATTTTAGATGTCATCAGTGATGAATATGTGTGGTCCCTGCAGTTCATCATAGCCATGCAACTTACACTACCTATAACTGGTGAATTTCAGTGTTTTTTTTGGTTTATATATTTACTATTAGAAGACTTAAATATAACTCCACTTTAACCTTTGATTTTTTTTTTGTTGTATTTCAATTTTTTGTAACGTAAGTGAAATCTTATTACGGTACGTCTGTGGCAACTCCCTGCTGCTCAAGACCTTCAGCTATGAAGAAAGTAAAATCGCTAGACGTACGGCTGACGTTAGGCTCAATCTAAAGCACCTGACCTTTTTTGGCGGCACTAATAAATCGATGCATACCGGACTACAACCGGCTGGTGAAGTCTGTGTGAGCGGCGGCTCTCGTTCAAGACCCCCACCTGACGGGTGGAGGTCTCCCATACTCTGCGTAATTTAACGATTGATTTTCTTACTCACTTCATGACTTCCTTATTAATCACAGGATTTCTGGCTTTCTGGCTGTCCATTTTGCCCGTCACAGTCCTGAGAAAAACCCGTTCTTGACGCCCCACTATTGCGCTTTTACTAGGGTCGAAACGTCGACGTTACCATCATACCTGTCCATACGGCCTCCTTGACCCAAATACAGAGTCGCTATTGTGTCTAGTATTCATGTTAAGAACAAGAGACAGTATATGTAAAGAAGAATTGTGTTGAATCTAATTTATCCATGTCACTGATGTACGTCTTGCATATAGTGCACCACTACTTCACTGATCACTATATGTCACATATTTTCACTATTGTCACAATCTTTTCATCCATAATTTAGTTGTATCTGTGACAGCCTTTCTTTGGAAAAACAAAAAGTAAAAATACTTTATCTTTGCAAATCTTCTTTCTCTGGTGTGTTCTTATCTTAAAGCTTCAATGTATTTTCTTGTTTGAAATAATTAATTTACATTTGTTGTGAAATCTATTGAGACAATTCGTTCTTTCTCCTGACAATAATATAGACAATTCGTTCTTTCTTTTGATAATAATTTAAACCGATCACAGCAATTGTATTACCCGACAGGACCAATTGTTTTCTGTATAGCGATACATTTAATAGCAGAGTTCTGTCGCTTCTCAGGACCAAACAGGTACTCTAAATAGGGAGCACCGGTAATTCTATGTTTCCATTTAAAGTACTGGTCAAAGTGGTAGGCAGATCCCTCTGCCAGTCTAAAATATTGAGTTAGTGTTAAGTAGAGGTGGTTGAGCCAACAATTGAACAGGGACAGCAGAGCCAAGGCTTAGTGCTGGCTCTCAAGTGCCCACGCACAAGCCAAGCCTTGAAAATATTTGTAAATCGTGCAGCAAACATCATGGTAGAATTTAGTTATACATAAATGACATGACTATAGTTTGCACCACCATAGATTTTAGATGTCATCAGTGATGAATATGTGTGGTCCCTGCAGTTCATCATAGCCGTGCAACTTACACTACCTATAACTAGTGAATTTCAGTGTTTTATTTGGTTTATATATTTACTATTAGAAGACTTAAATATAACTCCACTTTAACCTTTGATTTTTTTTTGTTGAATTTCAATTTTTTGTAACGTAAGTAAAATCTTATTACGGTACGTCTGTGGCAACTCCCTGCTGCTCATGACCTTCAGCTATGAAGAACAAGTAGTTAGCTGCAGTGTCTAGCCTGTCCAACCCCTCCCCCTGGCCTTATGTCTATAGGGGAGGGGGCTGCCCAAAATGGGCATGCCAATGCCCCCAACCCCCCCCCCAAATTCCACAGTCTTTCTGCCCCCCCGGGAGGCAGATAGGGCAATAGCCCCCTATCTGCCCCTGCTGGGGGGCAGAAAGCACACTAGGCACCAGGGATTTTTTTTCTTTACGTCTATATGGGTGGGGACTGCCCAAAATGGGCATGACCAAAATGGGCATGGCAACGCCCCCACCACCCAAACAAATCCACAGTATTTCTACCCCCCCAGGAGGCAGATGGGGGCAATAGCCCCTCATCTGCCCCCCGTGGGGCAGAAAGCTCACTAGGCACCAAGGATTGGGTTTTTTTTTATACATAGGGGTGGGGGCTGCCTAAAATGGGCATACCAATGCCCTCACCCCCCTAAAAAAATTGCCAGAGTCTTTCTGCTTCCCCCAGGAGGCATATGGGGGCAATAGCCCTGATCTGTCCCCCGGGGGGGGGGGGGCAGAAAGCCCACTAGGCATCAGGGATTATGTTTTTTTTATACAATGGGGTGGGGGCTGCCAGAATGGGCATGCTAATGCCCCCACACCCAAAAATGTATTTATGCCCCCCCCCAGAAGGCAGATCAGGGCAATAGCCCCTTATCTGTCCCTCAGGGGGGGGGGGGCTGAAAGCCTACTAGGAACCATGGATATGTTTATGGGCATGTCTGGGAGAAACCCCATAGGCACGGGTCGCTCCCCTTTTTCGGCACACATTTTGGCTGGTTCAGTGATATTTCTAGTCTCATCTACCCCCAAGCGGGGGCCAGAAAACCACTAGAAACCAGGGTGTGAACTGGAGTTTGGCTGATGGTCTGCGTGTACTGACCTTTGGCTGGCCTTTTGCTGGCAGTGTGTGTGGGCTTGCACTTGGCTAATGGTGTGTGTGGACTCATGCTTGATGACGGTGTGTGTAGATTGGCGCTTGCCTGGTGGTGTGAGTGGAGTGGCACTTGGCTGGCAGTGTACGTGGACTGGCGCTTGGCTGACGGTGTGCATGGATGGTGCTTGGCTGGCGGTGTGCGAGGATGGTGCTTGGCTGGCGGAGTGCGGGGATGGCGCTTGGCTGGCGGAGTGAGTGGGGGATGCTTGGCTGGCAGTGTGTGTGAATAGTGCTTGGCTGACTGTGTGCATGGATGACGCTTGGCTGGCGGTGTAGGTGGATGGTGCTTGGCTGGCAATGTGAATGGATGGCGCTTGGCTGGCGGTGTGCGTTGATGGCACTTGGCTGGCAGTGTGCGTGGTTGGCGCTCGGCTGGGGATGTATGTGAATGGTGGTGTGCGTGTACTGACTCTTGGCTGGCGGTGTGGCTTGCATGGATCCACCAGCATTTTCTTACCCAGAATCCCCGCAAACCTACAATTTACCTACAAATTCATATTTTCCTCACATTTCTGTGTAAGTTGTATGATCACCGCGCAGGCACACATTTCCTACCACCCAGCGTTCCCCTTGGTCTCCCCAGAAAAATGATACCTCACTTGTGTGGGTGCCCAAAGTAGCGGCAGCCTGAAAACGTATAAACAAACTGCCCTTTTGGACCCCTCCTTGGGACCCCCTCAACCTCTGCACGTTTTTGGCCCTTCCATGTCATAGGCACTTGGCCCATCCACACAAGTAAGGTTTCATTTTTATCGGGAGACTGAGGGGAACGCTACGTGGTAGGAAATTTGTGCCGTGCAGTGATCCCACAACTTTCCTACACAGATATTAGAGGAAAATGTGACTTTTTAGCTAAATTTGAGGTTTGCAGTGGATTCTGGGAAGGAAAATGTTGAGGGATCAACGCAAGTCACACCTCCCTGGACTCCCCAGAGTGTCTAGTTTTCAGAAATGTCTGGGTTTTTTAGGTTCCCCCAGATGTCTGCAAGCCCCGGACCAAAAACACAGGTATCAACTTGTCTATCACAAAACGACCTGGTTTTTCAAGGGGGTCACCTGCGTTTTTGGTACCGGGCTTAGGGGCCATCTAGGGAGACCTACCAAACCCAGACATTTCCGAAAACTAAACACCTATGGGAGTCCAGGGCTGAGCGGCTTGCATGGATCTCTCAACATTTTCCTACCCAGAATCCCCTTCAAACCTCGAATGTAGCTAATAAAATCACATTTTCTTCACTTTTCTCTGTGGGAAAGTTGTGGGATGACCGGGCTGCCACAAATTTCCTACCACCCAGCTTTCCCCCAGGTCTCTCGATAGAAATGGTACCTCACTCGTGTGGGTAGGCGTAGTGCCTGCGACAGGCAACACCCAAAAACGTACTGAGGAGACTTCAAAATTATTGATCGCAAAACTACCTAGTTTTGCGAGGGAGTCACCTGCGTTTTTGGTCCCGGGCTCAGTGGCCATCTAGGGAAACCTACCAAACCCAAACATTTCTGAATACTAGACACTCAGGGGAGTCCAGTGAGGTGTGGCTTGCATGGATCTCCCTACATTTTCCTACCCAGAATCCCCTGCAAACCTCAAATGTAGCTAAAACAAATCAAGTTTTCCTCGCTTTTCTGTGTGGAAAAGTTGTAGGATCACCGGACTGCCACAAATTTCCTACCACCCAGAGTTCCCCCAGGTCTCCCGATAAAAATGGTACCTCACTCGTGTGGGTGCCTAGTGCCCACGACAGGAAACATCCCAAAAGGTACTGTGGAGACTTCAAAACTATCGATCGCAAAATTACCTGATTTTGCAAGGGAGTCACCTGCGTTTCTGGTCCCGGGCTTAGCGGCCATCTAGGGAAACCTACCAAACCCAAACATTTCTGAAAACTAAACACCAAGGGGAGTCAAGGGAGGTGCGGCTCGCGTGGATCTCCCCACATTTTCCCACCCAGAATCCCCTGCAAACCTCAAATTTAGCAAAAAAAAATCAAGTTTTCCTCACTTTTTTGTGTGGGAAAGTTGTAGGATCACTTGACTGCCACAAATTTCCTACCACCCAGCGTTCCCCTAGGTCTCTCAATAAAAATGGTACCTCACTTGTGTGGGTAGGCCTAGTGCCCACGACAGGAAACACCCCAAAACGTACTGTGGAGACATCAAAATGACAAAACACCCTCGTTTTTCAAGGGGGTCACCTGAGTTTTTGCCCCCGGGCTCGGCGGCCATCTAGGGAAACCTACCAAACCCAGACATTTCTGAAAACTAGACACCTGGTGGAGTCCAGGAAAGTATGGCTTGGGTGGATCCCCCAACGTTTTCCTACCCAGAATCCCCTGCAAACCTAAAATTTAGCTGAAAAAATAAAAGTTTCCTCACATTTCTGTGATGGAAAGTTCTAGAATCTGTGTGCATCCACAAACTTCCACCCACCCAGCATTCCCCAAAGTCTCCTGATAAAAGTGGTACCTCCCTTGTGTGGGTGGGCTAAGTGCCTGCGACAGGGAAAGGCCCAAAACGTATTGTGGAGACATCAAAATCCCTAGGTGCCGGCAGCGCTAGGGTACAAAATCCACAGCTAGGAGCATTGTAAAAAAAAGGGCCAGTTTTCACTGGAAAAATGTGATGTGTCCACATTGCGTTTTGGGCCGTTTCCTATCGCGGGCAATAGGCCTACCCACACAAGTGAGGTACCATTTTTATTGAGAGACTTTGGGGAATGCGGTGTGCATGGAAGTTTGTGGATCCACACAGATTCCAGAACTTTCCATCACAGAAATGCGAGGAAAATGTGTTTTTTAACAAAGTTTAAGGTTTGCAAGGGATTCTGGGTAACAGAACCTGGTGAGAGTCACACAAGTCACCCCATCCTGGATTCTCCTGGGTGTCTAGTGTTCAAAATAGCATAGGTTTTCTAGGTTTCCCTAGGTGCCGGCTGAGCTAGGGTTCATAATCCACAGCTAGGCACATTGCAAAAAAAAGGGTCAGTTTTCAGTGGAAAAATGTGATGTGTCCACGTTGGGTTTTGGCCCGTTTCCTGTCTTGGGCACTAGGCCTACCCACACAAGTGAGGTACCATTTTTATCGGGAGACTTTGGGGAATGCGGGCTGGGTGGTTTGTTGATGCACGTAGATTCAAGAACTTTCCATCACAGAAATATGAGGAAAATGTTTTTTTTTTACATAGTTTGAAGTTTGCAAGGGACTTTGGGTAACAGAACCTGGTGAGAGCCACACAAGTCACCCCATCCTAGATTTCCCTAGGTGTCTAGTTTTAAAAAATGTACAGGTTTGCTAGGTTTCCCCAGGTGCCAGTTGAGCTAGGGTCCAAAACCCACAGCTAGGTACATTGCCAAAAAGGGTCAGTTTTCACTAGAAAAATGTGATATGTCCATGTTGCGTTTCGGGCCGTTTCCTGTTGCGGGCACTAGGCCTAACCACACAAGTGAGGTGCCATTTTTATCGGGAGACTTAGGGGAACACAGATTTGTAGAATAACGTTTATTACCTTTTGACTTTCTATGCATTTCTGCCTTCCAAATGTAAGACAATGTGTAAAAAAGAAGTCACTTAAAAAAATGTCCTATAATTTACATGCTAGTATGGGTACCCACAATTTCAGAGATGTGCAAATAACTTCTGCTTCTAAACTCTATATTTTGTTCCCATTACGAAAATACATATGTGTCCTTGATACCTACTTTTCGCTCTTTATATTTTACCAAATGAATTGCTATATACCCGGTACACAATGAAAAACCATTGCAAGACGCAGCTCAGTTATTGGCTCTGGGTTCCTCGGGTTCTTGGTGAAGTTACAAGTCCTATATATCCCCACAACTCAGAGGGTTCAGTGGATGTAATGGTATATTGCTTTTAAAAATCTGTCCTACTTAGAAGAAGTAACAAGTGAAAACGTTGGCACAAGTGGATGTTTTTTTCAACTCATTTTCAATATTTCATATTTTCAACTGTTAGTTTCTATAAAAAAAACTTGAAGGATCTACACAAATGCCCCTTTCTGAATTCAGAATTTTGTCTACAACTCTCAGAAATGTATAACTTTCCGGGATCCATTATTGCTTTCACACCCATTTCTACCACTAACTGGAAGGAGGTTGAAAGCACAAAAAGTAGCAAAAATAGGCTATGTCCTAGTAAAATGTCAAAACTGTAGAAAATTTTGGTTTTCTGACAAAAGCCTGCCTGTCCATGACAGCTGGAAAGATGGTGATTTCAGCACCACAAACCATTTGTTGATACCATTTGCAGGGAAAAAACCAGACGCTTCCTTCTGCTGCACTTTTTCCCCATATTTCCAAATAAAACCAAAGGTTAGCTGTATTTTGGCTAATTTCTGGGTCCCCTCAAGGGGAATCTACAAACCCTGGGTACCTTTAAAATCCCCATGATGTTGGAAGAAAATTTGGCATGGATACCTTATTTGGATAATAAGATACAGGGGCCTAAGCACAAACTACTCCAAATAGCCAAAAACAGGCTTAGCACAGGGGGGAAAGGCCTCACAGCAAAAGGGTTAATATTCAGAATCTCCATAGTCCTCATCATATCTGTTTGAAAATATTGTACAGCTAGGTTATTAGAATAGAGATAAATTTTCCTAATCCCAGTACGATATCTCTTTTGTGTGTCATAATCTCACCTTATCAAATCAACTGGTTTCAAGCATTATGTCAGCGCATGCATCTGGATTAGTTATCCCTCCTTGATCAGTAAATCCCCACAATACGGGATCCTAAGAAGATAAATATATCCTGAGTTCTCGTGGCCAAACCAGCAGTAGCCAATACCCCTATATATCAATATGTGAATCGGTCATACTCTTGCACGTGGCCGGCCTCCTCATGGCCAATATTGGCCCCAGGGACCGCCACCTCTCCGGGACAGTCCGATTGATAATTTTCCTGGAGAAGTGCCCTCCTCCTTAGACTCTTGATAGCCCTGGGGACCATCCCCTCCCCATGGCTTTATTAAAAAATTGGAGGGGAGGCCGAGCAGACCCCCCATTGCTCTTAATGGCCCGAGGACCACCACCTCCCCAGGGCCTGAATGAAATTTAACGGGGGAGGGGGGCCTCTCATTTGAGATGTCATCAGTGATTACATTAGTGATGTCACTGACCATGTCATGAGTGATGTAATATGTGAGGTCACAAGCAGTGCATTACAGGGGGCGTAAGATATAGTTAACTCAGGTAACTATAACTACTGAATTTCACTGGTTTTGATTGAGTGAAATCTGAACTTAAATATAACGTCCCTGTAACCTTTGGTTTTTATATATATTAACTACTGGCGGTCGCCAGTAGGTAGTTATAGTTAGGACCTAGTTTCCATAGAAAGAGCATTTTTTGTTTTGCCAATAACTTTGGCGCTGCTTGATGAATCTTCATGAAATTTTCCAAACCTTTACTTTAATCAGTTCAGGTGCTGTGTTAAAAGTTTCAGGGTGATCCATCTAGTGGGGTCCTAAAAAGCATTTTCCCCATGCATTTTCCCATAGGGATTTTGAGAACGACTACAGCCCGAACCGCTGAATGGAATTACAGTAAATTTGTCAGAAAGCTAGATGTTGGTCCAGAAAGCGTGCTTTTTATGATTTGGTGTAAATCCATTCAGTTGTTTTAGAGATATTTAAGTTTAAATAATATAGATATATGTGCACTGAGGATCCTTCCAGTGGACTTGTGGATCCACAGTCCTCGTGTTGAAATTTGATTGGCTGCTAATACTTCAACCAGGAAGTATTGGTAGACATCTTGGGATTCAGCTTGAGGCTGAGTACCACAAAAACCCTGACCCGCAGAAATGGTAGGGGGGTCCCACAGGGTCCCCGCCGGTGGTTAAAAGCATTTTTAAAAATTCACTTTTGCCACAAATTTGCAGGTGGATCCGGGGATCCATGGCAAAATAGAAAAAAAATCAAAGCACAGGCTTCCGTGCTTCATTACTAATCGGCCCCCAGGTGGGCCATGTCCCAAGGCCATTTTAATAAAGGAGGGGGCACGCACCCCCCCGGGGCTTATTGATGCCCCGAGGACCACCAACTCCAATGGGCTTGTTTAATAAAAAATGCGGTGGAGGCCCATATGGCCTCTCCTGCTGCCCCGGGGACCACCACCTCCCGTGGCATATTTATTTAGCAATGGGGGGGCTCTTGGACCCCCCAAGCCCTAGGGACAGTCACCACCCCGGGGCTTTATGTTTAAAGAATGCGGGGGCCAGCAGACCCCTTGCAGCCCTGGGGACCACCATCTCCTAGGTCTTTTGTCAATTTTAATGCGGGGAGGCCATGTGGCCCCCCGCAGCCCCGGGGACCAACCCACCTCCCCAGGACAAATTCTAAGAAAGGAGGGGGGCATGCGGCCCCCCTCCTGGAGCTATACTTGGCCCATGGGACCATCACCCCCAGGTCCGGCTTCTGCTGTGTCCCGGGGTACCCACCCCTGGGACATAGTTGTTTGCTATGGCTTGGCGGGAACTTTACCCCTCCCGCCAAGCCATAGCAAACTGTGCTCCGCTTCTAGTAAGTGGGAGCATAAAAAAGCTGGCGCACAATTGCTTTGACAGGGAGGGAGCTCCATGTTCAGAAGATCCCTCTCTGTCAAAGCAATGCCAGCTCCCGCAGCAGGCCGGGAGTCGGCAGGGACTGTGGGGGCCTTGAAACTCACCCGTGGTCCCCAACACTTTAAAGTGGGTGCCCTTGGTGGGACCAGGGTACGCACAATAGAGGCCGGGCCCTGGGTGATGGGGTCCCCGGGGCTGAAATCGGCCCGAGAGGGGGGCTACTCGGCCCCCCTCCCTGTAACTTTAAAAAATCATTTAAAAAAAGGCCAGGCCCTGGTTGATGGGGTCCCCGGAGCCAAAATCGGCCCAGGGAGGGGAGCCACCCTCTCCCTTTTCACAAAAGGCCTGGCCTCAGGAGATAGAGTCCACAGGGCAGAAATCGGCCAAGGGAAGGGGGCCACGTGGCCCCCTCCCTTAATAAATAAATTAAATAAATAAATATAAAGCGAGACCGGCAAGTCACCGGAGGTCCAACCCACTTTCTCCACCACTCTGCAAACGTGCCTCCTGGCACACTGCTGGTTGGGGAATTAAGTCCCCTTGGCTCCAGAGGGTCCTTGGGGGCCAACAAGCCCTCCTGTTACCTCTAGTAAGTCCCACAGAGCGTGATCGCTCAGAGGACTTGAGAGGCCATGCCCCCTTTCTCCACCACTCTGCAAACTCACCTCCTGCACTGCTGGTTGAGGGATGAAGTCACCTTGGCCCTAGAGTGTCAACAAGCCCTCCTGTTACCTCCAGTAATTCCCACACAGTACAATTGCTGAGAGGTCTTCGGAGGCCATGCCTCCTTTTCCCACCACTCTGCAAACACACCTCCTGGTGCACTGCTGGTTGGGGGATGAAGCCCTCTTGGATGCTGAGGATTCTTGGGGGCCCAGAAGCCCTCCTGTTACCTCCAGTAAGTCCAACACAGCAGAATTCCTGAGAGCTGGCCAGAGGCTCTGCCCATTTTCTCCAGCACCCTGCAAACGTGACTACTAATTTAAAAAATCATAGAAATTCACTTAAAAAGCCAAAAGTTACAGGTACATTATGGTTATAAAATAGAATTTGAAAAACCTTAGAAATTCACTTAAAAAACAAAAGGTTACAGGAACGTTATAGTTAAGCTCAGATTTCTCTTGTACAAAACCATTGAAATTCAGCAGTTATAGTTACCTGAGCTAAATATAACTTATGCCCCGTAATGCACTGCTTATGACCTCACATATTGCATCACTCATGACATGGTCAGTGACATCACTGATGATATCATCCACAGACCCACTCACACACCCACTCATACCCCATACAACCTCTTGTATGCCCACTCACACACTCACACAACCACTCACATACCCATTCACAGGCCCATACCAATACTCACACACGTACTCCCTCTTCCATAGAGCCACTCACAGACCCACTCACTCACTTGTACAGCCACTCACGCAACCATTCACTCACCCATACAGCTGCTCATGTAACCAGTCACGTACGTATACAACTACACACTCAGCCTTAGAACTACTCACACACCCACTTATTCACCTACACAGCCACTCACACACCTACTCACTCATCCATACAGCCTCTCAACACTGCCACTTACTCACCCATACAAGCACTCACTCACACACTCACTCACAGACCCACACAATCACTTACATACCCATTCACACATCCATACAAGCACCCACACATCCTCTCACTCACCCATACAGCCATTCACACAGACACTTACTTGCCAATACAGCCACTCATACACCAACTCACTTAACCAAACACCCACTCTTACAGACACTCACTCACCCATACAGTCACTACACACCCAGTAACACCCTATAGAGTCACTTATACCGCCACTCACTCACCAATTGTCAGAGTTGCCGTTCTTCCTCAGGATCTGCATGCGATGATGCAAAGGCCACTGACACACCCCCCTCACTCACCAATACAGCCACTGACACACCCATACACACAAGGATACATACAGCCACACAGTCAGACAGCCACTCACTTAATATGTTAGAAGTAGTATCACTCAGTAGTAGTGCACCTAGTAAAGAAATGTAACTTTTGTATTAGGTTAGTATATGTTTAACACCCATAAACTCTTAGAAAATACTTACACTCACTGCATGATGTCATCAGTTATGTCATTTGAGATGTCATCAGTGATGTCACTGACCATGTCATGAGTGATGTAATATGTGAGGTCATAAGTAACCCCGGGCACAGAACTCCACTACTCCAGCGGAGTATGCAGAGTTTTGCTAACTCCGCACTCCTCTGGGATTGCACAGTTTAGCAAAAAACTCTGACTCCGCGGCGTAGCGGAGTTTGCCCTGTCACCCACCCTGAGGAGACTCGCTGCTGCAGGCTTTCTGGCTTACCTGGTCACGCTGGTGCTTCCATGCCCTGCCCGGGCTGTCTTCCTCCTCTTGGCTGTCTCCAGTCCTCTCCACTCTAGGCTCGACCGACTACCCAGATGCTCTACGTCACTCTTGAGAGGACTGCGCATGTGCACGCGCGCGCGCATGCGCAGTCCTCCCAAGAGTGGCATAGAGCATAGGAGTTTCATTTTGCCTGGGGAGTCGGACGAGCCTGGAGTGGATATATTCCTTTCCAAGTCCACAAATCACGCACTCTCAGAACCAGGCAAGTAAAACCACAGTGGAGTACCTAGATGTCAGAATAGAAATAATACAAGACACCATGCACACCAAGTTATTTCAGAAAGAGACCGCAGGAAACAGCATCTTGCATGCCCTGAGCAGTCATCCGGATACTCTGAAATGGAACATCCCTTTTGGGGAACTGCTGAGGGCTAAGCGCAACTGCAACACAGAAGACGCAAACCTCCTTGAACAAAAAACCATGATTGGGAGATTCAGGGAAAGGGGGTACCCACAGTGGGTATTGAATAAGGCCATAGATAGAGCCAAAAAAATCAACAGAAATTAGACCCTTTTCGACATCAACAATACAAAGGAAGCGGAAATAGATGATTGCATCAGAATCATTTTGACATACAATGAAAATTCGAGTGACATCAAAAGGATTCTGGTGAAAAGCTGGGATATTGTCGCCAGCGATCCCATCACAGGTAGTTCGGTCAGGAACAGACCCAATATTACCTATAGGAGGGAACGCAACATAAGGGACATGCTGGTCCACAGTGACATCACTGTACAGCCTATGAGGAACGAACACAATTTACAGTGTTTCTTCCCATGTGGCCATTGCAAAGCTTACAAGAACAGCTACATGCGGAAGAAATTGTCCTTGGGCAAAACAGTCAAACGCATCACCCAGTTTCTCACATGCAGCATGACATTCATCATATACGTCATTGAATGTCCATGCAAAATGTGGTACATTGGGAGTACCACGTTAATGACCAAGGAAAGGGTACTGGAACACATGAGGGCAATCACCAACAAAGATCCACGTTACCCAGTAGCCCGCCACTTCCAAGCGAAACATGTCTCAGACATCTCCTTTCTCTCCTACTTTGCCGTTGAACAGATAAGGAATAACACCAGGGGTGGCAACAGGGTACTCAAACTGAGAAAGAAGGAGTATAAGTATATCACTGACTTCCAGACCAAGACCTCAGGGGGATAAAGCCAGGATGAAGAATTGGGGAATCATTTGAGGGAAGAGTAGTCATCTTCTCCCCGTCCTCCCTGTTAACGGCTGCATTGGAGATACCTCCTCCTCCTCCTGGGAAGCCAATGTTTTGGCATTGGACACTAGACTTTGACATTTTTGTAAAGGTGTGATTTTAACGTTCATTTTTGCATTTTGTAATTTTCTTTAATTTTTTGTTTCCATTTGCAGGAGGAAAGGAAGGGACTCACCTGCACGTGAGCTCACCAGCGCGGGTTCCCTACCCTTTTCTTCGGAGGCACAACTGGGAGTTGCATCTCAGATAACACTTACTTTACTTTGCATGGTCACTTCAATGGTCGGACTCTGAGCTGTGCATTCAGACTAATTTTGGCATGTGTTTGGTTGTCATGAGATTTTTCTCATTCCCTTGTTTTGAGGACAGCTTTTGCAGAACAGGCAATTTTTGAGAAAATATAGAGGCACTTGCCTTCCATTCCAATTTCCATTTTCCCAACTCACATGAGGATTTTCTCATCATCAACCCTAGTCACTGATGAATTCACCTGATTTTACCAATGCATTCAGGCACGTACCTGCTGGGGCATGACAGGGTCAGGCACTATGCCATCACTCTGTTTTTTTTCGCATAGTTGTGATCACTGCATTTTGCCAGCAGTCCCAAGCACATTTTTGATATAGTCATGCTCTGTTTCTCTACATGTTTAACACTGACATTAAAATATTGTTGATCAGTTGCTTTACTGTGCTTTACTGTGCGATGAACAGAGATTACCATTCGCTACAATGGTAGGACATTTGTGTATATTACATGGTGCATACATGTCTTTTTCAGGTCTGTGACAATTTTGATGTGTGATTTTCAACACTTCAAAATGGCCGAAACGATTATCAGCTCTAAAAAAGTCATTCGTTGTTGTCACTTTCAGAGTCTTAAGGACACACGATTGGTGGTTGTTTTACTTGTGATCAAGGCTGCCGAGCAGCCGAAACGTGTAATGTAAAATAAACGGATTTTTGCATCTGCATTATTGCATCTACTTTGCCTGGTTCTGAGAATGCGTGATTTGTGGACTTCGAAAGGAATACTGTCATAGCTGGTGTTCGCCTCCGATGTGCGCACCACTTCCCACGGGTCCTTCGATTCCAGAAGGAGCATACTTCGTGGGCTATACACACACAGACATATATATATTTGAAAAAAACAATTTGCCATTTCGAATTTACTTGAATTCATCGACACAAACAGTGCATTGATAAAAAAATGTCATAGCAGCATAAGCTTAAAATATTTAAAAGACAATAAATAGCATTAAAAATAATAAAAACAATACATACATTCATTAATTACCATAAATATGGAACACGCTAAGCAATGCTAACTACTGAGAGCAAGCACTAGTTAGAATAATTTTAGGGGTTCAGGTAATTGGGTGCAGAGGATAACATAGGTAATCCACTTGAACATTCCCTGCGTCAAGAATAAAGTTCTTTAGCTAGTTCTAGAATCAGGTTTTTCATTATTCGTGCATTTGGTGCTTACAAACCAGAATGCTTTCAAGAAGTTAGACACAGCGAGCACTATCTTTGGATTAGTGTCAGCTTGGCAGATTCATAATGCCTCCAGTGGATCCGCATCTCTAAATAGAGTAGTTTTCGAGTTATTAAAGTAAAAAGATTTATGTATATCTATAGATGCAGATCCACTGTGGCGGATCCACAGAGCCATGTGCCAACAGCAATGCCACGATTGGCTGGCCGCAACCTGAGAGGAAAGTTGTGGATCCAATTTTGTGCATCGGGACTCAGTTCCCAGGGGGAAGAAATTGAAAAGTGATAGAAGGGGTCAGGTTAGAGAAACCTTGACCACATGGAACTGTTAAAGGGGTCTGTGAGGGAACCCTTATGGGTAAGAAATAGTCCAGAAATGTTTTTTTTAAGTGCATGGGGGTCCGAGGATACACTGTGGCACTCAGTGTGACCCCTCTGTGTGCTCTGTGGTGGATTTGTGGATCCAGACCCCAATTAAAAATACATACACCCACTCATAGACCCATACATCTACTCACTCACACACCCAGTTACACACCCACACAACCACTCACACACCCACTTACACACCCATGCAGCTACTCACATACCCACTCAGACCCACAAAAACCACTCACACACCCACTCACAGACCCACACATCCACTCACACACCCATATTGCCACTCACAAACCCACACAACCACTCATATACCCACTCACACACCCATACAGTCCCTCACATACCCACTCACAGACCCATAAAATCCCTCACACACCCACTCACAGACACACACAGCCACTCACACATCCACTCACACACCCACTCACATACTCACACAATGATTTACACACCTACACACCCACTCACATACCCATACACCCACTCGCACATCCATTCACACACACCCACTCACATACTCACACAATGATTTACACACCTACACACCCATACACCCACTCACACACCCACTCACAGACCCACACATCCACTCACACAACCACTCACAGACCCACATAGCCACTCACACACCCATTCACTCAACCACTTACACATCTACACAACCACTCACACACCTACTCACACAGTTACACAGCCACTCCTACACCCACTTACACACCCACACACCCACACACCCACTCACCCACCCATATAGCCACTCACACACCCACATAGTTGCTCACACACGCACCCACACACCACACACAGGCAGTGATACACTTATAGAAATTGCAAAAGTATATGTTTGTATTAAATGTGTTTTTGTTTTAGTATCGAATGTGTGCTTTTGATTATGAATGGATCTGCAGATCCAATAAATGCATTTAAAAAAGATAGACTTGGTGCATTGGATTTATAGAAAGACTACATAACTTACCTTACCTTAATTTTTTATTTTTTTGTTTTCATATATATATAATAAGAATGAATGTCTGAATAAAATGTATTTATAAACTTATGGGGGCATGGCTAGCACACCAACATGAGGGACGCGAGCAGCTAGAGCTCTGTCTTGAATTCCTCGGTTGTTCTGAAAAACTCCTGCATCCCGGGCCATCCACACCTGAACAACGAAAGGGTGGATTGGAAACCGACTACAGTCGCCGCTGGTGACCCCAGAAATCTGCGTGAGCACAATACCCCAGCGGAAAAGACCTATGAGGCCTACAGAGTGCGAGCACGTAAGACGCGGCCGGAGGAAATGGCTGGGACCGCGGCGATGCTCGTGACTGCGGCAGTGCGGAGCTGAGATTGGGCGTGAGCTGGAGGGTGAAAGCAGACAATATCAGAGTCCTGGCTGAGCCGCCTTACGACTGAGGACAGACCCTCCGCTGGGAGAGATCGGCGGACAGCTACAGGTCGCACTCCCCTCTGGGAGCGTGCGTGGGAGGAGGCCTGGAGCTCCGTGACTCGAGCCCTGGCGGCAACGGCTGGTCCCGGACAGTGACCCACAACATCAGGTGAGGGGCTGTGCGGGGGAGAGCCGGGGGCCCCCAATGAAGATCTACGCTGTACACTCATCGCCCGCGTGTGAAGGAGGCAGGAAGACATAACCGACAAGCCAGGGAGGGAGGCCCAGCGCCAGCGCAGCAGTCCCTGCCTGCACACGTAGACGATACCAAGCCCAACGAAACACGCAACCAGCTGTGCCCACATACGGAGATGCGGAGCACCGCGGTCGCGACCTGAGCGCAGTCAGGGAGCTGGCAGCAGAAGGGAGCTTATCGTAGGCCAGACAATAGGCCTTGTTGCGGTGTCTTAGGGGTGGGGCCCCCCAAAACAATCTGGTGGTGAACCTGGATGGCACAAACAGTGGAGAGCGTCGGCATTGTGGAGTAGCTGCCACACCCTGTGCTCCTGTCAGCAGCATGGCCCGGTGAGCCCGGGGGCCGGATCGGGCCCAGGTCACAGTGATAGGGTGCGCGCATGATATTCTAAGGCATTTTCAGCACACGCTGGAGGCACACTATCTCCCCAGGAAAGGACTTAGCACGGCGGGCAGGCGCTATTGACAGTGGATGGGGCACTGAGGGAGCGCCCCCTGAGGAGGGGACATTGCCTGGTACCTGGTGAAGCCCACTAGAGTTGCACCTCCCTGGGGCAGCTCTGGTCGCGCTACGCCTGGGCAAGAGCCACAAACGGACGACTGGTCGCATGAGGCCCAAGAACAAGCACCTGGTCCTCAGCGGGGCTATCACACTGGTCACGGCTGCCATTCCCCCGCGGACATCCTTGTCGCCCCGCATGCCCTCGGCATAGTTTGCCCTACATTCAGCCACACTGGGTAAGACCACTGCCTGATACGCGCCACGTCTCACCTGGACCGTGCGGCCCAAGCTAGCACGCACTGCATTACTGGTACGGTCGCAGACCGCATGTGGTGAATGCCTTCAACACAGCAGCTAGCAATGGGCCGGCTACGCACGAACACTCAGCAAACTAGCGCGCGCTGGCAGTTCCGAATGGGTGTGCATGGATGGAGATAATGCTAGTGGTGTGCTGCACACAGCGCTCTCTGCCAAACTCGACTCTGTGTTGGCGGCAGTGGAGAAAATCGGGGCCACATTAGACCAGACAAGGTCCTCACTGGAGTCCAAAATCGATAACGTCACCTTGGAGTTCACCCTACTGCGCGCTGACCATCACAAATTGGCAGAATGGGTCCACTCGGAAGACCAATCCCTAACGGAACTGAAACCCATAATCCAAAGTCACACTGCGACGCTACAAGACCTGCTGGACCGCATGCATGCACTAGAGGACAGATTCGAGGATGCAGAAGGGCGCTCTCGCCGCATCAATGTCCGGGTGGTGGGCCTTCCAGAGGGAGAAGAAGGGCGTAGCCCAGAGGAATATGTCGAGCGCTGGCTCCAAAATACCTGCCACCTGGAGCTCTGTCATCGCACTTCGTAGTTGAGAGGGCACACCGAGTGCCAGCCCACAGGCCTCCTCCGGGTGCTTGTCCACGTCCCTTCCTTTTCAAACTCCTCAACTATAGGGACAGAGATGTTGTGCTGTGGGAGACCCGCAAGATGGTAGATCTCAAGGTCCGTGGAAGTCCGGTCATGGTGTTCCCGGATTACACGGCGCAGGTGCAGCGACATAGGAGCACTTACACTGCAGTGAAACGTCAGCTTTGTGAACTGGAGCTCAGCTACTCCCTGTTGTTCCCAGCTAGACTGAGAGTGGTAGCGAAAGGTGTGGTCCGCTTCTTTGATTCGCCTGCTGAGGTCTGGGACTGGTTGGAGGAGTTGGGGCTGTGGACGGGGCCCAGGCCTCCTACAGTGGATTCCACTAAGACGCCAGGCAGAAGAAATCATCGGCGTGGCAGGCGGGAGGTCCCAAAAACGTGGCCTAGGCCTCTGCAGCACCTGATCCTGAACAGAGGAGGATGGAAAGACAAGACACCATACAAGTGGCTGCGACGATCGGGACCGCAGTGCACTGGGGAGACCGGGATCTGAGTCCCTCTGGGTCAATGACCGCCAGTGGCTCGACGTCTCCCAGGCTTGATGATATGGACGATCCACAACTACCTGATCTCACTCAACAGACAGCTGATGACATTATCTGATTGTTCGCAAGCCCCATGAATGGAGAGAGGAACTGTACATGCAAGTACTGACCAAGCTGCCATGCCTCGCTAAGATACTTGTATGTTTGTATGAACATTGTTAGATAATAATGCCTCAGAAGTACGCATACACATACTGCGCAAAGCTCCAGGTATACCAGCACACAAATTTTGCATACACCCACAAGCATGTATCAGCTGGGATGGCTGGCAGTAACACTCTGGCACAGAGGGACAACTACACCCTAAGCAGCCACACCACACACATACCCTTACCAGAAACCACACTGGAATAGATACTGCCATAGTTGGGCACTCCAGTTTGGACGAACGTCACTACTGAGTTCGCCCCCAACAGTTATGCATGTTATTGTTCAAGCATATGTTTTGTTTTTAGTAGTACTATCCTGGAGCGCACATATACACCACATGAACCGTCATGCCCTGCTTGCCTTGGGATTCCCTCAAATTGATGTGACATCCAGGTATGACACAAGTTAACGTAGTCACATGGAACGTGCGAGTATGCACACACCTACACATAGATACTCAATCTTTTCATATCTGCAGCGCCAATCCACTGGCATCGCTCTATTACAGGAAACACACATGACATATGTAGAATTAGAACGCTTGCGTAGGAGGTGGAGAGGCCAAGTTTATGGTACCTCCTACTCAGCTCACGCGTGCGGCGCATTAGTATCGATAAAAGCTGGAGTCCCGTTCATATGCGAAGGAGAAATGGTTGATGCTGAGGGCAGGTATGTGTTCGTGAGAGGTCGGTTGAATGGTCAAATGATACTGATAGGCTCCATCTACGCCCCGAACGTAGAACAGGCCTCACAGGGGCACTTGCGCAATGGAGTGGAATACTATGGCTGCTGGGAGGAGACTTCAATTCAGTGCTAAATGTAGACCTAGATAGGTCATCCCACCCCTCACTAGAACCACCGCCACATCCAACGCGCAAGCCCTGACAGATTGGCTCATGCACTGGGCACTACTAGACACATGGTGCACCCTCAATCCAGACACGCGGGTTTACTTACACTACTCCGCAGTACATGGTCTCCATGTGCGACTCGACCGTTTGGTGGGATCACAGGTACTACTCCCCCTTGTTCGACAAATAGAATATCTAGGCCGGACACACTCCGACCATAACCCCCTGCTGTTACAACTCACCTGGGAGGTAGATCGGCCCCCTGTCGCCACGTGGCAGCTCCAGCCTGCTGCGTTGGAATACCCAGCCTTTCGCTCGTCACTAGGGACGGCAATCTTGGCATTTTTCAAAACAAATGAGGGCACAGCAAGTAATACACTAGTAGAATGAGAAGCATTCAAAGTAACGATGAGAGGACACTGCATGGGAGCCACCTGGAATATCCGTAAGCAATTGTCTAACTCGCTCAAGAAAATAGAGTCACAACTATTGAGACATGAGCAGGTAGGGGAAGGGGTAGGCAGGGACTCAAACCGTCTATTGGCACTGCACGCAGATCACGCCGAGCACCTGGAACGCCTTCATTGCCACAACTACACAGCACATACGGCCTGAACACACGCCACCGGGGATCGGGCAGGTCGTATGCTCGCCTGGCTGATAAGACAAGAGCACACCCGCACACCGATAGGTGCACTACATAATGATGCAGGGCTCATACTTTACACACAACGTGAAATACATGCAGCCATGACGCATCATTACACCCAACTGTATCAATCCCGGGGGCGTTGTAGTGAACAAAGTCTAGAGAGGTTCTTAGCCCTTCTACAATTACCCGCGGCAACAACAACGCATAGGGAAGTGCTCAACGAATTGATCTTGCTGGAGGAGATCAGAGATGCCTTAGCGTCCTTAGCCACGGGGAAATCACTGGGGCCAGATGGACTGCCGGCAGAATACTATAAGGCATATCAGGTATCAATCACGCAGTGCCTCCATGCCCTATATGCAGCTGCCGCAGAGGGGCGTTGACTCCCTCCCTCCTTACGAGAGGCGTTCTTGGTATCCCTATTGAAACCCAACAAAGACCCGATGGATGTGGGCTCCTACAGGCCCCTTGCTCTGCTCAATACCGATTATAAAATACTCGCAAAGGTTTTGGCAGACAGATTAGCACAGGTGGTTCTCACATTGATTCACACGGACCAGAACGGTTTTGTGCCGTCTCGTAACATTTCCCTTAATCTACTCCGCTTTTTCAGGGTAGCGGCTGACTCCATGGGTACCTGGCCGAGGTCCGGTTGTCTGATATTAGACCTTGAGAAGCCTTTGATTCCTTAGAATGGGATTACCCATTCGCGTCGCTTGAAAAGCATAATCTATGCTCTACCTTCCTCCAGTTAACCCGACTGCTTTACACCGAACCAACTGTCAAGGTCAAAATGGGCCCCTACATATCGGATGCAATTCCGGTGCGGAGGGGACAAGGCAGGGGTGCCCTCTGTCTCCCCTCCTTTTTGCGCTGGCAATAGAGCCGCTAGCGGAGATGATAAGCACTTGCCTAGGGGATGGTATCCCTTTGGGAGATGGCACACATCAGGTATCGCTTTATGCAGATGATCTCCTAATTTATCTTAGAGACATAGCGGGGGTCCCCGGACAGTAGGACGCAAATCCTGCATGAGTTCGCAATGCTCTCAGGGTTAAAGGTGAATGTCGACAAGTCTTGTATATACTCATTTGGCGAGGGGAACCACGATCCGGGCCTCATCATTGGCGACAGGAGGGCACAGTGGAGAGAGGACACATTCCGTTAGGATTTATTTGACGGGAACCTGGATAGAGCGACAACAGCCATTAGATCCCAAATGCAGTTTTGGAGCCCACTTCCACTTACCATAATGGGCATTGTGGCGCTCACTAAAATGTGATTCTTCCGAGGCTTTTATACTACTTCACGAATCTCCCAGTGTATATTCCCGCTTCCTTCTTTGTCACGCTGGAGAGGCTAGTCAGAGATTTTATATGGGGCGGCGCCAGGCATAGCGTGGCACTAAAGTAACTGTATTTGCCTACGGACCAGGGAGGTTTAGCGGCCCCGTGTTTCGAACACTACTACTTGGCTGCCCAGCTACAATGGATAGCGAGGTGGCTGGCCGATCGATACCGTGAAGACACAGCAACCACGCAGCAACCTTACTCACTGTCACAGATTATTAGACTCTTCCACCCTGGCACAAAGACGTGGCCTCTGGAGCCTCTGCTACTCGGAGTGGCATAAAAATGTTTTCGCAGGAGCCTCTACATAACCCGGCATATTACGCCTTATGCGCCAGCGATGCCCTTAGAGGGGTCCACCAGAGGTAAGATAGTACTCACGGCAGCGGACCCTGGGAATGGCAAGAGGTGGGTGTTCAAACAATTGGAGACTTATACCGTGAAGGAGCGCTCATATCATACATGACACTAGTAGAGAAAGAGGGACTTCTGCCAGTGCAATTCCTGCTGCACCGCTCGCTGATAACCACACTCACGGCCAAGTGGGGCGACATACACACAGAGCCGCAGTCACACCTTACCATGCAATACATTCATGTAATGGGACAGGGCAGCCACCTCACACGATGGTTCGCGGCCTCATTCAGGACGTACGTGCCGGTAGGCTTGGATTCGCTATGGCGCAACTGGGAACAAGATCTAGACCACCAGTTTTTAGACTCAGAGTGGGCTCAGGTGCAAGAAAGCCCAACACATTTTACCAGAAATATGCGGTTCAGGCAAATTCAGTACTACATAACTCAAAGAGCGTACCTCACGCCTGCCAAAATTAATCGGTACTTTCACCGTGAGGATGCTGCGTGCCCGAGATGCGCCACCTTGGATGCTGATCTGATACACATGCTTTGGAGCTGCACCCGCCTCCACACATATTGGAGGGAGGAGGCCGACATACTGTATAGTTGCACTGAGCACGAGATACCTTTTGAATTGCCGACATATCTCCTGCATATATTCCGCAGAACCCCCAGCACCAAGGTAACCTCTTGCTTTCTGGACTTAGGTTTAGTGACAGCCAAGAGGCTGATTACTAAAAGATGGAAGGCACCGGACCCCCCCCCCCATGTACAGGCATGGCGTCACTCAGTATTAGCATGGGCCAAAGCGGAAAGCTATTAGACGTGAAGAAACTATGGGCTTGCGACAGGTCCCCATTGCCACATATTGGGATGCAATCCTGGCAGAGCTACAACAGAACACGGCTGAGGCGGGAGGGGAACCCCCGGTGGAATAACACTGCAGACGGAAATCGCATGTGTGCACCGCAGTCCCGAATGGTCCGTGACGATTTGACACTAGCTAAACATCTGATGTGCACACATCTACACACCATTGTAGGGAGGGAACGCATAGACAGCAGACATTAAAGTTGTAAACAAGATCTGCGCAGGGTGGTGGGTGGGGTGCTTCGGGTTGGTTTAATGTTTCTCTTTGATTTCTCAGTTCTCGTCAACTACATGTATACACCCACTGTGCAGGTTACAGACTTTATGAACCCTAAAGTAATGCAACAGCCTGTATGTTAAGATCAACAGTGGTCTATCCGCATTCGCAACAGATATTGAGATATACTATGTGTGCATACAGCATGCTGTGGTGAAATGACATTATTGTTGTAATCCGTGACAATTCTGTAAAACCCTCAGGACATATGCGATGTAACAACTATGTTCCCAAAATGTGGTAATGACTGTCCAAAAATGTATTGACAAAACTGAAAAGTATAATAAAATATATTTTACAACATTTTTTATTTATAAACTTGTGAAAATGTGTATTAGTTAATTGAACGTATGGCTCAATTTGTAGTTCAATTTATATAAAACAAAAAACAGTGAAATTCACACAAAAAAACAAAGGTTGCAAGGATATTATAGTTAGGAATTAGAATTTTAAAAAAGTAGAAATTCACTGAAAACACCAAAGGTTATGGGGACGTTATATTTAGGTTCAGATTTTACACACACTAACCATAGAAATTCAGCAGTTATAGTTACCTGAGCTAACTATAACTTGCGCCCCCACAATGCACTACTTATTACCTCACATATTACATCACTCATGGTCAGTGACATCACTCATGACATCAATGATGAGATCTCAAAACTTGGCTCTTCAACAGACCCCCTCCTTAATGGACTGGAACCTGCACCCCCCCCCCCCCCAGCGCCTTGAGACCCTTACAGGTGAGTAGCTGCGCTTAACAAACACGTGATTGATTGATTGATTGATCTCAACTGACTTCACTAATGCCATCACTGATGACATCATCCAGTGGGTGTATGTGTTTAGTAAATGTTTCTGAGACTTAAATATATACACTAAGTTGCTGCATAAGTTAAATTACTATTCTTTCTGTACTACTAATGAGTGATACTATTTCTAACATGTCATCTGAGTGGCTGTGTGACTGTCTGTGTCAGTGTGTGAGTGGGTGTCTGAGTGGCTGTATAGGTGTATGAGTGTGTGTATGAATCAATCAATGGGTGTGTGAGTGGCTGTATAGCTCTGTCAGTGGGTATGTGAGTGGCTGTATAGGTCTGTGAATGGTTTTCTGGGTGTGTGAGTCGCTATGTGAGTGGTTATATGGGTGTGTGAGTGGTTGTATGGGTGTGTGAGAGGTTGTGTGGGTATGTGAACATGTGTCTAAGTAGCTGTGTGGGTGTGTGATTGGTTGTGTGAGTGCTTGTATGGGTGTGCAAGTGTGTGAGTGGTTTTATGGGTCTGTGAGTGGGGGTGTGTGTGGTTGTGTGGATGTGTCAGTGGGTTTTTGAGTGCATGGATCTTTGAGTGGCTGTGTGAGTAGGTTTGTGGGTATGTGAGTGGTTGTGTGGGTGTGTGAATGGGTGTGTGAGTGGTTGTATTTGTGAGTGAGTGGCTAAGTGAGTGGCTGTGTGAGTGACTGTATGGGTGGGTGACTGAGTGTTTGGTTAATTGAGTAGGTGTGGGAGTGGCTGTATTGGAGAGTGACTATTGAGTGGCTGTATGAGTGAGTGAGTAAACATGTGAGTGGTTGTATGGATGTGTGAATGGGCATGTAAGTGGTTGTGTGGGTGTGTGAGTGGCTCTGTTGAGAGGCTGTATGGGTGGGTGACTGGGTGTGTGAGTAGCTGTATTGGTGAGGAAATAGGTGTGTGAGTGGCTGTATGGGTGAATGAGTCACTGTGTGAGTGACTGTATGAGTGAGTGAGTGGCTGTGCTTGTAGATGAATGGGTAAGTGAGTGGCTGTGTGAATGTCTGTATGTGTGAGTGAGTGGGTGTGTGAGTGGCTCTGCAGATGAGTAAGTAGGTGTGTGAGTGATTGTATGGGTGTGTGAGTAGGTGCATGAGTGGTTGTGTGGGTGTGTGAGTCAGTGTGTGAGTGGTTCTGTGGAATCAGTGATGTCAATCAGTCAAACAAACAGCATTTGTAAAGCGCAACACTGTCATCCCTAGGGGTGTCTGAGTGCTGTATCTCTGTTGAAGAGCAAGGGCTTGAGTATCTTTCTGAAGTCTGCCAGAAAGGGGGCTGTACGGGGCTGGAGGGGAAGGTCGTTCCAGGTCATGACAGCGATGCAGGAGAAGGAGAGGCCACTGCTGTGGCTCAACGGATATGGGGTGGGTGTGCGATGGCAAGAGAAGAAGAGTGCAGGTGTCTAGCAGGTTGGTGGCAGTTCTGTTGATAGTTGAGGTAGGCAGGTCCTAGGTCATGGAAGGCTTTGTAGGGGTGTGTGAGGGTCTTTAACTGCCATATTTCTTGATGGAGAGCCCGTGGAGGTCTCTCAGGTGGGGGTGATGTGGGTTCATTTGGGGAGGTCCAGGATGAGTTTGACGGCAAAGTTCTGTATGGTCTGGAGTCTTCTGAGGAGCATGGTGGAGATGCCGGAATTAAGGGCATTGCCATAGTCAAGGCGGCTGGTGATGAGGGCCTGGGTGACGGTCTTTCTTGAGTTGGTTGGGATCCATATGAAGATTCTGCAGAGCATGCAAAGTGTGTGGAAGCAGGAGAAGGCGACCACGTTAACTTTTCATTTCATGGTGAATTGGCTGTCGAGGATAATGCTGAGGATGCGTGCATAGTCGGTCGTATGGGTCCGAGTTCTGCAGGCCACCAGCTGTGGTCCCATGCAGAGATGTTCTTCCCGAAGATCAGTACTTCAGTTTTGTTGGAGTTGAGTTGGAGGCAGTTGTCTCTCATCCATTCAGCTATGTTGTTCATGGCGTTGCAGAAGTTGGTTTTGGCGTTGGAGGGTGTAGGAGAGTAGGATCTGCTTCACATGGGTACCCCCACTTTTTGCTGATGCTTCACTGTTTTTCGACCTTAGTCTGGCTGGGGCCCTGCTAATCAGAACCCCAGCCTAGCTGCTTCCTCTTTAAAATGGTTTCCATGTGCCTTAGGCACATCTCTGATTGGAATCTGGAGTGCCCTTATAAGTCCCTAGTATATGGTATACTATGTACCCAGGGCATAGGTACCTCAGAGGCCTACCAGGGGCTGCAGCATGTATTGTGCCACCCCTGGAAGGCCATCCAAACTGACACCACAGGTCTGCTACTGCAGCCTGGGTAAGGTGGTGCATGCACCCCTTACTGTGATATAGGCTACCTATATCACTATATACATACACACATATAAACCTATAAGTCACTCCTATGGCAGGCCTTGTCAATCCTGAAGGCAGAGTGCGTGGTTCCTATGTGAGAGGGTGACCCTTCTCTGATGCTGTTTGTAGTGCAGCCTGTCCATATACTCTTAAGCGCATTATAACCTCGCGTTAAATGCTAACTTTGGGATGGCTGCACGGAAACATGTCGTGTTTGGTGTCAAACATCTTGGAATACTACCCCCCCGCCAGTTCTGGCGGCGGGGGTAGCATTCCACCCTTCTAGAGGGAAAGACATGTACACACCGGTATGCCCGGTACTGACTTTCCAAAGCCCTGGCATCACAAAATGGATGTCGCTGCCACAGACACGAGTCTGGCCTCCTGCTGCTGACCGAAACTCCGGCAGGGGAGGCCTGGACAATAGGTTTCCTGTCCCAGGGAGGTGTGACCACCTCCCCAGATAGGATAGTGTGTATTGGGGCTGGGCGGGAGCACTCTCGGGTGCTTTGAAATCCTGCACTGGGGGCACACTTGGTGTCCCTGTGCATACCCCAGTTCAAACCAGCTCAGGGGCTTCCAGCCCCTGCTCTGGTGCAAAACTGGACAAAGGGAAAGGGGTGTAACCACCCCTCTGCCCTGGCCCTCCCATAGGTGGGGCCACAGAGTATGTCCAACCCCCTACCTTAGTATAAGTAGGGGAACCCAGTCCTTAGGACTTTAGATTTACCTGGACGAAACTCTGACTCAGAATCCTGGACCTTCGACGCTCTACTTTAAGATTAGAGGACTGAAGAATCTCCCTTGGGGTCAAGGAGTGACTCCCTGCTTGGCAGGCACCAAAGAAGCAATTGTCCGGTCTGCATCGCTGAAGCTCCCGTCGGACGCCGAAGTCTTTGCATCACCAGAGGTGGATTTCCAGACTTCCCCGAGGCTGCCCTGAGTCCCCAGCAAAGCTGAGGCCCGTAGCTGTCGTGGGTAACGTGGAACCGTGACCCCTGGACACCAAACGCATTTGCAAGTGCATCCTCTTCTGGGTCTCCCACAAAAGCGTGCTTTGAGCTCCGAGTAGCCCCAGCCTCCAGCACCAACTGCACCGAAGATCACTGGTCTCCACTCCACGAGTGTCCTGTGAGCCAGCTCCACGTGCACTGTCTCAAGGTTCCTTTGCGGTCGCTAGTCCGTTGGCTAGTAGGCCCTCCCGAAGGCCAATATTTTTCTGCTTGGGCTCCCTGGTTGCTCCAGGTGTGCCCTGACTTATCTTTGCTGGGTGAGTCCCCCAGACCTTGCTGGTCTGCAACATCGTCCTCCTTCTATTTCCATGAGACTTGCCGTTGCCAAGGCTTGTTGGGTCCAATCCGGTCGCCGATACACCTGCAATCGACAGACATCATGGGACAGCTTGAATCCAGCTCCTGGTTGTCATCGACGCCTCCTGGACCTTGTGGCTGAAGAGTCAAGACGACCGTCAACCTACCTGAAGCACTCGACATCGGTGGGCATCTGCTCATCGCCTTCCTGGTCACTGGCTAGTGACCCAGACTCTGTCCCCTCTGCTTTCAGGTTCTTCAGATCTTTGATCCACCTTTGGATCCACCCGAACACTTTCGACTTGGTCGCCAGCAGCACTTTGCAGCAGATCGCCATTGAAAGCGACGACGAAACCCGACCCCGAAAGACACCTATGCACCCGGCTCCCCTGGGTGAGGTAACTCGAGTACTACGGTGCTCCCGTGGGTATTGACACTAGAACAGCCTAGTTCTCAAAGGATTTGCTCCAAGTCCTCCTCTAAGTGTCCCTTTTCTTTTAAATTCTAATCGCGACTTTCCACATAGAAGTTAACGGTGGTTCGCGGTTGTGTTCATACATTGCACGTGTCCCCCGTGGGTCCCCTGTGTCACTGCCTTGGGTGGTTCCTTGTGGTCCAAGCACTTCTACAGGCTCTAGGCCTTGTGTCTAGCTCAGTCGTGGTTCTTATACCACTTTATTGGTATATGGTTTGGTACGCCCCTGGGGCTCAAACGTGTATTTGTGCTATTACTGTAGATAACTAACTCATAACGTATGTACTTTGAACTCTAGCCTCATAAAGAGACTAGAGGGGTGTGTTTAGTAATAAATACATATATTTTGAATATATACCTGGTGTGGTCCTCTTTCATTTGGTCACTCAAGAGATTATAGACTGGTAAAACAAGCTGCTTTACATTCCTTCAAGACTTAGCCTGAAGGCTGCTCTCCATAGCTACCACTAGGATAGCTTTCAATAAAGGTTGTCTTTAACCTATCTCCAATAAGGGGTTGTTTGGACTGGTGCAAGGTGCCCACTATAATTAGTGGACAGCATATGCCAGGCCAACTTCTCACATTGGTGGCAGCGGTGGGATTCCAGCTTGCTATTGTTTTACCAGATAATCTCAATTGAATTGATCAACTGAAAACCACTAAGGGTACCTAAGGTACATATAAATCAAGCTTAGTAATGCAGTAAGTTCTACTGAACTTAGAGTTGTGTGTTAAGTGATAGCACACCCTTTCTACAACTCAAGAGAGTTTAGTAGGCCACACTAGAGTAGGTAGTGCATACACCACACCTCACTAGTAATGTCTTCAAAGCCAGGACCCAGTGAGTCCTTGCCAGAAGCCAGTGGGCTTCTTCCCTCCAAGTATGATAAACTCCCATTCTTGGAATTGAGAGCATTATGCAATACTAGGAAGTTGAAGGCAGGCAAAAGTGCCAGCACCCAACACCTCAGGGAGGTGTTACTAGCTGATGATCTCAGCAGGCCCCTAGGGTCTGAAGGGGTAGGCAAAGAGGGTGGGGCAGAAGATGAGGAAGGGGCCAGGGGTGAAGAAACCCAGGCCCCCCCTCTGAAACTGGCCAGGAAGGTGAAAATGACCTTGTCCTGGAAAACCCAATTCCTCCTGTGGAGGAGGAGGAGGAGAGGATCAGACTGACCTCCCCTTTGTCCCCCCAGGAAGAGTTCTGAGTGTGCCCAGAAGGTCTAGGTCTCCTTCTCAGGAGTCTACCCACTCTGACACCTCAATAGGGACCTCTGTCTCCTCTCATAGGAGGGAATCCTCTCATGAGAGGAGAAAGAGACTGATTCAATATGAGCAAACTCAGCTTGAACTCAGGAAACAGCAATTGGCTATAGACAGGGAGTCCCTAGATCTCTATAGAGAGAGACAAAAGTTGGGACTAGAGTCCCATGGTGGCAGCAGTTTCCCCAAAGATAGGGAAAGGTCTTATGACCATAGAAATCTTTGCAAGATTGTCCCTCCCTACCAGAGTGGGGATGATATCCACAAATGGATAACTGCTCTAGAGAGGGCCTGTAAAGTACAGAGGGTCCCTCAGGAGCAGTGGGCAGCAATCTTGTGGCTCTCCTTTGCAGACAAAGGTAAGACAAGCTCCTCACTGTTAGAGAGGAGGATGCTGATAATTACAAAGTCTTGAAGAGTGCTCTAATTGATGGGTTTGGCCTAACCACTGAACAATACAGGTTAAAGTTCAGGGATACCCAAAAAGCACAGACTCAAGACTGGGTGGACTTTGTTGATTGTTCTGCCAAGGCTCTGGAAGGTTGGTTATTGGGCACTAAGGTATGTGACTTCACAGGATTGTACAATCTGATAATGAGGGAGCAGATTCTTAATAACTGTCAAAATCAGCTGTTGCATCAGCACCTGGTAGACTCTGATCTGACCTCTCCCCAAGAATTGGGAAAGAAGGCAGACAAATGGGTCAGAACCAGGGTGAAGCAGAAGGTACAGAACCAAGGTGGTGACCCTAAGAAGCAAGATTCGAAAACCTCTGATAAGGGTTGGGAGAAGGGTAAAGATCAAAAGTCTTCACAAGGCCCCCAAAATCTTCTTCAGGTGGGGATTCACAGTCTACCAAAGGGAAAGGCCAAAGGAAACCATGGTGCAAGGTCTGTAAGCAAAAGACCCACTGGACCAGTGATTGCACCAAGTCCAAAGACTCGACTCCAGCCCCCACCAATGCCCCTAAGGCACCTGCTCCCCCTAGTGCAGTTACAGTTGGTGGTGGGACTACACAAGCCAAGGGTTTAGTAGGGTTGACCCTGGGTAAAGAGATGAGCTCTGACCTAGTCAGAGAACTCACTCAGGCTGTCCTAGTCTGTGATGGAGGCATGGATATGACCTCCTCTGTGAGTCCCAGTAATCTGGGCAAGTACAGACAACAGCCTTTAATCAATGGAAGAGAGGCTTTGGCATTTAGGGACACAGGGGCAAGTGTCACCATGGTGACACAAGACCTTGTGAATCCTGGGCAGATAATACTTGGTGAAATGTACCAAGTGACCAATGCTAGCAACGTTAGAACAGACCATACTCTGGCAGTTGTTAACTTCTCCTGGGGAGGGGTAACTGGCCTTAAAAAGGTTGTGGTAAGTGCAGACCTACCAGTTGAATGCTTGCTTGGCAATGACTTAGAAACTTCAGCTTGGGCAGAAGTGGAGCTCAGGACCCATGCAGAAATGCTGGGGATCCCTGCAGATGTGTTTGCTGTGACCAGGTCACAAGCCAAAATGTCTAGTACTGAACAGGCCTTGGATTCTGGAATAATGGACCAAGTGCCCTCCAAGAAGAGGAGTAGTAGGGTAAAGGCAGTGCCTTCCCCCTTGGCTCAGAAGGAAGATCAGTCCCTTGAGGGGGATGATCTCAGTCCTGAGGAAGGAACTGTCCCAGAGGAGCTTGAACCTGACCAGGTTGAGTTCTTGGGGACAGGGGGACCTTCCAGGGCAGATCTGAGCCAGGAGCAGCAGAGCTGCCCCTCTCTTGAACCCCTCAGTCAGCAAGCTGCTGCTGAGGCTGCTGGGAAAGCTAGTGGTCCCCATACTGTGTATTGGGATGATGGACTCTTGTACTCAGAGTGTAGAGACCCCAAGCCTGGTGCTACCAGGAGGTTGGTTATACCTTTGAAGTTCAGGGGCTTCCTATTGATCCTAGCCCATGATATTCCCTTAGCAGGTCACCTGGGCCAGAACAAGACTTGGGACAGAATTGTCCCTCACTTTCACTGGCCCCACATGTCTGAAGACACCAAGGAGTTTTGTCGCTCCTGTGTAACCTGCCAGGCCAGTGGCAAGGCAGGTGGCACTACAAAGGCCCAGCTGATACCACTACCTGTGGTGGGGGTTCCCTTTGAAAGGGTGGGGATTGACATTGTTGGTCCCATGGATCCCCAAACAGCATCTGGGCACAGGTTTATCCTGGTGGTAGTGGATCATGCCACCAGGTACCCAGAGGCTATTCCCCTTAGGACCACTACAGCACCTGTGGTGGCAAGGGCCCTCCTGGGAATTTTCTCAAGAGTGGGCTTCCCTAAGGAGGTTGTATCAGACAGGGGTGCAAACTTTATGTCTGGATACTTAAAAGCAATGTGGAAGGAGTGTGGAGTGACTTACAAGTTTACCACACCCTATCACCCACAATGCAATGGTTTAGTTGAGAGATTCAACAAAACCTTGAAGGGCATGATTAAAGGGCTCCCAGAAAAGCTTAGGCGAAGATGGGACATACTCTTGCCCTGCCTTTTATTTGCGTACAGGGAGGTGCCTCAAAAGGGGTTGGCTACAGCCCTTTTGAACTTTTGTTTGGTCACCCTGTCAGGGGTCCACTGTGCTTGGTGAAGGAAGGATGGGAGTTACCTCTCAAGCCCCCAAAGCAAGACATAGTGGACTACGTACTTGGTCTCCGCTCCCGGATGGCTGAGTATATGAAAAAGGCAACTAAAAGCCTTGAGGCTAGCCAGGAACTTCAAAAGGCCTGGCATGACCAAAAGCTGTACTGACTGTTTACCAGCCAGGACAGAAGGTGTGGAGTGTTGGAGCCAGTGGCCCCAGCAGCTCTCCAAGACAAATGGAGTGGACCCCATACCATTGTTGAACAGAAGGGTGAGGTTACCTACTTAGTAGACCTAGGAACACCCAGGAGTCCCCACAGGGTTCTCCATGTCAACAGGTTAAAACCATATGTGGACAGGGCAGACATGGGCTTGCTCATGGCTACTGATGAGGGACAGGAGGAAGAGAGTGACCCACTCCCTGACCTGCTCTCACAGAACCCTGGTGATGGGTCAGTGGATGGTGTAGCCTTGGCAGGCAGCCTCACTACCCAGCAGCAGACTGATTGCAGACAGGTGCTCAATCAGTTCAGACACATATTCTCACTGACACCCAGTCAGACTACCTGGTGCACTCATAAAGTGGACACTGGGGACAGTCTGCCTATTAAAAATAAGATTTATAGGCAACCTGACCATGTCAGGGACTGTATCAGGACAGAAGTCCAGAAGATGTTGGATTTGGGAGTTATTGAACCCTCAGATAGCCCTTGGGCTAGTCCAGTGGTCCTTGTGCCAAAACCTCACACCAATGGTGGGAAAAGAGAGATGAGATTTTGTGTGGACTACAGGGGTCTCAATGCAGTCACTAGGACTGATGCCCATCCAATACCAAGGGCAGATGAGCTAATAGACACTTTGGCCTCAGCCAAGTATCTAAGCACATTTGACCTGACAGCTGGCTACTGGCAGATCAGACTAGCTGATGATGCAAAGCCAAAGACAGCATTCTCAACCCCTAGTGGGCATTACCAATTTGTGGTGATGCCCTTTGGTCTGAAGAATGCACCTGCCACTTTTCAGAGGCTGGTGAATACAGTCCTTACAGGTCTGGAAGCCTATAGTGCAGCATATCTAGATGATATTGCTGTCTTTAGCTCCACCTGGGAGGATCACCTGGTCCACCTCAGAAATGTTTTACAGGCCCTGCAGAAAGCAGGCCTGACTATCAAGGCCACCAAGTGCCAGATAGGGCAGAGTCAGGTTGTGTACCTGTGCCACCTTGTGGGTGGAGGCCAGGTTCAACCACTGCAGAGCAAGATCCAGACCATCATGGACTGGACTGCTCCAACTACCCAGACTCAGGTGAGAGCCTTTTAGGCCTGACTGGGTACTATAGGAGATTTGTCAAGGGGTATGGATCAATAGTGACACCCCTGAATGACTTAACTTCCAAGAAAATGCCCAAAAAGGTTCAGTGGACAGTTAGCTGTTTTCAGAACTGAACTAGAGAAGGCCAAAAACAGACCCCGCAAGCTCTTCGAACTGGTCAAACACCAATCTAATAAACTGGCCAAAACATCGAAAGAAACCCCCAAGTCTCTTATATCCTCCGTGGAATTCTCCTCTTTCTTCGCTGACAAAATCAAATCCCTAGGAATCGAACTCAGCTCCGCCACATACTCTCAACCCCTCTCTGACCTGCCTCCTCCGGCCGTGACGCCCCCACAGGCTCCACCTAAAAATCTAGCTCACTGGACCGACTTCAAAGTCTATGACGAAGACTCCGTCTCCAAAATCCTCTCTTCCTTAAAACCAAATAACCATTTTAATGACCCGCTCCCTTCCAACTGTCTAGCTGCCGTCGCCCAATCCATTATTCCTAGCTGGACTGCAATAATTAACGCCTCTCTCCTGCAGGGATCGATGCCTGACTCTCTAAAAGCCAGCCAAGTCCTCCCCATTTTGAAAAAACCTTCGCTGGATCCAGCTTCCCCTGACAACTTCAGACCCATCTCCAACATCCCCCTCCTAGCCAAAGTGCTGGAGAAGTGTGTGCAACAGCAGCTAAGTCAACACATCAACAACTTCCACCTACTCGATGACTTCCAATCCGGATTTAGACCTGGGCACAGCACTGAAACCACCATGCTCCACATTGTTGATGATGCCCTCCAAGCCCTTGACCAAGGCAAAACATGTCTCCTAATCCTCCTAGATCTATCTTCGGCCTTCGACACGGTCAACCATGAAAAACTACTTGAACGCCTCAAACTCAGGATGGGATTGGATGGCACTGTCCTAGAATGGTTTAGGTCCTTCCTCCACAACCGATCACAGCGATTCCTAATCAACGACAACCTATCTGCACCCTCCCCGGTCACGGTTGGAGTCCCTCAAGGTTCAACCTTGTCCCCCACCCTCTTCAACCTTTACCTAGAACCGCTTGCCGAAGTGCTACGCACTGCAAATATCTCCTTCCATATGTATGCTGATGACACTCAGATCTACATCAAAACCTCATCTCTCGAAGAGATTCTCTCCCTGAACGAAGCCCTGAAACTCACTGTCCAATGGCTCGCCTCCAATCATCTCAAACTCAACACTAAGAAAACTGAATTTCTCCTAATTTCCCCTCCTAATACCAACCACGAGATCCAAACATGGATTAATGCTATCACTGCCTTAAATTGCCCACCGACCATCGTGGACTCGGCCAAATCCCTGGGAATTACCCTTGACAGCAATCTGAACATGCGGGACCATATCAACTCTATGGCCAAAGCAGCCAGATTCCACCTGAGCTACCTTAGGAAACTGAAACCATTCCTTGATGCTCCTGACTTGAAAATGGCTGTCCAAGCACTCGTCATCTCTAGACTGGAATATGGCTGCTCTACCCTCTCAGGTTTACCCAAGATCTCCCTGGCACCTTTAAAAGCCTGCCTCAATGCAGCAGCCAGACTACTTACCGGCACAAGGAAATTCAACCACATCTCCCCACACCTGAAAGCTTTGAACTGGCTTCCCTTTGAGGCAAGAATACAGCTTAAGCTAGCATGCATCACACACAAGGCTTTATACTCAAATTCCCCTGCATATCTTGCACGGAAACTTGTGATTTCCGGAGGATCCAGAAACTCCCGGGCTGCCAGAAACCTCTTGCTCCAACCTGCACGCTTTCGGGAAAAAAAAACGTACAATCGGGCTTTCTCTGGAGCCGCTCCAAGAATATGGAACTCTCTCCCACCTAACATCAGAAAAATTCCTACTCTGGCCCGCTTCAAAAAGCACGCCAAGACCTTCCTTATGAGCAAATTCCTCGTTTAAACTTGCCCTCAACCACCATTAAGACACGGATCCACGTCTGCCTATTGCCTCCCCTCGGATTTCCTAATCACCCGACCTAGGAACCTGGGTTCTTGTCTTGAGCAACGGTAAATGTAATCTGTAAATACGTATCTCATCTTCAGTAACTGTATATGTAATTTGTAAATACGTGTCTTTCTATGTATCCTATATCCTGCCCCTACTATCTGTTTTTTCTTTTACCAGGTGATTCTATACCTTTTGTACAATGCTATGTTGTCTGTAAAGCGCTCTGATACCCTAACGGGTCAAGTTCGCGCTCTATAAAACACAGTAATAAAATAAATAAATAAATAAAATAAAAGGCATTTGATGACCTGAAGCAGGCCATGTGCACTGCTCCCATTCTACAGAGTCCTGATTACTCCAAGAAGTTCATTGTTCAAACTGATGCATCTGAATTGGGGGTAGGGGCTGTACTGTCACAATTGAATGATGAAGGTCAGGATCAGCCAGTAGCTTTCATTAGCAGAAGGCTGACCCCTATAGAGAAACGTTGGTCAGCCATTGAGAGGGAGGCCTTTGCTGTGGTCTGGGCTCTGAAGAAGTTGAGGCCATACTTGTTTGGTACTCACTTCCTTGTTCAAACAGACCATAAGCCCCTCTTATGGCTAAAACAAATGAAGGGTGAAAACCCCAAACTGCTTAGGTGGTCCATTTCCCTACAGGGGATGGACTTCACAGTGGAACATAGACCTGGGAGTAACCATGCCAATGCAGATGGACTCTCTAGGTACTTCCACTTAGAACATGAAGACTTAACTGGGCAAGGTTAGTTTAATGTCCCTACGTTTGGGGGTTGTGTAGGAGAGTAGGATCTGCTTCACATGGGTACCCCCACTTTTTGCTGATGCTTCACTGTTTTTCGACCTTAGTCTGGCTGGGGCCCTGCTAATCAGAACCCCAGCCTAGCTGCTTCCTCTTTAAAATGGTTTCCATGTGCCTTAGGCACATCTCTGATTGGAATCTGGAGTGCCCTTATAAGTCCCTAGTATATGGTATACTATGTACCCAGGGCATAGGTACCTCAGAGGCCTACCAGGGGCTGCAGCATGTATTGTGCCACCCCTGGAAGGCCATCCAAACTGACACCACAGGTCTGCTACTGCAGCCTGGGTAAGGTGGTGCATGCACCCCTTACTGTGATATAGGCTACCTATATCACTATATACATACACACATATAAACCTATAAGTCACTCCTATGGCAGGCCTTGTCAATCCTGAAGGCAGAGTGCGTGGTTCCTATGTGAGAGGGTGCCCCTGCATGAGCAGGGCCCCTCTGCAGCGTTCGGAGACCCTTCTCTGATGCTGTTTGTAGTGCAGCCTGACCATATACTCTTAAGCGCATTATAACCTCGCGTTAAATGCTAACTTTGGGATGGCTGCACGGAAACATGTCGTGTTTGGTGTCAAACATCTTCGAATACTACCCCCCCGCCAGTTCTGGTGGCGGGGTTAGCATTCCACCCTTCTAGAGGGAAAGACATGTACACACCGGTATGCCCGGTACTGACTTTCCAGAGCCCTGGCATCACAAAATGGATGCCGCTGCCACAGACACGAGTCTGGCCTCCTGCTGCTGACCGAAACTCCGGCAGGGGAGGCCTGGACAATAGGTTTCCTGTCCCAGGGAGGTGTGACCACCTCCCCAGACAGGATAGTGTGTATTGGGGCTGGGCGGGAGCACTCTCGGGTGCTTTGAAATCCTGCACTGGGGGCACACTTGGTGTCCCTGTGCATACCCCAGTTCAAACCGGCTCAGGGGCTTCCAGCCCCTGCTCTGGCGCGAAACTGGACAAAGGGAAAGGGGTGTAACCACCCCTCTGCCCTGGCCCTCCCATAGGTGGGGCCACAGAGTATGTCCAACCCCTACCTTAGTATAAGTAGGGGAACCCAGTCCTTAGGACTTTAGATTTACCTGGACGAAACTCTGACACAGAATCCTGGACCTTCGACGCTCTACTTTAAGATGAGAGGACTGAAGAATCTCCCTTGGGGTCAAGGAGTGACTCGTGAAACACAACAAGTACTCCCTTAGAAAAACATACATATAAACAACTATTAACAAGATGGAAGTCTGGAGAAGCCCGAGATGAAAGCTATACTACCAACCTAAGGATGGTAGGAAAGGAAGCACGTCCTTTTGGTTTTATTTACCCTCACACACCCTAGTGGTGTCATGCTTCATCATCGGGTCACCCCGTCGCCTAAAAGGCAGGATGGGCTCGACCAATATTTCAGGGAGCTCTTAAAATATATAAAGACCAGGGGAATAAAGATAAAAACGCAGTGAAGTCCCAGTTTCCCTTTATTCTTGGACCTCTACTGTGTTATTAAAATATGTTTACCAAACAAGGATCTTCGGAGTGTTATGGTCCTAAGAACCTTGTGCCGACATGTTTCAGTCACCAAACGCCCCGATGGGTGCAGGACTTTCTTCAGGGTATCGGTAAAAGTAACCCCTGGAATAAAGTAACGGGTAAAGACCCTATACTAATTTTATATAAGGGCAGATAGCTGCTCCTTATGGGTTGAACTGAACGAGCTATTTACTCGGTTAATAATTCCATCCCAATGTGGGGATTGAAATGCGTCTCCTAGGACCACGCTTACGGGGTAGTCCTGTAGTCACACTGCCTCCAAGAATCCTGCCCCACTGATAACCTATTCGGTGGTGGTCCTAACGGCTTACCGATACCCTGAAGAAAGTCCTGCACCCATCGGGCGTTTGGTGACTGAAACATGTCGGCACAAGGGTCTTAGGACCATAACACTCCCGAAGATCCTTGTTTGGTAAACATATTTTAATAACACAGTAGAGGTCCAAGAATAAAGGGAAACTGGGACTTCACTGCGTTTTTTATCTTTATTCCCCTGGTCTTTATATATTTTAAAAGCTCCCTGAAATATTGGTCGAGCCCACCCTGCCTTTTAGGCGACGGGGTGACCCGATGATGAAGCATGACACCACTAGGGTGTGTGAGGGTAAATAAAACCAAAAGGACGTGCTTCCTTTCCTACCATCCTTAGGTTGGTAGTATAGCTTTCATCTCGGGCTTCTCCAGACTTCCATCTTGTTAATAGTTGTTTATATGTATGTTTTTCTAAGGGAGTACTTGTTGTGTTTCAGGTGTTGTAAAACGGGAGGTTGTACCCCCTTAAGGTGTTCTCTCTGCCCCTTGTGACTTCGGTCACCCCGGTGTTTGAAGTCAAGGAGTGACTCCCCTGCTTGGCAGGCACCAAAGAAGCAATTGTCCGGTCTGCATCGCTGAAGCTCCCGTCGGACGCCGAAGTCTTTGCATCACCAGAGGTGGATTTCCAGACTTCCCCGAGGCTGCCATGAGTCCCCAGCAAAGCTGAGGCCCGTAGCTGTCGTGGGTAATGTGGAACCGTGATCCCTGGACACGAACGCATTTGCAAGTGCATCCTCTTTTGGGTCTCCCATGAAGTCGTGCTTTGGGCTCCGAGTAGCCCCAGCCTCCAGCACCAACTGCACCGAAGATCACTGGCCTCCACTCCACGAGTGTCCTGTGAGCCAGCTCCATGTGCACCGTCTCGAGGCTCCTTCGCGGTCGCTAGTCTGTTGGCTAGTAGGCCCTCCCGAAGGCCAATCTTTTTCTGCTTGGGCTCCCTGGTTGCTCCAGGTGTGCCCTGACTTATCCTCGCTGGGTGAGTCCCCCAGACCTTGCTGGTCTGCAACATCGTCCTCCTTCTATTTCCACGAGACTTGCCGTTGCCAAGGCTTGTTGGGTCCAATCCGGTCGCCGACACCCCTGCAATCGACAGACGTCGTGGGACAGCTCCAATCCAGCTCCTGGTTGTCGTCAACGCCTCCTGGACCTCATGGCTGAAGAGTCAAGACGACCGTCAACCTACCTGAAGCACTCGACATCGGTGGGCATCTGCTCATCGCCTTCCTGGTCACTGGCTAGTGACCCAGACTCTGTCCCCTCTGCTTTCAGGTTCTTCAGATCTTCGATCCACCTTTGGATCCACCCAAACACTTTCGACTTGGTCGCCAGCAGCACTTTGCAGCAGATCGCCATTGAAGGCGACGACGAAACCCGACCCCGAAAGACACCTATGCACCCGGCTCCCCTGGGTGAGGTAACTCGAGTACTCCGGTGCTCCCGTGGGTATTGACACTAGAACAGCCTAGTTCTCAAAGGGTTTGCTCCAAGTCCTCCTCTAAGTGTCCCTTTTCTTTTAAATTCTAATCGCGACTTTCCCCATAGAAGTTAACGGTGGTTCGCGGTTGTGTTCATACACTGCACGCGTCCCCCGTGGGTCCCCTGTGTCACTGCCTTGGGTGGTTCCTTGTGGTCCAAGCACTTCTACAGGCTCTAGGCCTTGTGTCTAGCTCAGTCGTGGTTCTTATACCACTTTATTGGTATATGGTTTGGTACGCCCCTGGGGCTCAAACGTGTATTTGTGCTATTACTGTAGATAACTAACTCATAACGTATGTACTTCGAACTCTAGCCTCATAAAGAGACTAGAGGGGTGTGTTTAGTAATAAATACATATATTTTGAATATATACCTGGTGTGGTCCTCTTTCATTTGGTCACTCAAGAGATTATAGACTGGTAAAACAAGCTGCTTTACATTCCTTCAAGACTTAGCCTGAAGGCTGCTCTCCATAGCTACCACTAGGATAGCTTTCAATAAAGGTTGTCTTTAACCTATCTCCAATAAGGGGTTGTTTGGACTGGTGCAAGGTGCCCACTATAATTAGTGGACAGCATATGCCAGGCCAACTTCTCACAGAGGGGTCCTCAGTGAGCAAGAGGTTCAGTTGAGTGTCATCTGCGTGGGAGATTATGTTGAGTCCATGGGATCTGACGAGGTCCACAAGGTGGGTCATGTAGATGTTGAACAGTGTGGGGCTGAGGGATGAACCTTGTGGTACGCCGCATATGATGTCTTTGGGTGCGGATATGAAGGGAGGCAGTCATATGGTCTGTGTGCGTCCTGTAAGGAAGGAGACGATCCACTTGAGGGCATCTTGCTGTATGCCTATGTTGTAGAGTCTGTTAATGAGGGTGTTGTGGGAAATTGTGTCGAACGCTGCAGAGAATTTGAGGAGGATCAGGGCAACAGTTTCTCCACAGTGGAGGCGTGTTCTGATGTCATCTGTGGTGGTGATCAGCACGGTCTCGGTAGCGGTGGTTGGCTTGGAATCCTGATTGTGATGCATCCAGTAAGTGGTTTTGTTCTAGGAATTCAGTGAGCGGCAGGTTGATGGCTTTAGCAAGTACTTTGGCCTGGTAGGGTAGCAGCGAGATTGGACGATAAGTTTTGAGAATGCTTTCTTTCGGATGGGTCTGACGTCCGCATGTTTCCAACTGTTCGGGAGGGTTGCAGTGGAGATGGAGGTGTTGAGGATGCTGGTGAGCTGCTTGCTGATTGGGTTCATTGCTAGGTTCTAGAGGTGGCGGGGGCAGGGGTTGGTGGGTGCCCTGGGGTGGATGGAAGACGTGATGGCTGAGGTCATCAGTGATGTCATTTGAGAAGTCATCAGCGATGTCACTGACCATGTCATGAGTAATGTAATATGTGAGGTCATAAGCAGTGCATTGCGGGGGCATGAGTTATAGTTAACTCAGGTAACTATAACTACTGAATTGCAATGGTTTTGTACAAGTGAAATCTGAGACTATCTATAACGTCCTTGTAACCTTTGGTTTTTTTCAGTGAATTTCTAAGGGTTTTCAAATTCCACTTTTAAAGTGTTATGTCCTCCTAATGTTTTTCTTCTTTTAGTTAATTTGTAGGGTTTATTGTTAATACTAAGTGTACTACAATTTATTCAGATTTTTAATTTAGTTTTGTTTTTGGAACTGCAGATATTTTTTGTTTTATAAATATACTTTATATACGTTTAAAAACAAAAATCAGATATGTAGTTGATGTAAAACATATAAAGTTTTTATTAATGTAATAGAATTTTTTTGGGGAGTACTATGGTACCTCCATGGGTTCAAAAACATAGGCGGAACTAACACTCTATGGTTTTCAATCCAGATCACGTGATCGTGATGAATCTGAAATTCTGAAACCGTGGATTCACCAAAAATGTTATAAATGATTTCAAATATGTACAACACTCCGTTGTCATTAATGACATCAGTGTGGATATATTTACAAGTATATATAAACCACAGAATATCTGTTTTTCAACAAAGTTACCCATTTTACAACTTTCGCGGATTAGCAATTCTACACGGCATTCGCGAATTCACTCGAAACCACACCCAGTCCTTGTCTTCTGATTGGATATATAAGGACCCCACCCATGCACATGGAAAACCACCCCCACAGCCAGTTACATTTCTAGTGAAGTCTCAATAAGGAGGATTGAGAACCATTGGTGTTCTGCTTTTACACAATTGCTGAAGCTATGTCTTCTGTCCAGGATGAGCGTCCACAACCTCTTGAGGATGAGGAGGAAGATACACCACCTCGAAGAAAAGAAAGTGATGTCTGGAAGCACTTTACTATAACTTCAGGGGAAAAGAAGCTAACAGCAAAGTATGTGCAGTGTAATATTTGAAGCAAGCAGTTATCCAGAGGCACTGCAAAGAAGCATTCACATGGGACATATTCCATGTGGAGGCACCTAAAAACATTGAATGAAAAGGTCTACAACCGGATGATGATGGAGAGAGCATGTGCAGCAGGACAGTTGACCTCGACAGCAGCCTTGGGAGAACCATCATCAGCTGCAGTCATCACAATACCAATTGCATGCAAATAATTGAGTGACATGGTTATTCACAGTGCAAAATGCCACATGCTTGTCATTGTAATAATGTCTTCTCTGGGTGCATTCTTGGACACAGTGAAGAAGCATTGTTGCTAGTTGTTTTTTTTGTTGTTGCTTCCAGTGACCACATAATGTTTTTTGAAGGCTGAAGCCAGTTGCTTCTTTCCATTTCCCCATCCTTAGCCTTTTTGCTATCCAGTCCACTTTTTGTTCAAATAAAAGAAGAAAAAAAAGAAAAAAGTGTTAAAAAACTCATCTAGAAAAAAATACGGATCTTTTTAGAACCACCATCTGGTCAAACAAAGAGCTAACTCTGTGTTTTTAATGTGTCAGTGTGAGAGTGGGTGTGTCAGTGTCTACATTGCTGTATGCCTGGGTGTATCTGCATTGGTGTATGCCTGGGTGTGTCAGTGTATGCGTCAGTGTGTGCCTAAGTGTGTTATTGAATGCACTAATGTATGGCTAAGTGTGCCAGTGTCTGCATTGCTAAATGCCTGGGTGTGTCAGTCTATGCATCCGTGTCTGCCTGGGTGTGTCAGTGTCTGCATCAGTGCATACCTGGGTGTTTCAGTGTCTGCATTATTGCATGCCTGGGTCAGTGTATGTGTCGGTGTATGCCTTGCTGTGTCTGTGTATGCATCAGTGTCTGCCTGGGTGTGTGAGCATATGCTTCATTGTGTGACTGGGTGTGATAGTGTAAGATGAGTGTGTGCCTGGCTGTCTCAGTGTATGCACATGCGTATGCCTGAGTGTATTATTGCATGCATTAGTGTTTGGCTGGGTGTGTCAGTGTCTACCTTTCTGTATACCTGTGTGTGTCGGCATTGGTGTATGCCTCGGTGTGTCAGTTTATGCGTCAGTGTGTGCCTAAGTGTGTTATTGGTTGCACAACTGTTTGGTGGGTGTTCCAGTGTCTGCATTGCTGTATGCTTGGGTGTGTCAGTCTATGCATCAGTGTATGCCTGGGTGTTTCAGTCTTTGCATCAGTGAGTGCCTGGGTGTATCAGTGTCTGCATTGTTGTATGCCTGGCTGTGTCAGTGTATGCTTCAGTGTCTGCCTGGGTGTGTGAGCATATGCTTAGTGTGTGTCTGGGTGTGTCAGTGTATGGATGAATGTGTTCCTGGCTGTCTCAGTGTATTCATTAGTGTGTGCCTGGGTGTGTTATTGTGTGCATTAGTGTTTGGCTGGGTGTATCAGGGTCTGCATTGGTGTATGCCTGGGTGTGTCAGTGTATGTGTCAGTGTGTGCCTAAGTGTGTTATTAGATGCATTAGTGTTTGCCGGGTATGCCAGTGTCTGCATTGCTGTATGCCTGGGTGTGTCAGTCTATACATCAGTGTATGCCTGGGTGTATCAGTGTGTGCATCACTTTGTGACTTGATGCGCCAGCATCTGCATTGTGATATATATATTTTTTTTTAACGGAGTTTTATATAGCGCGAACTTGACCCGAAGGTATCGGGTATCAGAGCGCTTTACATAGCATCAGTTGCGTTACATGAGGACACATTCATTTTTTTTTTTGTTGGGCACAGGGGGATTAAGTGATTTGCCCAGAATCACAGGATGTTCAGCGTCATTGCCGAGACTCGAACCCGGTTCCCCAGATTCGAGGTCGACAGCCCTAGCCGTTAGGCCAACTCCTCTCCCCTAATGCCTGCCTTTGTCAGTGTATACATCAGTGTATGCCTGGGTGTGTCAGTGCATGTGTTAGTATATGCCTGGGTGTGTTATTGGATGTATTAGTGTTTGGCTGAGTGTGTCAGTGTCTGCTTTGGTGTATGCCTGGGTGTGTCAGTACCTGCATTGGTGTATGCCTGGATGTGTCAGTGTATGCATCAGTGTGTGCCTCAGTGCATTATTGGATGCATTAGTGTTTGATTGGGTGTGTCAGTGCCTGGATTGCTGCATGCCTGGGTGTATCAGCCGGTGCATCGGTGTATGCCTGGGTATGTCAGGGTGTGCGTCAGCGTATACATGTGTGTCTTATTGGAAGCAGAGAATGTTTGGCTTGGTGTGTTAGTGTCTGTATTAGTGTGTGATTGGGTGCGTCTCTGACTGTATCAGTATGTGTATGGGTGTTTGAGAGCCTGTATCAATGTTTGGCTCAATGTCCAAGTAGCTGATTCGATATGTGACTGGGTGGTGCAGTTTCTATGTCGGAGGGTGGCTAGGTGTATCAGTAGTTGTATCAGTGTATGTCTAGGTTATGTCAGTAAGTGTATCGGTGTGTCCCTGAGTGTGTCAGATGTTGCATCAGTGTGAGCCTGGGTCTCTCAGTGGCTGTATCGGTGAGGGCCTGGGTGTGTCAGTGGCTGCATCGGTCTGTGCATGGATGTGTCAGTCTGTGCGTGGTTTTATCAATGTATGACTGGCTATGTGAGTAGCTGTATTTGCGTATGTGTTTGGAGAGTGTGAGTGGGTGTATGAGTGAATAACTGGGTGTATGAGTCACTCTATCGGTGTGTGGCTTGGAGGGTGAGTGACTGTGTGAGTGGGTGTGTGAATGGTTTGTGAGTGTATGAGTCTCAGTAGCAGTTTGCTTGTGTAAATGGGTGTGTGACTGACTGTATGGGATTTTGAGTGGCTGAATGAGTGTATGTATGGGTGTATCAGTACCTGTGTAAATGACTCAATAGGTGTGCAAGCTCATGTATGAGTTCATGTATGGGTGTGTTTCTGACCCATAACTAAAATTACTAATATGCATTTTTATAACATTTTATATACATTTTTATAACTTAACAAATACATTTTATGAACACATTACAAAACAATTTAAATCAAACAATTAACAAATAAACATACCATAGCGTATTTAACTATTTGCAAATACACTTTTGTGCACAAGTACTTCAGGAAGCATAAAACAAAGTGATGTTTTGAAGCATCTTACAATACAGTCAAGGGAAAAAGGTTGCAGATAAATATCTGTACTGCAATACTTGCATCAAGCAGTTATCCAGAGGTACTACAAAAATTATTTACATGTGACAACTTCTATGTGGAAGCACTTAAAAACAATTCCAGAAAGGGGCCACAACCAAACCATGCTGGACAAGGTAGGTGCAGCAGGACAGTCCACCTGTACAGCAGCCATGGGAGAATCACCATCAGTTGCAGTCATTACAATAGCGCCTGCCTTCAAAAATCTAAGTGAGATACTTTCTCACTGTACATACAATATCCTCTTTAGGTGCATTTTCCCTTTTTTACTGCTCTCGGGTTCTATATTCTTACACCAAAAGTGATATACTGTTGAAATAATCATCAATGAACAGTGGGAAAAAACAATCATAAATATTGTACAAAAATCCTCAAAACTTGGTTTCTAACTCTGAGCTGTGCAGAATATATATGGGATTACTTGCATAACTTTTTCACACAAACAAACTATAACATTAAAGATATCAAATTCAAGACACCAGGAGAACCTTGCTGTTTGCATCTGTCAAATGTTTGCAGGTACTTTAAGCACAGATGTCAAACTATGTTGTCCTTCATCTGCAACAAAACAAATCCCCTTCTTGAAGAAACTACTGATTTCTTTTCACAAAAAGAGTACTAAGCAAGAGGCACTCCTCATATTCATATGCTGCTGTCGGTAAAAGATGTACCTACATTTGGAACAGACACAGATCAGTCTGTAATTTCCTTCATAGAACACTATATTACATCTAGCATTCCAAAATAGACTGAGGAAAAAAGCATAAAGCAGCAAGTACTGCATTTCCATTCACACATATGTGCAAAGTACTGTCAGCAGAAATATTTAATTATTTTCTTAGCTCCCTGTTGAACCTTCATGTTTTTCAGTCTGAAGCCAGTTCCTTCTTCCCAGTTCTCTTTGAAAAAAAAGTAAAATAATACAACTATTAGAAAAAGCTTCCTAAAAAACAACAGTACTTTTTACAAACATTTCAAAAGTACCCCACAAAATCCTCTCAGGACTGGTGACACATTTTCTAACTGTCTCTGTATTTCAACCTGCGCTCCTCTGGGGTGAATTCATATTTACTGACAAGGGTCTTCTTCATGATGGGATACCACAACCTCTTCCTCTTCTTCCATCACCAGGAATATGACTTCAAAGGCCAGCTCCCCAATCCTCCTCAGAGATCATCTGTACCGCTAGAACTACTTCATATGCTTGAAACAACCTGTCCATATCACCCCACTCCTTAGTCAGGCATCAAGTCTCTGGGCATATGGACTCTTTCTTCTGCACTGGACACAGTGGTTTTGCTCCTACCATTATTGCTAGACTCTAACAGCTATTTAGCCTTCAAGTCCACCTCCTTGACAGTCACTTCATGAGCCCACAAGGCACTTTCCTCCCCAAGGCTCTTCCAGCCTCAGCTTTTCTCTCGTCTGCAGCCACCTGGGCTAGCTGCATCCACATGTCCATCTCAGCCTGTCTATTCTTGGGCTCCTCAGGGGATTGGGTTTGAGAGGAGACACTACTTCATGCATCGAATCCAGTAGGGAACTCTCTCTCTGTGGGGGATCCCCTCTCTCCTCTGGAACCTTCGTGCAATCATTTTTCTACTCCTTTTCCTCCTTCTCAGAGCCAGTACCCTTAGGGGCTCTGATTCTAAGGCCAACTACAATCAGGATTCTGCCTTCTTAAGAGTGCTGAATTAGTAGTCCTGTTAAAACTCTTCCTGTGGTGCGCATTGCATTCTGCGGATGTCCTCCCAGACTGTAGGAGCAAACAAGTACTCAAACTTGGAGGTACAGGTGTGTAAATGGGTATGTGAATGGTCTTATGATTGTGTGAGTGACTTTGGCAGTCACTGTCTGGTTATATGAGTGATGATGGGTACATAAGTGCTTTTGTGACAGTGTAACTGGGTCTGTAAGTGCCTGCCCTACTGTATGAGCTGTGCAAATTACATACTATTAAATTGCATACTATGAGCAAGCACCTACATCTAATTTCAAACACATTCCTTTATGCTGGCATAATAACATTAATATTCATTCAGTATACCAATTCCTTTCTCCTTTCCTGCTCAGTGTAGTTTTTTAGTTAATGTTCTCATCTAAACACCCTTCTAATTTCCCTTCTAGTATAGTGTATAGAAACTACACATTTTCTTTCAGCTTACATACACTCAGCTGTGTGGGTGAGTGTAACAGTCACTGTCGGCAATATATGAGTGATGGGTACATAAGCGCATTTGTGGGAGCATGACTGGGTCTGTAAGTGCCTGCCTGACTGTATGAGCATGTGCAAATTGCATACAATTAAATTACATACTATAAGCAAGCACCCACATCTAATTTCAAACACATTCATTTATACTGGCATAACAAAATTAATATCCATTCAGTATACCAATTCCTTTTTCTCCTTTCCTGCTCACTATAATTTAAGTTGATGATCTCATCTAAGCATCCTTGTATTTTCCCTTATAGTATAGTGTCTAAAAGCTACACAAGAAACCACGAAACTAGTCCCAGGATGCTTTTTTCCGGTCCAGGGAGGACCTGGCCTGGCAGTTCGGGCTGGACTGTTCCCATGAGGAGCAGGGTCAAGACTGATTTGCATATGACTGAATCAAAACTGGGGTGGCATAGTGAGCAAAAGAACAATGGATTAAATCCAGTTTTATTGACTGGGGGTAAGTGGTTGAAAGGTTTCAATACTCCATCCATCATCTTGTTGTGTTTGCTACGTTCGCCCTTAGTGGCCAAAGGTATGCCCATACATGTGTCCCTTGCTTGCTGTGCCACTGGATTCTAGCTAGCCTGGCTGATGAGTGGTGACACCCCAAGATCGGTCCCAGAATGCCTGTTTCCGGTCCAGGGAGTACCTCTGTCATAGCCCTGTCATGTATACTCCTTTTTACCTACAACATCCCATCCACACGACTATAACAATTCTAAACAGGTGACCTTTTACCTAATGGCTTGCTCCTGTCTTTTCGACACCAGGTTCTTAGTCTTTATCAGAATCCCTGTACCTGACGTACATAAACATGTCCCCAGGCATGGCAGATTTATTCTGTATAAGGGTCACCACTTTTTTTTCCATCCTTGGCCAACAGCCAGCTGTGCATGATCGCACTTGTTTAGAAAAGCATCGGTGATTGTTTTCAAAACATTTATGATTGTTTTCAAAACATCCATGGTTGTTTTAAAAACATATCGATTCTAGAAAAAACCCTGGAGCGACCACTCCCCCCTACAAATTAGAGGAGAATTCCTTCCAAGCTGAGACGGGGGTCCTGCTTGCCGAATCGTCCTGCATGCCGAATCTCTGACAAGCAGCAGTCTGAAATCCCTTGCGGGTTGTCATCCTCAACGCAGAGACGGGGTCCTTCATTCTGAACCATCAGGTGAGGGGCTGATTCTTCCCTGGGGGTTTCTTGGCTACAGATACACATAGCTATACGCATATACACCTACATGTCTAGGTTAGGCTAGGTACATTTAGCAAATTACTTAGGGCGCGCATTTTAGGAATATGCAAGTGCTACTGTTTTTATCTGAACTGTTTCTGTTCATCTTATTAGAACTATGGTATAAATGTATCTACTATTCACCATATTGGTACTAGCAATCTCTTTTGTATGCTTCTGGCTCCTGATTGTCGCAGCACATATGTTTTACACCAGGCTGTCGCTGGACCAATAAATTCTTATTGAAAAGTCCTAATTGCCATCCTGTGTGTTTTCTGAGAGAAAGCAAGCACGAGTGTCTGAGCGAAATGTACTGTACTGTTTTCCACGATCCCTGAGGAATCAGGGTTGTCATGTTCAGTAGTTGCCAACTCCACTGTAGAATACAGGGGGGGTGGTAGTGGCACTGTGACTGTAGTGACTGTAGAGCTAGCTGGCCTAACAGCTGACAGATCCTGTGAGGGTGTCCGGAAGCGGTTGGGACACCAAGCCCTCAGTTTAGGTCATCCAAAATACGCAGGTCCTGGGGGACTCCTAGGAACTACATGACACGCCTGGCAGTTCGGGCTGGACTGTTCCCATGAGGAGCAGGGTCAAGACTGATTTTCATAAGGCTGGGTCCAAACTGGGGTGGCATAGTGAGCAAAATAACAATGGATTACACATGGATCTCTTGACTGGGGGTGATTGGTTGAAAGGTTTCAACACTCCGTCCATCATCTTGTTGTGTTTGACACATTTTCTTTCAGCTTACACACACTGACTATTTTTTTATAAATATATTTTTATATACTATAACTAATTAACATACCTGTAAAAGCTCTTTGCCGTTCTCTCAGTTTTATTTCTATGTCTGGTAACATCTGTTTTCATTTGAAACCTCCAGTCACAACTCCTGCAAACCACCTCCTCTCTCAGTAGAAAAGCAGGTAAAATAGCTACCCCTCACCATGTGCTTTTACTTATGCTGCTCTAGTTAACAAATCACAGGCTTACTTTCATCTTTCTTTTTTGTTATACCACTTCGAAATGGTCAGTATTTCTTTAACACTTTCCATGTTTCCTGTGAAGAAGCCCAATTTGGTTGTTTTTTTACCACGAATCCGCAAATCCTCTGTGATGCGCAGCACGGCCCCCCTGTGTAATTTCGACGTGGATTCGTGAATCTATGCGGGAGTCATCATCATCATCAAAACTCTTTATTCGGCTCTAACGAGCCATAAAACATATCATAAAATACACAGTACAAATAATACACCATAAAAACTTCAAATAAGCTTCATTAAATAATATAATAGCAGCATAATACCAAAAAGTTTCAATATTTAGATCGTAGTCTCAGGGAACTTAAGATGTAATTTAAAACAGCAATAATGACAGTTTTATTTCCCAGGTACTGCAAGTAAGAAAAGGCTGCTATGTGATATCTTGAGTCCAAAGCATGCAATATGGGGCACAGGAGCTGCCTTCTTTGATTTTAGATAAAATGTGCAAAATAATGTAAAGTGCAAAGTGCTCTGTTCAGCAGGGATCTCACAATGACAGAGAGGTAAAGATGAAAACCAGGTACCTTTGGAGGCGTAAGCCACCAGAAAGTGTATGGTTTGTAGGCGAAACCTTGTGAGTAGAAACTTCTGTCTTTCGTCTGCAATAAACTGTAAGTAAAGTAAAGTGCTGGGCGTAATAGTGGAGCCTGGACGTTATTTCCGCATTCTTCCGGGCTATCGTCCTGCCGTGCTTTTTGCACACATTGATAAAAAGATTTTTTTATGTGTTCTGAGGAATCGGTTGACAAAAGGGCAGGGCAGGGCTATGATAAAAAGCTGGGATACCCAGACTTTCGAATCCCTTTTTAACAGTTTTAAGCCAAGGGATGTCTAAGCAATTGTCCAGATTCATACAATCTGAGAGCACTGATCTGCATAATTGGGCTTCTGGGTTTTTCCAAATACGGTGCCACAGTGAGAGGGTTTGTAATTTGATATAATCCTCCAGGTAGTTTAGCCCTACCTCCTTGTGGCAAAATGATGTTGGGGTAGAGTGTGGAATAATCAGGAGTCTTCTTATAAACTTGTTCTGTACTGTCTGGAGGTCTTTACAATTTACATGTCCCAAGATACCTGCCCCATATGTTGCAACCGATAGACATTTACTTTTAAAAATATATAGCAGCTCACTTGTGGGTTTATGTCCTAGCCTTTTTGCAAATCTAAAAACTGCATCAATTGCCCTTTGAAATTGTAAAACATTCAATAAAAACCTCCAATTAAAATCAGTATCAATAGAAACGCCCAGGTAAGTGAAGTGGGAGGTTTTTTCCAGTTCTTCTCCACCGAGCAAAAACTTTCTGGTCTTTGACATTTTTGGGCCACATTTCATTATAAATTACTTAGTTCTTGTGAATTGATTTTAGGGATATCTATTCCGGCCTTTACTAAGTGGTCACCAAGGGCATTTATATAAATTAAAAAGAGGAATGGGGCCAGGACACAGCTCTGCCTAACCCCTGCTACTGATGGAAAGTCTTCTGTGAGATCCCCGTTCATAGTGTAACGCACTCTAGCTGTGGTATGTGCATGGAGCCTATGCAGCAAAGAAATTATTGCACTATCTATACCCAAGTCAGTCATTATTGACCATAATCTGGGGCGATACACTATGTCAAAGGCACTTGTTAGGTCCATAAAGGCAAGATGAACACATCCTTTTTTTTGCCTTTGTATATTTTTGGACTATGAGAGACAGGTTTAAAGTCTGTTCCACTGTTCCCAAGCCTGGTCGAAACCCAAATGGTAAGTCTGATAGCCCCTGAGTCTCTGCAGCCCAGATTTCTAATTTGGTCAATATGATCCTTCCTAGAATTTTTACCGTGCTATCCAAGAGTGAAATTGGTCGATAGCAATGTGGTTGGCTTTTATCTCCCTTTTTAAAGATGGGAATAATAGTGTTTTAACCATGGGCCCAATAATTGCAGATCTTAGAACAATAGTTATTAGGGGAGCCCAGAACTGTGGTAGGGATTTCAAAATATCTGCAGGAATTCTGTTGGGTCCTGGGGCTTTCTCGGACGGGGAATTTTCAATTGCTAGGGTAACGTCAGAGACCCCAATAGATCTGGTTAATTCCCGTTTAGAGCTTGGATCACTGATGGGTATGGCATCTATAAATTGTGTCGGTGCCTGGGCCTTTGGGCCAAAAAGTTTTGAAAAGTGGTTCACCCAGGAATCACTTGGAATAACACACTCAATTTTTGGGAGGGACTCACCTAAAAGGGTCTGAGAATTGACTACCTGCCAAAAAGCTTGAGAATCTTTCAGCTCACTAGCAGCTCTTAACTCATCCCAGGCCTTCTCTCTTATTTCTATCGACGTGGATTCGTGACTCTATGCAGGAGTCTGTTAATCCACTGAACATTATACTACTATAACTTTGCATCTACATTTAACTTTATAAGATAGTACTGATTTAGAAAATAACTCCTCCATAATAAGGAATGTGTCTGAATCACTCTACTTTTACGTTTGAAAGTACAGTCTCTTCAGAACCCTTCACCCCACACTGCTTCAGCTCAGTTTCCACAGCAACCACCTTTGGAACACTCTCTTGTACCAGTAGGTCAAAAGTCCACAACACTTTCTGTGAGCAGCATACTAGTTCAAATTCAACTATAGTAGAAGTGGTTGACTGTTTGGAAATATAAGCATATCCCAAATAGCATAACATTTTTACATTTTTTCCAGAGCCAATCACAGATTTAGTTACTTTTTTCTCAAAAACACTACCTAATTTTAGCTACCTGCATATTTTTACCAGCCAATCAAATTACCTTTTTTAATTAGGTGCTGTCCTCCATTTTAACTACCTTTCATTTTGAAAACTGTGTCATTCAGCTCCAGCCTTCTACTGTGGGCTACTCCTCCTTGCTTTCAAAATGGAAAGAGTGTGGATTGTGGATCATAGCTTTGTGTTTTGGGCTACAGAGTGTGCTAGAAAGAGTAGCATTGACAAGGACTTGGGTTTGCCCAATGTGGACATTACTTGGGTTGGCCAGAGAGGGTTAACGTGGCATTAATTGCTGCCTTTGGTTGAAAGCAATGTGGATTGCCAACATCCTGACTTCATGATTTTGCACTGCGGTGGCAATGACATAGGCACACTTACTGGGGTAGGACTAGAAATACAAATGAAGGATACCTTTGGTCAAATAATGGTACTTTTCCCTCTCACTGCCTTGGTGTTCTCTAACATTTGTCAAAGGCAGAAATGGAAGTGGTCAAAGAAATTCTGTCCATAGAAAGACAAAGTCCGGAAACGTGTCAATAAAATTGTTTCTGCTTTCCTCAGAGAGTACAACATGGGCTCCATCTATATCAACAATTTACTCTTTGACAAGGAGGGTATATATAGAAATGACGGTGTTAACTTGACAGACAAAGGCAACAGGGTGTTCCTCAAGAACTTCAAAGACTGCATCCTGTATAATGTGCAGTTATCCCTCACACATCATAAACACAAAGGCTCTTTTCAGAGCCAGCCCTTTCCCTAAAGACACGTTTTTCATTTTTGATTACAATTTCTTCAATCGTTTGGGGATCTGTTGCGGATTCCCAAACCAAAAGCGCTCATCCAGCACACACCAGTAACACTGCAGAATGTCTTATTGGATATGTGAGTGGACTATCACTCTGACACTAGGTGTACAAGTGAACATGTGTGTGTGTGAGTAGATGTGTAAGTGTATCTGGGTCTGTGAGTGTGAGTGTGTGTCAGACTGTCTGTCTGTGTGTGTGAGTGAGTGTGAGAGTGTTTGTATGGGCATCAGAATGGGTGTGACAGTGTCTGTGTGTGTGTGCATGTGTGTAAGAGTGGGTGTGAGAGTGTTTGTATGGGGTTCAGAGTGGATGTGGCAGTATCTGGGTGTTTCACTGAGTGTGAGAGTGTATGGGCATCAGAGTACATGTGAGAGCATCTGAGTGTCTGAGTGGGTGTGATAGTGTCTGTCTGGATGTGTCACTGGGTGTGAGGGTGTTTGTTCGATCATTAGAGTGGGAGTGAGAGTGTCTGCCTGTGTGTGTGAGAGTGTCAGTGTGTGAGTGGGTATGAACTGTCTGTATGGGCATCAGAGTGGGTATGGGAGTGTCTGGGTGTGTCACTGGGTGTGAGAGTGTCTGTCTGGGTGTCATAGTGGGTGTAAGAACACCTATATGGGTGTGTGACTGGGTATTAGAGTGTCTATTAGAGTATCACAGTTGGTGTGATAGTGTCTGCAGGGGCACCAGAGTGGATATGAGAGTGCCTGTCTGGGTGTGTCAATGGGTGTGAGAGTTTTTTTATTGCCATCAGAGTGGGAACAAGAGAGTCTGTGTGGGTGAGTGGGTAAGAGAGTCTCTGTGTGGGTGAGTGGGTGTGAGAGTGTCTGTGTGTGTGAGTGGGTGTGAGAGTATCTGTATGGGTAACAGAATGGATGTGAGAGTGTCTGAGTGTGTGTGGGTTTGAGAGTGTCTGTGTGTGTGAGTGGGTGTGAGAGTGTCTATCTGTGTGTGTGAGTGAGTGTGAGAGTGTCCGTATGGGTGTCAGAGTGGGTGTGACAGTGTCTGTGTGTGTCACTGGGTATGAGAGTGTTTGTATGGGCATGACAGTGGGTGTGAGAGTATAACTGGGTGTGTGAGAGTGTCTGTATGGGTGTCAGAGTTGATGTAGGAGTGTCTTTCTGGGTGTCACAGTGGGTGAAAGAGTGTCTGTCTGGGTGTGTGACTGGGTGTGAGAGTTTCTGTTTGGGTGTCACAGTGGGTGTCAGTGTGTCTGTATGGGTGTCAGAGTGGGTGTGTGAGTATATATATATATATATATATCACTGAAAAAACCATAGGTTTCAGGCACGTTATAGTTAGAAATTAGCATTTAAAAAACCTTAGAAATTCACTGAAAAAACCATAGGTTTCAGGGACGTTATAGTTAGTTGGACATTTCACTCATACAAAACCAGAGAAATTCTGCCGTTATAGTTAGTTCAGCTAACTATAACTCGCGCCCCCGCAATGCACTGCTGATGACGTCACATATTACATCATTCATGACATGGTCAGTGACATCACTGATGACATCACTGATGACATCACTGATGACATCATCCAGTGACTGTGTGTTTCTGTAAAGTTTAAATATGTATTATATATATGCCAAGGTGTATTGAAGAATGAGTGGGTGTATAAGTGTCTGGATGGAGGATTTAATAGGTGCGTGACTGACTGTATAAGTGAGTGATTAAATGTGTCTTACTGAATGCATGGGTTAGTGACTGAACTGTGTGAATGTCTGTATCAGTCTGTCTGTTGTTGTGAAAGCTGCTGCATGGGTTGGTCAGTAGCTACATGAGTGTCTATATGGGTTATTGATTGGTTGCCTGAGTATTTGTATGGGAGACTGAGTGTGTGTGTGGGTGGGTGGGAGGTGTGTGACTGTGCATAGATGTGTGAGTGGTTGATTCACTGGGTGTATGGGTTCAAGAGTGCATGTGGAAACAGCTGTATGGGTGGGTGAGTGTGTGTATGGGTGTGTTGGTGAGTGAATGGATGTCTCAGTGGTACATGTCCAAGTAACTATATATGTAAAAGGCAGTGTATGTGAGAGTTGGAGTATATAAATGACTATACGTGAGAGTCAGTGATTGTGAGAGTGGCTGTATGGATGAGTGTGTACTTGTATCAGTGAATATATAAGAGAGTAAGTATGCGTTAGTATCTGTATGAATAAGTGAGGTGGTGTGTGTATAACTGTATAGGTGAGTAAATGGGAGTGTGATTGATTCTTTGCATGACTGATGTCAGGGCTGCAGAGAATTCTTACCAAGAACTTGCACAGGAACAGAAGATGCTAGTTCCCTACTCCCTCTCAGGGATAACCCAGATACCGATTTAAATCTTGTCTCCAAAAGACCCCCAAGGGGGAAGGGGGAGTGGATAAAATAATAAACAACAGAAGAGGCTGGTCCTGGACCTCTGATTTCCCAACTTCTCTTTTCATGCCCGTCCGTTCTGCAGACTGAGGAACTGAGAAGACCTGAGGAAACTAAACACAAACAATTACTGTAATTCCCTATTCTACTCTATTCTTTCTTTTCTAATTATTTCCTTATGTGCTTACTACGTACCCAACGCCCCAAGAACTGAGCTTCTCTTCTTATAATGTTTGTCAGTGTGGTCTTTCTCTTTCTTCTTTTATTAGGGTACTGCATTCAGAAGGTGTCAACCTGTTAATTAACATAACTTAATTACTATAGTTTCTACCTATTGCTATTTTAAGCTATGTGACTAAATCTTGTTAATACTCCACCTACCAGAACCCTCTGTCCGTCAATCTTTCTTCTTAAACTTTTATTATTCTTTTCTTCCTACTACTTCTAATTGCTCTTGTTGAAGTCTTTATGATTAATTCTGAGCTGCTATTCCCATTGTTGTGTTTAATCTTTCTTTCTTCTTTTCTGTACAGAGATCGCTACATTTATCCAGAGGTAAGTTCTTTTTTCTACTAACAACTATATACAATGCCTTAATGTCCTTACTAAGATTTCCTTTATGCCAAACAACGTTTTTACAATTATGCCACTTAGCTTGCAATCTTCTTTTTTCTCGTGTCTTTTCAAGTAACTGCTGCGAGACTGCTGGAGGCTCTTCTCTATGAGAACCGAAAACTGCCAGGAACTCTGAGGAAGAAGGAGGAGCGTCGTCGGATTGGAACGCCCTAAAATACGCCCTTCGCTTCAGGGACCAAGTGCGCAAACTCGCAGTCGGAACGCTAGGAAGTCCTACTCCCGACGGGTATTAGGACGGCAGGGAACCGGGAGAAACTACGGACGTCAACTAAGAGGGAAAACCGAATATTGTCACGGAGCAATTTTTATGAGGTACGAACCCGTGGAATACTTCAGTGAAGTACGCATTCGTTAGGGAGAGCGCGCTTCACTAAGATTCCAAACAGCTGTGGGGAAAATAAACTAGACCGCAAAAGTGGTTAGAGGCTCGGTGGCCATCCTTGAGTTCCCTTTATGCCATAGCATTCTCCAAGTGTAGCTCCTGGTCCGATCTTCTCTTTTCAGGTAGCGTCTTCGGTTCAGTAATACACACACAGTATTTGCCAGGTGGTCTGGAGGTCTGACAGTACCCCCCAACAAAGGAGGTCCTTCCAATCTTGGTTTTGCAGGAAATCTTTGATGAAAGGATTTTACCAACCTAGGAGCATGAACGTCTGATTCGAGCTCCCAAGATCGCTCCTCTGGACCATAACCCTTCCAGTCCACTAGATAGTACAGTTTTCCCTTAACCTTTTTGGAATCTAGAATTTCTTTTACTTCGAATTCTACTCCAGATTCTAGTTGGATAGGCCTTGGAGGTGAATCTTTCCTTAACTCTGGAGATGCCTTTTTTAACAAAGAAACATGGAAGACTGGATGGATCTTAAGCTTGGTAGGTAATTTCAACCGGTAAGTTACTGGATTCATTTTTTTCTCAATCAGATAAGGTCCAATAAACCTAGGTTGAAACTTTCGATTTCCCTTTAACCTAAGATTTTTGGTACTTAGCCAAACACTATTCCCTTCTTCTAAAGGGGGGCCTTCTCTTCTCTTCCTAGCTGCATAAGTCTTATATTTCTTTTTGGCTTGCTCTAAGTTTTTTGACGCAGTTTGATGAACTTGGTTCAAGTGGACACTAAATCTTTGACTGTCGGAACCGAGATTTCGGTTTGCCTTACAGTAGAATTTGGGTGTCTACCGTAGTTCAGGTAAAATGGAGAATATCCTGTGGATACGTTCCTAGCGTTATTATGTGCAAACTCTGCTGCCCATTAATAGTCTGGCCAATCCCCATCTTGTTTTAAAAGGAACAACCTTAGATACTGCTCTAATTCCTGGTTTACCCTCTCAGTCTGCCCATCTGTCTCAGGGTGGTAACTGGTTGAATATCTGGCTTCAATTCCTATACCTTCTACAAAGGCTATCCAAAAATGGGACAAGAACTGTGAACCTCGGTCTGAAATAATGATTTTTGGGACTCCGTGAATTTTCACTATTTGGGTGCTAAAGTGTCTAGCTAGTTGTTTAGCAGTGGGAACCCCTTTTAGCGCCAGGAAATGTGCCATTTTTGAAAATGTGTCTACAACCACCAAAATTGTGTTGAAACCCTGGCTAGAAGGTAAGTCAACTATTAAATCCAGGGTGATTGTGTGCCATGGAAAAGGACGGGTAGGCATAGGTTGCAACAACCCCTTTGGAGCCTGCCGTTCCGATTTTCCCTGAGCGCAGATTTCACAGGTTTTAACATATTTTTCGATATCTTTATTCATTTGTGGCCACCAATAATTCTTCTTCACCAGATCTTCAGTTTATGATTCTCCCTTGTGCCCTGCCAAAAGATTATCGTGACATTCATACTTTGCTTGATTCCGCAATTCCTTTGTCGGTAAATACAAGGCCCCTTTGTGGTAAGGCAATTGATGTTGAATTTCTCTTCCAGCTTCTTGTTTGACCCATTCCTGCATTGCTTCTGGACTTAAGGCTTGAGTGACTTGTTCCTTCAATTCAATGGGTGTGGTAGCACAAATTATTCTTGAGTTTGGTATAATCGTTTGGAGTTCCATCTGACCCTTTTGATTTTCTGTTCCTAATCTGGACAAGGTGTCCGCCTTCCCATTTTGAGCTCCAGGTCTGTAAGTGATTACAAAGTCATAATCGGCAAAGAATAGTGACCACCTGAGTTGTCGTGGAGTTAAGGTTCTAGCCGATTTGAAGAATTTCAGGTTTCGGTGATCAGTGAAAACGGTTACCACGTGCTTGGACCCTATAAGATAGTGTCGCCACTCCTTAAAGGCATCCTTTATGGCCAACAACTCTTTTTCGGTTATAGTGTAATTCACTTCGGCGGATGTTAGTTTTCTTGATCTGTAGGCGACTTGGTGTAGTTGACCCGTTTCCTTATGTCTTTGGGATAGCACACCCCCAACTGCTAGATCTGAGGCATCTGTTTCAACGTAAAATGGTTCCGAGGGATCCGCATGCAAAAGGATTGGTGCTGAAGTGAAATTTTCCTTTAAGGATTTAAAGACTTCCTCTGCTTCTCCTGTCCATTCAAAACAAATTCCTTTCTTGAGAGAGGAAGTATCTTTCGTGAAAACTCACTGATGAACCTTCTATAGAAGTTTGCAAACCCTATAAAGCTTTTGACCTCTTTGACACTTGTAGGGGGCTTCCAGTCAACAACTGCTCTTATTTTTCGTTCATCCATGTTTATTCCAGTAGGTGAAAGGATAAAGCCCAAAAACTCCACTTTGGAAACATTAAATGCGCATTTTTCCAGCTTTACAAACAGTTTGTTCTCTCTGAGTTTCTGCAATACCCTTCTCACCTGTTCTTGGTGTTTACTCTTGTCAACTGAATAAATCAGGATATCGTCAATGTATACAATAGCACATTGATCAATACCCAAAATGAGTTGAAACTGGGGTGCATCAATTAAATTAAATTGAATCACTTCTCCATGCCCATCACTCGAAATCATTTGCACTTGTTCCGTATGGCTCACTATGGGCCCTGACGAGAGGTTTGTCCCATCCACCGCTCGGACTGGCTCGCTTTTGGATTTTGGTATGGCTCTCAATCCCACCTTGGCTGCAAATTTTAGGTCACAAAAATTCCCAGTGGCTCCTGAATCTATCATTACAGAAACTTCTGTCAGAGTCACTTGTCGAAATTTTATAACCATGGACAATATTAAGTGCGGTGAGGACGACTGCAAGGTATTTGCCACTTGATGTTCTTTTGGAGTTGATTCTTGATTAGCATCCACCGGTCCAACTCCTCCTACAGGTGGTGCTGCAAGTTTTCCTTCGGCCTTAATGAGGTTTTTGGTTTCTTCGGACAACCTCTCACGAAGTGTCCACTCGAGCCGCAATACATGCACAAGTTGCCAGCTCTTCTTTTATCTTTTTCTTCTTTAGTCAAAGGGCCCCTTATAGTCCCTATTTGCATGGGTTCCGAGCCGGATTGTCCTGTAAATTTGCCGTTTTCGGACCTGACTCTATCAAATCTTGGAACTGTCGGTTTGAAGTCGCTCCTCTATTCGCCTTTTCTTTCGCCTTGACGAAAGTCAATCTCTAAAACCAGGTCTACTAGTGCCGAGATTTCTGTGGGTCGATTTGGAATCTGCGCCAGGACATCCTTCAGTTCATCTCTTAACCCTCGATAAAAGACTGCAGCTATTTTACTCTCTGGCCAGTTTGTCTCCACCACTAGTTTGTTGAATTGAGCCAAGTATGCTACGAGGTCTCTGTTCCCTTGTCGTAGTTCGAGCAATTCATTATCGACAGCTTGAGAGATTCTTCGCCTGTCAAAAATTCGAAGAAATTCTTGCTTGAATTCTTCATAGTTATGCAAAAGTGTGTCATCGCCGGAAACCAAGGGCATGGACCATGACGCCGCATCACCACTTAAATATGATAAAATAAAGGCCACTCTTGACTGCGCATCAGGGAAAATTGAAGAGCGACACATGAAATGCAATGAGCATTGAGTGAGGAAAACCTGTGCCTTTTGTGGATCCCCACTAAACCGTTCCGGAGGAGCTAACGGGATGACTGGGGACAATGAGTGTATCACTTGTGTAGTTAACCTATTTGAACTTTCCGTGGGAGGGCTTAATGTTTCCCTTCCTGAACTAAATGGTTGTCCCATTCTCAAGGCTAATTCTGCTGTTTCCTTCCTTCCTTGAACTTATCATCTCCTGCCTTAGGCTCTGATTATCTTCTCTAACAGCTACTAACTCTTTTTGAATAGCCTCTAAGACCGTTCCCAAGGTCTGCAAATGTATTCCCTCAGCCATTCTGTTCGGGTGCAAGTAATACGTGGGCACTTCACTCTGTCAGGGCTGCAAAGAATTCTTACCAAGAACTTGCACAGGAACAGAAGATGCTAGTTCCCTACTCCCTCTCAGGGATACCCCAGAGACCGATTTAAATCTTGTCTCCAAAAGACCCCCAAGGGGAAAGGGGGAGTGGATAAAATAATAAACAACAGAAGAGGCTGGTCCTGGACCTCTGATTTCCCAACTTCTCTTTTCGTGCCCGTCCGTTCTGCAGACTGAGGAACTGAGAAGACCTGAGGAAACTAAACACAAACAATTACTGTAATTCCCTATTCTACTCTATTCTTTCTTTTCTAATTATTTACTTATGTGCTTACTACGTACCCAATGCCCCAAGAACTGAGCTTCTCTTCTTATAATGTTTGTCAGTGTGGTCTTTCTCTTTCTTCTTTTATTAGGGTACTGCATTCAGAAGGTGTCAACCTGTTAATTAACATAACTTAATTACTATAGTTTCTACCTATTGCTATTTTAAGCTATGTGACTAAATCTTGCTAATACTCCACCTACCAGAACCCTCTGTCCGTCAATCTTTCTTCTTAAACTTTTATTATTCTTTTCTTCCTACTACTTCTAATTGCTCTTGTAGAAGTCTTTATGATTAATTCTGAGCTGCTATTCCCATTGTTGTGTTTAATCTTTCTTTCTTCTTTTCTTTACAGAGATCGCTACATTTATCCAGAGGTAAGTTCTTTTTTCTACTAACAACTATATACAATGCCTTAATGTCTTTACTAATATTTCTTTTGTGCCAAACAACGTTTTTACAATTATGCCACTTAGCTTGCAATCTTCTTCTTTTCTCGTGTCTTTTCAGGTAACTGCTGCGAGACTGCTGGAGGCTCTTCTCTACGAGAACCGAAAACTGCCAGGAACTCTGAGGAAGAAGGAGGAGCGTCGTCGGATTGGAACGCACTAAAATATGCCCTTCGCTTCAGGGACCAAGTGCGCAAACTCGCAGTCGGAACGCTAGGAAGTCCTACTCCCGACGGGTATAAGGACGGCAGGGAACCGGGAGAAACTACCGACGTCAACTAAGAGGGAAAACCGAATATTGTCACGGAGCAATTTCTATGAGGTACGAACCCGTGGAATACTTCAGTAAAATGCGCATTCGTTAGGGAGAGCGCGCTTCACTAAGATTCCAAACAGCTGTGGGGAAAATAAACAAGACCGCAAAAGTGGTTTGAGGCTCTGCGGCCATCTTTGAGTTCCCTTTATGCCATAGCATTCTCCAAGTGTAGCTCCTGGTCCGATCTCCTCTTTTCAGGTAGCGTCTTTGGTTCAGTAATACACACACAGTATTTGCCAGGTGGTCTGGAGGTCTGACAACTGACTAGGTGTGTGAGTAACTCCATGGATGAGTGGCGGTGTGTGAGTGTCTGTATAGGTGTATGAGTGCATATGATAGTATTGTGTTGATGAGTGACTGCATGTATGAGTGATTGTATGAGTGGATGTGTGTGTAGACCTAGGAATCAGTGAGTGCGTATGTAGTAACTGGTATTGGTGTGTCAATGGTTTTGAAAATGGTAGTCTGTATTTTACAGTGGGTGTATCAAAGGTTATATTAGAGTGTGAGGAGGTGCATCAGATTTTCACGTGGATGATGTCATCAGTGAGGTCATTTGAGATGTCATCAGTTATGTCATCAGTGATGTCACTGACCATGTCATGAATGATGTAATATGTGACGTCATCAGCAGTGCATTGCGGGGGCGCGAGTAATAGTTAGCTGAACTAACTATAACGGTGGAATTTCTCTGGTTTTGTGCGAGTAAAATGTCCAACTAACTATAACGTCCCTGAAACCTATGGTTTTTTCAGTGAATTTGAAAGGTTTTTTAAATGCTAATTTCTAACTATAACGTGCCTGAAATCTATGGTTTTTTCAGTGAATTTCAATGGTTTTTTAATGCTAATTTCTAACTATAACGTCCCTGAAACCTATGGTTTTTTCAGTGAATTTCAAAGGTTTTTTAAATGCTAATTTCTAACTATAACATAGCAGTCACGTTTTCAGAGTGGTGGAGAAAGGTGAGTGTGGCCTTCAAACACCTTCTTAGCAATCCCACTGTGTGGGATTTACTGGAGGTAACAGGAGGAGTAGTTAGCCGTCAACGTCAACCTTGGGGGCCAACTACCCCTTTTATTACCACCAGTAAGTCCCACACAGCAGGATTGCTAACTTCTTATATCAGGCCCCGCCCCCTCCCTGCACCACTGTGCAAACGCCCCCCTAGCGCGTTGTAAGTTGGGGATTAAGTCCCCTTGAATCTTGAGGGTCCCTGTGGGCCAACTAGCCCAGCAGGTACCTCCAGTAAGCGCCACAGAGCTGCTTTGCAGAGAGGTGGTCCAAGGCCACGCCCCTTTTTACACCTCTCTGCAACGCAGCTCAATGGCGCTTACTGGAGGTACCTGGTGGGCTAGTTGGACCCCAGGGACCCTCAGGATTCAAGGGGACTTAATCCCCCAACTTAAAAAGCGCAGCGGAGCGCGTTTGCACACTTGTCACATCAGGCCCCGCCCCCTGCCTACAGAGGTGTAAAAAGGGGCGTGGCCTCGGACCAACTCTCTGCAACGCAGCTCTGTGGCGCTTACTGGAGGTACCTGGTGGGCTATTTGGCCCCCAGGGACCCTCAGGATTCAAGGGGAGTTAATCCCCCAACTTACAACGCACCAGAGGGCCCGTTTGCACAGTGGTGAAGGGAGGGGGCGGGACCTGATGTGACAAGTGTGCAAATGCACCCCGTGGTGCGTTTTAAGTTGGGGGATTAAGTCCGCTTGAATCCTGAGGGTCCCTGGGGGCCAACTAGCCCACCAGGTACCTCCAGTAAGCGCCACAGAGCTGCGTTGCAGAGAGGTGGTCCGAGGCCACGCCCCTTTTTACACCTCTCTGCAACGCAACTCTGTTGCACTTACTGGAGGTACCTGGTGGGCTAGTTGGACCCCAGGGGCCCTCAGTATTGAAGAGGAATGAATTCCCCAACTTTAAACGCGCCACAGGGTGTGTTTGCACACATGTCACCCCAGGCCCCGCCCACTCCCTTCACCACTGTGCAAACGCGCCCCGTGGTGTGTTTTAAGTTGGGGGATTAAGTCCCCTTATATCCTGAGGGTCCCTGGGGTCCAACTAGCCCACCAGGTATCTCCAGTAAGCGCCACAGAACTGCGTTGCAGAGAGGTGTAAAAAGGGGCATGGCCTCGGACCACCTCTCTGCAACGCAGCCCTGTGGCGCTTACTGGAGGTACCTGGTGGGCTAGTTCGCCCCCAGGGACCCTCAGGATTGAAGGGGAATTAATCCCCCAACTTAAAACGCGCCACAGTGTTGTATTCCTCTTAGGGTGTCCATAAACGGGCTTTCCAGAATCATGTCCTTATATAGGCACAATTCGCCCTGCCCTTATATAGGCATAAAATCCCAGCCCTTATTTAGACATTAAACCGTGCACTCCAAATACAGGCATGGTCTCCGACATCCGTCCACCCTAACGTCACAACGAGTTCGTGAAGAACAGACCCTTAGGCTGCGGGAGTTTCCCTAGCCCAGGACTATTGATTTCTTCAAGGACTCATATATTATGCATGAACCATTATTCCTTAGGGGTTCATTCATGACTTCTTCTGCTGTCCGACTCACGTCAATGCTAACATTCTGAGGTAATTCTCAGGTATAAATATACCTTCCCTAGCCCCTGTAAATCAGAGGAGACCTCGACTTCAGAGGAGCCCGTTTCCCGGCCTGACGCACTGAGAAGACGCTGTCATCCCTGCATGCAGAGAGTCCAGCTTCCAGTGATCTGACTTCCCTTGCGGGGTATTGGAGTTCGAGTCTGGCAAGAGATTCCTACCTCTCTCATTCTTCAGGTATGGAGCTGACTAGAACCTAGAGGGACTCTTGGCATACTAGGCATACTGGGCTTAACATACTCTTAGTATACCATAGTAAGGAATACTTCACCTGCTTCATACCTCTCCCTACACCTAGGACAGGTTAGGTACATCGGGGTAGAACTAGGTTAGAAATGCATCGTTTGAGTACTCGCATTTTTAGTCTGTGTTATTTATGTAAATGCATATATGCTAAAAGATAATGCTATCGCAGTATTATTTATTTCTACTGCTCACACTGTACATTATTTATCTCGCATACTGTCTTGTGATCGTAACAGCACATTTTACTTACACCAGAAACAAGACTGTTCAATAAATCTTTTATTGAAACGCCCGTCTGTTCTCTCTGTGTAACTTTGAGGAAAACTAAGCATGCACGATTGAGCTGAGTAAAATAGTAATCTATTGTTTCTACAACTCTGGGACACGTTCTGATTCTAAAGAGAAACAAAGTGGTCATGTCTTGCGGCTGCCAGAAACTACTCCCTTCTTGTTGTCAAGGAGTTTCTAGTGGCCTCTGAGCTAGCTGGCCCAAGTAATTAAGTTTAATATACTCGATAGGGACATACTGACCTCAGTCCTATGTCAAACCTATAGGATATATTATTCCAATGCGCAGAGCCTATTAGGGAAATAGAAGCTACACTACATGGCGCCCAACGGTTTGGTAAGGCGGTAATTCAACGTTAGATACTGAGTAACTCAGCTGTGCTTTTTCTCTCAGAGACCCCTACCCATATACTCCAAAAGACGTCTGGAGTGGGCAGGGTTAAATATCCACCAAGGCTACATAGGGCAGCACCCTATATATTAGCTGTTTGGTTTGCTCAACGTTGAAGGATACAGTGTTCCAAAAATATTGTGCACCTTATCTTTGTTTCCTTGAAACTTGTTCTACATTTTTCAAAAAACAAAGTGCCTGGCTCCGACACTGAGACCGGAAACGGTGGAGCTGCGGATCAGCCAGCTGTAACAGCTTATAACATTACAGGTTTTATTGAAACCGAGGAGGGTGTTATAGACATCACTCCAAACTTAAGAAGAGCCATCACTCTAAAACTTATAAAACATGGCCTACCACCAAGAGGCGGTAGAGCAGTTTTCGTGATAGAGGCACATGAATCCTTTCAGACAGAGGTATTCTATTCATGGGTAATATTTCCTGAATCCAATCCAGTAACACACATGTTTCACTTCTACAAAGAAGATGATCCACCAGAGGAATACATTCCTTTCGAGGATATTGAAATTCCATTAACATACCAGGAGCATCAGCTCTGGTTTAAAGGCACCCTAAAACATCACAAAAACATTACCAGGCTCGGTCCACTAGGTAGACCAGGAGCAACATGGCCGATTCTAGCCGGCTACACACCTCATCCTGACATTGAAGAAATGTCAGACGAGGAATTACTTACTCAACTCACAGAGTTAATAAAAATCTACAGACAATTGGTCCAATATGTCATGCGGACTTTCACAGTCCAACCACCATTGACACTTCCAAATCAAACCCCTCACCAGGGGAACACTCTAAAAATTACACCACAGACTCTATACGCAGTCATGGGTAAAATGCCCACAAAACGTGAGCAAATTCCATTCTGGATAGCTCAAAAATTACTCAAATAGAAGCAGTATTTCCAAATACTAGCCCATATGAGAAACACAGAATACTGACAATCAGTTTACCGATGGGGATCACACCACAACTGGAAGACTGCACCACTTGGGGCTCAGTCTTTGCTGCCATCTATACTAAAACACACGGCATTCCGTCAATTGCGGTAATACCTGATGTCCTGAAACAAATTCAAAACGAATACGGGGCAGAGCCTGCTCTACATTTAGGTATGAAATTACTGAAAAATTTCGACCAGGTCTCAACAATAATATTATCTAATATTAAAGGGGAGGCAGCAGCAGTGGCGATCCGCCAAAAGTTAAGGGAATTTGATGTTACAGAACATCAAACTGAGCTACCCAGAATAATAGAACAATCTTATGCAGAATTAGGCAGAGATAGTTTGGGTGGAAGACCAGTGAAGCCGAAGCTATCTGAAAGTCCTGAGAAGGACTCAATTAAACAAACTCCTACATCTTCTAAAAAGAAGTGGGAGACTAATAAACAAAATTCAAACGAGAAACGTTCTCAATCCCGAGGTAGGTCTCCTCAAAAGGAGCCCTCTGAAAGGAGGTATAACCTCAGGAATAGGGATAATTTGAGAAAACCTGATAGGTATCAAGATACTGATACACGTTCCTCTCGTCCCTTTCAGATCTCATCACAGACTTCGGAAAGAAGAGGACGAACAGAACATAGAGAAGAACGCGTGAAATCGAAAGACGACAAACACGCTCCAAAAACTAAAGCAAAACCTCAATTCTCCAAAAAGAAAGTAGCAGGTCTAAAGATCAGACAAGCCGAGAATACTGAGAACACAACTCAAGAACGGAGAATGGGCTCAGACAATGCTGGACAGTGCAGCAGAAGTCACAATAGCTCGCCAGAACCTGAAGGAACTTCTGGAGATAGTGGACTTGAATGAGTACATTACGGTAGAGACTGTAGACACTAGGGTTAGTACTCCACAAAAGTTATATGACATAACACTCCGGATGGAGGGAGATAAACCTAGACAGGTGAAAGCACTTTTTTGGGAAAGACTATCAAAGGGCTATGACATACTTCTAGCAGAAAAGGACTGGCCACCACAATTTGTCAGGGAGTGCCCACATGGCGAGGACATTATTATGCCTGCCTTCTCCAACCATATACCAATGCATCTAAGATATACATATGCCAGGAAATGGGCAGTGGCCCAGGCCCCAGCATTATATAAAAATCATGTAGGATGGGATGAGGACTCACCTCACCATAAAATACATCTAAAACATGAACCAACTGCACAACGGCAGTATCCAATAAAGCAAGAAGCTAAAAAACAGGTCAGCGAGATCTTAGATCAACTTGAATAGCAAGGGGTGATTGAAACAAGCACCTCCTCAATGAACAATCCTTTGTTTCCTGTCTCCAAACCAGACAATACATATCGTCTAGTGTTGGATTACAGACACCTAAACACTTGTTCTAAAACTTTTGCAGTGCAAAATGCACATAGCACAGCATTAATGAATAACATTGTGCGTAAAAAATATAAAACAACATTAGACATCTCAAATGGTTTCTTTTGTCAAAACATAGCACCTGAAAGCAGGTACTTAACAGCATTCTCCATAATGGGGACCCAGCGTCACTTTTGTCGACTCCCACAAGGGTTCAAGAACAGCCCAGGTTTATTCTCAGCGAGGGTAACGGAGTTACTACAAATTTATGACAATGAGGCATTGTCTTATGTCGATGACATCTATCTGACAGACGATGACCTGGACAAACACTTGAACAGGGTGAGCACCATTATACTGGGATTCGCCTCTGAGGGCTACAAGTTCAACTTTAAAAAGTCCCGAATTGCCCATCTCAATGTCCTATTTTTGGGATATGAGCTTTCAAGTGAAGGCAAGAGCTTGGCAGCTAACTTTCTAGAGAAATCTGCGCTGCTCCAACCTCCAAAAACACTAAAAAACTTACAATCCATCCTGGGTTTCCTCAATTTTGGCAGAACATACATACTAAACTACGCAGAAAGGGTTAAACCTCTCTATGCATTAATCAAACCTGATTTTTCAATCAAAAACTGGACACAGGAACACACAGAAATCTTGTGTTCACTCCAGGCTAACATGTTAGCAACAAATCACTTACAAACACGTGTAAGTCAACGAAATTTGGTGATCCGAATAATTTCGGGTCAATGCGGATTCACCTACTTAACCTTCAATGAGGGTGAGAAAATACCAATTGCATACAAATCACATTTGTACACACAAGCGGAAATGCGCTTCAGTTCAACTGAAAAAATTCTGACAGCAGTGCAAACGGCTGTAGCAAAAGAAAGAGCCTTAGCCCAAGGGAAACGCATTATTGTCGTAACCCCAGTACCGGCTTTAGAAGCGGTCACAAAAGCAAGCATTCCAAATGCTAAAGCATTACATCCAAGATGGATACAATGGGTTAATTCTCTTGCTGCAACAGATGTTGAATATGTTTTTGATCCAGATTTAAAAACACAAGCATTCCTACAATATGAACAAGAATGTCCTCTGCCCACTGAGATTCTGCCTCTCGATCAGTACGAATTCAAGCATTCAAACTGGCACTTGAAAGTACAGATCGAGAATGCCCCACACTAATAGTGTGCGATTCCTTTTACTGTGTTCAGTCGTATAATGACTACATACGAAACTGGCTTGAAAATGGTTTCAAAGATGCGAAAGGTGGCACAATAAAGCATAAAATGCTTTGGGAACAAGTAGTTCAGTTAAAAAACGAACTACCAAAGGCTCACGGGATCCACACACTGAGTCATCAACGTGATGGCGTTCACGTTGCAGGGAATTTATTGGATGACGAAGCCGCAAAGGGGGCTGTTCAGACGGCTTCCGTAGCTGCGATCACTCGTTCAAAAACAAAAATAGACGGTGAGATAATGTTGGCTGTCAATGCTTCAAGCAAAGGCAGCAGTGCAGCGTTACCAAAAAAGTTTCCACTCAAGTACTCCTATGTAATTGATGCGAACAACGTTCCTTTTGCTCGAATCCCTGGAGTGGGGGATAGGGTAATACCAAACATGGAACGTAGAGCAGCCTTGATTTATGAAACACATTTGGGGGAGGGTCTGTCACATCAAGGGATCTCTAAAACTATTTTAACGTTAAAAGAGATGTACTGGTGACCTGGAATGAATACAGAAATTCACATATTCATCAATAACTGCTTAGACTGTAAATTACAGCGAGAGAGTCACCGGACACCATGCTGCGAATGCGGCAACACAGTACAGACACCACTATTGGACAGCATTAGACTATCTACACGCCTACGTCCTACTGGACAGGTGCAATCCCACAAATACTGAATCTAGGTTCCTATGGTTATGGCCACAGCGCTCAGCTGACGCTCGAACTGTTATAAAAGATTTGCGAGTCTTTATCGGCACATAAGCAATAGGCACGCTACATTCTGACCAGGGTCCTGCGTTTAGCTCTCGGGCTTACAAAGAAGCCATGGCCAGTCTGGGCGTTGCATTGCGGTACTCCTCTCCATTCCATCCTGAGGGAAATTTGGTTGAGGAAAGGAAAAACCGGGACATAAAGCAGTCTATAACAGCTAGGGTATTAGGTTCGGGTGATGGGTGGGTCAAACACCTAAATGGGGTACAACGCTCATTGAACAATCTGCCAAGAAGTTCTCTAGGGGGGGTCACTCCATATGAGGTCCTATTTGGGACAAGACTGTGGGTACCAGACCTTGAACACGTAGGCACAGTGGTGGAAAATAAACCGTTTGATATCAAAGATCGTTTGGCTGTTTTACAGGAACTTAATGAATTAAGAACGAAACAAAGCAACGTGTTCCTGCAGCCAACCACCACTGGGGAACAACTGGCTGTCCCAGCAAGGCCTGTCTGGATTCCAAAAGTTGGGGATCTAGTCAGAGAAAAAATCGCGGACAAGAAGGAATTTGGACTTTCTTACAGACAACCACTACCTGTCCTAGCAGTTCAAGGAACAAGAACAGTACTTCTGCCGCCCCTTGCTGGAAGAAAGGAGAAAAGATTTGTGTCCATCGACCTCATCAAACCACAGTATGTGGCCAATACTAAACAGTAGGCCTCGTGGACTCCGACCTAGCAGCAGATGCACTCCTCTCGCTACTATCCAAGAGGTTCAGACTGAAAGACTGATAACCATCGAGAATTCAGCTGTAACTGATGGAGGACTAAGCAACAACGCTATGGAACTCATCCCTCTTGAACACCAAATAACAGTTCGTCCAAATACACCAGTCTACACCAACGTGGCAAGTGATGAACTGGTTCCTGTGATTTCTACAAATCCTGATGCAATTCCAACAATTGACAGAACTGCTTCTGGCTATTTCATTAACTTTGATACGTTCTCAGAAGATCCGAGTGAACCTGAAACGACGCCAGCATCATTGAAATTCAAGCAGCAAGTACAAGACTTTCTTCACTTTCTGAAAAAGACTTATCTGGTTTCTCCATGGATTGAACTCTGGATTATATCTGGACTATTTGTTTTCCTGCTCTGGCTAGCTTTGGTTACAACTGTGAGCGTGCTTATAAGTGGCAGATACATCCATGTGAACACTGAAGGAAAAGGCATGAACGTACTTTTGAAACCTCATAAATCTTCCCATCGTGAAGCAAGAGACTTGTCATCAGTGAACATCACAGCTGTTCCTATACAGGATGGTATAGTGTGGGACAAAACAGATTTTGATATTTTTGGCCCGACGGAACAATTGAACATTCCACATTTGTTTAAAATTTCACTAAGTGATCTAATTACGTCCAGTACCTATTCAGATGATTGGGACTTTGAGACTGTTAACGACATAATGTTTGACTTAGAAAAATCTGCTGCATTTTCTAAAAATGAATATTTAGAGGGTTGATCAGACTATGAACAACTGTATTGTTATAACCACTATGGTCATCATTATTTGCATAAATCTGCATATCCAAGAAATGTGTTTATGTTTAACCAATGGGAACATTGTCCTACACCACCTAAAGGTAGTTCAAAAACATTTGCTAACAAGTTTCCATATTTTTCAGGTTACAATACATCTGACCCAGAAACGTTTTACTATAAAAATGTAAACAAAACAGGACTGAAAATTATGTTAACTAATACGAAACAGATATACTCTCCAGCATTTATTGCCCATCTGTCTAGACACGGATTCGACTTATGGAAAGACAAAAGACACAAAAACTGTCTGGGGTAGTAAAGAATGGCAAGTACAGGGTGTAGAAGCTTTATTTAGAGCCTGTATCATCCCTGAACAAGTACTGTTTTTGAATGAAACCGTCCAACAAACATCTTGTCTTGGATTAGCCAAGATCAAAGAGATGAACACACCTTCTGTACCAGCACCTGCAAGTGATAATAATACAAAGGCAGTGGTGACAGTTGACAATATACTACAACTCAACAGATCTAATCCTGATTGGAAGAAATGGTTGATCTGGCCCACAGACACAAATAACTGTCAGCAAAGATTCCTGAATAAAACTCAGGGCTTTACTATTCATAGGCCAGACCCAAGATACGTCCAAAGACAGCATCCGGGGGTAGTAACAACATACAGTGTAGGAAAATTATGCCTCGATTGGCTGCATAAGTCTACACTACAGGATGTGAAACAACACTTATCCTTACTTAAAGAGGACGCAGACCTTAGGGAATTCTTGCTTGGACCAAAAAAAACGCGTCAAAAACGTTTCATATATGCCGGTATTTATGCTGCCTATAATGAAGCATGGAAAGTGTCACAGATGGAGGCCGCAGAACGAATACGTGAACTTGATCGTATTAATTTATAGAAAACACTCTCTGTGGTTGACAATGGGTTAACAACTCTGTCCTCCAGAATATATTCATTGGATGGCATTGTATCCTCTGCTATCGACATACTAGAACAAGATTTGGCGATGTTACAACAAGGTCAGTCTCAGTTACGTTCTATTGTGTTATTAAGCTGGACGCTGCAATCTTTGCGAGCGGGCTATGTGCCTTGGCGTTTTATCAACACGTCAGCTCTGTTTGCAGAATACAATCTAACTGATAAACAGATCGAACTGGCACAAAGAGGAGCAAGGTATACAGTGCTGAGCATTGAAAAACTGGAAAAGTTACCATTCACAGTGGCAGAAAAACCAGCTACAGAATGGCTTATTCATGGCAAAATAACATTACCTGTGACTACTTTTCAGTTTCAGTATTGCCTCAGACAAATGCAAGCAGGCAAATATGAAAGGTTGGGTAAGGAATACATTAAGACATCTTGGGATTTACCGTATACATATAGATGTTGGAGTGGGGATCGTGAAGTGTTTTTGAGCGGTACACACTGTAAACGTGCACTAAGCGGTTCACTTATATGTCAGGACATTTCTTTACACGGGGCTTGTAATGGTTCTGTGGCAAATTTGTCTTGCCATCAGCAGGGTACACCAGCTGCTGTGATTAATCCAACGTTTGGACAACTTTCTAATGGGAGTTACCTCATGTTGAATGATCAGAGTTGCTGCGGAATGTTGCCAGGCATCCCATATCTAGTAACGGTCAACTCCAGGGTCACTGGCTGTATGCAAGTATTGTTTCCCCCAATAGACACAGTCAGGGAGTCGCCTCTATGGCCTTCGCTGAACGTATCTTTTATAAGATTTGATACTTTGAGCAGAATGAAAGCCATGCTTTTACAGCAAACAGTGCCTTTGACCTCGGCCAAAGAAACCTATGATCTACAAATAGCAAGGACTTCGGATGAGATACAGACTTTAATACGTACAAACTGCCCTATACATTTCGTAGAAATGATAACACGTATCTTTAACATGTCTGATACAACAGGAATTGTACATGTATTTAAGAGCATCTGCACCGGTCTGTTAGCACCTTTCCAGGCAATACTCGGAATCACCCCGAACTTTGCACATTCGGTGTTTGGTGGCATATCATTAATTCTAGCACTTGTTGCCGGAATTTTATTTCTCTTCCTGCTATTGCGCTATGGCCAGCCTATTCGCAGACATCACTCCGAGCGAAATGGAGAAAGCTCTCCTTGAACGAAAGTGCCGTGAGCGAATAGTACAGCTATTGGGCATGACTCGTCTACGGGACCTGAATACCACGTGGTTCCTGTCATTCCAACCAATCTGGCAAGATTGCATCTTACCTGTTCTACGATGCCTGCTATGCGGTGATGAATGCGTGTTGGACACCTGGCTAACATTTCCATCAGCTACGCCAACGAATGTCGATACTTTGCTGGTCCCGATAACGGCCCATGCTCTGTGTTGTCCCCAGAGGCTACAAATCCTGATGTCAGCATTCATTGAGATCTCACAGACGCTTCCGGCTGCGGCTGAGATACGAGAAAGAACTACAGGCACACAGGTAACAACGGACGCGAACATTGCTGCGGCAACCTATGCTGGAAGCGATGCTTCCCATCTCTGTGCAGTTAATCTACTACACGAGGTGTTCCAACTAACACCAACTACAGTGGATGATGTTTTGTCTATAGAAATAGATGATCTCATGTTTACACCAGACCCGTGAACTGACTCTGATTCAGCATACAGTGTTCCAGAGATGCAGTGACAATTTGGCCTTCATTTTCAAAAAACTTGGAACTCTACCAAATTTGAACTTTTGTCCCATTTTTTCGAATGAAAATGGCACTTCAATCTGCTTAAAGTAGAACTAGCCTTATAGTACAGACTTTGCGGTACTTCCACGGACACTTAGTCATCTTGTGTGTCTAGAACAGTTCATTAATTTTCATGACATGAAATGACTTTGATTTTTGAACAACTTATCGATCATTTTTGTCATATGTAAATATTACTGCTTATTTTCATTCCAATTGCATTTAATTTCGAAATTTATGCCTGAAATGAAAAGCATTGCTTGATATGTACAGTACCTTTTGCATTTTTAATATGTTTTTTAATGCTTTTAAGAAATATTTTTTAATATGCAGTACTCCATTTAATGTTTAGCATTTTAAATGTTTAGCATTTTAGTATTATCGTACACACGAAAGTGGAGTGGGTGTTGTATTCCTCTTAGGGTGTCCATAAACGGGCTTTCCAGAATCATGTCCTTATATAGGCACAATTCGCCCTGCCCTTCTATAGGCATAAAATCCCAGCCCTTATTTAGGCATTAAACCGTGCACTCCAAATACAGGCATGGTCTCCGACATCCGTCCACCCTAACGTCACAACGAGTTCGTGAAGAACAGACCCTTAGGCTGCGGGAGTTTCCCTAGCCCAGGACTATTGATTTCTTCAAGGACTCATATATTATGCATGAACCATTATTCCTTAGGGGTTCATTCATGACGTCTTCCGCTGTCTGACTCACGTCAATGCTAACATTCTGAGGTAATTCTCAGGTATAAATATACCTTCCCTAGCCCCTGTAAATCAGAGGAGACCTCGACTTCAGAGGAGCCCGTTTCCCGTCCTGACGCACTGAGAAGACGCTGTCATCCCTGCACGCAGAGAGTCCAGCTTCCAGTGATCTGACTTCCCTTGCGGGGTGTTGGAGTTCGAGTCTGGCAAGAGATTCCTACCTCTCTCATTCTTCAGGTATGGAGCTGACTAGAACCTAGAGGGACTCTTGGCATACTAGGCATACTGGGCTTAACTTACTCTTAGTATACCATAGTAAGGAATACTTCACCTGCTTCATACCTCTCCCTACACCTAGGACAGGTTAGGTACATCGGGGTAGAACTAGGTTAGAAACGCATCGTATGAGTACTCGCATTTTTAGTCTGTGTTATTTATGTAAATGCATATATGCTAAAAGATAATGCTATCGCAGTATTATTTATTTCTACTGCTCACACTGTACATTATTTATCCCGCATACTGTCTTGTGATCGTAACAGCACATTTTACTTACACCAGAAACAAGACTGTTCAATAAATCTTTTATTGAAACGCCCGTCTGTTCTCTCTGTGTAACTTTGAGGAAAACTAAGCATGCACGATTGAGCTGAGTGAAATAGTTATCTATTGTTTCTACGACTCTGGGACACGTTCTGATTCTAAAGAGAAACAAAGTGGTCATGTTTTGCGGCTGCCAGAAACTACTCCCTTCTTGTTGTCAAGGAGTTTCTAGTGGCCTCTGAGCTAGCTGGCACAAGTAATTAAGTTTAATATACTCGATAGGGACATACTGACCTCAGTCCTATGTCAAACCTATAGGATATATTATTCCAATGCGCAGAGCCTATTAGGGAAATAGGAGCTACACTACAACGGGGCGCGTTTGCACAGTGGTGCAGGGAGGGGGCGGGGCCTGATGTGACAAGTGTGCAAACACATCCTGTCGCGCGTTTTAAGTTGGGGGACAAAGTCCCCTTGAATCCTGAGGGTCCCTGGGGGTCAACTAGCCCACCAGGTACCTCCAGTAAGCGCCACAGGGCTGTGTTGCAGAGAGGTGATCCGAGGCCATGCCCCTTTTTACACCTCTCTGCAACGCAACTCTGTGGTGCTTACTGGAGGTACCTGGTGGGCTAGTTGGCCCCCAGGGACCCTCAGGATTCAAGGGGACTTAATCCCCCACCTTACAAAGCGCTACGGGGTACGTTTGCAGAGTGATGCACTGAGGGGGCGGGGCCTCCCGCACGATGCCGGTATTTATTTTTTATTTTTTAGAAGGGGGGCTGTGTTGCCCCCCTTCTTTTCCTATTTTTTGGGCCCTGGGGACCCCATCCCCCAGGGCCTGACCCCTATTTTGTTAAAAAAAAATATATATGGGAAGGGGGCCGTGTGGCCCCCCCTCCCGAGGCCATTTTAGGGCCCGGGGACCCCACCCAGGGCATGGCCAGTATTTAAAATGTTATTTAAAATTTTTGGAGGGGGGCCGCATGGCCCCCCTCCTCAGGCCATTTATGGCTCCGGGGACCCCATCCCCCAGGGCCAGTCTTTCCCTTTTTTGGGGGGGGGAGGGGGCCGTGTGGCCCTCCTCCTGGGCCACTTCTAGCCCCGGGGACCCCATCCCCTGGGGCCTGGCCACTCCGTTGGGGACCGTGGGGGGAGCCCCAATGCCCCCACGGTCCCGCCGGCTCCCCGCCTCCTGCGGGAGCCGGCATTTCTTTTCCACACGGGGAGCTGCATGTCAGCAGCTCCCCTTGTGGAAGAGCAATCTGCTTTGGATTTTGGAAGCGAGAGCAGGAAACCTGCTCTCGCTTCCAAAATCCAAAGCAGAGTTTGCTATGACAGGGCGGGAGCCGCACCACTCCCGCCCTGTCATAGCAAACAGCAGTGTCCCGGGGGTGGGCACCCCGGGACACTGCAGGAGCTGGCCCTGGGGGATGGCGGTCCCCAGGGCCATCAAGGGCTCTTGGAGGGGAGCCGTGCGGCCCCCCTCCCTTAGTTTTGAAAGCCCCGGGGAGGTGGTGGTCCCCAGGGCTGGGGGTTCGTAACGGACCCCCGAATTGCAATGATTATGTGCCCCGGGGAGGTGGTGGTCCCCAGGGCATGTGGGGGGCTATTGCCCCCCCACACATGTTTTAAAATATTTTTTTTAAAAGAGCCCCGGGGAGGTAGCGGACCCCGGGGCAGCCGTGTGCCCCCACGCATATTTAAAAAAAGCCCCAGGGGGTGGCGGTCCCCGGGGCTTGGGGGGGCCTGGGAGGGCCCCCCACAGATTAAAAAACAAGCCCCAGGGAGGTGGCAGTCCCCGGGGCTGCTGGAGGGCCGCGTGCCCGCCCGCACATAATTTACATAGCCCCAGGGAGGTGGCGGTCCCCAGTGCTGCGGGGGCCCCGCGGGCCCCCGCTAATTAATTGGTAGTACCCCCGTGACCTGGCCCACCCGGGGGCTTTTTGAAAATGAATGCCGGAAGACCGCGCTTCCTTTTTTTAAAATAACTTCAACGGGATTCGCGACCCCAACGCGATTTCCGCCAAAATTATTTTAAAAAAAATGCTTTTTTTGACCCTGGGGGTCCTTAAGGGACCCCCTGAGCAGGCCTAGGGGGTCAGGGTGTTTCTACCCTGCCCCCATTTATTGTTCTTTAACCTCTTTTTTCTGTTTTCTTGTGACTCGGTTCTAACGAGTCACAAGATGGCTGCCAACACTTCCTGGTTTGGAGTGTTGGCAGCCAATTAGAATGAAGCTCGTGGTCGGGAGGGTTCGCGAACCCTCCTCGGCCTCAGATATCGAAAATTTTTCTTTTTCTAATTTCTCAAGAACTACTGAACGGATTTACACCATTTAAAAACAAGCATTGGCATAGCCAATAGGTCTCGCCTTTGGGACCTTATAAGTATTTAATTATGGAGCACAATATCCTTGGTGCAACATCATATGTTGCATGGCTAAACACTTATAATGTCCCAAAGGCGAGACCTATTGCCAATGCTTGTTTAAATTAGCTTTAGCCACACTGTAAGGATCCGTGCTGCTGTAAGCGTGGCAACAAACAATTGCCAAGCCACTAGCTTTCATAGGCTGTTTGTTGGGACGGGGATCAAGATCTTTTGATTATACTAAAATTATATGTATAATATACTTAATTAAAGGGGCTTTCAGGCAGTCCTCCTCATCTAGAGTTCCCAAAGTCCCTGAAGACCTGGCTATTCGGCTAATCAACTGGGACCCTGCCAGCGCCTGGATACCCTCACGGGTGACAAGAAGCGCTCTACAAATCTACTGATTGATTCATTGATCCACTGATCAGTTATTGTCTCTTTCTCAGTTTTCTTCCATCCACTACAGCAAAGGCAATGAATCTGCCCTCTTCAGGCTTGGCTAACTTCACTGTGACAGCATTTTCCCCTTTCACAAGGAGAACACCCGCAAAGTAGTTTGTTTAAGTGCCAGGGTCTAGTATGGCAATATGTGCTTTATAAATTTTTTAAAAAGCTTTGACTTAAGCCGTTTTTATATATTGATGAGGCCCCTACAGCTTCCCCAAAATATAAACTTTTGTAAAAAACAGGAAAAATCAATAGGCTAGCGGCCAATGTCAGACCTACTGGATTTGCAAATACATGTGCTACTTCTGTGCTTATCAATAATACAGATATTGGCATAGAAGTTATAGCTGACAGTGTGAATAGATAAACAAAAGAAGACTAAATTGCTGCTTTTATTTTTTTTTGTTTTTAATTAAACACAGACAGAACAGTAAGAAAAAAACTCACAAACTCTTAATCAGGCCTTCTCATGCCAAGCACTTCGAGTCTGGAACCACCTCCCTGCAGAAGTCAGACTCACATGAACTTGCTGGCTTTGTGAAAACAGCTGAAAACGCATTCATTCGAAACAAATTTGAATCTTCAAGCCGGAATATCCCCTTCCACTCACTCTCCTGTGGTTTTTAGTTCTTCAAAGTGGACGTACACTGTTATATGTAAAAGCACTCCGCAGTCCCTACGGCGAGGTTCGCCTGGTGTAAATATCTATAAAAAATACATCAATAAAATGTTATCTATGTTTATGCTTAACAATTCATAAAAAACAAAAACTGGGTGGTGTTGCGGAGACTGATAGTGCTAAAGAGAAGGATGAGGGTAAGCAGACAGGGAGGGCAAACTAGTCAGTTAATGTTATGCAGCCACAGTCGGGATGCTCTTGGTTAAGTGATCTGCGATGACTAAATGAGCTCCCGGTGAAAAAAAATCCCGAAAGTGTAGCCGAAGTTAATGCAGCATTAATAATGGCCACGGTGACTCAGTGCAGGGGACAGAAGGATCCGGGTCAGGCAAGGCGAGAGACAAAGAGCAGCGACAAATGGGGTCAGGGGATGATGATGAAGCAGGCCCGCCAGGAACGCCCCAAATTCTCATCGGATGAAGTCATGTCCAGAGCGGATAGAGAGAACATTTTGAATTAAGGGGTCCTCGGGGAAACAAGGGCCCAGAACTGCAACTTATCCGACCTAAACTACCAGAGAGGGAAGCATTCCTGTTCGAATGCTGACCCTTGTGGCCACAATGAGAACAAGCGCGCGCGCTTGCACGGCAGCAGGGGGAGGGGGAGAGGAGGGAGCCTGCACGATTCACTTGCGGGAGCGAGCGGCGCCAGGAGCGATAATTGCTACCATATGGCGCCGCTCGCTCCCGCAAGTGAATCATGAACGTGCACGCGTTGCCATTGAAGGCAATGGAACGCGTGCACGTTTTAGGCTGAAAAGTCGAATCGATGGCAAAAGGTCTTTTTGCCTATGCAGCGCATGCGTGCTGCGTAGGCGAGACCTAAAAAGGTCTCTTTCTGAACCAAGACCTACCTTTTTGCCAAATTTGGTGTAATTCCGTTCAGCAGTTCGGGCTGTAGCTTTGTCTAAAGTTTCCTATGGAAAATAACATGGGGAAAACGTGTTTTGGGACCCCCCTTTTTTCTCGGCCCCTGCTTGACGAATCACCCCGAAACTTTCAAGACAGGAGCTGACCGGAGCGCCCCACTAGTTTTGAAAATTTCGCAAAGATTCGTCAAACGACGCCAAAGTTATTGGGAAAACAAAAAACGCTTTTCCTATGGAAACTAGGTCCTAACTATAACTACCTACTGGCGGCCGCAAGTAGGTAATATATATATCATCCCACACTTAGCTCTCCTTTGCTGGATTTACGGTGCTTCTTCGTGGTGCGAATTCCACGACGGAGCCATGCCGTTTTGACATTTCCACAAACTTCCCTCCAAGGGAACAAATGAAGCGCACTCGCGGAAAAAAGTTTAATCAGCTTTAATTCAGCTTTCCGATTTACGAGCAGTTACCACAAAACAAACCGATGCATTTTGGTCTCCCTGAGACCTTGGTCACGGTTCAACTACGTGGTTTTTTTCGAGTCAATAAATTTCAAACTCACAATCATGTGACTTCGTGTTCGTTCAAAACCGCTAGGCATTATGGAATATGCAGTTTTATCGGATTGTAAAGCACACACCCAAAAGAACAGTGCAATTCAGACCATTGTGCTTTAAACTAAACTAATCCATGAAGTTTTCATTCACCTCTTCCAGTATATACATATACATCATATACATTGCGAGTCAATAGCATTTAAGGCTTCATTTCCCTTCAATCATACTACAATTGGATATGGAGTTGCGTTTACCCCCTCCAGTGGGTAAATATTCCCAACTTTCAATTCAGATTATGGTATCTTCTATTTTTTCAACAACCATACCAATTAATATTAAAACAAACTATACCGCGTTCTGTTTGTTTTACGCCTACATATACCCCTTCAGTGGGGGATTTTTCGCCATTCATTTTTCAGTTGTGAACTACTCAATACCAACATGGTTTAGCACAAAGTAAAAGTATTAAAAATAACCCTCCACAAACAAAAATTAATTAATACAGGTTAAAACAAATTCTTCCATAGTAGTGTTCTAATGGAATCTGTTCATTATAAATGAACAAACAATTCTTCGTCCTGATTTAGGCCGTACGGCGTGTATGACCGCAAAGCCAAGATTTGACGTGATTCTCTCTGATGAAGCTTTCTTTCCCTGTTTCCGCCTCGTGCATGTTGTTCCACAGTATCAATTCCATAAAATTTCAGCAATTTCCAGTCACTGTTATCTTCCAGTTCCATATACTTTGCCACTGCATTGCTGCGGTCCTTGTTAATAGTAGCCCTTACATGTTTTAAAATACGTTTTTTCAATTCGCAGATTGTACTTCTGACATATTTTAGGGTACATGGGCACTCAATCACGTATACCACATATTGAGTTTTGCATGTGATTAGTTTTTGGATTTTCCACACAAAATCTAAAGGATACCCTAGTACACAGCCACTTTTGGAAAGAAAAGAGGAAAACAACACAATGGCTGTGCACAACAGGTTTCGTGAAGTGCCATAACTGCAAAGTTTGTCAAATAGCGAAAAACACAAAAGAGGTAACATGGGCAAACAAGAAAGTGTGGAAAATCCAAAAACTAATCACATGCAAAACTCAATATGTGGAATACGTGATTGAGTGCCCAAGTCACATGATTGTGAGTTTGAAATTTATTGACTTGAAAAAAACCGCGTAATTGAACCGTGACCAAGGTCTCAGGGAGACCGAAACGCGTTGGTTTGTTTTGTGGTAATTGCTCGTAAATCAGAAAGCTGAATTAAAGCGGATTAAACTTTTTTCCGTGAGTGCGCTCCATTTGTACCCTTGGAGGGAAGTTTGTGGAAATATATATATATTGTGGCGGACTGACTTGCGGCCGACATCGCTTGTACGATCCCACTGACCCGGAAGGAGTACAGTTGCAGTCTGCCCCCCCGTTGTCATCGGATTTCCGAGCTAGAGCCAGAGTGAGCCGCTTCCAGCGTGAAGTCGCGGGACCCCAGCTGTCGGAGGACTCTAGGGAACCAAAGTCTTTCTCAACTGGTAAGCTTTTCTTTGACACAGGGGATTTTTCCTACAACGGGTTGAAAGATTGGACGTTACATTGTTCTGGTGCCGGAAGATACTTTGTAGCATCTGCATTTTTAAGTGCTTTTGACATTTGTACACATGGCTACCAACGAAGCGCTGCGTAAACGCGAAGCCGCAGCTGAAGCTTTATTTCTTACCCTCCCTCTTATCACTAATGAACAGTCTGGGCAAAACAATACTGTTACCAGCAGCGATGTCAGAAGCTTGTTGAAAATACTTGAGAAACAACAAAAAATAGAGCTCACAAAATGGTGGGAGAAGATATCATTAGAAAAATACAGGGACGCCAACAGGGTGCCGAGGGGACTAAGAATTCTTATTGCTCCAACTTTTGAGAACCCTAACCCTGCAATGTTAAAAGAGTGGGCCGAAAACAATCTGCAAGCCTCGATGAACATGGTTGTTATACTCATTAAATATGCTGAAATAGACCGTGAAGCAATTTTATTTGAGATTGAGAAAACTATTGGGCTCTTGGATGGATTTGACAAAGAAGTAGTGTCAAAGGGCGAGCTGAAATTGATGCCAGAATCAAAAAACATGAAGAGGTCATTAAAGCAAGAAAGGTTGTCAAGTTCGCCCGTGATAAGAATGATTATGAGACCGGTAGAGTCTTCACTTTTGCAAAGAAATTTGACAATTTCAAAAGACAGTCACTGGCTAATAAGGTGGTTGTGATGCAAATGACATCTCAGGCAGCTAACACCTTGGCCAATCTGGATTCGGATGTGAGTTTATTAACAAGCAACAGTGACTCTGAAGAAAGTACGTCTTCCTCATCTGCCATACAAGCCACAGGGATTCCCAGTCTTACACCAGCAGAAGAGCTACATTTTTTGCGCCAGGACCGGCGCCAAACCCTACGGCCCCGGAATCCTCAATCAAAACCAGGCGAAGGAGGAACCAACGCAGGCGGCAGAGGAAGAGGAGGAAACAGCAACAATACAAACAGAGGAGCTCAAGCCAAAAAGTGGAAATAATAAATGGAGAGGTTGACAACACGGTAATCAACTTGACTGATACCACACTGACAACTGCGGAATCCCAATTAGTGTCCTTGGGTCTTACTTTTTGCCCCGAAAGCAATTTCCAATATAATCAGTCTCGGGTCGATGTTTTCAAATTTATTCGCAAACTAAAATTGATCAAATTTCATCAATTAAAAGATTCTACATCTGGCAGAAAAACCGACCCTCCTTGTGGTAGCATGTCTTCGAATTTACAAGCAACAGATGTCAGCATGCTCAGGCTTTTGCATTACTTGGCCACTGATGAGGAACCGTCTACTTCTACCCAACAAGATCTGGTGGCAGCTGGGATCAATATCAATAAATCAGCCAATAGTCCCTTTCGCCCACCTTCCAAATTTGTGCCTATCATGCCCAAAGATGCCATCGATGTTTTTAGTGATATTGTCGTTGAGGATCTTAAAAAGTTGAATACTACCATAAATCACAAAAAACAACGTACAAAGTACTCACATTTACAATATCAGAGGCTTATAAAAATACTTGGAGACAATCACGAAATCATCATCACTAAAGCCGATAAGGGCGGGAACATTGTTCTTTGGCCAAGGCAACAATATCTGGAGGAGGCAAATAGACATTTGGGTGATGTTGCATGTTACCAAAAAGCATCGACACAGGATCTACGTAAGGTGAAAGAGACTGTATTTGAGAAGTTAAACCATTGGAAGCAATCTGGACTGTTGACCAAAAATGAAGTATCTTTCCTCAAAAATGATTATCCCATCACTCCATTTCTATACTTTCTTCCGAAGGTCCACAAAAGTACCACTCCCACTCCAGGGAGACCCATTATCTCTTCCCGAAAAAGCCTATTAGAATCTATGTCAAAGTACGTGGACTATTTCTTACAGGAATTTGTTTTCGGTCTGCCGTCTTTTATCATAGACACCAGTGATTTTATCAGAAAATTAAATGGAGTCAAATGGGAAGATGACTATCTTTTTCTGGTGATGAACATTTCTTCACTCTACACGAGTATCAATCATACTGATGGGATTACAGCTGTCCAATTTTTTCTCAATCAAAGATCTATTCATTTATATGAACATAACCGCATGGTTGTCTCTATGATTGAACTCTGTTTGAATAACAAATTCTTTTTATTTAACAGGGATCTGTACCATCAGTTGAGAGGTGTTGCCAAGGGGGCATGCTTCTCCCCCAGCTACGCGTGTCTTCACGTTGGCTGGTGGGAGGAGCATGTCCTCAGGACACAACATAATTCTGTATGGGATGCACACGTCATTCATTGGTGGCGTTACATTGATGATGTTTTTACAATTTGGAAGGGCACGAGAGAAGAGGCGGAATGTTTTGTAGCGTCTATTAATGAGAATGTTTTTAATCTGAATTTGACAGCTTCTATCAGTGACAGTAGTGTGGAGTTTCTAGATGTGCAGATTTACATTGATAATGGACAGATCCACACAAAACTCCACCGTAAAAGTACGGCTGGGAATTCAGTGCTTCAAGCAATGAGTGCACACCCTCGCCATTTAATACGTAGCATTCCCTACGGTGAATTCTTAAGAATTCACCACATATGCAGCTCAGATACTGATCTTGAGCAGTGCCAAGCTGAAGCAGTTAAACATTTTATTTGCTGTGGATATAGTCGCACTTTAGTCATGAATGCCCTCTCCAGAGCCAATTCCGTAACCAGAGAACTCTGTTTGTCATCTAGCATCATCACTAAGAACAGATCTACAGTCACCCCTAACGCTGATCCCATTCCTGACAATACTCTTGAGATAAGGTCAATTTTCACCTACAGCAAGCAATAGAGACAGATAAGGAAGATTGTGAATACACATTGGCTGATTGTCCTGACTGACATTACTCTTGGTCAAATTCTTCCTAAACAACCTTCTATTACCTTTAGACGTGCCACCTCTATGAGGGATTCTTTAGTTAAAAACAGTCCAGAGTTTACCCGCACGCAAACTTGGCTTTCCACCAAAACAGGATTTTTTAAATGTAATACCTGTCGGGCCTGCAAGTTTGGGGTCAACACCAGTGAATATACGGTCGAAACGCGTCATGGCAGGCATTAGCCTGAATTGTATCATGTGCCTCGAATTTCAATAAAGCACTTTTTGAATTTCAACATCGCATCGTCTGGTGGTCCGTATCCTGTGTGTCTCACTTTGGTGGGCTTGGATTGTTTATATATATATATATATATATATATATATACATATATATATATATATATATTTGATTCGCAGTGAGATTTGCATATCTGTTGCAGATTTACACAGGGGGCCACGCTGAACCCAACAACAGATCCTCAGACCTCGCGTGTGGCAAAAAAAAAAAATCTGGTATTTTGCTACCCATTACACATGCTTTTCCCACCTGTATGACACACACATGGGGTCAGGAGAGCTCTAACCTGACCCCTTAATTTACTTTTCAGCCCCAGGGACCGTTTCATGATATATAAATAGGCGGCCGCAACTTTTCTGTCAAGTTGAGGCCAGTCAATCAGGACCTTGCTTTGGCGCGTGGATTCAAGGGCCACCGCAGGTGGATCCACGGAGGGTCCACATCCATAGATAAACAACATTTGATTTTCATTTAATATCTCGAAAACTACTGACTGGATTTACACCAAATAACAACAAGCATTTGCAATGCAATAGGTCTCGTCTTTGGGACCTTATAAGTGTTTAGCTATGCAGCATATTATTGAACATATTATATTAGCTATTAAAGATATGAAAGTTTGTGGTAAAATATGACAACTGAGATCACTCATATACCAACACTTTCATAACCGTGCAGGGAGCGCAACACAGTGGGGCCAACAATGCCTTTTGGGCCATTGGGGGGAGTAGTTTTTGTGCATAGGAAGAAACAGAAAGAAAACTGGAGAAAGAAAACAAAGGCGCGTGGCTGAAATTGTTGATGATGAAGCATGGTGTGCTGCGCTGTTAAAAAATACAACATACAATATTTAACTTAAGAATTTGGCAAGCCATGCATAAGAAAAGAAATGTGCTCGGCCGCTATTTGTTAAACATGAAGGGCAGTGTGTCACGCTGCTTTAAAAAAGCATGTAATATTGTTAAAAAGAGTTTGTCAAGCCACCATAATGAGCAAAATAATGCGTGCCACACAAGTGCATGTAAGAAAGTCTTTAAAACTGTGCGGCAAATGTGATGCAACACCACTTCGCACCCCCAAACAACTACTTAATTTAAGATATGTCTGGCCTCAAACATAAACAGGTATTGAGGTAAACAGAATGAAGAATGTAACCATTGACAGCAAGTCTCCCAGCAGCAGGGACCTATAAGCCGTTGAAGGAGGATCCTAAAAACAGAAGCCTTTTGAGTATCTGCCTTCAGTCCCTTTGACGTCATCAGGGCACAACAACTTGCGAGAGTGAACGGCTGCGAAGTCTCAGCTCCTCTTCGTGATAGAACTCTTCTGTGTTCTGATTGGACAGCGTGTGTGGGCGTGGACCACATAAGAGTTGGAAACTAATATTTGGTACTGGAAATTTTATGAGTGGTAGCATTTTGAACGCTAATAAAGTGACACAACCGACATGGATTTACAGTATGTGGCAGACGCATAAAGAACCAAGCATTTTACTTTCCCACCCGCGGCGGGCTGCCTGATGCTGAAGGCGCAGTCTCCCTAACCAGGCAGTGAGTCGGGGAGGAGCGCTAAAATAGGAAGCCTTTTTTTGGTGGTGGGAGGGAGGGAACCCCCCACTGGGAGATGCAGTGCTGAAGCTGTACGTCAAAGGTAAAGCGCGGCGCTCGGAAAACAAGTGCCGCGCTGAGAGTTAACAAGGTGCTGAATAAATGTGCATATACCGACTGCGATAAAGAAGCACAACACTCCACAACCCGATAAAGCTAACGTTTGGAAAGTAAAAGAGGTTATTCAGATGTGAATAGTCCGTAAAATGCAGTTGATTGAATCTGTATGGGAGAACGTATACTAAGTGCAAAGGTAAATGAAGGAACTAATTGTGTGCAGTGGATAGATTGGATAAATTATTATAAAGTAAAGTGAATTCAAGAGCATGAAGAGCATCATGTGATATGAGTAAAGAGTGGAAGAAGTGGGTGTGATAAGAAGTTTTACAACAATTGAAGATAGACAGGCAAAATGGAAGTTGGAGCAGAGCGTACGTTCAGTGAGAAGCCTGGTGCTATGGAGGTCGGAAGCTCCTCAAATACTATGAATAAAACACCGACCCAATTAATTAAAGAACTGGAAAAAGCAAGGAGAATGGAGACAAAACAGTGATGGGAGACAACATCACTTACTAGATGCCTAGAGTGCAAGAGGATACCGAGGGGGTTATGAATAATGCTATTGCCCACATATGAAGATATGGATGAGGATTTGTTTTGATTAGTGGTGTGAACAAATGGAGGAATTCTCAGTGAGACTAATGAGAACACTGACTAAACACGCCAAAAGGAAAATGGAGTTGCAAGCAGTAAAAGTTAAAACCACTGTAAAAGAACTGGAGAAATATAAAGATGATTTAACGGTAAAAGATCAGATAACGAAGATAGAGAAATCACTACAAGAATATGATGAGGAGATAACAGAACGAAAAGCAAGGAAATTCGCTAGAGATAGGGTAGTCTATCAACATGGCAGCATCTACACTTTTGTGGAATACATTTGATAGCTGAGAGCTAAAGAAACACTGACATACCATCCACAAGCATCCCAAATGAAAGTGAAGTCAGTTCTAGTGTGGCTGAAGCACCCGCAGAAAAAGTGGATTTTCACAAGGAACTCCGAATATTACGAATGACAATGCGGCAGGGAGGAAGGGACCGAATATAGCAAAACTATGAAAAAGAAGCTGTAAGACAAGGAGGGGCAAGAGGAAGAGGACACGGAAAGAACAGAGGACGCAAATAGATATAACGCAAGGAATGGGAACATCGGATATGAAGCCACGTGTAGTAAATATCTTGTCAATAGCATTAAACCGCAATCAGGAAAGATTATTGAATTTAAGCTTGATATTTTGTCTGACAGTACGTCCCGACTTCACAGATTAAAGAACTGAATTTTACAAATACACCAGGAAACTGAACTTTCACAAATATCAAATGAAAGTCAAAAAGACCACTACGTGTATTCCAGCAGAATCTAAACCCTCAACATTTAAGATATCTGGCATACCCGAGCTAACCATCATTCATGATCTAGTAATGGAAGACACAGGGGGTATTACACAAATGATAGACAACACTAAGGATGACAATGCAGGAGTCATTGCACATACCAGCACAGATGATGAACTAGGAGATCAAGGTCCAAGAGAACTTGTACCCCAAAGAGATATTCTAATAAACATGGGATTTGAGGCAGATCATCTAGTGGAGAGCGGATTGAATAGGAGAAGTCGGTTTTGTCCCCAACTACCTCCAGAGAATCCAATAGATCTGTTCCAAGAGCTGGCTGTGGAGGATCTAAATGAACTCTGGAAAAAGTGGCAGAATAATTTGAGGAACAACAACTTCTGAATGAAAGATTGGAAATATATCCATGACCTGAAGAATAATCCTGCATTGATTATCTAGCCCTCTGATAAAGGAGCCAACATGGTCCGGATGGATCAGAAGATGTATCTATCTGAGGTTAGGAGACAGTTGAATAACACTGTATATTGCACCCGTCTTCCTGGGAACCCCATGAAGGATTTAGAGAGGGAGTACCACCTGAAATTGAGATCATGGTATGATTTGAACTACCTGGATCGGGAGGAGTATCAATATCTTAGGGTGGAACACAACATGGTTGCAACCATCTACCTTCTCCCTAAGATATACAAAAGTATACAGAATCCACCTGGGGGACCCATCATTAGTTCTATTGGGTCCTTGCTGGAAAACAGCTAATGCTATTTAGATCTATTCTTACAAGAGTATGTTGTCAACGTACCATCATATCTAAAGAATTCAGCAGATTTTCTGAAGAAATTAGATCACATCCCATGGAAACAGGATTACATAATGGTTATGCTTGACTGTGACTTCCTGGATATAGAATTGGATGTGGTTGATAAACAACTGACAACAAACTAACTGCCACTAATTCTTTGTTACCTGCAGATAGTGGTCATCCAGGTGCTTTCCCTGTAGCCAAATGTTGAGAGCCAGGAAGATATGCTCAATGGATGAAATGTTTAATACAGAGATGTGCAATATGATTAAACGCTTTAGTTAAAGAGGATACTCCAGACACATCCTGGAGGATGCAAAAAGGAGAGCTAGTGAAAAAACAAGAGCGCAGTAATTATACTCACAAGACAATAATATGAATAAAAAGGATAACAAAGTGAAGATGCTATTTATGGAATTCAATCTGGCACAGTCCAGCATCAAAAGATTTTTTTTTAAATTGACATGTTTTAAAGAAGGATGAACGCCTCAAAGATATTGTATGTATGGGCCTGAAAATAACATCTAGAAAAGCAAGATAATTGGGAGATCTTGACATCTAGCCATTTTGACCCTGGAAAAGAATGAAATAATTGGCTATCTATGAACACCAAGGGTTTTGTAAAATGCATTTCCTGCAAGTCATGCAGATACGGATTAAACTGTAAGAGTTATCAAACATTTGAGGGCCAAACAATAACAATCAATGATCGAATCTCCTGCAATACGGATCATGTTGTTTATGTCTTAAGATGTGGACGTGATAAACTATTTGTGGGCAGCACCATCAACAAGTTAAAGATCAGGATCCTCCAACATATGAAGCCGATCACGAATGATGATAAGAATTACCCAATGGCTTGTCACTTCAAAAAGCATCATAACTGGTCCCTTGGTGCATTCAGATACTCTTGGATTAAACATGTTCACGCCTATGCAAGAGGTGGAGATTGAGAAAGGGAATTAAAAAGATAGGAGTCACAATTAATAATAACATTGGGGATTGAAACCTCATGGGGTCACAATGTCGATGCTGAATTACATGTGCATTTATAACTGAAAGTTGGATTGAATCTCGTTTTACCTTGTTGAAAACCTGTTTATGATTGTATAGATATGATTCATTCTTATTATGTGGGACACTATATGAATATGTACTGTCTCATAATTTTAATTATTCCTTCGCTCTTTTGAGATGGTTATGGGATAACTAACACTTTATTGAAATTAAATTGATATGGTAATATGGTTTTACATATGCAACTGCACCTTGACACTTTTTGACGATCTACTCTAGACGCTGAACAATTTGTGCACATGATAATGTTTACATGTGGATCCCATGATATGTTGGTTTACAAGTAGACACTATGCACTTTAGAGCAATATGCACTTTATAATCACTTGGAGCAAATGCATGGTCAGGGACATAATAATTGTAAGATATAAAGTGAGTGTATTAAGGAAGGGGTTGTGTACCCTAATATGGGGTTTATATTTAAGCATCTTGCACTTCAAGAAAATGATGTACTTTATGAAACTTACAAGCATGCTGAAATGGAAATGAAATATGAGGGACAATAGGGTGTATACTCTGAGATAGTGTTTACATTTATGCATTATGCACTTACACGAATTACCTGGCTGTGGATGAGTTTTATGGTGTGCCGCCCTGTCAATGGAACGGACCTGGTGTAAGGTAATACATACATATATATAAATATATATATATATATATATATATTATCTACTGGCGGTCGCCAGTAGATAGTTATAGTTAGGACCTATTTTCCATAGGAAATCCGTGACATTCTATTTGAAATAACTCTCTTGCCGGTTGACGAATCTTCGCGAAATTTTCAAACTTTATGGCCCGCTCCGGTCCGCTCCTACCCTGAAAGTTTCGGGGTGATTCGTCAAGCGGGGCCGAGAAAAAAGGGGGGTCCCAAAACGTGTTTTCCCCATTCATTTTCCCATAGGAAACTTTAGACACGGCTACAGCCCGAACTGCTGAACGGAATTACACCAAATTTGGCAAAGAGGTAGTTCTTGGTTCAGAAAGAACCCTTTTGTTAAATGGTGTAAATCCATTCAGTAGTTCCAGAGAAAATCAAAAGGAAAATCACATATATATCTATGGCCGCGTCGGATTCGCGCACCCTCCCGATCACGAGCTGCATGCTAATTGGCTGTCAACACTCCAAATCAGGAAGTGTTGGCAGCCATTTTGTCCCTCGGTAGAACCGAGGACAGAAACAAGTGCGCAAAGCGCAAAAGGGGGCAGGGTAGAAACACCCTGACCCCTAGGTCTGCTCAGGGGTCCCACAAGGACCCCTGGGCAGAAAAGCATTTGTTTTTTTAAAAATCGGCAGGATGCGCTCAAGGTGCGCGAATCCTGCCGATTAGAAAAAAAAACAGAAGAAACAAGTGCACAAACGCACAAAGGGGGCAGGGTAGAAACACGCTGACCTCTAGGTCTGCTCAGGGGTCCCTCAAGGACCCCTGGGCAGAAAAAGCATTTAAAAAAAATCGGCGGGATGCGCTCAGGGTGCGCGGATCCCGCCGAGAAAAAAAAAAAAACGAAGCGCGGTCTCCCGCACTTCGTTGTTAATTGGCCCCCGGGTGGGCTAAGTCCCGGGGGCATGCAGGGTTTCTGTTTAATATGTGGGGGGGCATCTAAGGCCTCCCAAGCCCCGGGGACCGTCACCCCCGGGGCTTAAAAATAATGGTGCGGGAGGGCTCTTTGCCCTCCCGCTGCCCCGGGACCGCCACCTCCCGGGCTTCTTTTTAAAAAATTTGACCTGTGTGGGGGCTCCAGCCCCCACACGCCCGAGACTGCCACCTCCCCGAGACACTAAAGATTTGAATATAGGGGTCCGTTACGGACCCCAACGCCCCGGGGACCACCACCTCCCCGGGGCTGTGCACTGGATGGGAGGGGGCCGCGCGGCCCCCTCCTGGAGCCCTTGATGGCCCTGGGGACCGCCACCCCCAGGGCCGGCTCCTGCAGTGTCCCGGGTGCCTACCCCCGGGACACTGTAGTTTGCTATGACAGGACGGGAGCCTCGCGGCTCCCGTCCTGACATTGCAAACTTGGTTTGCATTTTGAAAGAGAGAGCAGGAAACCTGCTCTCTCTTTCAAAATGCAAACTCAATTGCTTTCCACATGGGGAGCAGCATGTTAGCTGCTCCCCATGTGGAAAGCAATGCCGGTTCCCGTAGGACACGGGGAGCCGGCGGGACTGTGGGGGATTGGGGACCCCCACAGTCCCCAACCAGAGGCCAGGCCCCGGGGATGGGGTCCCCGGGGCCATAAGTGGCCAGGGAGGGGGCCACGCAGCCCCCTCCCCAAATTATAAAAAAAAAAAAAAAAAGGGCAAGGCCGGCCCCGGGGATGGGGTCCCGGGGCCTTAAATGGCCTGAGGAGGGGGGCCACGCAGCCCCCTCCAAATTAAACAAAAAAAATTGAGGGCATGCCCCAGGGATGGGGTCCCCGGGGCCAATACAGGCCCAGGGAAGGGGGCCACGCGGCCTCCTTCCCGTTTTTTTTTATTTAAAAAAAAAAAAAAATACTCAGGCCCCGGGGATGGGGTCCCCGGGGCCAAAGTGGCCAAGGGAAGGGGGCCCACGCAGCCCCCTCCCAATCAGAAAAAAAAAAAAAGACTGGCATCGTGCCGGAGGCCCCGCCCCCTCCCTGCAGCAGTCTGCAAACGCGCCCCTGGCGCGTTTTGAGAAGGGAAGTAATTCCCTTGAATACTGGGGGTCCCTGGGGGCAAACTAGCCCACCAGGAACCTCCAGTATGCGCCAGGGGCTGCGTTGCAGAGAGGTGTACAGAGGCCACGCCCCTTTTACACCTCTCTGCAATGCAGCTCTGTGGCACTTTTTGGAAGTACATGGTGGGCTAGTTGGACTCCAGGGACCCTCAGGATTCAAGGGGACTTAATCCCCCAACTTAAAACGTGCCACGGGGCGCGTTTGCACAGTGGTGAATGGAGGGGGCGGGGCTTCAGGTGACATGTGTGCAAACAGGCCCCGTGGCGTGTTTTAAGATGGGGAATTAAATCCCCTTCAATCCTGAGGGTCCCTGGGGGCCAACTAGCCCAACAGGTACATCCAGAAAGCGCCACAGAGCTGCGTTGCAGAGAGGTGTAAAAGGGGTGTGGCCTCTGTACACGTCTCTGCAACGCAGCCCCTGGCGCATACTGGAGGTTCCTGGTGGGCTAGTTGGCCCCCAGGGACCCTCATGATTCAAGGGGACTTAATCCCCAACTTAAAACGCGCCACAGGGCGCGTTTGCACAGATGTCACCTCAGGCCCCACCCCTCCCTTCACCATTGTGCAAATATTCCTCTAAAATCAGCCGAACTACGAATTCCGATTTACTCACCTGTTATCAGGAGAGAACCCAGTGCTGCATCTTTTAGCCCAGCACTGATCCTGAAAAGTAATTTTAACCGTACTTACCAGTAACTTGAATTTCCTTCCATAGGATATCATTGCCTGCTTTTTGCTGAAAAAGTTTCTAAGTGTCGATTTTTGAAACATACAAATATTCCTCTAAAATCAGCCGAACTACGAATTCCGATTTACTCACCTGTTATCAGGAGAGACCTCAGTGCTGCATCTTTCAGCCCAGTACTGATCCTGAAAAGTAATTTTAACCGTACTTACCAGCAACTTGAATTTCCTTCCATAGGCTAACATTGACTGGTTTCACTTGGAAATTCTTCTAAGTGTGGAGTTTTGGAACTTTATAATATTCCTCTAAAATCAACCGAACTACGAATTCCGATTTACTCACCTGTTATCAGGAGAGAACCCAGTGCTGCATCTTTTAGCCCAGCACTGACCCTGAAAAGTAATTCTAACCGTACTTACCAGTAACTTATATTTCCTTCCATAGGAATCCATTGTCTGGTTTTCAGCAGAAAAGTTTCAAAGTGTCAATTTTCACAAATTACAAATATTCCTTAAAAATCGCCTGTATGACTTAAACGCATTCTTTCAACTGTTTACAGGAGATGCACCAGTGCTGGATCCAGGATCCAACACTGAGTAAGAAAAAGTAACGATAACACTACTTACCTGGTAAGTGAATTTCCTCCCATAGGATAACATTGGTGATTCTATGTGAAAAAGTTTCTAAGTGTCAACTTTTAAAATACAATAATATTCCTTAAAAATCACTACTGTAACCAAAACGCTTTTACTCAACTGTTTACAGGAGATGTCCCAGGACTGAATCTAGGATCCAGTCCTGTGGTTAGAAAAGTAATCCATAAAGTAACTAATTGCATTTAACTAGAAATTCACATTCAGCTCAATGTTGCATTGTGTTTGAAATTGTGTTGCCCATTGCAACAACTGTAACTACTGTACTTAAAACTCTATTGCCTTTTTGCAAACTATTTAAACTAAAGTAATTCATTCAGAGAAAGTATATTTTGTAATGTAATGTATAATGTAATTACAATGTAATTTAATAAATAAAATATCTAAAAATAAATAGTTTTAAAAAATGTAGTAAATCAGTATCAAAAAAATAAATATAACAATTAATACATTTAAAAATTGTCATTTACAAAACCTTTGAAATTCACTGAAAAAACCATAGGTTTTAGGGGCGTTATAGTTAGAAATTAGCATTTAAAAACCTTTGAAATTCACTGAAAAAACCATAGGTTTCAGGCACGTTATAGTTAGAAATTAGCATTTAAAAAACCTTTGAAATTCACAGAAAAAACCATAGGTTTCAGACACGTTATAGTTAGAAATTAGCATTTAAAAAACCTTTGAAATTCACTGAAAAAACCATAGGTTTTAGGGACAGTTATAGTTAGTTGGACATTTCACTCGTACAAAACCCGTGAAATTCCCCGTTATAGTTAGTTCAGCTAACTATAACTCGCGCCCCGCAATGCACTGCTGATGACGTCACATATTACATCACTCATGACATGGTCAGTGACATCACTGATGACATCACTGATGACATCTCAAATGACATCACTGATGACATCACTGATGACATCATCCACGTGATAATCTGATGCACCTCCTCACACCCTAATATAACCTTTGATACACCCAATCTAAATTACAGACTGCCATTCGCAAAACCATAGACACTCCAACACCAATAACTACATACCCACTCACTGATTCTTAGGTCTACACACACACATCCACTCACTCACCCGTACAGTCACTCATACTTATGGTCACTCAGTACAGGATTATCATATGCACTCTTACTCCTATATAGACACTCAAACACCGCCACTCATCCATAGAGGTACTCACACACCTAGTCAGTCATGCAAATAATTAAACACACTGCCATTTACTCACCTATACAGTTATACACACACCAGCTCACTTAATCATACAAATACTAGCACATTGTTACGCTCTTATACAATTACTGATACAAGCACACACTCATCCATACAGCCACTATCACAATCACTCACTCTCACTAATAGCTATTTATATACTCCAACACACATATATACTGCCTTTCACATATGTAGTTACTCACACATGTCCCACTGGGACATACATTCACTCACTAACACACTCTTACACACACTTACCCACCCATACAGTCTATCACAGATGCACTCTTGAAACCATCCACCCAGTGAATCACCCACTCACACATCTATGCACAGAGTCGCACACACCCCTCCCACACAAACACTCAGGCACCCATACAGATACTCAGACAACCATTCAATAACTCATATACACACTCATGTAGCTATTCACAAACACATGCAGCCACTTACACAGCAACAGACAGACGGATACAGACATTCACCCAGTTTAGTCACTAACCCATGCATTAAGTAAGATACGTTAAATCACTCACTTATAGAGTCAGTCACGCACCTACTAAATCATCCATACAGTCACTTATACACCCACTCATTCTTCAATACGTCTTTTCCTATATATATTAAAAATATTTAAACTTTACAGAAACACACAGTCACTGCATGATGTCAACAGTGATGTCATTTGAGATGTCATCAGTGATGTCATCAGTGATGTCACTGACCATGTCATGAGTGATGTAATATGTGACGTCATCAGCAGTGCATTGCGGAGCGCGAGTTATAGTTAGCTGAACTAACTATAACGGGGGAATTTCACGGGTTTTGTACGAGTGAAATGTCCAACTAACTATAACTGTCCCTAAAACCTATGGTTTTTCAGTGAATATATATATATATATATATATATATATATATATATATATATATATATAACCACAACAAAAGATAGCCCCAAAGGAAGAAGCCGCAAGGTAAATAAATTGCTCCATGAATTTATTGAGAGCAGCTGCATACAGGGAACAGCCAGGTAACAGTCATCAAATTAAAGTCAGCCAGACCGGTTTCGGGAATCCTTTCCCTTCCTCAATGGCGTTCTGTTGATCAAAGGCAGTTTTCTCTCGTGCACTTTTATCTTAGAAGAACCTGCCCCAGTGGGCGTGGCCGTACTCACAGCCTTCTGGTCCTCGTAGTGCCACAATATTATTCTCCAGTGAGTCCGTCTTATTCAATCAGCAAAAAAATTAAAAACATAAAACACCCCTGTGGGTTGATGTTCAGTCCAGCTGAAAACACCTGATGTCTTACTCAGCTGCCTTAATGAAGATTACCTCCCGTATGCAAAATGGCACCAATGTGGTGTCATCACGGGTCCGCACTCCGCGGCGGGCTTCTCCCGCGGCTGGGCTCAGCCGCTAAATATCCACAATAAAAGGTAGCCCCAAAGGAAGAAGCCCCAAGGTAAATAAATTGCTCCATGAATTTATTGAGGGCAGCTGCATACAGGGAACAGCCAGGTAACAGTCATCAAATTAAAGTCAGCCAGACCAGTTTCGGGAATCCTTTCCCTTCCTCAATGGCGTTCTGTTGATCAAAGGCAGTTTTCTCTCGTGCACTTTTATCTTATAAGAACCTGCCCCAGTGGGCGTGGCCGGACTCACAGCCTTCTGGTCCTCGTAGTGCCACAATATTATTCTCCAGTGAGTCCGTCTTATTCAATCAGCAAAAAAATAAAAAACATAAAACACCCCTGTGGGTTGATGTTCAGTCCCGCTGAAAACACCTGATGTCTTACTCAGCTGCCTTAATGAAGATTACCTCCCGTATGCAAAATGGCACCAATGTGGTGTCATCACGGGTCCGCACTCCGCGGACTGTTACCTGGCTGTTCCCTGTATGCAGCTGACCTCACGATGGATTTAGGCCCAGATCTCTGTACTGGGGTGAATGTATGACATTGTTCTGCATTCTGTCCATCAACTGTTGTTTTTGCATTTGTCACCCCGAGTGGGACGGGTATGCCCAGACGTGGGTCCAGTGCTCTCCATGCCACTGGAATCAAGCTATCCTGGCTGAAGAGGGGTGAAACCCCGAAACCGGTCCTAGGATGCTTGTTTCCAGTCCAGGGAGGACCTGGCTTGGCAGTTCGGGCTGGACTGTTCCCATGAGGCACAGGGTCAAGGCTGATTTGCACATGGCTGGGTTCAAACTGGAATGGCATGGTGAGCAAAAAAACGATGGATTTAGGCCCAGATCTCTGTACTGGGGTCAATGTATGACATTGTTCTGCATTCTGTCCATCAACTGTTGTTTTTGCATTTGTCACCCCGAGTGGGACTGGTATGCCCAGACGTGGGTCCCGTGCTCTCCATGCCACTGGAATCAAGCTATCCTGGCTGAAGAGGGGTGAAACCCCGAAACCGGTCCTAGGATGCTTGTTTCCAGTCCAGGGAGGACCTGGCTTGGCAGTTCGGGCTGGACTGTTCCCATGAGGCACAGGGTCAAACTGATTTGCATATGGCTGGGTTCAAACTGGAATGGCATGGTGAGCCAAAAACGATGGATTTAGGCCCAGATCTCTGTACTGGGGTGAATGTATGACATTGTTCTGCATTCTGTCCATCAACTGTTGTTTTTGCATTTGTCACCCCGAGTGGGATGGGTATGCCCAGACGTGGGTCCCGTGCTCTCCATGCCACTGGAATCAAGCTATCCTGGCTGAAGAGGGGTGAAACCCTGAAACCGGTCCTAGGATGCTTGTTTCCAGTCCAGGGAGGACCTGGCTTGGCAGTTCGGGCTGGACTGTTCCCATGACGCACAGGGTCAAGACTGATTTGCATATGGCTGGGTTCAAACTGGAATGGCATGGTGAGCAAAAAACGATGGATTTAGGCCCAGATCTCTGTACTGGGGTGAATGTATGACATTGTTCTGCATTCTGTCCATCAACTGTTGTTTTTGCATTTGTCACCCCGAGTGGGACGGGTATGCCCAGACGTGGGTCCCGTGCTCTCCATGCCACTGGAATCAAGCTATCCTGGCTGAAGAGGGTGAAACCCGAAACCGGTCCTAGGATGCTTGTTTCCAGTCCAGGGATGACCTGGCTTGGCAGTTCGGACTGGACTGTTCCCATGAGGCACAGGGTCAAGACTGATTTGCATATGGCTGGGTTCAAACTGGAATGGCATGGTGAGCAAAAAAATGATGGATTTAGGCCCAGATCTCTGTACTGGGGTGAATGTATGACATTGTTCTGCATTCTGTCCATCAACTGTTGTTTTTGCATTTGTCACCCCGAGTGGGACGGGTATGCCCAGACGTGGGTCCCGTGCTCTCCATGCCACTGGAATCAAGCTATCCTGGCTGAAGAGGGGTGAAACCCCGAAACCGGTCCTAGGATGCTTGTTTCCAGTCCAGGGAGGACCTGGCTTGGCAGTTCGGGCTGGACTGTTCCCATGAGGCACAGGGTCAAGACTGATTTGCATATGGCTGGGTTCAAACTGGAATGGCATGGTGAGCAAAAAAACGATGGATTTAGGCCCAGATCTCTGTACTGGGGTGAATGTATGACATTGTTCTGCATTCTGTCCATCAACTGTTGTTTTTGCATTTGTCACCCCGAGTGGGACGGGTATGCCCAGACGTGGGTCCCATGCTCTCCATGCCACTGGAATCAAGCTATCCTGGCTGAAGAGGGGTGAAACCCCGAAACCGGTCCTAGGATGCTTGTTTCCAGTCCAGGGAGGACCTGGCTTGGCAGTTCGGGCTGGACTGTTCCCATGAGGCACAGGGTCAAGACTGATTTGCATATGGCTGGGTTCAAACTGGAATGGCATGGTGAGCAAAAAACGATGGATTTAGGCCCAGATCTCTGTACTGGGGTGAATGTATGACATTGTTCTGCATTCTGTCCATCAACTGTTGTTTTTGCATTTGTCACCCCGAGTGGGACGGGTATGCCCAGACGTGGGTCCCGTGCTCTCCATGCCACTGGAATCAAGCTATCCTGGCTGAAGAGGGGTGAAACCCCGAAACCGGTCCTAGGATGCTTGTTTCCAGTCCAGGGAGGACCTGGCTTGGCAGTTCGGGCTGGACTGTTCCCATGAGGCACAGGGTCAAGACTGATTTGCATATGGCTGGGTTCAAACTGGAATGGCATGGTGAGCAAAAAACGATGGATTTAGGCCCAGATCTCTGTACTGGGGTGAATGTATGACATTGTTCTGCATTCTGTCCATCAACTGTTGTTTTTACATTTGCAGCTGCCCTCAATAAATTCTTGGAGCAATTTATTTACCTTGCGGCTTCTTCCTTTGGGGCTACCTTTTGTTGTGGATATTTAGCGGCTGAGCCCAGCCGCGGGAGAAGCCCGCCGCGGAGTGAGGACCCGTGATGACACCACATTGGTGCCATTTTGCATACGGGAGGTAATCTTCATTAAGGCAGCTGAGTAAGACATCAGGTGTTTTCAGCGGGACTGAACATCAACCCACAGGGGTGTTTTATGTTTTTTATTTTTTTGCTGATTGAATAAGACGGACTCACTGGAGAATAATATTGTGGCACTACGAGGACCAGAAGGCTGTGAGTACGGCCACGCCCACTGGGGCAGGTTCTTCAAAGATAAAAGTGCACGAGAGAAACCTGCCTTTGATCAACAGAACGCCATTGAGGAAGGGAAAGGATTCCCGAAACCGGTCTGGCTGACTTTAATTTGATGACTGTTACCTGGCTGTTCCCTGTATGCAGCTGCCCTCAATAAATTCATGGAGCAATTTATTTACCTTGCGGCTTCTTCCTTTGGGGCTACCTTTTGTTGTGGATATTTAGCGGCTGAGCCCAGCCGCGGGAGAAGCCCGCCGCGGAGTGCGGACCCGTGATGACAACACATTGGTGCCATTTTGCATACGGGAGGTAATCTTCATTAAGGCAGCTGAGTAAGACATCAGGGGGCAGATGTATCAAAAATATGATTAGCGATTCTCAAATTGCGAGTTTTAGCGATTCGCAATTTGAGAATCGCTAATCGCAATGTATGTAGAAGATCGCTAATAATTTGCGATTACTTAATATTCTAAGAATAATCTGCGATACCCGAATTTTGCGATTCCTTATTAGCGAAATTCGCAAATAAGGAATCGCAAAAACGGGAAGCAGCAATTCAGGTGCAGCTTGATGACATCACACCCAGGAAGTGGGAGTGATCTGCTGCACCTGAGTGCCTGAGGCAGGGACAGAGGCTGTGAGGAGAGGCAGAGGAGTGAGCACAGCAGTCACAAACAGCTAAAATGGATTCCCAGCCCACAGAGAAGGACAAGGAGAGGGCAGTGAGGAAGAGGAAAAACAAGTTCAGTGAAAGGGAGCAGGAGGTCTTGATTGAGGAGATGGTGTGCAACCATGAACTCCTATTTGGAAAAAGGCACTCCGTGTACCTGAGTCCAGGAAGCGCAAAATCTGGCTGGCCATCCAGGAAAAAGTAAATGCTGTAGGTGTGACCCAGCGCACGGTCGAAGAGCTGAGGAAGAGATGGTACGACATGCGCCAAAGGTCCAAAGAGAAGGTGGCAACCAGGCTGGCGCAGTCCAGGAAGACAGGGGGTGGAACATCCACAGCAACCGACTCAACACCCCAGGAGGAGTTGGTGGAGAGCACCCTCCGGCCAGAAAGCATCAGTGGAGTGGCTGACATAGACAGCTCAGAGCCTGCAACCACCAGACAAGGTAAGAGGCATGCCAAATGCAGCCCCCCACAGCACCATCCCATCCCCACACACAGGAATGCACCCAACACACACTACAAATGCCACTCCGGTCCACTTATTCCAGCACACACAGCAATGCATCATGGGAGACGCAGTCATAGGCACAACACAGTGGGGCAAGTACACACAGCAATGTTGAAGCAGTATGTGAGACCCTGTAATGGTAAAATGCTATAGATACCAGTTAGCCAATACAAAATGTGAAAACTTTATTCAGTGAAAATGTAGACAATGTCACAAAACAATTTCCCCGCTTCATCCACAGCACAACCTGGGCCACTGGATGACAGTGCGGGAGATGAGGAGGTGGAAGTCACAGCTGAACAAGCAGGGCAGGGGGAGCCAGAAGACAGCAGAGGGAGCACACCTGTCCCAAGGAGGAAGCGCACCATTGTGCCACCACTGCCATCCCTGGAGGCAGATACACAGTCCACAGGCGATGAGGAAGCACAGGCAGAGCCAAGGCAGGGTGTGACACAGGTCCCGGCACAGGCCACACTGCGACGTAGAGTGCATGGACATGGGAGACGCAGGTCACGTGCCAGCACCAGCTTTGGCACGGATGATGAAGACGCAGTGTTTGCTGGACTGGAGGGCAGCATACTGCAGGTACAGCGCCTGCAACAGAAATCACTGCGGTCCATAAATCGGCAGCTGTGCACAGTGAACAAAAGCCTATGTCACATGGGGGAGGGCATCATGTCCATGGCAGGTGCTATACATAAATTGTGTGCCACATTAAAGAGGGACAAGGCAGACAGGCACAGGATGAGGCAACATGCGGACAGCCGACTGCACAGCTACACCAAGGCGGTGAACCGCCTGTGCACTACCACTAGCCAGCTGACACGTCGCACAATCAGCATGCAAGTGGAGATGTCCCACTGCTGCCAGGATGTGGCGAAAGGCCTGGTGCTGGTCACCAGTGCTGTGGAACACATGCAGACAGCCAACACAGGTGGCCCAGCACTTCGGGTCTCAGAGGATAGCGAGGAGGTATCCAGCAGGAGCAGCATGACACCACCAGTGCCTGTGCCAAGACGGCGCAGTGGGAGACAGGGAGCTACACATGTGGAGTCATGGGAGGCCAGTCAGCACCCAGAGCAGGCACCAGCAGGCCGCAACAGGAGAAGATGAAGTGCCCAAACTGAGTTACACCAAAGGGTGAGGTAACCCATTACAACAGGACTCCTGGCTTGCTCACAGACCTGCACTGTGGACATAACATGTGCTACACATAGTGGGATGCATGGAGTCTCTCAGGCTGTGTGACATATTCTATCCTGCATGTAAGGGCTGAAATAAACACAGACCTGAAACCAAATAACACATGTCTCATGTCATTTCTACTCACCTAGAAATAGTTATGGGTTATCTCATCCCGTCTCTGTCGTCCCGCAGCTGCCCCAAATCCAACTGCAGGTCTTCCAGGGGGCATGGGTCATCATCATCAGAAGTGTCACTGTCTGACAGTTCAACTGGGATGCCTTTCCTCACTGCAATGTTGTGTAGCATTGCGCAGGTGGCCACAATCTTGCAGCTTGTCTCCGGGCTGTATTGGAGTGCGCCTCCGCTTTTATGCAGGCAGCGGAACCTGCTTTTGAGGATGCCAAATGTCCGCTCAATTATGCAGCGCGTCGATTTGTGGGCACGGTTGTAACGCCGCTCCCTGGCATTGGCTGGGTTTAGGTATGGCGTCAGGATGAACTCCCGCACCGCATAGGCACTGTCACCTGCAGGGACATTAATGAGAGGTCAGTCAATGGCCCACAGACCAGTGTTGTACCTGATTGTGGGAGGTTAGACATGCACTTACCTAGGAGGTAGCCCTCACCAAACTCGCCAGCAGTGAGACGTCCGTATATCCCACTGTGCCTGAAGATGAAGGAGTCGTGGCTGCTCCCTGGGAATTTAGCAACAATGTCCGTGATTACATGCCTGGCATTGCATATGACCTGAATGTTGAGCGAATGGTAGGATTTGCGGTTACGGAACACATATTCGTTGGTTGATGGGGGTGTGAGAGCCACATGGGTACCATCAATGCAGCCAATAACGTTTGGGAAGTGTGCAATCTGGTAGAAGTCCAGTTGTGTCTGTTGTAAATCCTGTTGTGTGGTGGGGAACTGTATGTGGTAGCGTAGCCTTTGTACCATGGCATCTAGGAATGCACGAAAGAAACGTGACAGGCAACTCTGGGACACCCCACCTGCCGCAGCTATCACCCCTTGAAAACTGCCTGAGGCCAGCAGGTGCAGTGAGCACAGTACCTGCACATGGACTGGTATGCTTTGGGTCCTGCCTGTTGGGTGTTCCATGTGGGGTTTCAGCTCATCTATCAGGTCCAGAATGCTCTTTGGGTCCAGCCTGTACTTGTCGTGGATCTCCTCCTCAGTCTGCATGAAGAGTGTGATGCGCACCCTGAACACCCGTTCTTGTCGCATCCTTCTCTGTGCTGCCGCATGCAGTCGCAGCCTCCTTGCTATCAGGTAGAGTGAAGCCATTGTGAAAGTGGCTGGTGCATTGTGGGCCTCTTAATATAGCTTGCACCTGGTTACCACCTGGGTTGTGTTGGTGTTAATTTTGTAGTGCTAAATTGCGATTTCTTATAATTCGCTATTAGCGAATTAATGTTACATTGCATTGCGATTTCTTACACAGCGATTTCGCAAATTGCGAAATTCGCAAACATTTTGGACGTGTTTGCGAATTCGCAAGAGGGATGCGCACATTTTAAGAAATCGCTAAATAAGAAATCGCTTATTTAGCGATTTCTCATTTTGCACTGCGAATATTGCTCATACATCGGGTTTCACTTTTTTGAGGTCGCAAACGCTGTTTTTTTGCGAATCGCTATTTTTGCGACCTCAAAATCGTTTGATACATCTGCCCCCAGGTGTTTTCAGCGGGACTGAACATCAACCCACAGGGGTGTTTTATGTTTTTTATTTTTTTGCTGATTGAATAAGACGGACTCACTGGAGAATAATATTGTGGCACTACGAGGATCAGAAGGCTGTGAGTACGGCCACGCCCACTGGGGCAGGTTCTTCAAAGATAAAAGTGCACGAGAGAAAACTGCCTTTGATCAACAGAACGCCATTGAGGAAGGGAATGGATTCCCGAAACCGGTCTGGCTGACTTTAATTTGATGACTGTTACCTGGCTGTTCCCTGTATGCAGCTGCCCTCAATAAATTCATGGAGCAATTTATTTACCTTGCGGCTTCTTCCTTTGGGGCTACCTTTTGTTGTGGATATTTAGCGACTGAGCCCAGCCGCGGGAGAAGCCCACCGCGGAGTGCGGACCCGTGATGACACCACATTGGTGCCATTTTGCATACGGGAGGTAATCTTCATTAAGGCAGCTGAGTAAGACATCAGGTGTTTTCAGCGGGACTGAACATCAACCCACAGGGGTGTTTTATGTTTTTTATTTTTTTGCTGATTGAATAAGACGGACTCACTGGAGAATAATATTGTGGCACTACGAGGACCAGAAGGCTGTGAGTACGGCCACGCCCACTGGGGCAGGTTCTTCAAAGATAAAAGTGCACGAGAGAAACCTGCCTTTGATCAACAGAACGCCATTGAGGAAGGGAAAGGATTCCCGAAACCGGTCTGGCTGACTTTAATTTGATGACTGTTACCTGGCTGTTCCCTGTATGCAGCTGCCCTCAATAAATTCATGGAGCAATTTATTTACCTTGCGGCTTCTTCCTTTGGGGCTACCTTTTGTTGTGGCTATTTAGCGGCTGAGCCCAGCCATGGGAGAAGCCCGCCGCGGAGTGCGGACCCGTGATGACAACACATTGGTGCCATTTTGCATACGGGAGGTAATCTTCATTAAGGCAGCTGAGTAAGACATCAGGTGTTTTCAGCGGGACTGAACATCAACCCACAGGGGTGTTTTATGTTTTTTATTTTTTTGCTGATTGAATAAGACGGACTCACTGGAGAATAATATTGTGGCACTACGAGGACCAGAAGGCTGTGAGTATGGCCACGCCCACTGGGGCAGGTTCTTCAAAGATAAAAGTGCACGAGAGAAAACTGCCTTTGATCAACAGAACGCCATTGAGGAAGGGAAAGGATTCCCGAAACCGGTCTGGCTGACTTTAATTTGATGACTGTTACCTGGCTGTTCCCTGTATGCAGCTGCCCTCAATAAATTCATGGAGCAATTTATTTACCTTGCGGCTTCTTCCTTTGGGGCTACCTTTTGTTGTGGATATATATATATATATATATATATATATATATATATATATATATATATATATATATATATATATATATATATATATATATATATATATATATATATATATATATATATATATATATATATATATAATCTACTGGTGGTCGCCAGTAGATAGTTATAGTTAGGACCTATTTTCCATAGGAAATCCGCAACATTCTATTTTAAATAACTTTGGCGTCGGTTGACGAATCTTCGCGAAAGTTTCAAAACTTGTGGGGCGCTCCGGTCTGCTCCTATCCTGAAAGTCTCAGGGTGATTCGTCAAGTGGGGGCCGAGAAAAAGGGGGGTCCCAAACCGTGTTTTCCCCATGCAATTTTCCATAGGAACCTTTCATCGCAGCTACAGCCCGAACTGCTGAACGGAATGACACCAAATTTGGCAAACAGGTAGCCCTTGGTTCAGAGTCGTGCCTTTTGGGTAAATGGTGTAAATCCGTTCAGTAGTTCCTGAGAAATTTGAAAAAGAAAACACATATATATCTGGGCGGAGCGTAACCACACATGTCATCGTGAGATCTTATTGGCTGTCAGCACTTCATCCTGGAATTGCTGGCAGCCACCTTGGGACCAATATAAATGATAGTACCCCATTGAAATGCATTGTAGTGAATCGAAGATTTTGAGGGTTACCAAAAGGAGAACTATAAAGGGTGATAACAGACTTTAGTTACATTAGAATTCATTTGTTGATGGTACCATACTAATTTCAGGAATTGTGGTGTGTTCTAAGGTGATTTTACCCTGTGAAAAACCTTCTGCTGGGATATCATGAATCATGTTTGAGAGAAAACTATTTTCACATGCTTGTCCCATACAGTTTTGGAAGTTGCTCCAGAAGCTAAAATGAGAGCATATTTTCTGTAAATTCACATTATCTTTCTCAGTCATGTGAGAATGAAGTCTGACATTCTCAGTAAAACATGTACATCCAACAAGGGCAGAGACTGTCAGTTGATTCCTTTGTGTTCTACTGCAGCTTCCCAGAGTGTTCTAAAGAACAACTAGAGTGCTAACAGCCTTACTTATGACAAAAGTATGGCACACCTGAAGCCATCTTGATTGGAATAAACTGGTAACACTTAAAACATTTAATTTAAAAAGGAACAAAATGATGGGGTTCATTTTGTCATAGAAATTATGGTTAGTGCTGTAGAAAGAAAAATTAGGACATGTTTCAAGTGTGATCTCAAATATCTTCCTGTTATATTTCAACAGGAGCAGCCTGTCAGTTGATGCCTTTGTGTTCTACTGCAGCTTCCCAGAGTGTTTTAAAGAACAACTAGAGCGCTAACAGTCTTACTTATGACAAAATTATGGCACACCTGAAGCCATCTTGATTGGAATAAACTGGTAACTCTTAAAACATTTAATTTAAAAAGGAACAAAATGAGGGGGTTCATTTTGTCATAGAAATTATGGTTAGTGCTATAGAAAGAAAAATTAGGACATGTTTTAAGTGAGATCTCAAATATCTTCCTGTTATATTTCAACAGGAGCAGCCTGTCAGTTGATGCCTTTGTGTTCTACTGCAGCTTCCCAGAGTGTTCTCAAGAACAACTAGAGCGCTAACAGCCTTACTTATGACAAAAGTATGGAACACCTGAAGCCATCTTGATTGGAATAAACTGGTAACACTTAAAACATTTAATTTAAAAAGGAACAAAATGATGGGGTTCATTTTGTCATAGAAATTATGGTTAGTGCTGTAGAAAGAAAAATTAGGACATGTTTCAAGTGTGATCTCAAATATCTTCCTGTTATATTTCAACAGGAGCAGCCTGTCAGTTGATGCCTTTGTGTTCTACTGCAGCTTCCCAGAGTGTTCTAAAGAACAACTAGAGCGCTAACAGTCTTACTTATGACAAAATTATGGCACACCTGAAGCCATCTTGATTGGAATAAACTGGTAACTCTTAAAACATTTAATTTAAAAAGGAACAAAATGAGGGGTTCATTTTGTCATAGAAATTATGGTTAGTGCTGTAGAAAGAAAAATTAGGACATGTTTTAAGTGAGATCTCAAATATCTTCCTGTTATATTTCAACAGGAGCAGCCTGTCAGTTGATGCCTTTGTGTTCTACTGCAGCTTCCCAGAGTGTTCTAAAGAACAACTAGAGCGCTAACAGTCTTACTTATGACAAAAGTATGGCACACTTGAAGCCATCTTGATTGGAATAAACTGGTAACACTTAAAACATTTAATTTAAAAAGGAACAAAATGAGGGGTTCATTTTGCCATAGAAATTATGGTTAGTGCTGCAGAAAGAAAATTTAGGGCATGTTTTAAGTGAGATCTCAAATCCTCTTCTATTTCATTAGAAAATTCTGACATGCAGACTGAAACAATCACTTTCAATACCAGCAGTAGACTTCCAGTTAACTCCCTGGTGAGCAGTAGCTTTACTACAGTGATCTAATGAACAACTAGAGTGCTAACATTCTGAATTTATGGCAAATGTGTGACACATCTGAATGCCTTCTTGATGGAATCAAAGTAAAAAACTGAAAACATTTCCTACTGAGGAGACTGCAGTAAATGATGAAATTAGGAAACTTCATAACAAATAAGTCTCCCAAGATGGCCACCAGAGAAAAAAGAGCCCAAATGTAGCAGAAATATCACCCAGATGTAGCCCACATATTGCCCAATGACAGAAGTGTGCAAAACACTTTTTATTTTTATTTTTCTGCAGTTTTATATAGTGCAAACTGGTCAGGTATTGGAGCGTTACATCTTACTTGGACCCCTTATTGCGTATTTTGCACGAAGTACATGAGATTGATCTTGCGAAACATTGAACTTTACGATTCTGTTAACCTGAAGTTGCTCTGAACCGGGCTTTGTAACACCCGTTTTTACCTACTGGTTTTAATTAATTCTCACTGTATTGTATTAGGAAAGAGGATTTACTGTTTTTATGTACACTTTTATGATCTATGTTTCTAAATCAGATCAAATAAAGTTTAATGAATTCTATGGCAGGACGGAGGCGAGGATTATGCATATCTTTCCTCACTTTATTTGCATAGCAGTTCAAAGAAAACGTAACACAACAATCATTAAACAAAAGACTACACAACCCATGAACCATTAGGGGTAGTCTCCAAGGCAACTATAGTCCAATCATATCACAGTCCATCGTATATAATATCGTGATATCCCTTCCGCTTCCTCTTTCTTCACTGCTCGTCAGTTAAGTGCATTCCTTACATTCTTGGCTTAATCTGACGTTGTTGCTGTTTGTATAGCGGTTTCTTGTGCACGTTATTAGCATTATTGCCTTGGTATTGTTTCATATTCCCTTCGCAGCAGGCTCTTGCCCGAGCGCGTTCTCCCCCTCGCAGTTTCTCCCGCTGTGTGCTCTGCGCGCGGTGAGATCCTGTCAGGCACGTCTGGTCCGAGCGAGGCAGCTCCGTCGAGCGCTCCGGCTGGTCTTTACGTGCGTTTGGGAATCCGGTCACTCCTTTAGTGTCCGCTTGATTCCCGACCAACCCTCGCCTAATTTTGACACCGCTACGTGGTGATTTCCCCACACGGCCACGATAGTGACCAGTGCCACCTGGTGGTGGTAATTGGTATTGCGCCTCAGTCTATTCTTATAACAGCTTCGGGGAAAGCCCAGCTGTTGGAGCACCGGCGAGGGGCTGTCTTAAGGATTTTAAGGGCATTTGTTCTGTGCTCACACCCTCTGCTATCATGTCTTCTCCAGAAGACCATTTTTACTCCTCCTACCAAGAAGTGGAGGAGGAATGGCCCCCAACTTCTCCCTCCAGCAGTGGACCAAGCCCTCTCTCTGGCTATTTCTAGGGCGCTGGCTCCTCTTAGGGAACAGGTTGATAAGCTGGCGAAAAGCATCCCTGGGGTGTTCAGTGACCCAGATCTGGTGGTGGCGGGTCCAAGTAGCTCCCAGATGGGGAATAAAAGGGCCGTTAAGCATAACGTGGGGCACTTGGAAGGATTTGATAAACTTATGGAGACCTTCCTCAAGAGTGCGCGAATGCTAAAACATGCACCCTGCCGGGAGGAGGAGGGGCCCGGAGAAAATTGCGACACTGTCACCACTATTGTGGACCCCGACGGTGGGTTTCCCTTAGAGGGAGAGGGTGTATCGGAGGACGATTTCTCCTCCGATGAGGATAAGGACTCGGGGCGTCCCTGGCGTCCAGAGTCCCACTCCTCTCAGTCCCCGGTTGGGGACGGGGTCCACTCGGACATGTTCGAGCCTACCCAAATTTACCATCCTAGGTCGGCAGAGTGGACACCTGATGCCAAAGTGGCAGAGTATGTGGTGGGGAAAATCCATCAACCCCTTGAAAGTGAGGTCAGTAATAGGATGAGGGGAGAATGCCCCAGGCCCTCACTGAAGGGGAAGGTGGCACACACGCCTGAAATTGATGAGAAACTATGTACCTTTTTCTCCAAGTATATGAGGGATCCCAAGAAAGGAATTGATAGGTTTTGGACGTGGTAGGGCCCTTGACCCAAATTATTCAATTGACGGAGCGTTCCAAAGAGTCAGGATCCCCTTTGTCCATGGATATTGTGGCTGGTTGGGCGCACTACCCTAAACCCTAAAACACTACCCCTCCACTACCCAAACACCACTGCACTACCCTAAACCCTAAAACACTACCCCCAGCACGACACCCTACACTACCCAAACATAACTGCACTACCCTAAACCCTAAAACACTACCAACAGCACGACTCCCTACACTACCCAAACACCACTGCACTACCCTAAACCCTAAAACACTACCCCCAGCACGACTCCCTACACTACCCAAACACCACTGCACTACACTAAACCCTAAATATACCCCCAGCATGACCTTCCACACTACACAAACACCACTGCACTACCCTAAACCCTAAAACACTACCCCCAGCACGACCCCCTACACTACCCAAACACCACTGCACTACCCTAAACCCTAAAACACTACCCACAGCATGACCCCCTTCACTACACAAACACCACTGCACTGCCCTAAACCCTAAAACACTACCCCAGCACTACCCCTACACTACCCAAACACCACTGCACTACCCTATACCCTAAAACACGACCCCCTACACTACACAAACATGACTGCACTACCTAAACCCTAAAACACTACCCACAGCATGACCCCCTTCACTACACAAACACCACTGCACTGCACTGCCCTAAACCCTAAAACACTACCCCAGCACTACCCCTACACTACTCAAACACCACTGCACTAACATAAACCCTAAAACACTACCCCCAGCACAACCCCCTACACTACACAAACACCACTGCACTACCCTAAACCCTAAAACACTACCACCAGCACGACTCCCTACACTACCCAAACACAACTGCACTACCCTAAACCCTACATCTACCCCAGCATGACCCCCTACACTACCCAAACACCACTGCACTACCCTAAACCATAAAACACTACCCCCAGCATGACCCCCTACACTACACAAACACCACTGCACTACCCTAAACCCTAAAATACTACCACCAGCATGACCCCCTACACTACTCAAACACCACTGCACTACCCTAAACCCTAAAACACTACCCCAGCACGACCCCTACACTATCCATACACCACTGCACTACCCTAAACCCTAAAACACTACCCCCAGCATGACCCCCTATACTACTGCACTACCCTAAACCCTAAAACACTACCCCCAGCACGACCCCCTACACTACCCAAACACCACTGCACTACCCGAAACCCTAAAACACTACCCCCAGCACGACCCCTGCACCACCCAAACACCACTGCACTACCCTAAACCCTAGAAAAGAAACCCCCACCCCATGCCCAATCCCCCTTACCTCTCACTCCTCATGGTTCCTCTCTCCTCGTGGTTCCTGCTTCACGTCATCTCTGAGGGGCGGTGCACGTCGTTGTGAGGAAACGGAACAGCCTCTGTTTCCTTACAACGACATGGATCGTCTACATGTTTTTTAGAACGCATGGTCATTTACCATACATACCTTTACAACAAAATTCATTGTAAAGGTATGCGTGGTAAATGACCATCCGTTCTAAAAAATGCGTAGTAATGACTTTCGTGATGTACAACACATGCGTGGTAATGCATGCGTTGTAATGGTATCGCAAAGTAAAAAGTCGTTGTAACGGCTGTTTACCGATCGAAGCTGGCCCCTGTTCTTCAGTGAGACGTTTATTTGATTAATTAGGAGGAAGGAATGTGGTTTTTTACCGAAAAGTGCATTCCCGGCTGTTGTATTGTGAAAGTGTCCGCGTGGCCTGGTTTCACTTCCGGTGAGAGAGTGGAAGAGTCTGTTTGGATCTAAAGGAGTTCTGTTGTTGGACGGGGCCGGCGCGACATGTCATCAGAAAACATAGCTAATGGAAAGCGTCCTCCCTGAAGTGTGGAGCAGTGCCATGAGAGGTCAACGAGTGTGCGTCCCACCGCAGAATGACCGTACCGCGTGACCCATGTGCCGCCTCCAGGGTACGGGAGGCAGAAGCGGCATCGCAGGTCCTCTTGAAGACCGTTGTAGCACTAATTCTACATTTTGGTACTAGGGCATTTTAACTTTGTTGTTCCTGCCAGATACAAAGAGAAGATCCTGTGTTATTCAGTGCCCTCGTTACCTTTTTTGTGGGTTGTGGTGCTTGTCACTTCGCTGCCCCGCCGGTGCACACGACTGGGCACCCCACCTCGTGTGCCATCTGCAGGGCCTCTGCACTCGGATCACTGGTTTCGGTTTCTGGAATGGCAACATAAACAGTTCTCCCAAAGGACTAGCCTGAACACTTAGGTGAATATCCCCTGCACCAGCATTCCACGGAAATTCTTTCCTCGCTCTCCCACGTCAACGAGCACGGCTCCGCTCGCGACACCGTATGACGTCATCGGAGCCATAAGAGGACCTCGTCGGCGTGCTGACGTCAGTTCCACCCATTTTTTCCGTGCCACCGAGGCAAACAGGGGACCGAGAAATTTTCACATGTATACATAGTATAATAAATATATATATATTCACTGAAAAAACCATAGGTTTCAGGCACGTTATAGTTAGAAATTAGCATTTAAAAACCTTAGAAATTCACTGAAAAAACCATAGGTTTCAGGCACTTTATAGTTAGAAATTAGCATTTAAAAAACCTTAGAAATTCACTGAAAAAACCATAGGTTTCAGGGCGTTATAGTTAGTTGGACATTTCACTCGTACAAAACCATAGAAATTCCCCCGTTATAGTTAGTTCAGCTAACTATAACTCGCACGCCTGCAATGCACTGCTGATGACGTCACATATTACATCACTCATGACATGGTCAGTGACATCACTCATGACATCACTGATGACATCTCAAATGACATCACTGATGACATCACTGATTACATCATCCAGTGAATGTGTGTTTTTCTGAAAATTAAATATGTTTTATATATGTATATCTCAAGGTCGATGGAAGAATAAATGGGTATATAAGTGTCTAAATGGATGATTTTCTTTTGTAAAATTGATTGTATAACTGACTAAGTGTATCTTAGTGAATACATGGGTTAGTGAGTAATGTTTAAATATGAAAATATCTGTATCAGTCTCTCACTTTGTGTATAAGTGGCTGCATGGGTTGGTGAGTAGCTACATGAGTGTCTATATGGGTTATTAGTTGGTTTTTTGAGTATCAGTATGAGTGTCTGAGTGTCTGTATGGTTCGGTGGGGGGTATTACTTAGTGCATAGATGCATGAATGAGTGACTCACTGTTTGTATGTGTTGAAGACAGCATGTGTGCAGGACTGTATAGGTGGATGAGTATGTGTATGGGTGTGTTAGTGAGTGAATGACTGTCTCAATAGTGTCTTTATGAGTAACTACATATGTTTTAAACTAGTATATGTGAGTATTGGTGTATATAAGTGAGTATATGTGAGAGTGAGAGATTGGAAGAATTCCTGTACAAATAAGTAGGTGTTTCTATAAGTGATTGTTTAAGAGAGTAAGTATGTGTAAGTTTCTGTAGAAGTAAGTGTGGTAGTGTGTGTATAACTGTATATGCAAGTAAATGGATGTTTGATACTTTGTTTGCATGTGTGACTATGTGTGTGAGTAACTCTATGGATGAGTGGCGGTGTGTAACAGGATGTATAGGTGTATGAGTACATATATTATGAGTGAGTACATGTATGAGTGACTCTATAGGGACTGTTGGTTAATGAGTGGATGTGTGTGTAGATCTTGGAATTACTGAATAGGTGTGTTGTAACTGGTATTGGTATGTCCATTGTTTTGAAAATGTTAGTTTGTATTTTTGAGTGTGTGTATCAAAGGTTATATTAGGGTGAGAGGAGGTCTGCCACTCTATCACAAGGATGATGTCATCAGTGATGTCATTTGAGATGTCATCAGTGATGTCATGAGTGATGTCACTGACCATGTCATGAGTGATGTAATATGTGACGTCATCAGCAGTGCATTACGAGCGCTAGCGAGTTATAGTTAGCTGAACTAACTATAACGGGGGAATTTCTATGGTTTTGTACGAGTGAAATGTCCAACTAACTATAACGCCACTGAAACCTATGGTTTTTTCAGTGAATATATATATATATAAATATATATATTTATATATATATATATATATATATATATATAAATATATATATATATATAAATATATATATATATATACTGAAATCCTCTCACCTTCGGCTTAGGTTTATATAATCTGTAATTATATCAGTATCCTGCTACATTCGCCGCATCTGCTATTTGGGGAAATGTGTTCCTTTTATTAATGTGGCAATATGTGCGTTTTCGATTTTCATGAATGCAACAATGAGCATGTCTTATCTTGAAGAAGTATTGGGTGGACTGCATATTTTTGAGATCTTTGGTGCCGTACTATTATTAATTACCAATTCACTTAGGAATGTTATTTTTATATGCTCTTTTCCCAGGCTGAGAACGCACTGACAACATCTTTTATTTGACAAAACAGGGTGGCTTTGCATTATGCTGCTATTTATATTTATTGACTTGTTGCACTTTACACTTTACCTATTTTAACATGCATAGAATGTTTTTTCCAGCCATGGATTAACCCGTGTAGTCTGTTCTCCATGTCTATCAATGCCTGTACTAGAGGGGAGGGCTATATATAGTTTTGAATTTACGGCGCCAAATTAGATTGATAAAGCCTGCTGCGCAGGTGAAACGCGTCTCTCTGTTGTTGCGGGGTCGTGGGAGACCTGAACAAAATAAATTAGCCCTATTCATACCGATCATGAGTACGTGCCACTTTCTCTTCGGAGTTGGATGGGTGGTTGGGATATATATATATATATATATATATATATATATATATATATATATATATATATATATATATATATATATATATTTACACTGAAATCCTCTCACCTTCGGCTTAGGTTAAGACAGCGAGCCACTCCGGTTTGCGGTTTTTCACGAAAATTTATTTCGGGCACAGATATAGATACATGGCGCGTTTCGACTCCCTCCGGAGTCTTGGTCACATGACCTTTTTGGGATTTCTCGCGTATTTAACACAACGTAACTTCCAGCATGACGTTTCAGGGTTTCAATAGGCATAGAAAACATACTGTCCATGATTGCGGGCTGTAACCCTTATTTAAACACTAATAATTAAATATGAACATAATTCATTTCATTACGTGCATTGAAAGTAAATTATACATTAAATTCAATCGTTACTGCTTTCAACTTGATATTTCTTCATACCAAAACAATAATATCACCATAGTCCGGCGGTGTGGCACCCATCAATGGTTAACATGCCTATAGTAGGCTTATTTACATCCTCTGTCACATATTGGAGAGACGACATTTGATTGGCGATTTGTAACACTTAGTCATTCGGGTATAGTACCCTAAATTTAATGTACATTACTTCAACGTTATCTCTGAATGATAGTGTTATATGAATAGCAGCATTAATAAGACATAATATGCACATAAAAAATCTCGCAATTTCTTAGGGTTTAGTACCCTTACTGCAAATAACAATTATTCAGTAAAAGAACCTCACATTGTGGTCTATTTGCACATCCTGAAAACAGACAACATTCTCAAGAACCAAACTCCCATCCAGCCTCTGATAACGTACAGAAGATCTAAATCCATCAAGGATCTCCTAGTTTCGAGCCATTATCAATCCATTACTAGACCGAAAGAACCCATAACTGGGTTCTTTCCCTGCATGAAATGCAAGGCTTGCAAATATAGTCACAAAAAGAACACCTATGAGATACAAGGAAAAGACTCAAAATCTATTAGAACCATCAATAAATTACTCAATTGCAACTCTGATTTCACCATATACTGTCTGGAATGCCCCTGTAAGATAATGTATGCTGGCAGCACTATACATCCTGCCAAAAAGCGCGTCTTGGAACACATGCGGGCGATTGCCAAAAAAGATAGTAGTTATCCCGTGGCTCGCCACTTTGAAGACATTCACAAAAGCAATTGTGATCTTTTAACCTTTTATTGTTTAGATCAGATCCCCAAAAATGAAAGAGGGGGAGACAGGGTCAAGAGATTGCATTCCCTAGAGTCTAAGTATATCATTGAACTTGGTACCAGGCCCCCCAGGGTCTGAATAACGACGAGGAGCTATGGGCACATTTAGAATGAAGTCCATGTTTCATGGGCTATTAGGTGATGTGGCACACTGTGAGTTGCATATACACACGGCTATATTTGGGTTATGATCAACAGAGCTAAGGGATTTATGACAACTTAGATAGACTGGTTTTGAAATGGGACAAAGAGAGATGTCTGCTGCCACTCTTTATATCCCTCATTTACACATAAATTTTGGATGTATTGTGACTTGGATGTTTTTTCGTTTTAAAGCTTTGTATTTAGTATTGTTATAAAATCTAGGCTTTGGTTTTGATGAGGAAATATCGTTTCTTGTGTGCCTTCCCCCCTTGTTTGGGTGAGTTATGTTACCAATAGGTAGAACTGGATGTTCAATTATGAACTGACGCATATATAGCCTCCGTGTGCTTTCTCCTTTTTAACTGGAGATCCTCTTGTTTTGGATAATTAATGCCCATTCAGGGTTGGATCGTTTGGTGTAATAGTTATAATTCCAAAAACTTAGAAGCACGAAAAGCAGTTTATAGGGCTTCATATATGACATCAACATTCTTTCGAAAAAGAAAAATATTTGCTTTTTCTTTAAAAATTGTTTACATAAAAAAAAATTCTTACATGCTTTACGATCTTCTTATTTATGAAAGATGTGAATATCGTTAAGATTTTGGAATCAAGACACCGTGTTCCATAAACATAGAGGCTGAGTAGAATGATTATCATTATTTAAAATAATGCCGCATAGAACGTTAAGATGGCCGACACAAAAACAAAGCATTATGCATGTATTGAGCTGTCTTTTATGTTTACCAATTTTACTGCACTTTTTTTCACTTTAAAATGGTGGTACTTTGTAAAACAAACTGACATTGACAAAGCCAGAGTGGCAAAACGCGTCTGTCAGCGCTGAGGGGGGCTCTACACGAATAAAAAGAAAATTACTCACGGACTCGAGTGTGCTCCTGTTTTGTGTCGGCTGACACAATTCTGGTGTTCGACTGTTTGTGCTGGGAAACGTGGCTCACCACTGCGAAAGGAGGCACCCAGGACGTGTGGCTGCGACAACTGTGAACTTCTGTACTTCATTAATTTTGATCGTCTGCCCCAACGCTGCGAAGGATTTCCGAGTTCTCCGCTTGTGTAGATTTAGCGGATTTGAACGTGAAGAGATTTCGAAGTGGACACACGGCGGAAAGGCACGGCGCTGGTTGGAACGTCCAGGAGTGCACGGATCGGAGGACCCGCGTTTCCTGTACGGAGCTCCTGGTGAGTGCTGCTTCCGTCTTTGTGTTCCGTTCGACCAAACCACTGCTAGCATTAGCCCTGTAAAGAGTCGTGTTCTGGATACAATCTATCCCCCTTCAGCCCTTTGTTAAAGTATCAACTGCGGCACGATTATGTCTACAGTTACGGAGCGAGAGGAGACTGCCCTAGATGTTTTCAAACAGGGAACGGCACGCACGAAATGTATTCTAAAGGAATCTAGTAATCCTACCAATCCTCCAAACAACTTGAAAATCCTCTACCAGACCCTGGAAAAAACTATAGAAAAGGAAATAAGAAAATGGTGGGAAGGAACATCCCTGGAAAGATATTTGGAGGTGGGACGCATCCCACGGGGCCTGCGTATTTTTACTGTGCCCTCTTATGAGAACCCTGACCCCCAGCTATTGCAAGACTGGTCTGATTTTACAACGGAGTCAGCAAGGGGGATGATGAGAATTCTTGTAAAATACGCATGGAGTGACCAGAAAAAACTTTTGGAGGAAATAAAGAACTTGGAGGAATTGATAAATAAAGACAAGGACACTAAACAAAGCGAGGAACTCAGATTGGCCATGAAGAACAGGCTGAAGGAATATGAAAATGGAATACGACGTCGCAAACAGACCAAATTTCAGCGCGATGAACAAGATTACCAGTCGGGGCGCATTTTAACTTTCACCCGAAAATATGATCTGCTAAGAAAGGAGATGTACAAAAAGAAAACAGGTGTGTCCTTTAGCAGGGAGCCTTCTGAATCTGAAGTAGAAACCTCTGGCAGCGAGCAAACAACAGGCGAAGAGGCAAGAGATACTGATGCGGAACCTACATTTTTTCAAGAGTTCAAGCTAATCCGCGAGAATCGCCAAAGACCGGCACAAAGGACACATCCTCCGAACCAAAAAAGAAAAAAAGAAAAACAAGACGTGGCAAGAGAGGGTGAAGAAACATCAACACCCAGGGTGACTCGCAGCAAGGGCAACAGGGGCAAGCGGTGATTGAAAAAAGTGTCATCAATCTATCGGACCGGATTTTGAATGAAGATGAACTGAAAGTATTGCAATTGGGATTAACGTTTTGTCCAACCACAGACTTTAATTATGTTGAAACAAGGGTAGATTTGTTCAAATTTATCCGTAAGTTAAAACTTCAGAAGGTACAGCTTATGCATCCTAGAAAAGGCGGAAGTACTGAGACACCTAAAGAGATCTGCAACACGGACATTCTTACTGGCAGTGATCTGGACACTCTAATGTTGCTTCAGAATTTGGAAACATCAAAACACATGGATGACCCCTATGAACCAGGAGGGGCAGAATCTAGTCTTCCATATGCAGGAATTGAACAGGCAAGTGGAAATAGTGGATTTAAAAGGAATTCAAGAACTTGTCCCCAGATGCCATATGACGCTATACACGTCTTCAATGATGCCTTGATTCAGGACTTAAAGAATCTTTAACACAAAACAAACCATGAAAAGCACTTCAACATCTCTCAGAAACAATGGCAGGCTATCCAAAGTCTTAAACAGGATGATTCAATAGTAGTAAAACCTTACGATAAAGGGGGCAATATTGTGGTTTTTCCAGAGGAACAATACATCAGAGAAGCCCTGAATCAACTTGAAGATCGAGAATGCTATTTGCCCACGACCAGAAGAGATTACTCTATTTGCATCAAGACCTTCCATCAGAATCTACGCAAGTGGAGGGATGAGGGAATGTTGGACACTAATGAGTTTAATTTTTTGTTATGTGAATATCCCATGTTGCTGACTTTTTACCACCTTCCTAAGGTCCATAAAGACATACATTGGCCCCCTGGAAGACCAATAGTTGCCTCTATAAACAGCCTTCTTGAAAACTGTTCCATCTATTTGGATTCCTTTTTGGCACCTTGGGTAAAAAATCTTAGCTCCTACATTGGAGATACGCAAGACTTTTTGAGGTTAATTGAAGGTGTTAAGTGGGAACCTGATATGCTGCTCATTACGCTGGATATCACCAGTTTATACACCTGCATAAACCATGACCAAGGGATTGCTTCGGTTAAATGGTTTTTAGATAAGCGCCCTCTTAAGTTCAAAAGACATAATGAGATGCTTCTTAAAATGCTAGCATTTTGTTTAGAAAATAATATATTTATTTTGGCAGGGCAGCTATACAGGCAACAACGCGGTACCGTGATGGGCACGTGCTTCGCCCCCAGCTATGCGAATCTTTTCGTTGGCTGGTGGGAGGAGCACGTGGCCTGGAGGGAAGTACCAGAAAGGTGGATGGACAAGGTCACATTTTGGACACATTACATCGATGATCTTTTCATCGTATGGAAGGGTTCACACTCCTCAGCTGAGGAGTTTATAACATTTCTGAATTCCAACTACCTGAATCTGGTATTTAGCGGGCATATAAGCAGCACTCAGGTATTTTATCTGGACCTAGAATTCTATGTCAACAACGCTGAGATTTTAACCCGACTGTACAGGAAACCTACGGCTGGTAACGCTTTGCTTCACGCCAAAAGCTTCCATCCAAAAAGTATGATCAATAATATCCCTTATGGGGAACTTCTGCGCATGAAGCGAAACTGTTCCACTGAAGAGGACTATACTATAGCGAAGAATGAAGCATGTAGTCGTTTTAAAGCTAGGGGTTATTCAAATAATTCCCTCTGTACAGCAGCAAAAAAAGTTGAAAGGATATCTAGAGAAGAACTTTTAGCTCCTAAAACTGTCAGCGGAAGTAACACCCCTCAACAAACTGAACCAACACGTATGATTACACATTTTAACACGCAGTCTTCCAAAATAGTCTAGATGTTCCGAAAAAATTGGCACATCCTGAAAACAGACAACATTCTCAAGAACCAAATTCCCATCCATCCTCTGATAATGTACAGAAGATCCAAATCCATCAAGGTTCTCCTAGTTTCGAGCCATTATCAATCCATTACTAGACCGAAAGAACCCATAGCTGGGTTCTTTCCCTGCATGAAATGCAAGGCTTGCAAATATAGTCACAAAAAGAACACCTACGAGATACTAGGAAAAGACTCAAAATCTATTAGAACCATCAATAAATTACTCAATTGCAACTCTGATTTCACCATATACTGTCTGGAATGCCCCTGTAAGAAAAGGTATATTGGCAGCACTATACATCCTGCCAAGAAGCGCGTCTTGGAACACATGCGTGCGATTGCCAAAAAAGATAGTAGTTATCCTGTGGCTCGCCACTTTGAAGACATTCACAAAAGCAATCGTGATCTTTTAACCTTTTATTGTTTAGATCAGATCCCCAAAAACGAAAGAGGGGGAGACAGGGTCAAGAGATTGCATTCCCTAGAGTCTAAGTATATCATTGAACTTGGTACCATGGCCCCCCAGGGTCTGAATAACGACGAGGAGCTGTGGGCCCATTTAGAATGAAGTCCATGTTTCATGGGCTATTAGTTGATGAGCCACACTGTGAGTTGCATATACAAATGGCTATATTTGGGTTATGATCAACAGAGCTAAGGGATTTACGACAACTTAGATAGACTGGTTTTGAAATGGGACAAAGAGAGATGTCTGCTGCCACTCTTTATATCCCTCATTTACACATACATTTTGGATGTATTGTGACTTGGATGTTTTTTCCTTTTTAAGTATTGTATTTAGTATTGTTATAAAATCTAGGCTTTGGTTTTGATGAGGAAATACCGTTTCTTGTGGGCCTTCCCCCTTTGTTTGCGTGAGTTATGTGACCAATAGGTAGAACAGGATATTCAATTATGAACTGAGGGATATATAGCCTCCGTGTGCTTTCTCCTTTTTAACTGGAGATCCTCTTGTTTTGGATAATTAATGCACATTCAGGGCTGGATCGTTTGGTGTAATAGCTATAATTCCAAAAACTTAGAAGCACAAAAAGCAGTTTATAGGGCTTCATATATGACATCAACATTCTTTCGAAAAAGAAAACATATTTGCTTTTTCTTTAAAAATTGTTTACATACAATTTTTTTCTTACATGCTTTACGATCTTCTTATTTATGAAAGATGTGAATATCGTTAAGATTTTGGAATCAAGACACCATGTTCCATAAACATAGAGGCTGAGTAGAATGATTATCATTATTTAAAATAATGCCGCATAGAACGTTAAGATGGCCGACACAAAAACAAAGCATTATGCATGTATTGAGCTGTCTTTTATGTTTACCAATTTTACTGCACTTTTTTTCACTTTAAAATGGTGGTACTTTGTAAAACAAACTGACATTGACAAAGCCAGAGTGGCGAAACGCGTCTGTCAGCGCTGAGGGGGGCTCTACACGAATAAAAAGAAAATTACTCACGGACTCGAGTGTGCTCCTGTTTTGTGTCGGCTGACACAATTCTGATCTTCGACTGTTTGTGCTGGGAAACGCGGCTCACCACCGCGAAAGGAGGCGCCCAGGGCGTGTGGCTGCGACGACGGTGAACTTCTGTACT